>CM052809.1:6462469-6486326 GCA_028533885.1 Nasua narica | reverse complement strand
TGGTGCTATTCTTGCCCTTGGGCTCCTTACCGGAGGTTAAAAGCTGCCGAGGACCGCAGGAGAACCCAAGCACCGCCTAAAATATTGTTTCTATGTATTTATTCTATGCAGTCTGTAACACTGACTCCATTTATTCACTCCTACTCATGTTTTGTTCTGTTTTGTTTTTTTGTCAACAACCCTCAGTGAATTCCATCTGTTTTAAACGGAAGGTTAGGGGCGCCTGGGTGGCTCAGTGGGTTGAAGCCTCTGCCTTTGACTCGGGTCACGACCTCAGGGTCCTGGGATCGAGCCTTGAATCCGGCTCTCGGCTCAGCGGCGAGCGCTGCTTCTCCCCCTCCCTCTGCTTGCCTCTCTGCCTACTTATGATCTCTCTCTGCCAAATAAATAAGTAAAATCTTAAAAATAAATAAATAAATAAACCGAAGGCTAGAAACTCCACGTTATCTTGTAATGATCTCTCTTTAATTCAGGTCACATTTATGTGTACATGTATACACATGTGTCAATCCACATGCCCATATGCAAATGCACTATTCACATGAGCTATAAAATGTTACAGATAAACCTATTTTTGCAAAAAATATACACATGTGTGTTTGTACCTACTATATTTCAGTCTTCAGAATTTGAAAACAGACACACCATTTTTGATCTCAAAAGTTTTTGTCCAAAATGAGCCAAACGGACTTAAATTCTTAATCTCTGAGCAGACGCACACTTCCACTCCTAGTTCCAACCCTTTGCAGCAACCACCTTCCATTATGTCTGGTTTTAATTCTTGTGGTCCCTTCTCAACCCCAAAGAATGTACTTTTATCAGCATTTCCTCATTTATCGACTTCGGAAGGTGTCTATCTACTCCCCTACAATTGAAGATTTAGTCCCTTTCCTTGAAAGCCCCACGTCTCCCAGTTTTTTGCTCTCGTGTTATTCTCAACTTTTTCCTTGGTCACCTTAGTTACTTAAACAACGTGCCTAAATTTCTCGTTCCGTCAACTTTCGAGGGACCCTCCGGACTCCCAGTGTGTAAGATGACACCATCACCTTCCACCCCTCTGGCCTCCAGTGCTCTATCCTCCCTCCTTTCCTTCAAACGCTGTCTCAAATGACACATCTATTTGATCTCTACAGCTAAGTCTTCCATGTGTCCCCTTTCGGACGTGTCTAAACATTGAGATCCAAGACACAGAGAGCGCGTAAGCGTGCACAGGTCAGTGTTCCTAACTGCGGGGCCGGGATAACATTTCATTTTCTAAGGATCACGTGACCCTTGCCACCACTCACAAGAAAACGAGACTGTTTCCGGTGTCAAGTCCAATGCATTTTCTTTCCTTACATTCCATCAATTGCTCAAACGTCATGTCTTTTGAAAGCTGTTTGATGCTTAGACCATGACTTTTTTCTAGGTTTTCCACCACAAACTTCTCTTAAGAAGAAAAACACCCCTTTCTGCAGCCTCTCCCATTACTGTTTGGAGTCTATGCTGTTCTTTTTGACAGTATTTTTTCTTGGCGTTCCTTTCAAGGCCGGCTGCAGAGCAACCACCCGGGGATTTCTTTTCACTGGCTTCCATGTTTCTGGTCATATGTGCTCTTGAATCCTCTCTCTTGGTGGAGTACATCCTCAAGGAATTTCCTCAGAAAAAGTGCACGGGAGATAAATGGCCTTATTCTGCCCTCGGCCTTGATTGTTGGTCTTCTGACTTCAAATTCAATTTTCTCCCAGAACTTCAAGGATTTCCAACATTGACTATTGGAGAGAAGGCGATGCCTGTCTGATAGCCATTCCTTGACTTCCCTTCCTGTTCTTCAGCTCAATGATTTATCACAAAGAGCCATGTTCTATCAGCATCCCCCCAATCTCCTACTAATCACTATCCCTCCTGTCCCTTGACTCTTAGGATAATCACTTCCTTGCTTTTACCGGAGAAACAAGAATTTTCAAGCTCCCTCCCCATAGCGCCCGTGGCTTCTTTTGGCCTGGTTTTTGAAATCAGCTGTGTCTGACTTCTTCCGCTCAGCATGACATTGGTGAGACTCTTCTGATGTCGTGTGAGGCTAAAATTCATTCTGGGTCATTGCTATGTTATTCCTTTGTGTGACTCTATGACGTAACATTGACAGGTGCTTTGGTTGTTCTCAGTTGGCAAGCGATTACAAAAAAACACAGTCAAACGTTCTCGCACGGGGCTCGGCGTCCCCTCTGCATGCATTTCTGATGAGCACATAGACAGGTAAGAGTGGGACTGCACGTATTTAAGCAGATAATGCCAAACCACTGTCAAAGTGGTTTGTTCTACCAATTTCTAGGCATTTGATTTTTACGTATCTTGACCCCGTGTCCCACACAACAGGGCTAAGCATACTCAGTATAAAACAGGAGTTGGGGTTAATCTAATCACCTTCAGAAGCAGAGTTTGTTCTGGCCGGTGGGAAGAGGGGAAAGACCAAGAGATTTTTATCCTGAGAAGGATTAGATATACCACTGCTGCCTTCAAGATGGAGCGGGACATGTGAGAAGGCGTGTGGGAGCCTCGGGGAGCATAGTGGCCCTTGGCTGACAGACAGCAGGGTTTGGGGACCTCAGACCTAAGGCTGCAGGGAACGGGGTCCTGCAGCTGCGTAGAAACACCTGCTTTTCCAGAGCCTCCAGGGAAGAGCACAGGCCAGCCAACATCTGGATTGCAGCTGTGTGAAATGCTGGGCAGGAACCCGGACAAGCCTGTGCAGATTTCGACCTAAAGAACTATGAAATTATAAATGGGTGCTTGTTTGTTTTTAAAACGCCAAGTCTGTGGTAATTTGTTATGCAGCAATAGAAAACGAATACATCTTCTCTCCTTTACTACACCTTTGTCTCTTCAGGCCTCCTCCTGAATTTTTTTTCCCCCCGAACTATCTTTGGTTTGCTAAATCTCTCTTCAGTTATATCTAATATGCTGTCAAACCCATCCATTAACTTCATAATTTGAGTTCTATATCTTACAGTTCTAGAGCTTCTACTTAGTTCTTTTTTTTTTTTTTTTTTAAGTTCTCGTTTTTCACCCTTTTACCATCCTGAACTTAACATTGTAGCTGTTGAGAAGTCTGGATCCAAGAATGCCCATTTCCCCCGTGGATCTGCTTCTTTTCTCCATTTGTGCTGGGCTGTGTGCTTGTTGTCTCATCTCCTGTGTGACTAGTTATTTGTGATTATGTGTGGGACCTCGCACTTGCAAGACTCCTTGCTATCTGGAAAGAATCTGATACCCAGTAGGATGCTGTCTTCCTCTAGGGAGAATTTAATTTCACTTCTGCTGGGTGCCTGGTCGGGGGGCACGAGCAATCTGGGTTCAAGTCAGTTCAAGTTCAGCAAATTTGAGATGATCTGAAGCTGAGTGGCAGTGTCTTTCGAGGGTCTGTTTTTTTTTCTGGTTCATTCTCACCTCTCGGATGCAGTCCTTTATTGGACGCAGCTCAAAGTGAAGGAAGTTCACCAGGCCCTCCACAGGGCCCCGGGCTCTAATCCCTGTCTGCTAGTTCCCCAAGGCAATCCAAAGTATTATTCAACCTCTCAGCTGCCCACTCTAGAACTGTCAGATGTCCTCAGGGGTAAGAGCTCCAAATCCTGGGCTCCCCTCACGAGGCTTCTGTCCTTCCCCGGATCCTGGCCTATGCAATTCTTCACTCACCGACGTGTGCTCTAGGTGCAAATGCTGAGTGTGGGGGCGAGGGCGGGAGTGCTGGGAGCCAACTGGCACAACTGTTTCATAACTAGCACCCCTATTTCCAGCCACTTGTGTTATCTTCATTTTCTGTATTTGTCATCTCTCTACCACCCTCTTTGGGGTTTTACTATAGATAGGTTCTCTTCCTTATTGCAGAGGCCTTGTCAACTTACTCTCACTTCCTCTGCTCCGATTATCTGCGTCAAGTTTCCAATTACTTTTTACCTTAGGGAGGAACCTTGTTAAAAGCCCTCCTGCACGGACTACTGCCCTCCTGCTCTCGGATAGGTATCTGATCCACCACCTTAATCCAGCAGCTCTAAGCCACTCGTTTGAAAGGTGAAACTATCAAGAACCACAAAGACACACGGATTTGCGCAAGGCCCCAGTGAACTCCTGCGATGTGCATCACAGCCGGCCTCGGAACTCAGTCCCCCCGGGTCCCAGCCTCCCTGCACTTGACGCTACGGACCTCCTTCACTGCAGAAATGCTGTCACACACATTCTGTGCTTATTTACTTAGACCACTAGAGAGAAAACAAAACAGTGTTTTTGTGGCATTCGTGGGTGCCCGGAACCAGAGAGAGAAAAAGAAGAGAGAGCTAGACCAACTACTTGATGCTCAGATTGTTAATGGTCACTTCAGGGGGCTGTTACGTCCAGTACTCTCCATAAAACAACTAGGGTTATTTGGCTGAACAGCTTAAGATTTTTGAAGGAGGAAGAAATAACGGAAGAGGTATGAAAGAAATGGACACACATTTCCCACTACAGCTTTGAAATCTTACAATGACTTCATTTTACAAAATAACTTAGTTGATACTTAGGAATAATCCAAAGTGATAAACATTTTAGAACTTACTTCCTAATTTATTTTACTAATATTTTTAATGAACAACGGAAACAGAGAAGCAACTCAAAGACAAATGCAAAAACAATTAAAAATTAAAAAGTCAGAACGTTTCACTCTGGTCCTAGCTCTTCCATTTAATCCCGTACATACTGGCGCCTTGCTTGCCTGTGCCCCAGGCCCCAGGTCCCTTTATAAAGCTCTAGTTTAAACAGACAACGAACAAGTTTTGTAAGCCATGCACTATTGCTACTATGATATTTTATTTCTCAGAATATAAAAACAAGCATGCCCCCTGGGTTAGTTTCCCATTGCTACTATAAGAAATTACCACAAATTTACTAGTTTAAAACACAGATTTACTATTGTACAGTTCTGGAGTGACAGAGAGAGTGTGTGAGTGCGTGTGCGCACGCCCACATGGGCACGTCAATTAAGCATTTGGTTCAATCAAAGAGGAGGCTCTATTCTATTTTTTTTTTAATGATTTTATTTATTTGAAAGAGAGAGCGAGTGAGAACACAAGGCGGGGGAGAGGCAGAAGCAGGCTCCCCCCTGGGCAGGGAGCATGACTTGGGACTCGATCCCAGGACTCCGGAGTCATGAGCTGAGCCAAAGGCAGACACTTAACCAACTACGCCATCAAGGCACCCAGGAGGCTCTAGTCTAAATGTGAGCTGGGGTTACCTGGGGACATTTCATAGATGAGATCAGCCTTGAAAGACCAGGGATAGTGTCTTGAAAGACTAGTGGGCTTCTGAGGACAATCCAGTGCAGACATGCAGTGGGGACAAAAGTGATGGCCATGGGAAAGAACCCGCTGTGTTTGCATGGAAAGGAGCACTAGAGAGAACTGGTTACCCAGAAGTTAGGCCTTGATGGTGGGGGTACTCAGGCCCTTCTGTCACTGACGGGAAGAAAGGGGTCTGGCACTGACTGACACCATTAGTTTTTTGCTCTATCCCAACAACGGAATGGGGTAAGACCCTCTCCCTGCACATGTACAGAACACTTTTCTTCTGAGGCCCTTAAAGCAAAATGCCAATATCCAAGATGCTACGCAAAACCGAGCCTCCAGGAAAAAGTCCTCAGAAGACGCAGGGGATGTCTCACGGGAGAAGTACTCTCCTCTCCATCTGAGGTCACCACTGCCGCAGCTCAGCGGGGGACCACAAAGCCTCCAGCCGGACAGGAAGGTGAGGAGCATGTGGCTGATAGTAAGTCGCACCAGCTCCAGGAGAGAGGAGCGACGGAGTGATCCCAGAAACCAGGTCTCCAGCCATGCAGGCCCGACTCCCAGGATGGCACCTCACCTAAGGGCCGAAAAAGGACACAGCCCAGAAGTCTAAGCATGATTTTCATAATTGCACAAACATTTCTAAAAGAAAACATCAATAATCGGAGTCAAGTTAACTAATACTTTCCATGTATTCGGCAAAGTTAACCCAGCTAACGGGCTTTGATTTGGTAATGATTAACTGGCTGGGTTACAACGGGAAGTGAATAGTGACATCCAAGATGGTGAAATAAACTGTTGGCTATATGCGTGGGCTCGTTGAGTTTTAATTAATTAATTAAGCTTAATCGGTTTCAAGTAATGACTTCTTCCTTGAGCAGAAAAGAACAGAAACCCAGTCTTTGATCTTTTCTTAGAATCAAAGAGATGAGATTTAAATGGTGTTAAAATTTTAGTCATGACATGGGGCGCCTGGGTGGCTCCGTGGGTTAAAGCCTCTGCCTTCGGCTCAGGTCATGATCTCGGGGTCCTGGGATCGAGCCCCGCATCGGGCTCTCTGCTCGGCAGGGAGCCTGCTTCCCCCTCTCCTTCTGCTGTTCCCCCCTGCTTGTGCTCTCTCTAATAAATAAAATCTTTAAAAAGAAATTTTAGCCATGACATATGTCTTTTCCTACCTTTCTGCATGTGAGAGAAAATCTGCTCCTACAAATATCAATAAAATTTTCATAAAATCATGCAAGGGAAAAAATTAAGAGTTAAGTGACGTTACTGTTAATATTCTATGAATACATAAATTAAGCTACTACAGGAAATAACAACGTATTTTATAGTAATATAGCACAAAAATGTCATTATATATGATACAATAGTTTCAAGAGTTAAATATCCATTACGAATGACAAAGAGCCTTGGTTTAAGGCGCTGTCCAGTTGGCTCTCCTAAAACACGTTTTTGAGGTGAGATTTACATACATATAAAAGTAACCACCTGAAAGATGAACAATTCAGTGGCATTTGGTTTATTCACAATGTCGTGCAGTCAGCCCCCTGTATCTAGATCATTCTGAAAGATTGTCCTCACCACAAGGGAGGCCCCATGCCCACTAAGCCGTGTTCCCCCATCCCCTCGCCTCTGCCTCCGTGGATTTACCTACTTGGGGTACTTCCCGTGAGCATCTGGCTCCTTCCACGCAGCATGTTCTTGGGGACCGACCACGTTGTCCACGCACCAGCGCTCTGTCCTTTCTGTGAGGAACATCCCGTGGAGACACACACACATCGTGGCACCTCCTCATCCACGGACGGACATGTGGGCTGTTTGCAGCTTTTGGCTGCTGTGACCAGGATCTGTGTACGGGCCTCTGTTTGAACACCTGTCCTTAACTCTAGGAGTACTTCCTGGGTCGCGCGGTAGTTCTATGTGGAGGACCCGTCACACCGTCTTCCCCAAGTCGCCGCGCCACCTTATATTCTCACCGGCAACGTCTGAGGGTCTAATTTCTTCGCATCCTTGCCGACATTAGTTACCTCCCATTGTGCTGATCGTGGGCAGCCCAGGGGGTGTGAAGCAGGATCTCACTGAGGTTCTTTCATTTCCCTAACGGCGAACAATAAGCACCCTTCCATGCGCTAATCACCTGTTTACACATCTTCTTTGAGGAAACTGTCTGTTCAAGTCCTTTGCCTTTTTTTGTTTTTATAAATTGGGTTGTGTTTTTACAGTTGTAGGGGTTCTTTATACGTTCTGGACATTAGACTTTTATCGGATATATGATTTGCAAACATGTCCCCATTTCGCGGGTGGTTTTTTCACTCTCTTGCCAGTGACGTCTGATGCACCAAAGTTTTTAATTTTGATGGAGTCCGATTTTTAATTTTGTTGCTCATGCTTTTGGTGTCATTTCTAAGAAGCCAAAGTCACGAAGCTTCCCCCTGTTTTCTTCTAAGAGTTTAATGCTTACCGCCCTTATATTTAGGTCAATGACCCACTCTGAGGTAACTTTCCACATTATGTGAAGGGAGGGTCTAACTTCATCCTTCTGCATGGAGATATCTAGTTGTTCCAGGAGCATTTGTTGAAGATACTGTTCTTTCCCCATTGAATAGCCTTGGCATGCTTTTCCGAAATGCATGGCCATAAACGTAGGGGTTTATTTCTGGACTCTGAGGTTTAAAATTTTTCAATTCAGACTTTTCCATCCAAAAGCCTGCCACTGCTTTTCCCAGAGGAAGTCTAGCTTATAATGGCACATTAGGAACTTTTGTTTCAAAACTGAAAAAATTTTTAATGAAAAATACACATCCATAGTGAACAATTTCATTATTACACGCATCTTTAAAAAATAAAGATGAAAAGGAGCATATGCGACCTGGAAGTCAAAACCAATCTCTGCGAAATAGTATCTTATCAAGTAGCATGCGATTTTACCGTTATTTACCATGCTGTAATGAAGTCATTAATTTTAACTGCCGGCCGTTTACAGTGTCTTAGGAACTGCCAGTCAGCCTCTCCCTGCTGAGAGGTAACCGTCTTTGGCAACCGTCTTGCCAGATTACCTGTGTCAAATGACCACCCGATTCCAAATCAGAAGAATGTTTTATTGTCTGGAACTTTTTATACGTATCGAAGTGTCCTCATTCGGAGCATCCAAACTCTTCTCAGTAGCCTGGATTTAAGTACCGATACGGCGTGCTATCATTTGGAAACTGAGATCACTATTATTTTAGACACGGGCCTGGCATTGCTTCCACGTGGCCCCTTCTCCTGCATTTCGCATTAGTCTTTCTGCGAAGCTCTCTATATTGCAACCTCCTCTTCGCTCCTGGGGCCTCCAACCACCTAGGCTATAAGGAAACACCTGATTTCCCCTGACTGCAGGTCTCTAAACCTGAGGATCACTTCAAACCACCAGGGCACAGTCTCTAATAAACTCACAGCCTCTAACAAAAACATGAGCTCCCCTCCCCAGAGCATCCAGAAGAGTTCTCTCTTTACTTTGAATCCCCTCTGCCTGCGCGCGGTAAACGTGGGCTATTTTGCTTTATCGCAGTTTCCTTCAGAGGCAGGGACCATCTTGTTTTCACTGACCCAAAAAAGAAAAAAGAAAGAAAGAAAAAAAAAAAAGTCTTGCCCGGGGAAACTACGGGAGAAAAACTTTGGGAAGTGCTGATAACTGTAGTCTAGAAAACACGTGAAAGACTTTACCTTGAGCTGGCCAGTGATGCCGCGGCAGCTGACTGTCTTACCATGCAAGAGACTAAGGTTCAGGGTCAGACCCACGGTTCTGACGGGCTGGACACATGGCTGGAGTGAGACACCAAGGAAGAGACGGCCAGCCCAACCCCTCACACAGCAGCCCTTTCTGGTTAATCCATGGGGTGATAATGACACTGACTGGCCTCGTCTTGCCAATGAAGGACAAGGCACGGCAGTGACAGCGCCTAGAAATGAATAGGAGTGATTGGGGGTAAAAGGGGGGGAGGGGGAAAGGTGGCCAGGATGAAGAAATGAATAAAACTCCAAATTTCTGTTACAACTCACTGTCATACCTATTACTCTAGTATCTAATGACAGGGCGGGGAGTGGGGAAAAAAAAGAAAAGAAAAGAAAAGAAAAAAGAAACAAAGAAAAAAAAAAGAAAAACTGCTACCCATTTACATTTATGCAGTATTCTAAGAATTTAGGTTTGTATCCTACGATAGGACTACATATAACTAGAGCATGAGGTTGACTCCATTTAGTTCAAAAACCTATTGCAAAGAGTAGTTGTTTTGTTTTTTTTTTTAAATCATCCGTGTTTCTAAGTTCTGACAATTTAGTTCTTATTACGGTAAAAACTAGATCAACGCTATTCAAACGGATCCTACTTACCAAACAATTCCTTGGGCTCCGGAGCCAATCGGCTTCAACTGCTGGTAACGTTTGAGGACCGTGAAGGTTGAGTCTGCCACTTGCACACTGTAAAACTGACTGTCACATTTACTGTCACTCATGATGTAGTATCATAGAATATTCCAAAGAGTTGGTACGGTTGTCAGGTCCCTTGAAAGAAAAACAGAATGAACATGCATTCTGAGATCACATGTGTGTGGCTCACGCAAGAGTGTTGCAAATTTACTGGCGTCTGAGACCAGGGGGCTGTAAGCTGATAAACTTGGTTGCATAATTGCACTACTGGGTATGTACCCTCAAGATACTAATGTAGTGATCCGAAGGGTCACATGCACCCGAATGTTTATAGCAGCAATGTCCACAATAGCCAAACTATGGAAAGAACCTAGATGTCCATCAACAGATGAATGGATAAAGAAGAAGTGCTATATATATACAATGGAATACTATGCAACCATCAAGAGAAACGAAATCTTGCCATTTGCAACGACGTGGATGGAACTAGAGGGTATTATGCTAAGCGAAATAAGTCAGTCAGAGAAAGACAATTATCACATGATCGCTCTGATATGAAGAATTTGAGGGGCAGGGCAGGGGGTTATGGGGGGTGGGGAAGAGAAATGAAACAAGATGGGATGGGGAAGGAGACAAACCATAAGAGACTCCTAAACTCACGAAACAAACTAAGGGTTGCTGGGAGGTGGGGGGGGGTAGGGTTATGGACACTGGGGAGGATATGTGCTATGGTAAGTGCTGTGAAATGTGTAAGCCTGATGATTCACAGACATGTACCCTGGGGCAAATAATACATTATATGTTAATAAAAAAACAAAAACAAAAACAAAAAACCTTGGTTGCACCAAGTTCTGAACTTCAGCAACATGGAAAAAAAAAAAAGCAAAAAGCAATGACCTTTCCGAAGTACTGAGCCCACCGTGGAAGGAAGGAAGGAACACCGAGGCCTGGCATGACCATGTTTTAAGGGAGTGGTCTAGAAAACAACAGCCTTCTCTGTATTTGTACAGTTAGCCAGCCAGGACAAGATCATGTCACTGTGTGACTCTCCTCAGCCCACCTCCTGTGGGACTGGAGTATGGGATGAAGGTACTCAGGGATGAAGGTACTCAGGGATGAAGGTACTCAGGAAAGGCTTCAAAGGGATGCTCTCTATGATTCCTTCAAAAACCGCAAAAGGGCCAGTCTCCTTCTAGGTCCACAAGTTCAGGCGAAGGGATGAAGCAGAGAGCAAGTCAGAGTGACTGCAAACGGGGGGGAGTTACAGAACAGTGGGGTGCTGGGCCTGGGTCACGCGGGTGTGCGTGTCCTGGAACCGGCCCGCGCTCCCCAAACCCCGCATTTCTTGCGGGCTCAATACCCACAGCTCCGGACAGAGGACTGTGGTAACCTGTGGTCGATTGATGCGGATGTTCTGACATTTATTCTTGATAAATTAAGTCCAAACTGGCAGTCCCAAGGTGGCCTTTTGGTGGTCTAGGCAGCAGGTTGGGATCCCTACCCTGCAGGAGTCTGTGTGATTTTATGCAGAAAACAAGCAAACCGAAATCAGCGGGCAGCTACGCTGACTGGGTTCCCTGGCTCTTGTCTGAAGACATTTATTTAAAGTCAGCAAGCTATTTATTTTGCTTTAAAAAAAAAAAAACTAAAAAGCCGACAATCAGTTCTCAGAGGTGAACATTCTATATGGTTTGAAAAACCGGGAACTTAGAATTGTATTGCCCAGCGCCAGCAATTTCCCGTTTGTTCTACCATCTAATATTTGGTGGCGACCCGCTGAGTTTTCTGGAGTGATGATTTGTATTTTGATACAGTGATGCCTGGCATTTCCATTAAACATCGAAATAAGTTGATAACATGCCTAAATGAAGAATTTAAATCAAGTGAATAGTTTCTCCAGCTGACCACTCCTTCACTCCTCCCTCCCAGGCTTTCTTTCTTTCTTTTTTTTTAAAATATTTTATTTATTTATTATTTGACAGAGAGAGAAATCACAAGTAGCAGAGAGAGGGGGGGAAACAGGCTCCCCACTGAGCAGAGAGCCCGATGCGGGGCTCAATCCCAGGACCTGAGACCATGACCCGAGCTGAAGGCAGAGGCTTTAACCCACTGAGCCACCCAGGCAACCCTTTCTTTTTTTTTTTTTTATACCAGTTCTCGGGGCAGTGGCTGAGCCGCCGTGACTCAGACCCACTGCACACCGGCCGGGCGGGGAGCAGCTCTGGGAAGCCAGCAGGGCACTAGACGAACCGACCCGCTGCTCGGGACAGCCCCGCGGCAGGATTACCAGCCCCTGGGACGCTGCGAGCTAACTGGCCTGGTCACACCATGCTGGGGTGAGGAGGGGGCCCTAAGCCCTAGGAAGGTAGGGGCTGCTCTGTCTTCCTGTGGCGCCTCACCCTGCCGGGCGGCAGGGTGAGCATCCAATAACCCTTTGCTGCTCTGACCCACAGTTCAGTGTCTAACGATTCCCTCATGACGCTGCTGCCTTTTACTGACATCTGAAGGAACACCCATGTCTGAAGATTAACTTTTTATAGTTTTTAGGAGGCTGAGACAATTCAACTCGACACTTGTGGGGTGCCTTTGGACAAGAGAGTGTTAAGTAAAGCAAGGGATAGAGCAACATCGGCTACTTTTTTTTTAAAAAGATTTTATTTATTTTGAGAGGGAGGGAGAGAGAGAGCAAGTGTGGGGAGAGGGGAGAGGGGGAATCTCAAGCAGACTCCCCGCTGGGCGCAGAGCCCAAGAGGGCTCCGGACAACAGAGTCGGACGCTTAACTGACCAGCCACCCAAGCACCCCGAAATCAGCTGGTCTTGAAGCCACATATAATTTGCCAGTTGGAAGAAGTGTGAGGAATGAGTCTGTCATCTATATTAGAATACAAGTTACGATACCCTAAGGGCATAAGCAAAAAGGAAAGCAAGGCAAAAGGCAGAAGAGGTCCTACGCACTGGTGGGGGTGCCGAGGACAAGGAGAACTTCCTGGAGGAGGTGGCATCTGCCCTGGACTCTTGCCAGGGACGGACAGCAGAGGTACAGAGCTCGAGCTGACCGGGCTCACACCTGGTGAATTGCTCAAACTGGCTACTGGGGTGCAAGTGCAAAGGATGAGGCAGACTCGGTGAAAAGGTAGGGAGCCCTACAGCCTGCGGATCCTCAACCCCACTGCAGTGCATCAGCACTGCTGGTCGTTCAGAAAGCAGTCCCCGACCCCGCCGTGGACAAAGTCCTGTGCTGGAGCAGCCAGGGCGCCTGTCCTCAGTGAGCTGACACTGTGGGCGTGCTCAGGAAGAGCCCCGACACAGGGGGACCCCTAGACCCAGAGGACGGTGAAGGCTCTGGGCTGTGGGGAAGGGAGGAAGCACATGCGGAGAGGTGGAGCACGCCCGGTCACCGGAGATTCAGTTTTGCTGGGCAGTGGGGGAAAGCAGCTGGAGAGAGAAAAGCAAGCCAGATCAGCATGGGCCCCAGAAGCTTCTGGGAGCCATCTGGGCCCTGGGCCTGGGGCTGCGGAGCCATCGAGGCAGAGAGACATGTGCCCTGCCTTGCTTTGCACAGTGGTCATTCGGGAAGGTGAGAGAGGGACGGCTCGGGGTGGGCAGGACTGAAGACAGGGAGACCTGGCGAAACAGGAGAGGGTCGCGGCGGATGTGGACGAGAAGGGAATGCACGGCTTGGAGGAAGCACGTCCATGACCTGGAGAAGATGAGGGGAAATCAGGTGAAGCCGCTGGAGGGAGGCTGGACACACAAGCAGTCTGCGAGTCTGGCTTCGGACGGGTAAACCGCGGCGCCTGGGCGACGAGCAGCAGGATGGCCACAAGTTGCTGCGGATCTCCGGGACCCCATCCTCCGTCCTTCATTCTAGCACTGAAGCCCCCCTCTTCCAGTTGGACAGACAGCTGCCCAAACAGCCATGACATCTGGCTGTGGGCCTGGCAGCCATGGGTAGCCCGACGACCAGCTTTCGGCGGCCGAGGTGCGAGCAGAGCGACAGCATTTTTCTTTTCTTTCTCTCTTCCTTTTTAAAGAAAGCTGCCCGCTGTCCCTTACTGCTGGCTGGGGGAGCAGCTGTCGTCGGCCCAGACTCGGAAGTCACGTGCTGGAAGAGGGCAAAGCCGCCCACCAGAGCTGAGTCCGAACGACCTTGCGGCACCGAGCCGCCCCCCCACCGTGGCCCACCTGCCCGCTCGGAGGCTGGCGCAGACTAACATCACCCTCGCTGAGCAACCCCGAGCTCTCTCTTCTCTGCTGCAGCTGCCGGGACCTGGGTTCTGCCTGCCATGCGGCTGGGTTAGCTTTTGTGGATTTGGGGAGAACGTTACATCATCTGGTTCGAGGATGCATAGATTTTCATCTCAAGATTTAAAATAATTTTTAAAATTAAAGGATGTTGTGCTTAGTAGGCAAAACAAAAACAAAAACAAAAACAAAAAAGTCATGCAAGAGAGAAGCTGTCAGAGCCCCCTTCTCTGTCAACCTTGGGCTCCGGGAGAATGAGCAAGGCCCTCGGGGCAAGCCCAGACAGCTGGTAATTTAGCTATTAATGAAATCAACTCCGCGGAGATTCTATTTCAACCAAATGGGTGGTGGCTGGGGTTTAGAAGACAGTTCACAAACTGGGAAGTGTAAGAGTTCTTCATACAACCACATCATCAGCACACTGGAGGTGCAGTCACCGCCTTCACTTCCCTCAGAGGTGGGCGCCGGTTCCCCCGCTGGGCTCTCCCGGAGGGACCCGGTCCCCGCCTGCGCTGCATCTGCGCGGCCACTCGGCTTGGCAGGTCTGCCCGTGTCTCCCTCCCCCAGCTTGGGAGCACCTCCAGAGGGTCTGTCTTCCCTCTCACACACCGAGAAATCTAAGGAAATGTCCAGTGTCTACACTGGACACTGATGGTCCACTGAAAAAGCTGCTTGGGGGGACACAAGGGACACACTCTGCTCCCTGAGGGACACAGTGGACACACCCTGCTCCCTGGGTTCTTCAGACCTGCGCGTGCTGGGCGGACACCTCAAGGGACAGAGTTGGCTCAGCCTTTGCTGAAGGCGTCTGGCTCACATCCATGCCCTTCCCCCTTCACCACGCGCCTTCAATGAGTCCTTGTTGAATGAAATGCTCTGATCTAAAATCCCTATTCGTCTCAGACTGAAGACTCTTGTAGAACCCCCTCTAGGAATTCTGGCGTAAAATCTACCCACTCTACAGATAAACGTTGGGTAGGAGGAACATTCCTAACTTGTTTAGAGCCTAGAATAAGAAATGCTTAAAAAAAAAAAATTCACTAGTATTCTTCTAGATACAAGCAATTCAACTGCTGTAAATACGGTATTAACGTCCAAGTCCCATGGGGACATCAGCTCCCATTCGCTGAGACCTCCCGGCACTTCATGAGGGCCTCCTGTGCACCGAGGACAAGGTAAAGGCTATCAAGAGGGCACTAGCCAGACAGTCCCTTCCCTCAAACGGCCAAGGGCGTAATCACCACAGCACCTACGAAGTGTCCTAGGGTAGACGTGGGCCCAAGGGCAGGGGCCCAGCACAGTGGTGTGTTGGGGGGAGCCAGTGAACGGGCAGAGGGCGCGTGCGACTGAGACGTGGCTGCAGAGGAAGGTTTCCAGGAGGAGTCAAGACCCGAGTGCAAGTCTGTTCACGGTATCAACCCAGGGGTGCGGGAACGGGCCTTCTTTGTCGTGCCGGCAAGCGCCGCAAGCCGGCGAAACGCTTTTGGGGAGGAGAATACATCCTATCTGATGAAGAATGTAAAGGCACGTTGACTCCTACCTTGACAACTACCGTTCTATACATGTATCGGGCAGATACGTATGTACAAAAGCTCAAAGATATTTGCGCAAGAATGTTTGTGGCACTTCTTGTAACTGGCAAAAAAAAAAAAAAAAAAAAGAGAGAGATAACCGCAAACCTCAAAGGTACACTTGGAATGAGTGACTAAGTTACGGCCTGAGGGCACAGTAAAACAATTAAAAATAACGCAGGGGCTTTGTGTATTGAGAAGGAATGATGCCTCAGATACATTAAGGCAATAAAGCAAGGTGAAGAGGGCGTGGAGTAAACGTCAGTCTGTGGGAAGGGCCCCGTGCACGCGCGCGCGCGCACACACACAACATGCGAGCAAGTGCAGAGACGCAGGGGGAAATGAGACTCGCTCTTCCCATTGTAACTTTCTGTTGGCTTTCTTTTTTTTTTTTTTAGTCATGCACATATTTCACATTGAAACAAAGAGACAAATTAAACCATTTTAAATGAAAAGCTGAGACCTCAATGTAGGGTAGGTTTAGGGCAGCTGAGGCTGGAGGCAGGCAGGTGGGCCAGGCTCTGAGCTGCGGGTTATAAATGCGCCCCCCCCTCCGCTCCTGTCCCCACAGCCCCTTGGGGGAGCAGTTTTGCCCCCCACTCTGCAGACGAGGGCAAGAGCTAGGAGACAGTGAGGGAGCTGCCCCGAGCCCCAGATGGACAGTGGCACGGCCCAGGGCTCAATTTAGGTGTGTCTGACGACATCATTCCTGTCCTTCCCAATACACCATTCTAATTAATATCTCTCGCTGTATTTAGGAAGTGAAGTGATGTGGCCAAGGCTGGTCAGGACCAGGCCAGGAAAAGACACAGGCCTCTACATCGCATCCTGCTGGCTGCACTCCACCAAGACGCTTTCTTCTGATGATGCTGATGAGTCAGTCGCCCAGACTCAGGCCAACCTTCCACCGCACGAATGGCCCAGGACACCCACACGTGCGAGATCTAAATTAACTGACTGCTGCGACTGAAAGCAGATTTTCACAATCACCCTCTTGGTTTCGATACTTTGTTATTGAAGTTTTTAATCAAGCTGTTCTTTTTTCCTCCTTTAATTCTTATCCAACACACAGCACAACAACTTCAGCTTTCTTTGATAATCAGGAGCCTTGTAGCATCTCAGAATCATCCTTCTGGATGTCAGTTCTTAAGCTATACTACAAATTACGATAAAGGACGACCCCTCGTGTTTAGTGGTCACAGCATCCACGGCTGGATCCGAAGGAAGGGTCCGTTGAAGATCCCTCCCCACAGGCCCCCTGCAGGTACTTGGGCCTGTCCTTTGCCCCTCCCGGCCCGACTGCCTGCGCTCTGGTTAGGGCGTTCTCAATGCTCCCTCGCCATGGCAATCCCCCAGTTGCCTACCTGGCCTCCATTTCTGCTACCTCCAAACCACTGGACGCCATTTAGAAAGGAAGATCTGCCCGCATAAAAAACTACATGGCGGCGGTGGGGGGGGGGGGGCACCTGGGTAGCTCAGTCGGCTGGGCGTCTGCCTTCAGCTCAGGTCATCCCAGGTCCTGGGATGGAGTCCCGCATTGGGCTCCTTGCTCAGTGGGGAGTCTGCTTCTCCCTCTCTCTCTGCCCCTCCCCCCTGTCATTCTCTCTTTCTCTCTCAAACAAATAAATAAAATCTTGAAAAACAAAACTGTACGCGGATTTCACAGCACCTACATTTTTAACAGCTCAACACTGAAAACATCCCAGGTGTCCTTCTGTGGGTGAAGGGTGAATGGTTAAGCAAAGCGCCGTCCATCCAGACACAGAACATGAGTCAGCAAGAGAAACGAACCAACCACGGACACCCTCAACAACCGGGGTGGATCTTAAGGGCATTACCCTTAAGTGAAAAAGCCCATCTCCAAAGGTCCACACAGTATAATTCCATTGACACAACATTCTTGCAATGACAGAATTACAGAGCTGTGGACCAGATTAGTGGTTGCCAGGGTTGTGAATGGTGGGGACTGGGCGGGAGTGTGTGTGTGTGTGTGTGTGTGTGTGTGTGTGTGTGTGCCCGCACGGCTACACAGGGTAGCACAGGGGAGATCTCTGGGATGAGGAAACGGTTCCGTACCTTGACTGTGGTCGGGGTGTTTATACCGATCCCTGCGAGGGATAAAGTGCCCCAGAACTGTGTGCACACACTACCAGTGCCACGTTCCTGGTTTTGATGTTGTGCTGCAGTTATGTAAACACACAACCAATGGGGGAAACTGGGTGGAGGATGCACGGGAACTCTCCATACTATTTTTACAATTTCTTACGAACCTAGATTACAAAATAAGGAACTGAGAGAGAGAGAGATTTGTTGAACATAAGCAGTGGTCATACTGCTCTCTGGCTTACATTCCTTTGATGGTGACCGACTGCCTGGAGAGTAAACTCCAATCCCTAGCACAGCAGAGGAGCTCTCAGGGCCCGTGGCCCACTCTCAGGCAATATGGAACCACTGGAGACCCCGGCTGACACCCCGGCTCCCATGCACTTGCGGGCCTCTTCCTGAGCTGATTCATCTGCCTGCAGTGACTTCCTTCCCTATCCTGTCCTCCTGGCCAACCTTCACTCTCCTTCAAAGTCTAGTGCACGTGCCTGCTTCTCTCCCACACTGTCCTCTGCAGCTTCTCCCTTCCAACGGTGCTGGGCATGCTCCCGTAATTGGCATCACAACCTATGTTCCTTTTATATTGCACTCCGTGAGCTCCTTAAGGGCAGAAAATGTGTCTGATTCACTTCCTAATCCTCTACTAATTACATAGTGGGTGCCCAGTAAATGTCTGTTAAAGGCAAAGCTAAGCGGGAGAAGAAACATGGTGAGGCAGTGGGGTGCTGTGCTTACATCGGGGCTCTGGATCCTGGGCAGACTCCACCAAAAAACTGTTAGAATAAAACAAATTCTGGAAAGATGCAGGATACACATTCAATGCACAAACATCCTTTGTGTCTCTACGTGCTGGTGAACTCTCAGAAAGAGAAATTAAATGATGCTTTCACAACTGTGTCAAAAAGAACAGAATAACCTTGAACAAGGAGGTGACAGACCTTCATACAAAAAACTTGAAGACATTAATGGAAAAAATTAAAGACATAAATAAATGAAAGATATTCTGTGTTCATGGATTGGAGAAACCAATATTATTAAAATGTCCATACTCCCCAAGGCAATTTAAAGCTTCAGTACAATTCCTATCAAAAGTCCAGTGGCACTTTCCACAGAACTAGAACAAATAATCCCCAAATTTGTATGAACTACAGAAGATGCTGAATAGCCAGAGCAATGTTAAGAAAGAAGAACAAAGCTGGAGGTATCATGCTCCCTGATTTCCAAGCGATAGTAATCAAGCATTACAAAGCTACGGTAATTAAGACAGTATGGTATGAGCATAAAAACAGACACATGAATCAATGGAACAGAGAAGAAAGCCCAGAAAGAAACCCATGCACATATGGTTGATTAATTTATGACAAAAGGAGCCGATAATATACAATGGGGAAAGGACAGTCTGGGTCCTAGACGGTGCTGGGAAAACCAGATGGCCACACGCAAAAGAATAAAACTCAACCGCTCTTACGCTACACACAAAAATTAACTTAAGATGGACTAAAGACTTCAGCAAACCATAAAACACCTCGCGGGAAACACAGGGGTAAGCTCCTGGACAGTGGTCTTGACAATGATTTTTTTTTAATCTGGCAACAAAAGCAAGAGCAACAAAGACAGATATAAATAAGTGGAACTACATCAAACTAGAAAGCTTCTGCATGGCAAAGGAAACCATCAGCAAAATAAAAGGCAACCTACAGAATGGGGAAAAAAAATTGCAAATCATATAGCTCATAAGGGGTTAATATCCAAAATATATAAGAAACCCACAGAGCTCAGTGGCAAAAAACACACACAATCCAGGGTGCCCGGTTGACTCGGTGCATTGAACATTCGACTCTTATCCTCTTTTGGACATTCGACTCTTGTCCTTTTTTTTTGAACACTCGACTCAAGTCCTCTTTTCTGGGTCGTGGGATCAAGCCCTGCATGGGGCTCCACGCTCAGCAGGGAGTCTGCTTGAGATTCTTTCCCTCTCTCTTTCTCTCCCTCTCTCTCCCACTCTTGCTCACGTTCTCTCTCTCTCTCTCAAATAAATAAAATATTTTTAAAAACTCATAAACAATCTGACTTTAAAAATGGGCAGAAGATCTGAATAGACAGTTTTCCAAAGAAGACGTACAGATGGCCAGCAGGTACATAAAAAGATGTTCAGCAGCATCAGTCCTTAGGGAAACGCAAATCAAAACCACAGTGCGAGATCTCAGGCCCACCAGAACAGATAATATAAAAAAGACAAGAGAAGGACAAGTGTCGGTGAGGATGTGGAGAAAAGGGAACCCTTGTCTCTGTTGGTGGGAATGTAAACTGGGGCAGCTCCTATGGAAAACAGTACGGAAGCTCCTCAAAGCATTAAAAAATAGAATTAACATTTGATCGAGCAATTCCGCTTCTGGATATTTATCCAAAGAAAATAAGCTCTAACTTGAAAAGATATACACATCCTCATGTTCACTGCAGCATTACTTACAACAGCCAAGATGTGGAAACAACCTAGTGTCCATCAATGAGTGAGTGGATAAAGACGATGTGGTTTACATACACCATCAAATATTACAAATAAAAGAAGGAAATTTGTCATTTGGGACAATATGGGCAGACCTCAAGAGGATTATGCTAAGTGAAAGAAGTCAGACAGAAAGACAAATACTGGGGCACCTGGGCGGCTTGGTCAGTTAAGTGTCTGCCTTACGCTGGGGTCATGATCCCAGGCTCCTGGGATCAAGTCCCGCATCCAGATCCCTGCTCAGTGAGGAGTCGGCTTCTCCCTCTCCTTCTGGCCCTCCACCCGCTCATGTTCTCTCTCTCTCTCTCACAAATGAATAAAATCTATTTTTTAAAAAAGACAACTACTGTATGATCTCTCCTATATGAGGGATCTAAAAAACAAAACAAAACGAAAACCATCAACGTTACAAATAGAACAGATTGGTGGTTGTCAGAGGTAGGATTGGGGGTAGGAGAAACGGGTGAAGGGGGCCAAAAAGAAAAAGAAAAAACATGTATTACTCTCTTCTAAATTATAGCATACAGACTTAAGATTTAGAGTGAATATTTCTTATAAGAATTGTCAAAATAGGGTCACCTGGGTGGCTCAGTGGGTTAAAGCCTCTGCCTTCAGCTCAGGTCATGATCTCAGGGTCCTGGGATCGAGCCCCGCATCGGGCTCTCTGCTCAGAGGGAGCCTGCTTCCCCCTCTCTCTCTGCCTGCCTCTCTGCCTCCTTGTGATCGCTCTCTGTCCAATAAATAAATAAAAATCTTAAAAAAAAAAGAATTCTCAAAATAGCTATCTGGAATAGGATTTCTAGATTTTCTCTTTAGATACTTAACTGTGACACGTAATAATACAATAAAGATACCTATTTAAAACATCAGATCGGGCCCCTGGGGTCAGAGGGCAACAGGCCTGCCACTTGGCTGGACGATCCTGGACTACACTCATCTGTAAAGCAGGGATGAGCATTGAGCACAGTGCCCAGCACAGGGCAAGGTCTCAAAGTCAGCTGACATTAGGACAGACATTACCACACCCCTGCTGTTTACTGCCCACTCGCCCCCAAAAGTCTGCATTCTGAAAATGTGAACGAAAATCCGCTAAGGGGGAAAGCTGATGACATGGTCACTACTCCGTGAGCATCTCGGTCAGAGACAAAACAGTAGGCAATGGACAGAATTTACTTTTCATTCAAGGTTGTGCCCTGGCAGGGGACGTCTCAGGACGTTTGTTGAAGACACCTGCTTCCTAAGAGGTACCGTGTTTCTGAGAGTCTAGTTAAACTTGGTGAAACAGATTTTGATTTCAGAATCAGAGCTGGTGGATTTATTGCTTGGGCTGCAGCCTCAGCCCTAGAAATGCTAAAATCAAACTAATAGCAGCATTGGTTGAGATACATGATACTTAAATAGTCTAACGAATTAAATCACTTGCAGATCTATAGAAATACATATACGCATGCACACATTAGTTTTTTTTTTTTAAAGGAAGTTCTTTTAAAAGCAGTCATTCTTTCTCAATCGCTCTTTCTCTTAGCATCACTGTGGGGAAGGGAGGATAAAATTGTTTTTGTAAACAAATCCCCAAGCTTTTCCTATCCTGGCCTATGGAAAGACAAACTTTCGGCATATCACTAAAAGATGTTCACACTGTTCATTCTCCTCATAGCCAAAAAAATTCCTTTATGGAAACACTTCAAATTACCACTTCAGAATAGCCAAGAACCCATTTAACATAAAGGCAGTTAATATTAATGCCCTGTTTTTAAGAAAAAGAGAACTATCTCATTTGTTATCCATGTACCCTTGGAATCCAGTTTTACTTTTTCTTTTTTTAAAGATTTTATTTATTTGACAGAGAGAGAGAGAGATCACAAGTAGGCAGAGAGGCAGGCAGAGAGAGAGGGGGAAGCAGGCACCCTGCTGCGCAGAGAGCCCGATGCGGGGCTCGATCCCAGGACCCTGAGATCATGACCTGAGGTGAAGGCAGCGGCTTAACCCACTGAGCCACCCAGGCGCCCCCAGTTTTACTATTTCTGAAAAGTTTTAGAGTGTGTAGTTCTTGTGAAGTAAAATTAGGTGAGGGCAGGGGGAGGAATATTTCATGGGACCAAAAACCAAAAAACAAATAAAAAACCTCAAATGCATTAAATAAAATCAAATTTGTTGAATTTCACCTTCAAATGTTTAGTAAACTTCTTTAGCTATAAGGAAGTCCTACAGTAAAACAGTGATTGCTCTTACTCTTATTTTTCTATTAATTTGTTAATTTTTTAAAGATTTTATTTATTTATTTGACAGAGAGAGAGAGATTACAAGTAGGCAGAGAGGCAGGCAGAGAGAGAGGGTGAAGCAGGCTCCTCACTGAGCAGAGAGCCGGATTCCGGGCTTGATCCCAGGACCCTGAGATGATGACCTGAGCCGAAGGCAGAGGCTTAACCCACTGAGCCACCCAGGCGCCCCTCTATCTATTAATTTATACCCCAGCATTTTCCAAAGTGGATCTGAGGCATCGATTAAACATATTTTAACTGGCAATTCAAAGGCCGATATAAAAGTCGAAAACAATGAGCCTTTGTTGTGCAAAAGATATATAAACTTGCCTCTCAAATAATATAACCCCTAATGAATCAATGGGTCTAGGCACTGAGGGTCAACAGCTGCTAAGATCTTAGCGTGGGCTTACGTGCCTCTAGATGGAAGAGAGCACCCCACCTAGGGTATCCTCAATCTGACCGAGCCACATCTAGATTCAACTACGAATTTTCAGAAAATACAAAGAAACATGTGAAATCACATGGCAGAGATGCAGTGCAAAAAACCCCAACCATGGAAATACTACAGAAGCACCAACTGCTTCAACAAATCAACTCCAAGGAAAATGAACAAACAAAAAGAAACAGAGGGAGAATCCGCAGGTTAAAAGAAACTCAAGAGATGTATCAACCAATCACACTGTATGGACCTCATCTAGATCCTGATTCCAATGAACAAACTGTTAAAGAACCATAAAATTCATGAGGCAACTGGAAATGTGAATGTTGACTGGTTATTTCAGTATATCAAGGAATTATTGTGTTTCCAAGTTTAAAAGAGTCCCCATCTTTTAGAAATATATACTGAAACATTCATGGATGAAATGAAATGACATTTAGGTTTCACTTGAAAATAGTATTGGGGTGGGGTGTGAAACAAGATGGGCCAGGAGTTAATAACTGTGGAAGCTGGGTACTATCATTTAATTTTGGTCTGTGTTTGAAAGTTCTCATAATAAACAGTTAAAATAAAGACTGACCTTGAAACTAGTTGACGCAATCACAAGAGGCCAAGTAAAATTTAATTATTCTTCAAGAAAATGATGTAAAAAAAAAAAGTCATTTTCTTAATCAGGGGAGAAGTCTAGCTGCATATTTAAACCACAAATAGCTGCCCCTACTGCCAAAACAAGTGTTAAGAAAATGTGGTTTCTGTTTTACCTTATGCATCACGAAAACAACTGCTTCGCTCGCTGTTAATTGCTTCATCTGGCACTTTTCTTTATCCAGAAAATTAAGAACATTTTATTTTAAATAGACAAATTGAATATGCCCTCCAACACTTATTTTAAACACATTTTAATCCTGGCATCGAAAACATGAAATCCTCAGGAATATCAAAGCTCTCCAGAGAAGACTATGCCAAAATAGGATTATCTTTAACCCTGCAGGATCCTTCTGTGAAAAAAAAAAAAAGGCGGGGGGGG
>CM052809.1:6348159-6462369 GCA_028533885.1 Nasua narica | reverse complement strand
CCTTTCCGGCTCATCGCTGGATGATGATGAGCCCTCCTACAAACCCTCCTACAAACCCTGCCCTGGAGATCCCACAATCCTGCAACCAAGCTAAATGAATTGTGCACAGCTCAGAGCATTGAAAAAAAAAATTTTAATTAGCTACTGTCAACACTTGAGAATCAGGAGCATATGAATACAAGGTAGAGTTCTGACTTCTTTCTTAAGATTGTGGGGTGAGGTTCGGTTTTTCAGCGTCCCCACCACCCTGCAGGCTGATTCCTGACCCCACACTGGCCTAAGGTCCTTCCTTCGCCCTGCCCCTTTCCCCCCTTTCTGTGCCTCTCCCCGCCTGGTGAGTTTCTCACCACCCTTCAGGGCCCAACTCTAGTACCACCTGTCACCTCCTCCACTTTTCCACAGCGGGGCCCCTCCACTCCACTCCATCACACTGTCCTGGCACTAACCTGTCCACGGGTCTGCCGCCTCTACTGGGCTCTCTGGAGGAAGGGACCCTGTTGCTATTGCCTTTGTGTCCCCAGGGCCGAGCAGAAAGCCTGACCTAGATAATGCAGAATTCGGTAACTGCTTCCTGAATATGTGGAAGGAAATTAGAGCTAAACTATTACAAAAATGTAAAATTTCAAATCACAGCTTGTTCTGACAGTTACCAAATAAAGGGGTCAAGGACATTAAAATGTTTTGCAAAACGAGGACAAGCTTCCATCTGCTTACATATTTCACCAGTTAGTCAGGAGTCACTAAATAAACTGACAAAGCAGAAGCAACAGCAGGCAGGGTTATTCATTCGTTCACTGAACTGATAACACTGAATATTTACTGTGTGCCTTCTAAACACTGGGCATAACGCAGGGGACGAACCAGACAACTACCTGTTTTCAAAAAGCTACATCCTAGTAGGGGGAAACAAAATCAACAGACAGTAGTTTCAAACCAGAGTGAATGCTAGGAAGAAAATTAAACAAAATAATGAGATAGAATGACTAAGGGGAGAAAGAGAGTGGTCAAGGAAGGCCTCGTGGAAAATGAGACATCTGACCAGAAGGAGCCAATTGTGCAAAGATGCTGGAGACAACTCCAAGCATTGGAAACGAAAGTGCCAAGGTCCTGAGGTAAACAGGGCTGCACCGTCAAGGCAGGAGAGACCATGGGTGGGACAGGAGAGCCGAGCTCTGTGTGGTGGGAGTGGTAGGGGAGGTGGGCAGGGCCCACTGTGACACTGCTAGGCACTGAATGTGCAATGACTAGGCACTGGAGGAGCGTGGGGATGGGGATCTCTGGGCGGATGGGAAGGGGGTTCCTGCCCCACTCACACCAGCATGGGGCAGGATCCCGCCCAATTTCCCACACAGGAGCCTGGGCTCCTTCCTGCCCAGGCGCTTTCACACACATTGACACAGCATGACAACAACAACCCTGTCCAGAAGGGTAGACATTTCCCCACTTTCCCTAGGGGAAAACAGAGGAACAGCGAGGGTCAGTGCCTTGGCTAAGGTCGCGGGAACCAGACTCCGGATCCTGAGCATCCCCGCGCCGGTATGCCACTGCGTGCCCGTCAATCCGGAGGGATGGCGTCCGCAGACCCCGAGGCACGTCTGCCCCAGCCAGGCCAGGGAGCGGGCCCGCAGCCCCTGGCTGCTGACAGCCCGGAGGGAGGGGGCGACTGCGGCAGCCGGGAGGGCAGGGGCGGCGGCCGCGGCCGCCTGCGCCCCCACAGAGCCCGGCTAGCTCCGCAGCCCCCGGCCCCCGAGCCCCCTAGCCCCGCCGACCGACCGCGGCCGCGCGGCCCTCCCGCCGCCCCTCCCCGGCGGGGCCCGCTGGAGCAGCCCCCGCCAGGCCTCGCCCGCCCGCCCTGCTCACCTCGCCTCCCAGCCGCCGCGCCAGGGGGAGAGGGCGGGCGGGCGGACTGGCGGCGCTGCGCACTGGCCGCTCGCGGCTCCGCTGCCCGGGGCTCGGCCGGCCGGCCGCCCCGCCCGGCTCCGCCCCGCCGCCGCCGCCGCCGCCGCAGTGGGTGTGAGGGGCGCCGAGGCGCTTCGACCCTTCCGGTCCGGCTCCCTTCTCCTCCTCCGCCGCCGCCGCCGCCGCGGCGCCCTGCCTGACCGACCCGCGCGTCCACCAATCAGCGCGCGGAGAGCCGGGCAGGCGCGGCCAATCGCGCCGGGGGGCGGGTCCTGACGGGCGGTGCTGGCGGGGCGGCGGGCGGAGCTAGAGTCTCGGTGCGGTGTTCCGCGGGCTCGGCGCGCTGCCGCCGCGCGGCTGCTCCGGCCTCTGCGGGGCGCTCTCCGAGCCGGGGACGCAGGCCCGGGTCCGTGCGCGCGCTGAGTCCGCCATGCCCGCCACCGGCCCCGCGGGAGCCGGGAGGCGGTGGAGAGGGCCGACCGGCGGACGGAGAGCCGGGCCCTCTGGGCGGCAGGTGCAGGGCAGCAGCGGAGAGGCGGCGTGTAGAAAAAGCGAGCCGGCCCGTTTGCGGGAGAGCTCAGAGCGAGGGCGAGGGGAGACCGGAGCCTTGGCGCCCGGCGTCCAGGAACCCGGCGTGGTGTGGCGCCGGGAAGGACTTGGAGACTCAGGCGGCGAGGGAGCGGGGAGGAGAGGCAGGGGTCTTGGACTCTCCGGCTTGCTCTGAGCGGCCAGAAGTCCGGGAGCGGAGTGCCAGGGGGTGGCCGCGTGCAGACTGGTTTCCCCGAGGGTCCGTGACAGAATGGAGGAGGGGACATGCTGGTGTATTCGGGGCAGGGGTCAAACCTCAGACTCAGAGAAAGGCAAAGTTGTAAATGTGGAGGAAAGGAATTCAGTGCTGAGGTCTCCCAAGGGCCTGGGGTCCACTGACACCTTCTTTTGAGCCAACTCCTGCAACCCTCTGGCCCCTCGGTCGGTTTCCAGCAGGCCTGCGTCATGTAAAATGATGGGAGAGGCCAGGGTATTGCCTGTTGCGAGATTTGCGTTTGAATAAGCAAAGCTGAAAGTGAGTCAGGGAGGCTGGACACATTGAAAAAAGATCAGCAGTCCGTGGATAGGGTGGGGGGCCGTGTACACCTTGGGAACCTGGAGAGGGGGGCACTGTGGAGAAGGAGTGGCCTTCACAGGATGCCAGAGACCGCTGGGTCATCAGGGCAGGGGACAAATTGGGAGGAAGAAGCAGGACCCTGCAGGGGGGGAGGTCAAGGGGCTGGGGGGCATGAAGGGTGGTGGCAGAATTTGGGGAGGATGGCAAGATTGTGACTCAGGGCCAGACTGAGGGCACCAAGGCCTCAGAGGAGGAGTGCCACCAAGGACTGGATCTAGCCATGGGGTCCTCTCTTAGGCCACCCCCTACCTTGGCCACCAGAGGGAGTTTTCTGGAACATCCTTGCTTGAAATTGTAGCTCCTGAGTGTGATCTGAGTTAAGGAGGGCCCACCTGGTGGGTTCCTGCCCACACTGGTCCTCACATAAGCCCCACCAGCCACCTGTGCCAGGTGCACAAGAGAAAATAGGGAGCCAAAATTGCCATCACCAAGAATTGTGGGAGACTAGTAAAGCCTGGCTGTTGGAGCTGTCATTTCACTAAGGGGTACTCGTGGGTACTTCCCCTTTTCTGGTTTATGAAATACAGTGAACATGATGGAAACAGAGCTGAGGTGATGAGGTAGGGAAGGGTCTAGTCCATGCTTGGAAGAACGCACAGAACTTTGGTGGAGGCGGGGCGGGTATATAGGACCATGAATGGCATCTGACCTAGCCTGCTGGGTGTGGAGAAATAGTTGAGGTAGTCCTCTTGGATAGGCGGAATCCCCAACTGAGGCTGGAAAGCTAGCAGTAATGTGCTAGGCCAGCGGTTTAGGCGGAAAAGGCACCGGGACCCAAAGATTCGGAAGTAAGCACCTGTGTGCCGTGTTCAGGAAATCCAAGGTCACTTGGTCTTGCCGGAGATGGGAGAGGTGGCCTGGTGGGTCAGTAGGGCCTTGGGGTGGACTGATGCTGCAGACTGGAGACCCATGGGATCACTTCAGTTCACCAATATGCCTTGCTTCGCTCAGTTTTGTTTGTTTGTTTTTAAGTTGACTTAGTTGCCAACATTTGGAAATTGGGAGGTTTCACTTGAAAGATCTCGATTGCTGGTTTCTCTTGGTTAGAAGCTCTGCCACTATGGAACCTGCATTCCCAGAAGGCAGTGGCTGGCTCGAGCTACGCGGCAGCTGCCCCCTTGAAGGGAGGCCCCTAGCTCACCATAGTCCCTACCACTCCCTATGCCCCATCTCTGGCCATGACTTCATTAGCCCTTACCTGCTGACCCTTGGGGCATTGCGGGGTAGCGGCCCCGTCTGTGGAGGGAAAGGGCAGCTGTTGAGGGGTATTAAGAAAGAAAGTGAACGATGTGCTTAGATTTTTATTTTGGAAAGATCATTAGAATCCATGGAGTTTCGGGGTTGGGGGGGCTTACGTTCGCAAGACCAGTTAGGGAGCTATTGCAAAGGCCCTTCTAAGAGAAGGTGAAGCCTAGTCTAGGGCAGGTGTCAAGAGGAAGGAATTGGTTTTAAACTGTTTTGAGACTTGAAGGACACGAAGACTTACAGTGAGCTGCCCCTACACAGCCTCCAGGATGGCTATAATAAAAAAGAGAACATCGGTGGCGACACTGCGGAGCCATCGGAACCCTCATCTGCTGCTGGTGGGAGGGGGGAATAGGCATGCCCGCTTTGGAAAACAGATTGGCGATTTCTGGTAACATCAGACATACACCTCTCATACCACCCAGCAGTCCTGTTCCCAGATATGTATCTGAGAGATATAAAAACATGTCCACACAAAGAGCTGGACATAAATATGGCAGCTTTATTCTAGTCAAAGACAAGAAATAACCCAAGCCCGTATGTAGCCTGATGGGTAAAGCAAACCGTGGTGCGTCCACACAGAGGGATACTACCTGGGAATAAAAAAACACTGACCTAACAGATGCACAGCATGGAAAAGTATCCCAAAACATCATGCTAAGTGGAAGAAGCCAAACAAGGCTACAACCTCTAGGATTCTGTGTATAGAACATTCTGGAAAAAGCAAAATTAGGTCAGTGGTTACCAAAGGTCAAGGTGTGGGGGGGTAGTGGGCAGGGATGATCAGGAGGGGCCCGGAGGAAATTTTGGGGGATGATGGGTATACTCTATATTTTAATCACGGTGGTGGTCATATCACTGTATGTTTATCCAATTTCGGAAGTGGGCACCTAAAAAAAAGGGTGACTTTTAATGTATGTAAATTATACTAAAAAACTTGATGTAAAGAAGTCCGTTGAAGAGGTAGAATGGTCAGTCTTAGGGGTGAGATGTGGGGATGAGGGAGGAGGGGGAGACAGGGAGGATGCCATGATTCCCAGCTTGACTCACACCCTGGTGAATGTGTGGGAAGAGCTGGAGGATGGGGCTCAGAGGATTCCTCCATGGCTCCTGGGTTCCTGCCAACCTTTCAGAAGTAGGATTCTGGAAGAGCGGCAAGAAACCCTGCTGGTTGCCGCCAGTGCCGGGAGCACCCAAGGGTGGGTGAGTTTTAGGGAGCACTACCGTAGCGTGGGCTTCAGGGCTGAGGGCCATAGCAGGATCTCCTCTCTGCCAAAGCATGCTTCCGTCCCCTTCTTCCAGAGAAGAAGTGACTAACATGATTCCTCAAATAAATAATATGATTTCTAAACTACCTTCCAGATCTTCCGTGATGCTTCTCAGTGGTGGAATTTTAACTTGGAAATGTAATTCCCTACTGTATGGTGACTAACATAACGCAATAAAAAAAAAGAAAAGAAAGAAAGGAAATGTAATTCCCAGATTGCCAAGCCCTGTGACACAGGGGGAGGGCATAGAAAAGGATGGAAAAGTTACTGAGTAGCCCACAGGTAATGCTGAGCAAAGGTCTGATGGTGTACTAGAATCATACCAGCTAGTGGACATGAAGACACTATTCAAGCCATCTGGGAGAGCCACTTTCCTTGGGAGCCTAAATTCTGACGCCACAAGCCTTCAGGACTCTGTCTCTGGCTCCTTATCTTCCAGCCTGACTGTATTAATAAAATTGGTGACAATGATGGAAATAAAAAGTACAGATCTCAGGGTTGCCTGGGTGGCTCAGTCGGTTTAGCATCTGCCTTCGGCTCAGGTCATGATCCCGGGGTCCAGGGATCGAGCCCCGCGTTGGGCTCCCTGCTCAGCGGGGAGCCTGCTTCTCCTTCTCTCCCCTGCTGGTCCTTTCTCTGTCTCTCTCAAATAAATAAAATCTTAAAAAAAAAAATGCGGACTTAATAATTTCACTCCTACAGGCTGCCTTCGGGTTCCGGGCAACCTTCTTAAACAGCATCCCTCCAACAGCTGTTCAGCATATTCAACCTAGAATCCCAAATATCCTATAGGTTGTTCCCCCCTGTAAAATAAATAGTCCTCATGTTCACATTAAAAGGATGCCGGTCACAGGTGCGGGCACTGTGCCATTGGCTACCAAGAAATGGGGCTCGCTCCCATAGCACTCTGCTGATTTCCCATTTTGAGGAGCCCTCAACATCCAAGTACCCAAAAAAGAATGAGATTACCAGAAATCCAAACCCACAAGCCAAAAAAAGAATTGTACTGTCTTTATTGTCTTAAAATTGCATAGTATTTTGATTGTGCACGCTTTTAAAGAGAGGGCAAGGTAGCCCACTTGAAACTACTCTCTTGCATGGGATAGCTCAAGCATTTTTACTATAGGTAGGAGCAGGGACCAAAATGCTGCCTGGGCTTCAAAAGAACCATGATCAAATTGAACCGAAGTTGGAGAGTCAAAGGGATTTATAGGAGAACAAACTGTTGGAAGGACATTGAGATTTTGAAGGGATTTATAGGAGGCGCAGGAAGATGGTGGTGGTGGTGGGGGGAAGGCTTCCCCGATGTCAGGGGACGGGATTCAGGGGCAGCCCAGAGAAGACGGGAAAGGAGAAAGGAGTCCAGAGGGGCAATGCCTTGTGCTCAAATCTGAGATGAATGCCCCCTGCCAGGAGGCTGGGGGGTCCATGGTCTGGGAGTTACCTTGGCTCCTGAAAGCCATATACTAGAAAAATAACTTAAAAGCTATACAATCATTATTATAAATATTTTGTCTTTTAAAACTAACTAGTGTTGGTTAAAAAAGGTTCACAGTTAACTCTGAAGAGAGCTGTGTCTCTATTGCACAGTAGTGGAAAAGTCCGCTCTGATTCCCATGTATAAACCTCTGGTAAGTTCAGGACACAGAGAAACAGTATCTGCTGTAAGCAAAGCACTTGGGTACAAGGCACATGGCAGCCGTCAAGCTCTACTGGGCTCTACTCCGAACATACAGAATGCCCGCTGTTCTTCCCACTTGGGCGTCCCTGGGACGGGCCTCGAACCACACACTGCAGGTGGCAATGGCCTCCTCAGGCTCTTTCTTGTACTCTATTCCACGGTCACAGACTTGGCCAGATTTCTGGGGAAGTCGACCTAAAACGAGAGAAAGCAGCCGCTCAGGACCCCATCGAGCTCAGCGACGTTCCATGTCACACAGCCTATCATCAGAACACCTGAAGACAAGGAGACGGGTGTTCTGGTCACCTTCAACCGTGAGCTAGTTCCTGGAGACCGGCATCTTGGAAGCGGTTCCTTATTTCAGAAACGTCACTCAACTACGTAATGTTGAGTTCATTCAACAGACATTTAGCGGGCACCTGCTTCGTGCCGTACTGCATTTACACTATTAAAAGGATCTGATTCATGCTACTAAGACCAGTGAGCTCACTGTGCCCTGTTGAATCTTCACTTTTCTTGGAAGGATACACACTCAATCAACAACACTTTTTAGTCCATGGCAGGGGTTGGGAAGAAAATGTGACTGGGGATGGTTCATAGAGCAGGCTTCGATTTTTATCTACCATGTCTTCTTTTGCTCACAATAATTTTTTTTAAAGAAACAAATAAAGGGGCGCTTGGGTGGCTCAGTGGGTTAAAGCCTCTGCCTTTCGCTCAGGTCATGATCTCAGGGTCTTGGGATCGAGCCCCATGTCGGGCTCTCTGCTCAGCGGGGAGCCTGCTTCCCTCTCTCTCTCCCTGCCTCTACTTGTGATCTCTCTCTGTCAGATAAATAAATAAAATCTTAAAAAAAAAAAAAGAAACAAATATGACAGAATGTTAGCCAATGGCAGTTCTGGGTTGGTATACCATCTGTTACATTGTTTTTTTTTTTTTTTTGCAAGGTTATGCATCTTTAAAAGCTTCTCAAAATAAAATTGTAATAAAACATCTATTTCTTTACACAGTGAGTTCTATGCTCTTATACACTTTTGCCGGTGGGACCATAAATGGGCTCTTTTCTGGAACATAAATTGACAATATATGTTAGGAGTCTCAAAATGTTGAATCATTTGGGAGACTGAGGACAAGTCTTTTTTTTTTTTTTTGAGGACAAGTCTTAAATGTGGAAGGAAGATACATGTGCAAAGATATTCCTTGCAGTTGTGATTTATGTAGCCATTTCCCCCCACATTAGCAACAGTTTAAATAACAGAAGACTAGCTAAGTCATTGTTGCTATCCATGCTACGAGATCGTGTTGGAATATTATACATGTTGCTTGTAAAAGTTATTATATTTCGAATACTGTAAATGTGGCTTCAATAAGGGCAAGATGTAAAAAAATACTTGTAAATATGTTTAAAGGGAAGATGTAAAATACCATCCTCGATATAATCTCAAAAAATGTTCAAAAATTCACATGCACAAGGCAAAGACTGGAATGAATTATTAAATTTGCTAATTAACATTGCTCCTCTGGGTCATGCGTTTATAGTCTACTAGGACCTTCATAACCTTGCAACTTGTTTTCAAGGGGCATAAGTTACTTTAAAAAGAGAGTTGTTTTGGGCGCCTGGGTGGCTCAGTTGGTTGAGCAACTGCTCAGGTCATGATCCTTGAGTTCCGGGATCGAGTCCCACATCGGGCTCCCGGCTCCACGGGGAGTCTGCTTCTTCCTCTAACCTCTCCTCTCATGCTCTCTCTCACTTTCTCTGTCTCTCAAATAAATAAATAAAAAATCTTAAAAAAAAAAGAGAGAGAGTTGTTTCAAATGAAAAAATTTCTCCTATGAATATTTACACCAAAGAAGCACCTAAGAATGAAATCAAATTCTGGGGTTACGCGTGGTTTCGGACGTACGTCGTAGCCTCGGAGAACGGCCAGATGGAAGGACAGCAGCTGCAGCGGGATCACACTCAGGATACCCTGGAGGCAGTCGACGGTGTGGGGCAGCTCGATCGTCTTGTACGCGAACTTGGAACTCTCAGTGTCGTCCCTGGAGCACAGTATAATCGGGCGACCCTACAGCAGAGAAATAACAGAATCACAACAGGCAGATGGTCTCTGAAAGAACAAGCCCTCACCTACCGTGGAGTTTCTGAGATCAACCTCATGGCCATGATCACAGAGATCTCTTGCTTTTGTTGCGATTATGGGGGAGGTGATGTGCGCCGCTGGCGCGAAGGGCAGAGTGCTTGGATGCTGTTGGATGAGTTTCTCTCCCTTCCCCAGCAGGGCGATGGCCCGCGTGCTCAGTGTCAGGCCCGCTCCTAATCGGTGCGTGGAAGAGCCCAGGAGAGAAGAGGCCCCAGCCCAGCTGAGAGCCCTCACCTGGCGGGCTGTGACCTGCTGCAGGGCGTTCTGGCATTTGGCAAAGCATGGGTCCTTCATGATGACCATGATGACGGGCATCTGCTTGTCAATCAGGGCCAAGGGTCCGTGCTTCAGCTCCCCAGCCAGGATGCCTTCCGAGTGCATGTAGGTGATCTCTTTAATTTTCTGGGGGAAACACAAGGTGGGGTCTGTGTGATACCAGGAAGGGGAGGGTTGGAGCACATCGGCCAGAGGGGAGCACGGAGAGCTAGGGGAGGGATGACTCCAGAAGGCAGGGAGCAGAGGGCTGCAGGGCAGATGAATGCATGAGGGGTCAACAGCTGGGGGCCCCGGGGCCAGAGCATGCACAGAGCCCAGCATGCAGCCTGTGTCCCAGACCAGCCCTCAGCACAGCCGCCATCTTGGATGGACAAGTCAATGCCAATCTGGCTCTCCCCTTCCACTCTCTATCTGGGCTCTGTGGCCTCCCCACTGTTAAAATTTGTAATGGCGACATTGCATTCTGCCTAGAGATACCTTCCTCCGATTATCTGATGGGTCATTCCCCCCCAATTCTAGACCATTAGTAACTTCCAAAGGGGTTCTTACAGCTTACTTACGAAGCAAAAATCACACACTTGGGACTGTTGCTGGGCTTTCCCCCGATGTTTAGGAAGATCCATTTCTATTCAGTTATCATTAAACCTACGTCACTGAACGGGTGAGTGTCAAATGAAACATTGCTCAACTCCCCTATAACTATTTATTTTGGTGGTGGGGGGGACACTGTCTGGAGTATAGCACCACTAGGGATGGGGATGCTGCGGACAGCTGGGGTGCCGGCCCCCAGAAGACCAGAGAGGGGCCATTAATGTGCCCCAGCCGTGGAGTAAAAGCTTCTTTTTTCCTGCGAAGACTGACTCGGAGACGCAGCTGAATATGCATCTTTTACCAGCACGCTGGGGCACTGCAGCTGAGCCCCTCCGCCCCCCACCCCAGGTGGCAGAGGCATGGGGAGCTACAAGTAGACTCTACCCAGGCCTTGCTCCTATGGTGCCCCCTAACCCCCGACCCCACAAGCAGCGTGCAGAGCCTGCCAAGGAAGCACGTGGAAATTTGGAGCTCACTGCTGCTGGGGCAACTCTGGCTCATGCACCCCTTCCCCCACTGACCCCTACCACTTGTAAAACTCTCAGATGGAGGTGATGGGGAAAAATCAGGGACTTGCTCCCCAGGAAGAGGAGGGGAACCAAGCTGGGCCAGGGATGATGCCCTTGGCTTGGGTCCTGAGTGCTGTCTCACCCGTGATACCGTCTCCTGTCTACTCTGGTTGGGCATTCCCATCCTTGAGCAGCAAGCAGAGACTAGACCCAGCCCCTGGACAGCCCCGCCCTCTCGGTAGCCCCGTGATCTTCGCACCTGCCCACGCCCCATCAGCCCTCCGGCTTGGGTTTGGATCTTTATTGCCACCAAATAGCCAGTTACCAATTAAAAAAAAAATTAAAAAGGCAGGCTGGCCTTCAAAGCTCATTCTGTCAGGATCTCCAGCTCCCCTTGGAAGTTTGAGGGCCAACAGGGAAACTCTGCAGAGAGCCCTCATGCAGGGGCTGGTGTGTGGGAGCGGGGGTGGGGGGGGGGGGCTCACCAGGGCTCCTTCTAGGCATGTGGCGTAGTTATAGCCCCGTCCCATGACCAGGAGCGACCTTTGCGTGTAGAGCTCCAGGGCCAGGTCGTGAATCTTCTCATCCAGTGATAGCACTTCCTTGATCAGCCCTAAATCGCAATGAATATAGCAGAGGGGATGCCAGTCATACAGATATCATAGCAAGATTCACATAGAAACATCATGGCGTGTAAGACAAAGTTTGGGAACTCCCACCACTTGATACACTTGGCTTCCTCGCATTAATTTCAAAGGATCTTAAATGTAGATTCTGGGAAATCACTTGGGTGATTAGCCAGGATTTTTTTAAGCGTGTGAGGTGAGCAGGGAAGTGTTATTTCTAGCTCCATTTTACAGGCGAGGCAACGGAGGCTCAGAGAGGCAAAAACACCAGCTGGCCAGCCACAGGGACGACACCCCAAGTTAATGTCCCATCGCCCCATCCAGCCCACCTGCTGGAGACAACGCCAGTATAAGTTTGACCAATGCTTCCCAAACTTTTTGGTCTCAAGACTTCTTTGCATTCTTAAGAGTGATTGTGAATCCATAAGACATTCAGTTTCTGTTGGTTCTAGCAATACTTAACCAGATTAGAAACTAAGAAAATTAAAGTTATTTTTATTCATTCATTTCAAAGTCACAATAAACCCACTATACATTTTTAAAAGTTAGTGAGACTAATGGTGCTGTTTTATATTTTTGTAAATCTTTTTAAACGCCTGACTTTGTAATAAGGACATTGAGATCCTCACATCTGTTTCCTCATTCAATGTGTTGTGACATGTTCTTTTGGTTGAAGTATAGGAAGAAAATCCAGCCTCACAGAATGTTATAGTTGGCGAAGGAAGAAGCATTTAAGTAGCTTTTTCAAATAATGGTGAATGTTCTTCTCTGATATTACATATTACATCATATTACATATTATAATATTACATATTACATCAAATTCAAGAAATGGTAATTTCTTTTCTCCTTAATTAATTTATTTAAGTCGTCACTGCACCCAACGTGGGCTTGAACTCACGACCCTGAGACCAAGAGTCACATGCTCTACTCACTGAGCCATCCAGGTGCCCCAAGAAACAGTAATTTCTTAAAAGAGTAGTTGCCACTGTAGATTCTGAAAGCACATCTATAAACTTTTCCTATCTTATGACATTAAAATTTATCGATCCATCTCGCACTTATCTAAATAGAGGTTTTACGCGTGCATTCTTTTGTAACATCACGCATGGACCATTTGGAAAATGTAGGTTCACTAAATTATGCAAATCTTCTAAAAATGGACACATTTCATCATAAATTTTTTTTTTTTTTTTTAAGAAATGACATGTGTTCAAATCACCGTGGCCTGATCAGAGATGCCTTTAAGTGGTGGGGAGTGGTCAGGCTCGCGCTCACAAGCTACAAGTTTTCCTAGATCCTAAGTTTCACTCGGAAGCCTGAAGTTTATCACTGGCAAGAGGTACTGTTGGTTTTTCTTCTTGAAGTGTCTGAGCTAACTTTGCTCCTTTTTGAGAAGATGTCTGTCACGAACTGAAGTCAGCTTCCTACTCTAATAATCCCAGGGTGCTTTTCTTGGAAACAACCATCACGCTCTCCAGGGTGCTTTATGCATGCTTCCCATTTTGTTGAACAGAACATATAAGATTTTGCAATTTACTAAGATTAATGCATCTTCCGGCAGCGCGAAGGACATCTTTGGGCGAAGCTCGATGCGTGGCGGGGTATGTTAAGGCACCAACAGAGGCCACCACCACCTTTGTAAATGTCCACATGGCAAAAAAAGCCAACGCATCTTATTTATTATAAATAACATGTTTACTTTAAGAATAGTACCAGGACCTGCAGATCACATCTTGGAAACTGCTGACTTAGACATCAGGGCTGAGTATTATTTTTGCACTGTTGGTATCCGGCTTAAAGTGAAGAAGAGTTTTCTCGTCCATATTCTCAGCATGTTGTGCTGGCCAGATTCAGATCTCTGGGCTTCGTAAGGTTAGATGGTGGCTTTCCCTCACTGCTCTCTCTGGGATTTGCCCCTGGCCCCAGGGAGGACCCATTCCTTCCCCGTCTCTGAGAGGGGCTGCCCCCTAGCCTCGTGACCAGCCGGCCCGGGGAACTTTCTCGTTGTCAGCCCAGGGGGGAGGTCTGTTTCATTTCACGCTCTCAGGGCTGCACAAAGAACACACAGTAGGTCCCTCTGCTTCCCCGGAGCACAAGGGTCCGAAGGAAAGGCATTCCCAGGATGGCACACGGGGCAGGAAACACCACTGGGCCCTGATTGCTGTGTGGCGAATGATTGCAGAAACCATGGTCTCCCCAACGAGCTTGAGATTTCGTGTCATAGACATGGGATCTCATGGACTACAACAGATGGGACCCAGCAAAGAGGGGAGTTTGGGGAGACTGAAGGAGCAGTCCCAAAGGAAAAGTCCCTTTTCCTGGGACAGGAAAAGGCTCAGGGCCCTTTGCTCCTTCTCGGATATTTGCTGAGCGCCTACTGTATACCGGTCCTGCCTGGACACCAGGCATCCAGCCGTGATTCTGATACATAGGGCTATATGCTCACGGGGCTGACACATCAGTTGGGAGATAAGCCAGTGCATGGGAGGGCAGGTAATTTCAGATCGTGCCATGTGCCATAAAGAAAACAAACGGGTGATTGCCTGCATGGCTCAGTGGGTTAAAGCCTCTGCCTTTGGCTCAGGTCATGATCTCTGCTCAGCAGGGACCCTGCTTCCCCCTCTCTCTGCCTGCCTCTCTGCCTACTTGTGATCTCTCTCTCTCTCTCTCTCTCTCTGTCAAATAAAAATCTTTAAAAAAAAAAGAAAAAGAAAAAGGAAACAAATGGGCTAACATTTGGTAGCTGGGGCAGGGAATTAGTTAGCATGGCCAGGAAGGGTCCCAGGGGAGACACTTGAACTCCGACTCAAATGATGAGAAGCCATCAGCTGTGTGGGGAGCCGGAGGAAGAGGGTTTCTGCAGAGGTGTGGGCCAGTGCAAAGGCCCTGTGGTGGAAAGAGCTTGGCACTGCTGAGCATCAGAAGGTCATGAGGCAGCCCACGGAGGGAGGGAGGGAGTGGAATGAGGTCAGAGGTGGCAGGGGCCCAGTGTTCAGGGTTCTAAGGTCGGGGGGTGGGGGGGAGTGCGGACTTTAATCTTGGCCCAGGGGGAGCTTCTGGAGGCATCTAGTGGTAACCAGGAAGTTTTCAGGAGGAAGAATTGATTAACAGCACTGTTTATGGGAGACAGTCACAAGGAAACTTTAGTTCTGGAACATACCAGGCAAAGACTGTAAACCACAGATGATCTCCCGCCTTCTGTTTTGCAGTGAAATTCGGTCTTCGGACATCATCAAACCGAACATCACCAGGGAGATGAACTGACTGGTATAAGCCTGTGGATTAGATGGTGACTCAGGCAGAGCAGGGACGAACGTGTACTTGTGGACCACGCGGGAGGAAGCACATCATCGTCCCCCCTCCCCCGCCCACCACAGCCCCTGCCCACCGGTCAGGCCAAGGCCCTCCCCTGGGGCACAGGTGGGAGGTGCCGACCTTGGTACTGGCCACGCCGATCTCCGGCCCCGCGTTGATGTGGACACCGCAGTCGGTCTCTCGGGAGATGGAGCTGCCCACAGTGTTGGTGACGCCCACGGTCAGGGCCCGGCGGTCCTTACAGTAGCGCAATGCCAGGAGGGTGTCTGCGGTCTCACCTGCCACATGGGTCCCCCCTTTCAGCCACGTGTTCACAGGACCGTCACTCTGCCAGCTCAAGCCCCTCGGCGCCCCCCCCCAACTCATGTACTCTCGCTCTTACGTGGCAATCAGGACCCAGACGCAGTCTGGCACATTCTCAGAAAGGAAAATCCATACTCGACAATTTTTCCGGTTGATTCTCAGATTCAAGATTTGGCTACTCTTCACGTGGCAAGGCACGTTCTCATCCATCCCTATTTCACTGACCTCCCACAGCAGCCCCACGGGGGCTACCATCCCCCTTGAGGACAAGGTCCTCGGATATGGAGGGAACCAGGAGTGCCTTGCTCCCTCGGGGCCACCACCCACCCAAAGCTGTGGGTGACAGACATGCCAACCCAGGTGCGCCTGGCTCCCAGCGTCCTTGCTCGGACTATAAGCGGAGTTATTCAGAAGGCACTGATATTTAACGTTTAAAATGCAAGAATGGGGGCACCTGAGTGGCTCAGTCATTGGGCGTCTGCCTTCAGCTCAGGTCATGACCCCCGGGTCCTGGGATCGAGCCCTGCTTCAGGCTCCCTGCACAGCGGGGAGCCTGCTTCTCCCTCTCCCACTCCCCCTGCTTGTGTTCCCTCTCTCGCTGTGTCTCTGTCAAGTAAGTGAAATCTTAAAAAAAAAAAATTCAAATTGGGGACAGGGTTTAAAAGTCCCAACGGCTATTAGGGGATTGCTGTTAATGTTCATGGTGATAAACACATTGTGGTTATGTGGTTTTTTTTTTTTTTTTCTTTTACCATGTAGAGATTCATTGCGAGGTATTTATGAAGTGATACGACGTCTGGGATTGACTTCAAAATAACCCCGTGGAGGGGACAGGTTAATACCGATCTGGACAACACAGCTCTGCTGAGCCACAATCATTGCCGAGGACAGGCAACTCCTTACGTGAAACTCCACTTTTACAGAGATTTAGAATTTTCTATAATTAAAACGTTTTTTTTAAATCCTTCTAAAGGTCATGGAGAGTCCAAGCATATGGCTATGAATCACCTCCCCGACTCTATGCCCAGCCCTGCTGGAAGTTTCCGGAAGGTGCTGCAAGCCCTCCACCTGAGCCCTGTCTCTATCTGCGGCCCCCTGCTGGGCAGCAGGGGAACTGCAATGCATGCACACAGTCCTTGAAGTGACTCTCAACCAGCAGAATTTAGGAGAACTTTCTCCTCTCTAAATACACCCCCCATACACGGATAAGCCCTTTGGTGAGTGGTCCCTTAAGTCCGACCCTACCTTCCTTACCTGACTGGCTGATGAAAAAGCAAACGTCATCCCTGAACACCGGTGTGTTCCTATCCAGAAAGTCGCTCGCAAGTTCAACCATCACAGGGAGTTCTGTCAGCTCCTCTAAAACTTGCCGCGTCTGAAGCCAATAAGAATGGGGACCAAAGTCAGTCACAGACGCTACAGAGACACAGGCAGCTGGGCTCCTGGAGACCGTTTATGAAGCGGCCGGGTCCAGGAGGTAAGGGAATTCCAGGCATGCGCGGGAGAGAGGCTTTGGTGCCAACTCTTATGCTGGCTCCCGGGCATGGGAGGTCAGACACACCGTAGCATCTAAGATGCACCTTGACCTCGGCCACCGACCCCTCCCCAGCACCATCAAGGACCCAGCGTCAGGCACTTACGGCCACGGCGGCGTGGTAACTGGTTCCACAGCCAATCACGATGAGCCGGCGGCATCGCCGAATCTCTTTCAAGTGGTCCTTCAGGCCGCCCAGGAGCACTGCGGGGCACACACAGCGCATTAATGCTGACCCCACCCGGGGAGGCGCCCCGGCCCCAGGCCCAGTCGAGGGATTACCTGTGTTGGTCTCAAAATTCACCCGGCCTCTCATAGTGTTGAAAACAGACTCTGGCTGTTCGAAGATCTCCTTCTGCATAAACGCACTGAAGTTACCTGGTCAGATAGACATCAACAAAACAGGTCGGTTTTAAGTGAGTTGCACGACCACTGCCTAATTTGGGATCGGGGTGTAAAGCCATTAAACAGTTCGTTACAGAGACATATGTGGAGGCCACTGTAGATTCCCAGGGGCCTCCCGGGGACTGTCCCCCCTGATACTCCTGGTGAAAAGAGAGAGGGAAGCAAGTCAGATGAGATGACTACCTTCAGTTGACATACCGGACCTTGCAGCTGGAAGGAGCGAGGGCTATAAGCAGCAAGTGTGTGGCTCCCCTTAGCAAGGCCAGAGGAAAGGAAAAACTCTGCTTCCAAAAACCAACCTACTTAGAGAAGTACAAATGAAGTAAGCCCAGAGAAATAGGCAATTGTCCTTTGAACAAATCCCCTCCTAGCTTCTGTGTCAAAGGAAAACATTTTCTGGGGCGCCTGGGTGGCTCAGTTGGTTAAGCCTCTGCCTTTGGCTCAGGTCACGATCCCGGGGTCCAGGGATTGAGCCACACATCAGGTTCCCTGCTCAGTGGAGAGTCTGCTTCTCCCTCTCCTGCTTTCCCTGCTCATGTTCTCTTTCTCTCTCTTGCTCTCAAACAAATAAATAAAACCTTAAAAAAAAAAAAGAAAGAAAAGAAAAACCTTTTCTGCCACCCGTGCATTTCTAAGGGCTCTGATCTGAATAGCACTGGATGACGTCCAAGGGATGATGTGGCCACAGCGGGTTAAGACCCTGACAGGTGTCGTTCCTGAAGCTTCGGAGGTGTCCACAGACAGGGTGGGAATGTTCTCTGGGATACACACACGTGTGATGCCACACACGGCAGTGTGCCCTGTCTGCCACCTTCAGCTGACACCTTGCACAAAGGGCACCAAGGAGCCAAGAAGACAAGTGAGGAGGGTCAGGGACGAGCTCTCCGGGGGGCTGACTGGGGCAGATGATCACAAGGAGCCCACCAAGTGCAATGACCTCCGGCTGAGCAAGCACTTGGCTGGCTGACGTCACCGAGACATGTGGCCTAAGAGGTGGGCGGGGCATAGTGGGAAAAGGGTAGAGTGAGGTGGGGCCAGGCTGGGCGTGGGGCATTGCGGGCTGTGGCAGGAAGTACGGATTTTCTTCTAAGAACAGTGGGAAGCCATCGTCGGAGAGCTTTAAGCAGCGGCATAAAAGGGTCTGATTCACATTCCTAAATGTTTACCCCGGCCGCCCCGTGGAGAAGGGGGTGTGGGGAGAGAGGCTCTCCTGGGAAGGGGGAAGCGTCCCTGTTATTGCAGCCCTCTGACCCAGAGAAGAAATGAAGTCTGGGTATCGGAATGTGTCCCAGAGAGTTGGTAAACGGAGGCGGTGGACAGATCGGTCATATCAAGTGGGGACACCTGGTGCCTGCCTCTAGTCAGGACCTCCCCAATGGCCATGGCAGGCAGGAGGGCTGTTGTACTCCTTCTGGGAGGATGGAGGGTCTCGGGGGGGCCCCCATCGAGCACCTGCCCCCCTCACCCCCGCAAGGCCGCTGCACACGGACCCTCAGAGGACACCTGCCTTTCATGATTTGCTGCAGTTCCATTTGCAAGGTCTGGATGGCTCGAGATGGGTCGTCACTAGCCGAACGCTTGACCCGATGAATGGAGAGTTTCCCATCAGCCACGGCGGCGATGTCATCATCCTCGAGGAAGATGACGCGGTTGGTGTGTTCAATGATGGCGCTGGAGTGAGGGAAACACAGGCATCACGGACGGGGTCTGTGCTTGACCATGACGAGATGGCGGTCTCTGCCTCCCAAGTGTAGCATCGTAGGGCATTTTAGGAGGGACAGGGACATCACTCTATAAGCCTTAATTCACACCTCCTTCCTGCCCCCCAGAATTATTGTGAAGTCAGTCCCAGACACCCTATCATTTCATCCGCAAACTTTGCAGCTCATATCTCTAAAAGGGAAGGATCATTTTTTAGCCTCTGATGCCATGATCACATCTAAAATCACTAGGTTATTCCTTCATCCCATCAAATATCCAGTCTGTTCAAATTTCCCCAGTGATCTCATAGAGGTCCTTTTAGGATTGCTTTCTTCAGATCAAGATCCAGGCAGTGTCACCTTTGGAGAACTGCTCAGGAACCAACACATCATTCTGAATTGGAACGGGAAAGAACGAAACGTTTATCTTGCCTTTCAAAATGATCTGGCTTTCGGAATAAGCACATTGTTTATGGAAGCAAGTTTCTCTTCCTAGAAGGAATATAGCCAATAAGGAAGAATGGACGGCATCAGAAGAGTCAATTTGTGAACCCCTAATTATTATTTTATTATTTTTTTAAAGATTTTATTTATTTATTTGTCAGAGAGAGAGAGAGAGAGAGAGAGAGAGAGAGCATGAGCGGGGGGAGTGGCAGAGGGAGAGGAAGAAGCAGGGTGTCTGCTGAGCAGGGACCCCGACACAGGGCTCGATTCCAGGACCCCAAGATCATGACCTGAACTGAAGGCACTTAACCGACGGAGCCACCCAGGCACCCTGAACTCCTAATTATTAATAGTTCTAAGCAAGGACCGTCGATGGCAACTGAAAAGAGGTGAAACGCAGAGAGCACCTTTATAATAGAGGGGTGATGCTGTCTGACATTTAAACCCCTCAATCATTCTTAACAGCACAAAAAGAGAATGATACGCATATCCCTCCGGATGAAAGGACACACCACCACCTATGAAGCAAAAAGGTCAAACCCGAAGGATATCCAGTTTCTAGACACCTGTGAATGTCAGAGCACAGAAGTACGATGGGCAGGGGACATGTGAAATGACACCACGGGCTTCACTCAGCAAAATCCTGATGGCAGAGTAGTCATCAGGACAGGCGACCCAGTTTCTTAACACAGGTGTGTGCATACACACACATACCCCCTCTAAGGAAAAAAGGGTGGTTTGAGAGTAAAGTACAAAATATGTCCACCAATGAAATGTGGGGTTACTGTGCTTCCTTTTATAAAAACTTTCTCTGCACGGAAAGTAATAATGATTTTTGTCTTGCAAAGTGGCAACACAAAGTTTCTTTTAAAAATGAATTGAGTTTGGGGCGCCTGGGTGGCTCAGTCGGTTAAGCGTCTGCCTTTGGCTCAGGTCATGAACCCAGGGGTCCTGGGATCGAGCCCCGCATCGGGCTCCTTGCTCATCGGGGAGCCTGCTTTTCCCTCCCCCTCTGCCACTCCCCCTCCTTGGGCTCACTCTCTCTCCCTGTCAAATTAATAAATGAAGTCTTTTAAAAAAAAGAAAATATATATTATAGAAAATTCATTAAATAAAATGCAAAAATTAAAAAATAAATGGATATATTTGCCAAAGGGTAAAAATGTTGGTTAACATAATTATCTGGTTGGTTCATGCATATTTTTATAGAGCATAGATGTCTTGGTATTTTGTATTTTTATCAACATTTTTCATGTAATTAATTTTAATGGAATCATAATTCTTAATGGTCTTATTCCTAAATGGATATATGGTGATATACTTAACCTCTTTAAAAATGCGGATGTTTAGGAGATTTTTTTTTAAGATTTTATTTATTTGACAGAGAGCGAGAGATCACAAGTAGGCAGAGAAGCAGACAGAGAGAGAGGGGGAAGCAGGCTCCCTGCTGAACAGAGAGCCCGATGCGGGGCTCGATCCCAGGACCCTGAGATCATGACCTGAGCCGAAGGCAGAGGCTTTAACCCCTAATTTCCTAAACTGAGCCACCCAGGTACCCCTGTTTAGGAGATTTTTACCCACACTTTTTAGTACTATAAATATTAGTGTCAGCTGAAATTATATATTGTTTAAATGTATATTATTTAATAGATAAAGAGTTCTTGCATTTTGAAAAGTCTAATATTTCTATTTTCCTTTTATGTTTTGGGTGTTCTTCCATAGTATGTTTTTTATAATATTTTATACTAACATGTTGGCCTCAAATCATCTGTTACTATTATATCCTACGTGATAAAATTCTAAATCATCATCCTAAGGTACTATTGACCTTAATTAGAATAATGACATTTTTGTTATGTAACAATAACGTTAATAACACCTTCAGTTTATTTTTCTCATTTTTCCCCGGGAGAACGATCTAGCATATATGGTGTATTTGCATAGCCAGAATCTTCTGTAATTGGGATTAAATTCTATTTAAATATATAATTAAATTTCAGGGAAAAAAACAAAAAAGACTGTTGGCCCAGGAACTAGACAGATCCAACATGGCATCCTCATTTTTGCCTCTTACCGGCATTAGATCTGACCCCGGTGAGCCCTGGTATCAAATTCCTCATCTGGAAAATGAGAGATGATCTCTGTGCTTTTGCCAGAGGTTTGTTGTGTTTATTAAATAAGATCATGCTGATGAAGACCCCCTCACCCCAAGTGCCTTCCTATTTGGGAGGGTGGCCCCTCTCATTCTCACTTTGCAACACGTGTTGGCTTTCTGGTCTACCCAGCACGCCCTGCAGAATCATCTCTTGAAGTTCCCCAAACCTGAACAAACAAAGGAATCCTGAGGATTTTTTGATCACAGTGACGAACTTACGGGTTAATTTAAGGAGAGTCGGTATCTTTCAAAAATAATTTCTAATTATTCAAATAATTTTAAGCCAATTAATTTTTAAAAAATAATATTCAACCTTTTTACCCAGGAGTGGGGCCTCTCTCCCTTTACTCAAATCTGTTCTTGTTTCTCCTGGTGAACTTTTGTAGTCTTCTCCAAATGGATTCTGGGTGAATTTTGTTAAAATTTGTTTTAAGGAGATACCATTTTATACCAGTTAGAATGGTCAAAATTAACAAGATAGGAAACAACAAGTGTTGGAGAGGATATGGAGAAAGGGGAACCCTCTTACACTGGTGGTGGGAATGCAAGTTGGTGCAGCCACTTTGGAAAATAGCATGGAGATTCCTCAAGAAATTAAAAATAGAGCTACCCTATGACCTGGCAATTGCACTACTATTTACCCCAAAGATACAGTTGTAGTGCAAAGAAGGGCCACGTGTACCCCAATGTTCATAGCAGCAATGACCACAATTGCCAAACTGTGGAAAGAGCCAAGATGCCCTTCAACAGACGAATGGATAAAGAAGATATGGTCCATATATACAATGGAATATTATGCCTCCATCCGAACGGATGAATACCCAACTTTTGTATCAACATGGACGGAACTGGAGGAGATTATGCTGAGTGAAATAAGTCAAGCAGAGAGAGTCAATTATCATATGGTTTCACTTACGTGTGGAGCATAAGGAATAATATGGAGGGCATTAGGAGAAGGAAAGGAAGGGTGAATTGGGAGAAATTGGAGGGGGAGATGAACCATGAGGGACTGTGGACTCTGAGCAACAAACTGAGGGGTTTGGAGGGGAGGGGGTTGGGGGGGATGGGTGAGCCTGGTGGTGGGTATTGAGGAGGGCACGTACTGCATGGAGCACTGGGTGTGGTGCATGAACAATGAATCTTGGAACACCGAAAAAAATAAAATTAAATTTAAAAAAAAAAGAAAAAAATTCATTTTAAGGGATTAAAAAAAGCTTTTCCAGGTTTGGTAAATAGATGCCTTTTTTGTTGTTGTTCAGGAAAGGTTTGCTGAGAGTGGACGGAGCCAGTCTTGTGAGGAGGGACAGATATGGTCTCACTACCCCGCTCAGTAGATAGCTTATGGCTGGGGAGGTCAGATTTTCATACCTCCATTCTCTGACCAGCCTCTAAGGATTACCTCTAACAGGCTTTCAGTTGGATTTTAAAAGCATATGCTCCTATTGCCTACACATGATTATTTCATCTCCTTTCAGGCATTCATGCTTTTTTTCTTTTCTTTCTTTCTCTCTCTTTTTTAAGAAACATTTAGCATATTTCACGGAATATAAGGTAACACCGATCCCAGGGCCAAATTATCTGATACACTTCCAAGATATAGAACCTGCAGCAAATTTCATTGCAAGATGCCACGGACAGATGCTAAAAATCTATAAGACAATTGTGTATCCTAGAATCACCAAAAGAGGGTTAGCTTGTCACTGAAACGGTGCTCTAAGGAACACAGTTTGGGAAACACTGCCTTCTCCCATCAGCGCGGAGTACAACGCTGGCTGTGGCCAGAACCAGACTTTACAGCCAAGGCCTCTAGGTTCCTATGACTCCATGTGTTCCGGGAGATCCCATCTGGTGTCCCCTGCGCTTCCTCCCCAGTGTGGGAAGACCCCTCCGGGCGGCGGCGGCGGCAGATGGGAAGGAGGCACAAGAAGCGTTTAGACGGAGAAAGCAGTGGTGGTGTCTATGGTACTTTTCTACTTCAACGACCGGGAAAGTGAAGTGTCTCAGTGTTTTCCGAGTACGTGTGTGTATGTGTGTGTATACATTTTTTGAACTAAAACGACTTGTTGGAATTTCAAAATGCTTTGCTTTGTCTGTGTCGGTGAGAACGTGGACTTTGAAATCAATGGGACCAAACCCCTAAGTCTTGGGTCTGTCTTTTAGGAGCGGCGGGATGCAGGCAGAGGCTAGCGGGGACACCTGCCTCACCTAAAGGGAGCAGCCTTCGCCTGGCCCCGGACAGCCTGGGCCAGAGGGACCTCAGCCCAGCATGCTCAGACGAAGGGTCCCAGAGGTCTGAAATCAGCCATCATCCCTGCCCCCCCTTGCCCCAAGAAAACAGCTGCCACAAGGAGATGCATTTAAGAAACGGCGGTGTTGAGCCAGTCACGTTTGATTACATCGGCCCAGGCGAAGAAAGGCCCCACGGCTGAGCTACCTGGCATCAGAAGCAAAGAAGAACTCCACAGCTTTATCGCCGACGGCGTGAAGGCAGGTCGAGCTGTCCGGCCTCTTCGTCCTCGTTTTGCAGATATTCTTCACATTCTCAAAATTGCCTGGCGGAGGACGGAGAGAGAGAGAGAGAGGATCGCGAGCCCCCATTAAACGCCTTTATTGGAATAACACGAAGCAAGGCTCCAGCTTCCCCTCTGAATATGTGTGGGAGACAGTCGCAATTTTTAGCTGTGGCTGCGTCAGCCAAATCGTGCGGATGATCCCCAAATAGCACGGAACCGCTGCAAGAGCACTGAGACGGCTGCAAACCAAACTGAACTACATCAACGCGCATCCCCGAGCGCGGACGGATCCCTTTACAGAATGGAGCTGCATGCCGTTCCCTGGACTTGCGCGTGTATTTGAAAATACCCAGGATAAGCAGCTTTTGCAAAAAAAAATGGCACCGAGTCTCAGCAGGTCTCAGCAACAGAAAACCCTTGGGTTGGGGGGGGGGGGTGCAGGCTAGCCCCTGCAGAGGAGAGTCAGCCCGTCTCTGACAGGGGCTGCCGACCCCGGAGCCCCATTGCCCTGTTCGAGTCCTTCTCGAAACACTTACGCGTCCTATACAAGACGGGGATCTGTTCCGTGGAGAGTTTGTATTTGCTCCGCACTCCGATGAGCAGGGGGCTGCCTCTCCTGGAGAGATGAAAGGGAGTCCAGTGGCTCCTTGCCTCCCCACCCCCAGGGAAGGGCTGGATGGCATCTGAGCACTAAGAGGGCTCCCTGCATCCAGCCCTCCCCACCCTCCAGGATCAAGTGTCCTGCTTAGATGCCACTGGATACAGTCCTCGGCCCCTGGAAGATGCTCCAGGGCTCGGAGCCGGGACCAACAGGCCAGCAGGAGAATTCCAGCTCATTTCCACAGCGCCACCCACCTGCCCAGGGAATCCACACCGGGTTAGGTCACAGAGGCTGAGACATTACTAGGTCCTGGCGGCAGCAGGAACATGCAGCGTCTCCAGCTGGCCTCCATTTGCTGCCTTCTCTAAAGTGGCAACTCTGGAGGCTTAGGATATGCCTAAGATTCTCTCCCCCCGATCCCCCCTCCCCGCCTGCCCCCGCCCCCAACTCTTTTGCTTAGCTCAGGCGTTCTCCGGCTTTGGGGGGGGTATCACAATGACTGGCTTTGGGTCTGCCCAACTTCGGGGGCCACTGAACGTGCTTTCAAGAGGGGTTTTGCCGGCCCAGAGTGACACCTCATGGGGCGCAGTTTCAAGTCTCCACCCTGTGCAAGGTGGACTCCATTGCAAAGGGGACGGTGCCTTGGGGAACTCCTGCGGCTGACCCCAGTGGGTGCCTCGAACTCGAGTTTCCTTTCCCAGCTCCCCCCTCTGGCTTCTCCAAGTGAGGGCACAAAGACTGTGGCTTTGAAGAAGGTGTTGTGAGCTTGAGTATTTTGGATCATCTTTTATTGTATCTAAAAATATAATATATCTTTAAAAAAATATAAACTATCGGGGCACCTGGGTGGCTCAGTGGGTTAAAGCCTCTGCCTTCGGCTCAGGTCATGATCTCAGGGTCCTGGGATCGAGCCCCACATCAGGCTCTCTGCTCAGCAGGGAGCCTGCTTCTCCCTCTCTCTCTGCCTGCCTCTCTGCCTACTTGTGAACTCTCTCTCTCTGTCAAATAAATAAATAAAATCTTAAAAAAAAAAAAAGCCTGGGGACGCCTGGGTGGCTCAGTTGGTTAGGCTGCTGCCTTTGGCTCAGGTCATGATCTCAGGGTCCTGGGATCGAGCCCCACATCGGGTTCTCTGCTCAGCAGGGAGCCTGCTTCCCCCTCTCTCTGCCTGCCTCTCTGCCTACTTGTGATCTGTCTCTCTGTCAAATAAATAAATAAAATCTTAAATAAATAAAAACTATAAAGAGATGAGGCCCCTGGGTGGCACAGTCAATTAAGCCTCTGACTCTGGGTTTCAGCTCGGGTCATGATCTTGGGGTCCTAAGATAGAGCCCCGCGTTGGGCTCCGTGCTCAGCATGGAATCTGCTCGAGATTCTCTCCCTCTCCCTCTGCCCCTCCCCCTGCTCATGCTCTCTCTCTCTCAAATAAATAAAGAAACAAATCTAAAGCAAAGAGGAGACACGATTCTGGGTCCAACGGGGATCCAGCTTAAAGAGCCTTTATAATACAACAAGAAGATACTGTAGTTACCTAATTTTCTTGGCAAACCTCCCTCCCAGATTTTATTGTCATAGATTGAGCTCTACGGTTTCTCCCAGCCTTGCCATTAAGAGTGCTCCCAAGACATCCCAAAGATTGTTCTGGAGGTTACAGAGCCACTAACTAAAGCCAATTCAGATAAATGAGTTCTTCACGCTGCCACCTTCTGCATTCATTTAAAATGGCAATACCAGGATAACACCGGATTTCTAAAGTTAATAGGGACCCAGTGGTCTTTTCCAATTCTACGACTGAAGGAGGTAACCGCTGAAGAGTGCATTAGGTCCTAGCCTAGGGAAAAACTGAGTCGTGGTACATTCACATCATTTCCAGCCCAGAGGATAGGGCAGTGTGCGGGATGGCCTCGTCTCGTTTCTGGGCATCTCCCAGGGCCCCTGGTGCATTCTCGATGGCTTCTCCGAACCTTCCAAGTGAAGCCTGCAGCCCACAGGGCACCTGGGGCCCTGCAGATGGGCCTCTGCCTGGATCCTCACTCCCCGCCAGCCCTTGAAGGGCACCATGCTCTCAACCTTGCTCGGGGCTGTCTCCCGTGCCTGGCACACAGCCAGGGGTCAGCGAGTACACACTGGAAGATCAGAAAGTCCCACCAGTGTCCCCCACCTCCCGACTTCCTGGCCTGCCTAGAGATCCCTGCGGCGCTGAGCTCACTCCGGGCTCCTTGTTCACTCACACGGGTCCTTCTGCCGGACTCCCCTAGTCTGACACCTGCCCCCACTGCATTGTCCCCCCACCCCCAAGAGAGAGCACCAGGACCTTCTTCTCCACTGTGTCCTCTTGCACAAATGTCCAGTCCTTAAGGGCAGGAGACCAGGTGGGGTGTCCCTAGGTCCCCAGGACCCAGTATAGAGTAAACGCTCAACAAATATTAGTTGGATGAATGGAGGGAGGGACGGGCAGATGGACGGATTGATGGTGGATGGACAGATGGATGGATAAACAGATGGATAATTAACTCATCTGAATAGAAAAGAACAGGATCCCCGCTTGAATGAATTCACACAGCGCTGGGGGCCTTGGGGCCCTAACCGAGGGACATGTGGGCTGACCCAGGCCCTCTCAGCTGATTTCTAGAACACCCATGATGTGAAGGTGATGAAGCTCGAGCTCGGGGCCTTCAAGGCGTCTTCTTTACTGGACCCAAATTATTGTTCCCTTGTTCCTGGTTTCATGCTCATAATTGTGCTTGCATTTTCTTTGTGTGTGTGTATATATGATTTTATTTATTTATTTGCCAGATTGAGAGAGAGAGAGCACAAGCGGGGGGGGGGGGTGGCGGCAGAGGGAAAAGCAGCGTGGGACTCGATCCCAGGACCCTGGGATCATGACCTGGGCCGAAGGCAGACGCTTAACCACCCAGATGCCCCACTGCATGCGTTTGCTAGAGAGAACCTCCAATACGGACCTGCAACACGGATCTGCCCCTCGCTACATACAATTTTATGTTCAATTTAAATTTGCTGAAAATCTAGAAATTCCAAATAAAAATCCAACTTTCTGCTTTCCCTTGTAAAAATCAGAAGCTTGGTCACCCAAGCCACCACTGTCCCTTAGAGACTGCCTTCCAGTTTGCCAGATGACCCACTTCTCCCCTGGGCCGTGAGCTAAGCAATTGCATGTCATTTATTTATTCTTGAAATGTCACTGCGTTGAGCCTCACCTGGTGGCCACGGCTTCTCCCGGGTAATGGATGCTCTTGAAAACCAACGCAAATGCGCCTTCCTACAAACACAGCAAACAAGAGTGAGGAACGACGCCCTCTGGCCCGGCCAGCCTGGCCCACCGCCCCGGACTGGGGCTTCTCCTCCCAGTGCGTGGGTCCTGGGGTCACTCCCTCAGGCGGCCCCGAGTGCAGGACAGCTCCTGCAGCGTGACAGCAGGAGGAGAAAGGGAAAACAGCAGGTGCCATGCAGAAGAACCAAAGCCCAGAACTTGGGGATGTTGCAGTGCTCGACAGACTCCCCTCCACCGCCCCCTGCCCAGGCCCACAAGGAGAGAATCCCAGCTCCACGACCATCCGGGTGGGCGGGCTGCAGTCAGAGCCTCGGGAAATGAGAACTGGGGCCAGGGGTCCTGCCCTACACCTCCGGGACGGCACCAACTCTGGGAGTAACTGTGAGAATGAGAATTCATGACGCAGGGTTGTGTCTGGATTTGAACCCTGGCACCGCCCCTTAAATGGGGCAACTGTCCGATTTGTGCCTCCCTGTCAGTGGAGATGAGAATAGTCCTACTTTGTTTGGCTGCCGTGAGCTCATGCACTCAAAGGGTTTAGAAGTGTGGCTGCTGTAGAGAAAACTGGACAGAGGTGTGGGTTATTATTGGTGTTATTATGTCTTTAGTGAGGACTGTCTTTTGCCCTCTGTGCCTTAACTTTTTTTTTTTTTTAAGAATTTATTTATTTATTTGACACAGAGAGAGAAAGAGCCTAAGCAGGGACTGCGGCAGGCAGTAGGGAGTCGAGCAGGGAGCCCGCCCGACCCGGGACTTGATCCCAGGACCCCGAGATCATGACCTGAGCCGAAGGCAGACCCTTAACCCACTGAGCCACCCAGGCGTCCCTGTGCTTTTTTTTTTTTTTAGCTTCTTACGTCGTCGTGCAAACCAGAACGATCTAAGTCTCCTAACTCACCAACTGCTGAATGACTCTTTCGACCAGTGTTGAAAATGTAATGTCCTCAGTTTCTTTGTTGTCGAACACATACTTAATCAGCTTAGCGATGGTCTCGGTATCTGTTTCTGACTCAAACTCGTAGCCTTTGCTTTCCTGGAATATTTCGTGGGACAGAGTGTCGGATAACCCGGCATTGCTCAACACAGCTCCCTCTCCTCCCGTAGGACCCGCCCTCGCAGCAACTTCAGATAAGAACAAGGCAAACTGGGGATCAGAAACATCTGCCAGCAACACAGAGCCCAGCCGGCTGCGTCATTCCAGTATTCCCTGACATCATCCTGCCTCGGAGGCATGTCCTTGCCGTTAATCTGGACGTTGCAAAAAAAACCAGCCGTCGAAACGGCCACCCACATCCCAGCCCACACCGCAACCTCTTCATACGTTAGACACTCGCCATCTGCCTTCCCGCCCCCCATTCCATTCGGCATATGAGTTGAGGGGTTATGTCAACCCTTTATTAAAGTGCAGACACCTTAATAAAAGGAAGTTCGCGTTCTTGGGCTTCTGGGAATCTGCAATACACTTGAGGCCCGTGCAAAGGCCCTGTTATCTGCTCCAGCAAGACGTGGGGAGCTCGGCCGGGCCGAGTCCCCACGGGTCTCCCTCAGCTCCTGCCTCTGTTTCCACTGGGAAAACGAGCCGGCTGGGAAGACCACTTGACTTCCACGTCAACCCAGGGGAGAGAATCTTACCAGAAACTTCCTCAGGTCTTTGTAATTTGTGATGATTCCGTTATGGATGACCACGAATTCTGGAAGAGAAGTTTGGCCAAGACAGAAACGCTATGAGAAAAAGTGATGTTCAAGGCAGAAATGAAGGACAGTGATCTGACAGCTCGAAACTCGGCCAGCGGGGCTCCCACAGAGTCTGCTGTTGGGCAAACTGATGAGAGGCTGATGAGAGCTGATGTCTGCCACCTACTATGACCACAGTTTAACCCCGAGGAAATACACAGTTCTCTTTTCGTGAAGAGCACCTGCCTGCCTAGGGCTCTGACTTGTAGCCTATGGCACTGTCAAACATGCTTTGGAATTCAGGCCCAATGGGGCAGGATGAACCCTTCGTTATCTAGAAACTAGCCCTGGCATTCCCAACCGGCTTTAAGCTCAATGAGGCCACAAGCTAGCAGTCCACATACGTGCTTAGCATTGTAAAAAGATTTAAGTTCAAAAATTTTGAATTTTCACTTAAAAATCCTGATTTTTCTTGGGGCACCCGAGTGGCTCAGGGGGTTAAGCGTCTGTCTGCCGGGATCGAGACCCTGCTACTCTCCCACTCGTGCTCTTTCTCTCTCAGATCAATAAAAAATACCTTAAAATTAAATTAAATTAAATTAAAAATCCTGATTTTCTCACGGGAGGAAAAATCCCTAGAAATTCTGACATCCCAGGGCTCGCCCACATTCCTGTGTGGCCACGAGCACTTCTCTCTGTGGGGTCTGCCTGCTGCGGCTTCTCCCGCCTCCCCCAACAGCAGCAGCAAACCCTGCTCACGTCAGGCTACTCCCCACATGGGGGACCCCCTGGCCAACCCTGGGAGAGTGAGGGATACATCTGCTTAGTCACCACAGCGTTTTCTCAATCAATGACTGATGAATACTTGAAGCTCTAAAACCAGCCTGAGATTTTTTTTGTTTCTGGGTAAGTAACCCCCATTCCTCCAAAGCCCAGATGATAGAAAAACCCTTTATTGGCCTTGAGATTTAGTAATTCTTCCAGGATGTATCTAGATATTATTGTTCAATGAAACTTTGGGTCTTTAAGGTTGTTTTTTTTTTCAGTACAGGATAAACCTTTACTCTTTTTCATTATTTTTATCATTTCCTCTCTACTTTTTTTTTTTTTTTTTTACCACAGCCTACTGTTTACTTTGGGAGGCTCACACAAAAACTGGGAGGGGTCAAATAGAAAAGCCATTTTTTTTTATTTTATTTTTTTTGGAAAAGCCATTTTGGCAAATGTGCTAGGCACAGCTGAACTCTATCACAGTTTTGTTTTTGTTCTCATTTCGTTTCGTTTGTCATTTTTTCACTTTTTTTGTTGTTGTTCTTTTCTCTTCTTGGGGATACCAGTAATCCACCTGTTAGATTTCTATTAACTGCCTCCGTATCCATTCCTCCCTTATTTTTCATACAGACTCTGACACGGTGTCTTCAGACTATTTTCCGAACCCTGTCCCATTTTTTTCATTTCAGCCAATTGTCTTAACTTCCCATCGGTAGTTTGTTTCCCAGAATCCATGTTTGCTTTTCGAGAACTCTGTGTAATTTTCTTGTGTAATGCTGTTGCTAGCTGTTAAGCTTTCCTTCAAAATGTGCTTTTCAGTCAACCCTGATGAGTTGCTAAAGACATTCTACGAATCTTTGCTTATTTCTCATGTTGTTTGCAATTACTCATCCTGAGTCAGGGCAGGCATTTTCCAGTTTGGGTGTATGTGGGGAGGGGATCTGCTTGGAGCTTCCTTGCTTAGTAGGGAGGGAGGGCGGGGGGGGGGACACAGAGTCATCATCTACGTTGAAGTGGGGGTTCACCTTATCACCTAGGGTGGTAACATCTCAGGGTACCTGCTCTGGGGAATCGGCCTCTGTATCTGGCTTGGGAACTCGAGGGATGCACATTCTAGATCCTCAGGACCATGGGGTCTGCTGCTGGCCTCCTGGATGCGGGGCACCTGTCCCAGCAGAGGGTTACCAGACAGTTCAGGGCATGGACCAGATCCAAGGGTCGGTCCCTAGCAAAAACTCACGACTGAAGACCCCAACTGTCCTGCCAAGCAGGGGACTTGGGGTCCGGCCTTCCAAATTGGGCAGGATGAGCCACTGTTCCTAGGGGTAAAGGACACTGAGCCAGGAGGCGTCAGAGTCTCTCCCGTGACCAGGCCTAACCTAGAAAGGCGACCCACTGGGATCTCCAGACCTTCCTGCACGAGAAGGACCGGGAGGGTGTTAAGAATGATGGCATGGAGAACTTTCCAGCGGGGGCCCAGGTATGGGATGTGGACCCTCAAGCTGGGGCTGGCCCAACGGGGCGGTGGGGAGAACTGGGGAGCCTGCAGCCCACCAAAGAGGGCCTGGTATCTCTAGGACTGTCCTGAGCAGTTTCCACGTCCCCACTCTGTGACTGTGGACCGCTGCTTGTCAGGTCCAGCTTTTCCAGGAATGCCAGAAGTCTCAACTTCCAGCTATGATCATTCTCAGGTCTAAAATACCCGCAGCGAACCACGGGGAGGGCTCTGCCGCTCGGAGGGAGCTCCCCCCGCCCCCCCCGCCCCAGCTGCTTGTCTGATCTCAAGTCTTCGGCAGCCGAGGCATTACCGCAGGGCCTGGGACTGGAGTGGGCACCTCAGACGGGAACCAGGATCGGCACGGCCACCCGCCCTGGCTCGACGCCCCTCTCCCCGGGGGCAGGAAACCCACCCCTCCCGGAGGCGCCCAGCCCTCCAGAACACTGTAGTCCCTTGTTGAAGAACAGCGCCCAGACTCTCTGACCCCTCATGCTGCCGAGTCCCACGCAGGCTGGGTCTCGGGAGCCAGCAGCAGCCACAGGAAGGCCTGGAGGGTCAGCACCGCCTGGGAGCCAGGCTGAGTTTGCCTCCTGTCTGGGGCCCGGTGCCACCCCGCGGGGATGGGTCCCTCAGGGAAGACAGGGCTGGGAGAGAAGCAAGCCAGCTGGGGGTGGGTGTGGGTCGAGGGCCAGGCAGAACCTTCTGGGTGGGGGCGGGCAAGGCCACGTGACTTACCGTTGCCTTTGTCCGAGCGCTGTGGATGGCTGTTGACGGCGTTGGGGACCCCGTGGGTGGCCCAGCGCGTGTGGGCAATGCCAAAGTGGGTCTCAAACTCGACCTTTAAGTCCATGCTGTCTTGTTCTAGATCAAAGGAAATTAAGCGTTGATGCAATACCGTTAGGGGAAGGTGACGTCATTACATGCACATTCCTTGGCTACCTCGAAAGCACATCCCACCTTCCACCTCGAGGGCCCCTCCCTGGGGATTTCTGCCAGATCCCTGCCTCGGTTTACTCAGCACTTACAGTAACCTGACGCACTAACCCAAAATGAGCTTCTTGGAAAACAAACAAACAATTACGGATCACCACAATAAATGGAATAGCAGTATCATCTGCCAGAAAAATTAAAATAAATACAGAAGTGGTAAATTTTTTTTTAAATGCTCATGCCCACCTCCTAAAAAAAACCAAAAAATAACAAAAAACCACCCTACACCCTGAGAAACACAGTTTTACGATGGGTCGAACTCTCCCCGCCCTTCTATTTACCCACGCTTGGATGAGCTCCTATTTTTAGTCTCAGGTACTGCTGGTATAAAAGATCTTAAACTGACCCATGTTGCCTTTATCATTCTGACTGGGCCTGTGGTCCACTTACTATAAAGTTCTTCATCAAGAGCCTTGACATTCCCTCTTTTCTTGACCAGCTGGATATGTCTTTCCTTGACTTCGTTATTATGTCCATCGATGGCCACCCCTGTGGTATACACACAATTTTATTTTATTTTTTTGGTATTGGCATTGAAGTTGTGTCTCCCGGACTTTGTTACAGAGTACGACCCCAGGAGAGGGCCGCAGGGCTCTGTGGATTTATTATTTCTTGTTTGTCAGGCGAGCGGTCTGGAAGAGAACTAGACAGTGTTCAGGACGTCGACTTGCAAAGAAGAGGCCATGGCCGCCTGGCCCGGCGTCTGACCGGGGTGCAACCCTGGAAGGCTGCCTGTATGGGCAGCACCTACGGGCCCATCGCTGAGGACAGTGGGCTCACAGGAGGGCCTTCATGACACTGTGCACTGGGCCCTGTGCTTTAGGTGGTATTCCCCCTGCATCGGCGTTCCTACGATCCTTTGTCTGACTTGCCCTCCCTTAAGAATGAACAGAGAGATAAAATTATCTGCTCCCCCTTTCTCCCCAGGCTGCTTAATGGAAAATGGGAAGCAGACTAATTGTTCAACAGAGGAGTATGCAGCCACTGAGAAAGACCATTAGGTACCCCAATGTTTATAGCAGCAATATCCACAATAGCCAAACTATGGAAAGGGCCTAGATGTCCATCAATGGATAAATGGATAAAGAAGATGTGGTATATATATACAATGGAATACTACGCAGCCATCAAAAAAGAAATCTCACCATTTGCGACGACGTGGATGGAACTAGAGGGTATTATGCTAAGCAAAATAAGTCAATCAGAGAAAGACAATTATCATATGATTGCTCTGATATGAGGAATTTGAAAAGCAGGTAGGGGGATCCTCGGGGAAAGGGAGGGAAAAATGAAACAAGATGAAACCAGAGAGGGAGACAAATCATAAGAGACTCTAAATCTCGGGAAACAAACTGAGGGTTGCTGGGGGGGTCAGGGGGTAGGGATGGGGTGGCTGGGTGATGGACGTTGGGGAGGGTATGTGCTATGGTGAGTGCTGTGAATTGTGTAAGCCTGATGATTCACAGACATATACCCTGGGGCAAATAATATGTTAATAAATAAATAAATAAATTTTTAAAAAATTAAAAAAAAAAAGAAGAGTTTGGGATAATGGAAAATGTGGCAGAGAGATGAAAATCGGACATCAAATTACAATCCTATGATAACAATCAGGTAAGAACAAAAAATATCAACGCACGACACCCCCTGCCCCCCACCCCGACCACCCCAACATAGGCCCAGCAGTGACCAGGGCAGGGACACAAAGATACTGACGGGAGGGCTTTGGGTGAAGACTTTTTTTTTTACCCTTATTTCTTCTTTCTACTTTTCTCTAGTTTTCAAGTTAAATGAGCAAGTGTCTGTGCACACTGTGGGGGCCCACAGGACCTACCCGCAGAGTCGTAGCCTCTGTACTCAAGCCTCTGCAGGCCCTTAATGAGGGTCTCGAAAATCTCCTTCCTTGTCCGGGGGACTCTGTAGTTCATGTACGCGAAGATTCCTGTGAAAAGAGGGGGGAGCCACACGTCTGTCAATCACTTGGTCGGTGTTGGAAAAAACCAGCTCTGGGGACCCTGACCCGGGTGGCTCAGGTGGCACAGCCGGACGGCTTCCCGGGTGTGTATGTGGCCTTCCCCTGACATAGCCAGGAGCCGTGGTCCCCTCCTGCTTCGGGACGCACCTGGCCCACTGCCCAGCCTGTGACAAAAAGTCTCAGGAGGCCCATGAAGAACACGTCAGACACTATGGCCTGGCAATTCCACTGCAGAGAATTTCTCCTATGGCTATGTTTCAGTGACATGGCTTTCATTTATAATAACAAAGATCGGGGCGCCTGGGTGGCTCAGTGGGTTAAGCGTCTGTCTTTCGCTCAAGTCACGATCTCCGGGTCCAGGGATCGAGCCCCGCATCGGGCTCTCTGCTCAGCGGGGAGCCTGCTTCTCCCTCTGATGTTCCCCCTGCTTGTAGCTCTCTCTCTTCTCTCTCTTTCTCTCTCTCCCAATCTCTCACAAATAAATAAAATCTTTAAAAATACATATAATAGCAGAGATCACCAAAACACCTGGCCACTTGGGAGACGTCTGGAAGTCCTCTCCCATGTGGACCCCTTGATCTGCACAGAACAGGCCTGGGAAGAGTCCTCCCACAGCAGGTGAAACAGGGACTGAGGCCTCGACCCCTTGTTTCCACTCGCCCCTGAAGCCTGGAGATTTAGTATCAATAGACGCTGCTTTTACAACAGCAAAAATGAAACCATCTCTTGGCTCCTGGAGGATCCCTATCTTCGAGGGAGATCCGCATGCCCCAAAGATTTTATTTGGCTGTATTTTCTGTATTTGTATTTCAAAATACGATTTTCCCAAGTAGGAAGTAACAATTACCTTGTTGGTTCTCTCCAAACTCCTTTGTCTCTTTCTGCCTGAGACTCTGGACCCCTGGTCTGTCTCTGATCCTCCCTGTGAGCTCCCTATCCTGACATCCCTCTGTCCTTTTGTCCTCCCTGCCCCACTTGGGGGAAACCTGCCCTCCTCAAAGCTGGGCTCCCGCCACCTCCCAGGGCTGGCTTGTCCCTCCCAGGCCCCCCATCGGATGCGCTCCCCTTGCTCTGGGCCACCCCTCTGCTCGTGCATCTTGGAACACCTTCGATACAGGCTGGCACTTCTATCTTTATATTTCTCACTATGTCTTGGCACACCGTCCTTATTCAATAAATGTATGGGGAGTAGAGTGACTGTAAATCTACTTTATTCAGGGAAGCAAGAGTATGGATCGTGAAGAATTCTGGCCTTCAGGAATATCCATAGTAACTCATTTTACTGAGGACTTACTACGTGCCAGGCACTGGGCCAAGCATTCCCACACGGCTGTCCCATCAGCATTAGAGCCTGGACCTACCATGACCTCCCTTTCCTTTCTGGAACAGGAGCCGCGGAAGCTGTGACTGGGAACCAAGGAGCCTGGACCTCAGGACTTAAAACGCTCCTAACCACTGGGCAGTGTCACCTCAGGGAGGAATGGGATGAAAAGGCTTATTTCCCCAACTGTAATGGTTTTACTTTAATTTTTAATTTTCCCACTGTTTTCCTGGGATGACAGAAAGATCGGACCAGGATTAAAAATTTGCCAGATAGCTGCACCCCCATGCTCGCTGCAGCATTATTTGCAATAGGCAAGACATGGAAACAAGCAAAGTGTCCATCCATCGATGAATGGTTTGAAAAATTATGATATATATTTACAATGGACTAGTCCTCGGCCGTAAAAAAGGGAGTCCCGCCATTTGCAGCAGCACGGATGGAACTTGAGGGCATTATGCTAAATGAAGTCAGACAGAGGGAGGCCAATAGTGTATGATCTCATATGTGGAATCTAAAAAAACCCAAACTCATAGATACAGAGATCAGATTGGTGGCTGGCAAAGGTGTGGGGGGGGGGCGCGGGGGGGGGAGGCAGGTGGAGCAGGAGAGGGAGGAACCAGGAAAAGATGGTCAAAAGGTACAAACTTCCAGTTATAAGATAAGTAAGTCCTGGAGATGTAATGTACAGCATGGTGACTTCAGTTAATAATATTCTATAATATTCACTTAATACAATTCTATTGTATATCTAAAAGTTGCTACGAGAGTAGCTCTAGCTCTTTAAAGTTCTTCTCATGGGGTGCCTGGGTGGCTCTGTGGGTTAAAGCCTCTGCCTTCGGCTCAGGTCATGATCTCAGCATCCTAGGTTCGAGCCCTGCATCGGGCTCTCTGCTCGGCGGGGAGCCTGCTTCCCCCTCTCTCTGCCTACTTGTGATCTCTCTCTCTGTCAAATAAATAAATAAAATCTTTAAAAAGAAAAATAAAGTTCTCCTCACAAGGAAAAAGTGTTAACTATGTGAGGGGATGGATGTTCACTAAACTTTTTTTTTTTCTGATGATTTATTTTATTCTTTTTTAATTGACGTATAATATGATATTTGTTTCAGGGGTACAGGTCCTGTGAATCATCAGTCTTACACAATTCACAGCATTCACCACAACATACACCCTCCCCAATGTCCATCATCCAATCTTATCGCGGTAATTGCTTCAGGATACATACATATACCAAATCATTTAGTACACCCGAAACGTATATGATGTTATATGTCAATTCTATCTCAGTAAAACTGGGGGTGGGTGGGAAATGCCAGAGACGAACCTCAGAGAGGACAACCTTCCTAAGGGAAACTGAGGGCTGAGCACAATTATATACAAAACTTCCTGTAATATCTCCAGTCATGAAAAAGATTAGATTCAAATCAATACAATGTTTCCGAATGAGTGATCGCTGTCCCTTAAAGGGATGTGAACACGGTCACGGCAGACGAACGTTTAACTTGCTAGAATTCATTCTAGAGGTAGTCGAAAGCAAGGCGATAAAATTAAACAGCACTAAAAATGATACTTTGCATGCTTATGTCCTGTATGTTACTGTACACGGGCTATCTTTGCACTCAAGTATGGAAGTGCAGAATTTCTATATAAAAACATGCACCCCGTGCTTTCTGAGCCGGGACTGACGCTTTCTTTGTAACACGGCTGAGGGTAATTTTGGCGGTCAGCTATTTTTGCGTTCCTGGCTGACTGGAGGTCAGGTGAGAGCCGCTGAGTCTGAGGTCCCGTGTGCAGTTTAGGCACCGCCCTCCCCTCCCCCCGCAAAGGAGCTGGGCATCCATGTCATACAAGAGTTCACACTGTACCCTACTCTGGGCAGAGGACGTATTTTTGTCACTCTACTCACTAAAAACAAAAACAAAAACAAACCAAGTATTTACCTTCTAATGGAAACATTAAACAATTTTGAGCAGCTCTATTGGGATATAAGTCCCATACCACAATATTCCCCCATTTAAAGTGTATAATTCAATGGTTTTCAGGACAGTTGGCCCCTGAACAACACGGGATTGAACTGCCTGGGGCTAGTTTTTTTTTTTATAACTACAGTACTGTACTGTAAATATATTTTCTCTTCCTTATGATCTTTCTTTCTTTCTCTTTCTTTCTTTTTCTTTCTTTCTTTCCTCTCTTTCTTCCTTTCTAAGATTTATTTATTTGTTTGTTTGTTTATTTATTTATTTGACACAGAGAGAGAGAGATCACAAGCAGGGGTAGTGGCTGGCAGAGGGAGAGGGAGAAGCAGGCTCCCCGCGGAGCAGGGAGCCCGATGAGGGGTTCGATCCCAGGACCCTAAGATCATGACCTGAGCCGAAGGCAGCTGCTTAACCAACTGAGCCACCCAAGTGCTCCTCTTCGTTATGATTTTCTTAATAACATTTGCTTTTCTCTAGCTTACTTAATATGAGAATACAGTATATGCTCCATTAACATACAATCTATGTGTTAATGCTTCTGGGTGAGGCTTCCGGCCAATGGAAGCTAAGTTTTGGGGGAGTCAGAATTACATGCAGATTTTCGGCGGCGCGGGGTGCTGGTGCCCCAAATGCCCGCCATCATTCAAGGGCCAACTCTGTGTTCACCGAGTCGATTGACCACCACTACAATCTAATGTTCGGATGAAATTTTCATATCGTTAATTATTCCGCTAAAATATCAGACAGTTCCCCGGGAGGACGCAGGCGAATTCCAGGCACTGTAAAGACCACGTAGGCGTGGGAGACCACTATGTGAAGCAGGGAGCCCCTCACAGATCATTTTTGGAGTCTTCCCTGGCATCCCGAGAATCCTTCTAGAATTACAGCTGCACCTCAGGCAGGGGAGAGGACACTCTGCAGATGACTCAAAGGCCCATATACCCACTCGGGAGAGGTTTGCAATCTGAAATGCCTCTAGGAGAGTGCTCCGGGGCTTTGCTTCCAATTCTCCCCTGCAATTCCCCTTCCTCTGGGCCAAAGCGCGCTTATGAAGTCCTTCTGTCAGGCACGGCTGTTGCTGGAGATGCCTCTGGCTCTCAGATCCCCAGAGCAGCCTTCTGGGTGGGGAGGAAGGGCTGCTGTGGCCAGAGCCCCGGGGGGTGGGGGGACACCGGCCCTGGTTAAAGCGTCCTTGTCCTCAGGACCACCAGCTGTGTCCACACCCAGCCAGGAGGCTCCCGGCCGCTTTTGCACAGTTTGGGAGAACCCTGTGGTGAGGGGGACGGGCAAGGAGTGGTTTTCAAGGTCCTTGCGCAAGAAAGCATAAATCTAATTTCAGCATAACATCTCCGGCATGCGGACATCTATTCAAGTAAGCTCTTTCATGAACCAAGCAGCATCCCTCTCCTCTGGAAGCTCTCTCTTGGCAGGTTTTCCCCGCACTCTCTGGAGATGAAGGGGTGGGGGGCGTAAGTGGCAGCGGCGCAGCCACGTGGCGGGGCCACCGTGGGACCACCCTTCCACGGAGAACAAGGTGAGACTCTGCGTTCTCTTGGAAAACAAGCTACAGCTCCAAGATGTGTCAAGGGGGAAAAGCAACTCGCAGACCATGATTAAAATATGCAGGGAGGGGTGGAGAGACACAGACGGTATTTCTGGAAGGGCATCCAAGACTCGGGGGCGGGGTGGGGGCGCAGTGGTTATTTCGGAGGAGGGTACTGGATGTGGGGCAGAAACTCCTTTTCTACTGCACGTGTGTGCTTTGTATGGACACGATATTTCGCCATGTGCCCATTTACCGACCTTAGCGTGTGCTGCTGTACCCATTAGATATTGGTAGGCATGGGATGGTCACTGAGCGCAATCTGACTTCGCTGACTTCTCCACGGCCCCCCACCCCGCTCGCCCAGAAGAACAAGGGACCACAAGAAGGAGAAAGCCCTATCTGAGCGTAAAAGGATGTGCCCAGGGTCCCCCAAGGGCCTTCCCGCTCCTGGGGCGTGGGAGACGCCACTCAGCAGGTGTGCGGGGCGAAGGCTGTGGTTCCCGTGAACAGACAGGGCACCCTTCTGGCTCCAAGGCCAAAGACCTGAGTAAGTCACAGCTGAGTCTATCTGAGTGACTGCAGGGGGTCTCCCTGTTGCCCTCCCCAAATTAGTATGAGCCCTGTCTTACAATCCTACCCCAAGGGGTGATAAATACCTCACATAGAGAGAGATAGCTCACGTCTATGGACAGATGCCCACCTCCCCCTGATGGGAAGACCTCCGACTCCCCTCCCCCCACTGTGGAGTCTGAGGTCATGGTGACATCAGGAGACTCCTCTTGGCCCCCACCAGACATTGCTGCTTCTGACTCCGCTTTCTCCGCCCATCCAGGCCGTGGCAATGACAGTAAGTCTGCCCCCCGTCCCCCATATCCCCCCCCCCTTTCACAGGGAGGATGGTGAAATCCTCTCAAGGTGGCTTCGAGAAATGTCTCACCCTGGGGGCTCCTGTGGCCTAACCAGCCCAGGTCAGCACATACCCCATGCCCACACCCCACCCTGGCACCCGGAGTTTCCAAAGAGCTTCTCAGGGCCCTACTCTTAAATCTGATGGGGAAAGTGAGTGACCAAAGGGTCTAGAGGAAGCCAAGATAAACTCCAGAAAAGGCTCCGGACGTGAGGCAGGATGGAGACTGGCCCTTTGAAAGGGGACTGTGGCCCCTTCTGCTTGGCTCACCTTGGAGGTCTGGGGGGTTCTAGCACTCCCTTTGCAAAATGGCTTGGGAGATCATACAGGCGACTCAGGACCAAAAGGCACCAAGACGAGGTCTTTCCACACACACAGGGAACGCTCAACCTCCAAGTGACAGATAATTCTGGACACACAGCCAGAACTAGGAGCAGTGAACTCCTGGAATCTTTCTAACCCCTGGAATGCCTGGGGTGGTGGGGAGGGGACCAGGGGCTGTCTGAGGCCTAGAGGACAAGAGATCAAATTCACAGTGGGCAGACTCGGGTCTGTATTCTGAAAATGTGGCTGTCGTTTTGGAAAATCTCTCCCTCCCTCTGAGTGCCAGCTTCACCACGAAAGCCCTGTCCTCACTGTGAGTGATGGGGGGACAGTCCCGGGTAGAGATCCAGCCTGTGCCCCCACCAGGGTAGGGGCTCACCCCCTGGGTCCACATCACCGCCCAGCCAGACTGGGAACCCCCCCTCCCCCCAGACCGAGGGTGCTCCTTCCACCCCCCCCCTCATGCTTCTCAGCGCTGAAGGGGCTGACCTTCTTAGTCCACGAGCCTAGGTCACATCAGACTCTAGTCTGATTCTCAAGTTGGGTCACTCCCCACCCACACAGAAGACGTGCGTGCCAGCTGGACTTCTGCCTCAGAAAATTCCCGAGTGTGTGTGTGTCTATGTGTGAGTGTCTGAGTGTCAGGGGCGTGTGTGGGTGTGAGCGTGGGTTTAGGCCTGGGGGTGTGTATGCGGTGTGCTAGGAAAAGGGGGGGCAGGTCTCCTCTCCTGGGTGAGGCCCCCAGGTCGGGGAGGCCACTGGGCTGCGGTCTTTCTGGGCAACACTGTATTGTTGGAGTGGGGACAGTTGCTGCTGCCTCCTCGCGGAAGGCAGAGCAGAGTCAGAGATCCCACGGCAAGGTTTTCACACCAAGACACGGGGACCGAGGGCCTGGCTCGGGGTCAGGACAGCCTCTCCGTGCGTCTGGCCTTGCTGGGACTCCATGGGTTAAAGTTACCACACCACAGGAATCCCTGCGATAACGGGAGACTCAGCTTCGTGCAGTGAAGGGATCGGCAAGGCATTTCTATTTTTTTTTTTAAGGCATTTCTATTTTTAATAAAAAAGTTCGTGGTGTCCCTGTCATTTTAGGATTTCACGAAGAGCAAAGGGAGAAGCAACATATACTCTAAATTGTACCCAAAAATGCTTTTAAGAAAGTGCGAGTCTTGTTTAACCTGCCAAAATTTGGCTATAAAAAATGATCAGATGATCAGACAAAACTGCTTATTTTGGCATCAAATTAATCTCCCCGAACTTTCTCCTTAGGGTGTTTGTTACCTCAAGTCCATCTTCCTCTATAAGCAAATTTCACTAACCATAAAAATAATATTTCAACTTAAAAGCACGGTCTACTAATCTTACATCACAAAATTTCCAGAAGGTTCCTGTGAACTTGGGAAATCCCCAATGAATAAGACTGACTGAGGGAGGAATGGCGTGATCATGGGGAGAAGGAGGGGGCAGTGGGGAGATCACTTCCAGTGCTGAGCCCCTCTCCAGCTGATTTCTCCGAAGCCCTCTGTCTGAGAGTCCACAGGAGTCTTACAGGCAGTATGTGAGCTCCCGAGAGCCAACCACACACTTCTCTTCTCAACTCCACGCTTAGGGGCCTCACTCTCACACTAATGACCTGAAATTAACCATGGCGAGCCACTTGTCAAACATTCATCCGCACGTCCTCAAGCAGGGGCTCTGGTTTGCAAGGTTTTTATGGCTTGGAGAGGTAGCAAGGCAAGTGACCTGACCCTAGAGTCTATGTCTCATCAACTCCAGCTTAGTCCCTTCTGTGGCATCCGTCCATGAACTGAACCATTACAGGGAGGAAAGGGGTGTCAAATATGATACGGGGTTCCCAGAGCCAGAAGAAGTCTGGGGCAAAAGGGTGAGTTCTCCCCCATGTCATATAATCTCCCTGGATGGCTTTTCCTCAGCTGAAATGAGAGACAAGCCCCCTAAGCACATGACAGGCTCTCGTGAAGACCCCCATGCAAGCGAATAGATGTGTGTGTGTGTGTGTGTGTGTGTGTGCGCGCGTGCGTGCACCATATTTACATGATGCAAGACCTGACTTCTAGAAAAACTGAGAAAATTATTTGCTCCAACTGGGTATGTGGCACATGTTGGTGAAGGATGGGGTCTTTAACTGATGCCTACATTCACCTTCTGACTATGGTGGGTCCAGTCTGCAAGTTCTGGGACCAGGGGACTTGGGAATGCGCCGGGCACAGAGGGGATACTGACCGCCCTCTGGTCAACATCCTTTTGACCTTGTCTTGAGCATCTGGGATTAGCAACACTGGGCGATTCTTGGGGAAGAGACCTAAAAGCCAGAGCCCAACTGTAGCAGGATACATAATGACGATCAAAAACATCAGGTCCTAATCCCTAGAATCTGTAAAAAAAATTTATATGGAAAAAGGTCTTCATAGATGCAATTAAATGATAAATCTGGCGATGGGAGATTTTTCTGGATTATTCAGGTGGGCCCTAGATGCAATCACAAGTGTTATAAAAGGAAAGCAGAGGGAGATTTGACATGGAAGGGGGGGAAGGCGATGTGACCACAGAGGCACAGAGTGGAATTCAAGAAGACACAGCCAAGGAATCCTGGCAGCCAACAGAAGCTGGAAGCGACAAGGAACAGATTCTTCCCTAGAGCGTCCAGAAGAAAGTGGGGCCCTTCTGACACCTTGATTCTGGCTCGGTAAGGCTGACTTTTGCACTTCTGGTCTCCAAAGCTGCGAATAAATTCATGTAGTTTTACACCAGCAACTTTGCGGTAATTTCTTACCAGCGGCGGCCACTAATACACCGACTAAGACAAAAGGTACTGCATTCAAAGCAAGGGCTTTCGCTTCCAGCAAAAACTAAGAATCCGTTCCTTCCCCAGAGCCAACGTCTCCCCCTGCTCCGTAAATGACTCCGTGTAGTAGTAAAGGATAGGGAAGCATGAAGAATTGACGGACCACAAGTGCAAGCCTCTGCCCAACGACCACGCATGCGCGGTCCCTGCTACTGTGCTCCGGTGCCTTCAGCCTCGCGCACCTGTTCTTCTCCCCGCCCCCCCACCTCCACTTCTTTCTCTGGGGCTCCTACTTGAGGCCAGGCTCTTGTGGCACCGTTCCTGGCAAAGTCAGGGCTCCCCGCCTCCGCGACGCTGGGGTCTCAAGCTGAGACTGCACGCAGGCCACCGGGTAACATCAGTGAAGGAGGGACCTGGGCGAGAGAACCGGGGAAGCCTGCACGCATCATCCCAGGGGCCACGGCGCACTCTGCAGATGGATACACCCTGCGGTGCTCCTCTTCGGCTTTTTTTTTTTTTTCCCAAGAGAAGTCGAAAATCCCACCTCCTAATGTGAAACCTCCCGACTGTTTGAGCCCTGAGTACCACACAGAACGATGGGCGCCTACTGGTCTGGTACAGATCCCAGGGGCCTCCCCCGACTGGCAGCGTTTACCTAATGGATTATCCCACCCCTGCTTGGTGACCACCTCTGCACCCCCTCTCTGACTGCTGGCCCCTTCTCTGAGGGCAGGATCATGCCCCCGCGGGCCCCAGGGCCTGGAAAACACAGGACCTCTCCAGGAGCGGTCCATCACTACTAAATGAGTGAAGAAGGAAGGAGAGGAGGAAAGTCAGCAAAATGCCAGCAACTCTCAGATGTCAACAAAACCACCTCTGAGGGCCTGTGTGTCCCTCTGCTGTGCCCTCAGTGCGCTTGGGACTCTGAGCGTCAACTGCTTAGTGTGTGAAGGTTCAGGACCAGGACTGGGTCCGGCTTTCCGCGGGAGACCTGGGGAGGATGAGGGGGAGCAAGATCCAGTCTGAGCCTGGTCATTATTAGCAACCGCTGACCTCTGCAGGACCTCAGCCCTGGAGAGTCTACCTCTGAGGGGGCTTCCAAGTGGCAGAACACAGTGTGGCGACAGTCAACCCAGAAAGAAGACCTGAAACAAACCTACCTGGACGCAGGTGGGCGCAGACCTCTTGGGTCCTCGGCCTCCCCGCACGGAAAGCGACGGGGGTAAGCGGCTCACTCTAGGAGCAGCTTCGTAATTTTTACCATATCCTTGCACCCAGTACGCAACCATTTCCTTCATGTTTTTCTAGCGAAGCGTCTAAGTTTTTGAAAGCCTAAAGAGATGTGCTACATACACAAGGACACAGCCATGAAAGGAAAACCAGTATCACTTGCCATACATATATAGGCCATCATCTGGAAAAAACAAAAACCAAAAACCAAAAAACCCAGAACAACGTGTGTAATTCCAGCCAGCTGCTGTGGCTGCGAGGTCTGAGCTCGGGACAGATTCCTCGGTGCAAGGGGCGCCTGGCAAGTGGAGGAGAGCTGTAAAAGACATCTTAGCACCCAGCTGAGACTTTCTCTTGGCTACTTGAAAAGGAAGTACCTTTCCCACGTGGGAGTTCCACAGGGCTCCCTGCCTTCACCGGGGCCTGCAGGTGGGATCCGTTGGGCGAGAGCCTTGATGTGAGGATGTAGGCAGTTACAGCCCAGAGCTCATCCTTTCCTTAGGGGACAAAACATGTGCGGCCCCTTAAGAAAGCAGAGCAAAACCCCAAATCGGAGGAGTCTGAGCCCATCTCTCTCCACGAGGCTCAAAGCACCACAGAGAAAGCTGGATGCAGGGAGGATGTAGGAAGGAAGGCTGAGGCGCTGGTGGGGGGATGGTGCAGGAGGGCACCTGAGAGGAGGAAGGAGAGAGGCTGCCAGGGCCGGAGGGGCAGACCTTCCCAGAGCAAGGGTCTTGGCCGGTCCACCAGTCCGGCTCTAAGGCCTCCCATCTAAGGGGTCTTGAATGCCGCACTGAGGGGTTTAGAACCCAAAGGGCTTCTGGCAAAACCGCCACCTTTACTCCTCTCTTTGCCCAGAAACACCCACAGGCAGCCCTATACATCATTATGATGCTCCGCAGCCCTGAGATTTTTGCTGAAGGTTCAGGAATTTAAATTGATGCCTGCTTGGGCTGGGGGAGGCTGCATCCCAAAGCGGGCTGCGGGCTCCTTGGTCAGACTTCCAGGAGCGGCTGGCCTCTGAAACAAGGCCTGTACAGATCTTGGCCCAGGGCTGGCGGCTGGCACATCCCACCCCACAGCCCTCGTCGAAGTCAGACAGAGGCCTTTCATGGCTTCAAAAGTTCCACCAGGTCCTCCAGCCACAGGAGGCTGGAATGGGTAACTGAATCCTACTCAAGGAAAAAAAAAAAAAAAAAGGCACAGTGACCTTTTGTCCCAGCAGAAGTTCCCGGCCCTCTCCCCAGCCAGCGGAGGCGGCCCAGCCAGGAGAGTAAGGAATTGCAGATGTGCACGAAGGGCGGCAGCCGCCCTCCCCACGGCCCAGCAGTCTCCCCGGACAGCACCAAGTCCCCGCGGTGTTCAGGACGCCCGTGCCCACCAGCCCTGCACCCCATCCCGGATTCCTTCTCGCAGCTTCGGCTCGAGGCTCGGCGGTCGAGGCTGCCTTTTCCCCCAAGCCTCGCCGAGAGCCCTTTCAGCCAACAGGCGGCAACACGGAATCAACCCTTCCGGGGACAAGAGGTTCTTTCTGGGACGCGAGGAGAACGCACAGGCCCTTCCCGAGCGCACGAGGGCTGCTCTCGACGCCACCCGGACGAGTCCGGCGAGCTGCCGGGAGGGTGCAGATGGGGTCGCCTCTCCTCGGTGGGCGCGGTGCGCTGAGAGCCGCGCTAGGCACCCGGAACCCGGGATGCATGAGCTTGCTCGTGGCCGCCTTTGTGGGCGACTTGGGGGGCGCTTTCCGTACTGGACATGGAGAGGGGCGGTGCGGATACTTATGTATTGTGAAGGTCCAGGCCGGGGACAGGACCAATTCTGTCTCCTCTGTAGGGGGCTGGGCCAGGTCTCCCTGATCAAGTCCCAGACCGGGGTTGGGCACCCTCCTCTTCCACACCTCCCTGGAACAGCCACTCGGGGACGGGGGACAGGAGGGGTCGGGCCCGGTCAGTGAAACCCCTGGTTCTAGGACGGGGACAGATCGATGTCCCCATCCCGCGCCACCTCCTGGTCCCCGGCGCCCGGTACTCCAGTCCAGGCGCCGAGAGACTGGCGGGGCCGGAACGCGCGCCCACCACACTCACCGCACATCGTGGCTGCTGCTTGCGCCCTTCGCGGCTCGGGGACCTGCACGCTCTGGACACTCGGAATTCCGTGCGCGCCTGGCGCTCCGCGGGCCTCGGCTCCCGCCGCCCGGCCTCCGGCCCCTTTAGCTCGGAGCCCTCCGCCAGAGGCGGGGCCGGGGCGGGGCCTCCTCCCGCCTGCCTGCTCCCCATTGGTCCCCGGTTGTCGTGACAACGCCGGGGACTGGGCCCCCCGGAGGCAGGGAACCGGGTGAGGGGCGGCTCCCGGCTCCCGGGGCGCGCTGGCGTCGGGTCCTGGAGATGGACTGGGAGCGACAGAAGATCTGAGGTCAGATCCAGACTCAACACGGTCTAGGCGTGGGCCCTTGGGCGGGGGACTGAGTCGCTCTGTGCTTCAGTTTCCCCGTCTGTAAAATGGGATGACACTGGAACCTCCTTACCGGGTCCTGGTGAGGATTAAGACAGTCTGTGTAAGGAACAGAGCACGAAGTTGCGCGCCCTGCGCCTCCCCAGCGCGCCCCTCGGTGTGCCAGGCTCCTCCCAGGGCGCACGGAGGCATTCAAGCCAGCCTTCTCCCTGGGAGGAGGGAACTTTGGAGGCCCCCCGGATAGGTGACAAAACTGGGGCCCCTCCGAGGTGGAAAAGAGGCTTTGCCCAAACGAGGCGGCCAGAATTGGCAATTCTAGCAGTGGCAGAATTCGAATCCGGGATTTACTGGAGAGCTGGGACTGGAAGGCGGGGATTCCCCAGGTTGTGAGCTGAGCTGGGGCGACCCCGGGAGCCGCCGCCGCCCTGAGCCTCGCTGGCCGGTCTGTCCTCAGCACACTGGCTCGCGCCAGCCAGGGGCTTCTTCACTCGCCCGCCGGCCTGGAGCCAGAATCCAGCCCGGCCGTGAGTCACTGGGACCTGCGTTCCTCCGCCCTGGTTCCTGGCCGTCTCCTCCCCTCCCCTCTGCGCTCTGAGCCTCGGTCTCCCGAGGAAGGTCACGAGAACTGGCCCAACATTTGCGTACTTTGAAGCCATCTGGTGTTTTTTATTTTACTTAAAAAAAAAAAAAAAATCCAAACCTTGAAATTCTAAACAGATCCTCCCCAGTCGTGTTAGAGAACAAAACGAAGCTTTTTGCGTCTTGTCTGGGGGCATTTTTCCTGATGTAATCTCTCTCTAGCTTCACCACGGTTCTGCAGGTCCTTCCGCGAGGAGGTGTTTGTTTTCCCCCATTTGCCGGCTGAGGATCATGAGGCTCAGCGACAGCAAGGAAGGGGTTTGGTTGAATCATCCTGCCAGGAAATAGTGGAGCCGGTTCTGGTGCAGCTGTATCTGCCTCTCGCCCTTCACTGTGCACGGTCGCACATTCATTCATTCATTCAGTCATTCATTCCTAAGCAGCGGCTTCATGCACGTCCTGATGCTCAAGGGAACTTCACAATGAGTGAGAGTAATCCAGCCTGGGCACCTACCTGCCACTTATGGAGCGGTCGGAGGGAGACACTAATCCAGCCTCACACAGAAAGCCAGAAAATTCCAGGTGGGGTTGGGATTACAGGGAGGTGGGCGGGGTAGGTTGATGAGGAGGGTACCAGGCGCTGCCTGGGACTGGGCTGGGGCTGGAGTAGGTACAGCTCAGTGTAGAGCCAGGGCAGGTGGCCAGAGGAAGCTAGCAGGCTTGAGAAGGGAGGTTCAGGTGTGTGCAAAGGCCCTGCTGCTGAGGACCAGAGTTCTACCCTAGACCAGCCTCCACCCTGTGTAGCTGAGGTGGGAACAGCATGATGTCATCAGCCCCAAGATACCAGGAGCCCCAGGGTCCTACCAGGGTCCAGATCTGCCTCCCAGCCTCCTTGGGGATTCACTGCATCCTCACTGGGGTTAACATTATCCCCCCTGCTCTGGGGACTAGTTATGGAGCCTGGGCCTGGCCACTTAGCCATGAGGTCCCTCTGGCCTCGGCATTGGTTCAGGGAGCAGCATGTGGCCCATGCTGGGCTCTTGGCAACCTGTTTGGGGACTTGGGGGAAATCGGAAAATATGAGTTTTTTCCCTGTCTGGTGGCACAGCTGGCTGGAGGGTGGGCTGATGATGCTGGGGACCCTCTTGTCAGCTTTGGGGTGGGATGGGGGAAGGGATGTCTGAGAGTGAGGCAATGCATAGCACAACAGATCTCCAGGATGGAGGAAAATGAACGTTTTCTGGAGCCCCTGGATTGAGCTGGGGCCGGAGCCAGAATTTATCCCTGGAATTCTCAGTATCGAGGCTCAATAAATTCCCATCTTCCCTTGGGGCACTCTGCGATGACTTCTGTCATTTGCAACAGAATAGAGTCCTGACTCCTTCCACCTTCGGGGAGCTGGAATCTGAGGTTCAGGGGAGCAGTTAGGTGCTGCTGCTTAGAGCCCCTTCCTACCCTCGGCCTTATCAGGGACCTGTCCTGGTGCAATCTGGGAGGCCCCTGGGATTCAGTAAGATAAAGTGATCTGCCAGCTTGGAAGTGGGGGGCTGGTCTGGATCAGGAGGTCCAGGCTTAGCTCCTATCAGAGGAAGGAGGATGGAAGACCATGCATAGACGCCCTCCCCCAACCCGCGCTCCCGGGAGAGTGAGCCTGAGTGGCTGGAGCCCGAAGCCCGCGGGGTCTGGCCCCACTTTCCAGGAGTGACTTTGACCCCTCTGGCCCGCAGAATAGGCCCCCCGCGCTAGGGTGGCAGAGAGCTGCCACAGATATGACTCCTTCACCTGCACTGTTTTTTTCAGACCTCACGTCAACTTCTACAGTTGGGGGATTTGTTCATGGACTGGTTTCTCCCGAGCGGCCCGGAAGTCTGCTGCCTCCTCCCACACAGTCCATTAAAGTCCTGGTGGATGTGGAATGTGCCAGCTCTCCTCCGGCCACAGGCCCTGTTCAGTCCTGTAACATTTCTCCACCGGGGCCCAGAGAGGGCTGTGGGAGGCACAGCCATCGGGGGTCCTTGCCACCAGTCTCTACTTACCCCAGCTGGGCTGGTGGCCGCCGGGGGACCCCGGGGTGCTCACCTGTGCCTCCTGATCTTCTTGTGGCCCTCTGAGAGCAGAAATGTCAGGCAGACCACGGTGTCGGCTCCTGGAGCCCAGAGAGACCCAGCCCAGCCCACAGCTGTGAAGCGCACGGTTTCCCAGGCTTCAGCGGAGGGTCCAGGGATCTGGGGGTGCAGGGTGCCGAGGGCTGCTGCCGGAGCTCTGAGTTGGATCACTCCATCTGGAGGTGGGGGGGATAAGCGGGAGATTCTAAGGGGACCTTGAATGGGGCCCATGGCAGCAGACAGGGTTCAGGGAACCCAGGTCAGAAACACCAGGAATGGCGACCTGGGTGGAGATCCTTGCCCCAGGGTAGCTGGTCCTCAGTTGAGACCTGTGGTGGGAAGCACAGAAAAGCACAGGGCACGAGGCCAGACCTGGGCTTGGGGCCAGAAGCCACCTGCCCACGTTCCTCCCTCTTTCCTTCTGTGAGGTCGGGGAGGAGGGTGGGGTCATCCGCAAAAGGCACAGGGCTAGGGAGGGTCTGAGAGACCGGCCTGGGACCAGGGTTCAAGGACAGCCAGAAGTGGAGAGCTGGATGGGAAACTGAGGCAGGAATTCTCTCAGAGTATAGGTCTGGAGGGATTAAGGCCTCAGGAGCTTGCTGGGGCAAGGGAAAGGGGGAGGGTTGTCCAGCTCGGTTTAGGCCCCCAGTTGGCTCCACCCCCTTCCACTCCCCGAAGCCCACCCTGGGGCAAGAGAGCCCACCCCCCAAGACTCCCCTGCCCCCATCCCTTCTGACCTTCCTGAGGAGTTCCTTGGAGCCATGAACTTGTTTCACCTTCTTTCTCTCCCCCGGAGGGACCAAGGAGGAGTTTCTGCCACAAGCCTCAATTCCGTATCCTTTTATGACTGCGAGTTAATTTAAAAAAAAAAAATAGGGTTCAGGCGCCTGGGTGGCTCAGTGGGTTAAAGCCTCTGCCTTCAGCACAGGTCATGATCTCAGGGTCCTGGTATCGAGCCCTGCATCGGGCTCTCTGCTCAGTGGGGAGCCTGCTTCCCCCTCTCTCTCTGCCTGCCTCTCTGCCTACTTGTGATCTCTCTCTCTGTCAAATAAATAAATAAAATCTTTAAAAAAAATAGGGTTAATGATAAGGCTTTATAACTTTATTTTTTTCTGGAAGAGATACACATTCATTTTAGGAAATAAATAACATTTTTAATGGTTAATCGTGTCAGCTTTTTAGAACTTCCTCAAACATTATTCTTTGCATTGGTAGTCAATATTTTTTTTAATTTTTTTATTTTCTGATTTTTTTTGTCAATATCTTTTTAAAAAAGAATTTATTTCTTTATTTGAGAGAGGGAGAGAGAGAGTGTGTGTGATCACATGAGTGGGAAGGGCAGAGGGAGAGGGAGAGAGAGTCTCAAGCAGACTCCCTGCTGAGCGTGGGGCCTGACCTGGGGCTCGATCCCACGACCCTGAGATCAGGACCTGAGCCAAAACCAAGAGTCTGATGCTCAACCTACAGAGCCACCCAGGTGCCCCTGGTAGTCATTATTTAAACAATAATATGGTTGTGCCACAAATAGTGCTTTATAGCCAAAATTTGATTTCTGATTAGAAAGAATTTCAAATCGAGGTGCCTGGGTGGCTCAGTTGGTAAGCATCTGCCTTCAGGTCAGGTCATGATCCCAGGGTCTTGGGACTGAACCCTCTGTCGGGCTCCCTGCTTTTCCCTCTCTCTCTCTACCCCTCCTCCCCTGCTTGTGCTCTCTTTCAAATAAATAAATAAATCTGAAAGAAAAGAAAGAAAGAAAGAAAGAAAGAAAGAAAGAAAGAAAGAAAGAAAGAAAGAAAGAGAATTTCAAACCGTGCTGTGAAGTCTGGATCTGACCCAGGAATGCCAATGTTGTCAATCCACTTCTGGGGCCGTTGCACTCAGAAAAACCTGGGCTCTGACTAGCCAGGACGGGGTGGGGTCCACGTTGGGCGAAATCTGGGATGGCGTGCGTTGGCTGGTGGACATCGGTGAGTGGAGAGCAGCGGGGTACCCTGGGGGCTCTCTGGCCAAGACACAGGGCCTGGTGATGGTAAGCGGTGCATTATTTCAGGCAAGCATGTCCTCTGGGACAAAAAAGGCACCGGATCCACTCTCTACCCCTCCCCCGGCTCTGTGCCCTGGGAGACTGGCCTTCCTGGGGGTCCCAGGCCCTCTGGCTTCCGGTTGGTATGGAGAGGGAGTGGGCGTGGTCAGGATCGAAATCTGCCCCCTGAGGCCTCAGGTTTGGTCTGGTGGCCTCTCTCCCACATGGCCCTGTCTGGGTTCTGCCCCTTAGGCCTCTGGGTGTTTCTGCTCGGGCTGAGCCCCTCCCCCCACCAAACTGGCCCAGCCCGGCTGGTGGCCTTAACCTTCCATGCTGCCTTCCGGAAATGCTCTGTCATCCTGTCTGAGGGTGTGACCCAAGGTGACTAGCTGTCTGACTTTTCCCAGGACCGTCCTGGGTTGAGGACTGAGGAGGTCCCCGCCTTCCCGGGAACCCCTCGGTCCTGGGGAAACTGGGGCCGCTGGTCCCTCTCGCTGCCACAGATTTCGGCGGAGACTCTGATACTGCGTTCTTGCTTTCTCACCCTCTTGTCTGCTGAGATGAGATCAAGAAGGTGCCTGTAGGCAGCTGAGTGGACTGTTTTACATCACCGCTCCTGTCCTGCAGATTCTGGGGCCGGGTGGGGGAGGGGCCCTCCGGGGCTGGTGGCCCACGTCCCCTCCGAGTCTTCTGGGCTAGCTGTGGCATTGGGCTATGATTCTTGGAGCCTAGGGCAGGGACAGAGGGTGAAGGTTTGGGACTCTTCCGGTGTCCCCCTGCATCAGACAGTGGCGAGGGGGTGCTTCTGGGTGGCCCATGCAGATAGCGCAGTGGAGGGCACCCCACCCAAGGGTCCATCTCAGAGCAAGGGTCTGGGCCCCAGAGCGAACCCGAAGGCATTCTTGCCTCCTATGCGGACTGGTTTCCATGTTTGTTGAGGTGGCAGGGACGTGAGAACCTTCTGGAGCCTGCTGGGGCAGGAGGGAGGCTTCCGGGAGGGTCTGCCCGGGTGTCCACTAGGCACGCGGGCAGCCACGACGTCTGGGGTGACCAATGGGCAGACAGGACATTTGGGACTGTTCTCCCCTCTGGCGACAACACCCCTTCTCTCTTCTCAGCCTGCTGGGTCTCATGTTGCGGCTGGCTTCCCTCTGAGCTGCTCTTGCGGGGGCCTGGCCCCAGGCCCACACAATGAGGGCACGGCCCTCGGATCGCGGGGGGCGGGAAGGAGTTAGGTCTGGGCTGGCCGAGGGACCTAAATCAGACCAATGAGAACCGGTGAGTATCATCTCATAGGAGGCTTGCAGGACCCATTGGGAAAAAGGAGTTTGCTTTCCAGGGAAGTCACTTAGGAATTAGGATATAGGGCTGTGGTGTTGCTTGGCCAACTTGAGCCCTGTGGGGGAAGTTCAAGAGTGTAGATAAAGCAGGGGAAAACAGATCCAGCCCTGCCTGAAGGCATGCATGCCTGATCTTCTCCGGCCTTCTGTCTTTGTTAGGGTGCCCCCCTTTCCCCTCCACTTACCTGGTGAGGTTGACCCTTGCCCTCAGGGACTGATGCACTGTTTGCTCTCCCGCCCCCCCCCCCCCCCAGGCCCTGCCCAGTCATTACCTTCCTATGCAGTGGGCTGTGGAGAGGGCTCCTTCCTGGGACCGGGTCCTCCAAGCACTGATCTTTGTGAACTTCTCCTGGGAGGTGGGTAATACTAAACCACCTGTTTCTGTGACTCGAGAACTGATCGTTACCATAACTTTGACTTTCCGTGGAGTGTGGGGAGATAGGGAGTCTAGAGCTGGCGGGCTTCCCCATTCTGTGGGCCCATGAAGGTCTTCCACGTCTTCTGGGATAATCAGACCCGTCTACGAAAACCCTCCTTCTCCTCTTGTCAGTGGCAACCAGAGAATGTGGTTTTCAACTTCCTTAGAAAGATCTTTGGAAAATCTTTGTGCTTTTTTTTTTTTTTTAAGATTTTATTTATTTTTTTGAGAGCGAGAGAGAGAGAGAGAGAGAGAATGAGAGAGAGAAAGCATGAGAGGGGGGAGGGTCAGTGGGAGAAGCAGACTCCCTGCTAAGCAGGGAGCCTGATATGGGACTCGATCCTGGGACTTTAGGATCATGACCTGAGCCAAAGGCAGTTGCTTAACCAACCGAGCCTCCCATAAGCCCAGATCTTTGTGCTCTTGGCAAGTATGTAAACACACACACACACTTTTTTGGTTTGAAAAATTTCCGAAAGTCTGATGACCCAGAGTCAACATTATTCACAAGTAACTGATTTTGTCTCAACTATCACTGCAGCTTTTGTTTTGTTGGAATAAACCCTGATCAGATTTGATTCCTTAATGATTCATGACGTGTAAGGCTCTTAAGATTGTCATACCGGCATCACACCAAACAAAATGAGTAGTATCATGTTAATGTTATCTGACCCTCACCTCATCTTTAATATTGATATACACTGGGGTACATTCAATATGCCTCGATTGTCTCAAAAATGTCCTTTTATAGCTCGTCGGTTTATTTTTTATTTATTTATTTTTTTTGCTTGCGGGTTTAAATCGGGATACCATACCGACAGCGTTTACCCATTGCCTTTGGCTGGTATGTCTCTAAGACTTTTAAATTTAGAATCCGTAAAAACATACACAACCTCCCTCCCCCACGTGTGATGGGCTGATATTAGCAAGTGTTTTTACACCCTGCAAGGCTCCGAGCAGGCGGGAGGCTGTGTGCGGGCCACATGCGGCTGGTAAAGCAGCAGCACCCCCCGCCCCCCGCCCCCCAGAGCAGACAGGAGGTGTGGAGACCAGACAGCAGGCTTCTGGCCAGGGGCTGGGTTTGCCCTCTGGCTCTCTGCAGCCTTGGGGTATGTGGCCTTGAGCAAAGCGTTCTCCTCTTCCAGAAGATGGAGGAGAGCAGGTAGTCCTATAGTGTCTGAGAAAGGACCAGTGAGTACAACCTTCCAGAGAGAAATGTGGCAATATGTATCAACAGGGGCCTGGTGTCATGAAGTGTGAAACCTACCACCCGGAAATGTGCAACTCTGAGACTCTAAGGGTGGGGTGGGGGGTGGGGGGTGGGGGTGGGAAGCACAGGGTGTGTAGAGGCTGTTATTTGGTAGGACGAAAGGGCTCCAAAGATGCTGTCTTGTCTATGCCTCATTGGACTTGGTTTCATAGATAACAGCTTCGTCGAGATAGAATTCACATATGATAGAATTCAGCCATTTAAGGCACGCAAGTCAGTGGTTTTAAGTCTCTTTTCGGAGTTGTATAATCCCCACCACAATCAGTTCAAGGATATTTTCTTTCTCTCTCTCCCTTCCTTCCTTCCTTCTTTATCTTTCTCTCTCCTTCCTTCCTTCCTTCCTTCTTCTTTTTCTTTCTTTCTTTCTTTCTTTCTTTCTTTCTCTCTTTTCTTTCTTTCTTTCTTTCTTTCTTTCTTTCTTTCTTTCTTTCTTTCTTTCTTGATTTTGTTTATTTATTTATTAGAGATAGAGAGAGTGCACAAGCAAGGGGAGGGGCAGAGGGACAAGCAAGGAGCAAGGAGCCCGAGGCGGGACTCTATCTCAGAACTCTGAGATCATGACCTGAGCCAAAGGCAGACACTTAACTGACTGAGACACTCAGGCGCCCCAGTTTGCTCATCATCTTCCCCTAAAGAAAGAAATCAAGAGCCTCCAAGCCTGACAGGAAAGGCTTCTTGTCCAAAGGGCATTCACGATCCTGGGAAGCAGAGGAGCCTACCTCTGCCCGGGAAGAACAGAGTGGGCCCCCTGTCTCGCCTGCAAAGTGACGAGTGGCAGGCCAGGGACTCAGGTCCCGCCCGGCCCCATGAGGCCAAGGGCTGTGGAGGCCCATGCAGGGCTGGCCTCTTGGCGCAGCCCGCCTGACTGGCTCGCTCCTTGGCAGAGAAGCCAGGGCAGGGAGAACAAGGCACTCTGTGTCCTCTAGGGAGGCAAATTGTCCCACATCACGAAGCTGACCAATCTCGGTCTATGAGTGAAATGCTTTGGATCTTCTCTCGGGTCTGCAGATGTTGGAGAGCAAAAAAACCTGAAAACAGGCCAACGTCCAGACTCTTGGCCTTCCAGCCTGGCGTGCCCATGTGCGTGGTTGGGGTCATGGCAGGAATACTGATAACGAGCAAGCACAGAACCTTCCAGGGAAGGGATATGCTTAGCCTCTCTTGACTCCCACCAACCCTAAAGACATAGACAGGTTGTGGTGACTGCCCTTTTCAGGAACACTGACCATTCTGGTACCTTTCACAGCTGGCAAATGAAGATCATTCTGGATGGGATACTGTGCTCTCTCATTGGCCGTCAAAGATGTCCCTGAAATCCTGTGATGGGGACGCCTCAATGGTCCCATTGGGATGGGGCTTCCAAGACGTCCACTGGGCACAGGCCTCTGGCCGGACCCGCCTTCTGCCTTCTGTCCCCTAAACCCAACCTCAGCCACGAGGTCGGCCTGGGGTGGGGGCCACACGGTTCTGGGCTCGAGCCTCTGTTCGGTTCAGGGAGCGGGAACGCATCTCGAACCGGCCGTTTGAGTGAATGTTCACATCCCCTCAAAATTCATGAGTTGGAACCCTGACTCCCAGTATCATGGTATTTGGAGTTGAGCCCTTTGGGAGGTGATTACATTTAGATGAGGTCATGGGGGTGGGACACCGTTGTTGGGATTTGTGTCCTTACAAGAAGAGGAACAGAGATTTTTCTCTCTCTGCACACAGGCACTGAGGGAAGGCCATGTGAAGACACAGCAAGAAGCCTCTGTCTACGTGCCAGGAAGAGGGCCCTCACCAAGAACATGAAGAACCAAAGCCTCCAGAGATGTAAGAAATAAATGTCTCTTGGGGCGCCTGGGTGGCTCAGTCATTAGGCGTTAGGCGTTAGGCGCCTTCAGCTCAGGTCATGATCCCGGGGTCCTGGGATCGAGCCCCACATCGGGCTCCCTGCTCAGTGGGAAGCCCGCTTCTCCCTCTCCCACTCCCTCTGCTTGTGTTCCTGCTCTCGCCATCTCTCTGTCAAATAGATAAATAAAATATTAAAAAAAAAATTTTTTTTAATGTCTCTTGTTTGAATCACCTGGTTTTTTTTGTTATGGAGCCTGAGCTAAGACATCAACTTCAACAAAAAAAGAAAGGAAATGTTCTGTTTCCAAAAGCAGCTCCAACAGCATCCTCATGGTGCTTACCCCACCTTCTGGTGGTCTTGGGGCTCAGACAAGTGCCCTGTCTGGTGGCCACATCTATACAGTGAGCCACCCCAGAGAGGAGAGAGCAGTGAGCTCACTTCCCCAGTCAGGGGGATCAGTCCTGGGAGCTGAGGACGGGGCTTCACCCTGGAACCACCTAGAGTGAGAGGTGAAGGGAGGGTCCTCAGATGGGAAAAAGAAGATGCTGGCGGGTCCAAGACCGCTCATTGGGTGTCTGAGAGTCCTAGGTGAGGCTGCAGAAGCATCGAGAACCTTCCTTTCTCATTTCTCCTCTTTCCCCAGAGAGGAGCAATCTTGCCTCCTCCCTGAGAGGATCGAGAGGGAAGATGGCAACACCAAAGGCAAGTTCGGAAAACCTCCTTCATGGACCTCTCTCCCACCAGGGGAGAGAATTCCTTTATCTCTTAGGCACTTCTTGGGCCACCCATGAACCAGCCTGGTGCTGGCACCGAGGGTGGGTGATGAGTCAGGCTCCATCCCTGCTGTCGATGGCTCACAGTGAAGCTAGGAGGCAGATGTAAATCCTCACCACCATGCAAAGAACAACAGCTTAAAGGGAACAAGTGGAGGCAGCCGCCCACTCTTCCTAGAACTGATTTGGATGGTGTGTAATTGGGAGAAGAAAAAAAAATCAAACTGGTGCAAGTCGAAAAGGGACTTTACTGGTTCACATAACTCCAGATTGCAGGGGTGGGTTCAGGTGCGGCTGGATCTAGGTGCTCGGATCCTGTGTTCCGTCTCTCAGCTCTGCTTTGGCTTCAGGTCTGCTTCCCTTACCTGCTGGCCCCGGCAGCCCCAGGCTTACGTCTTACTGACTCAGCAACTCTGGTGGGGCTTCCTTCCCCAGAGATTTCCAGCAGAAGTCTTAGGAAGGAGTTTTGCATCCCTGAGCTAATCACGGTATATGTCATCATAGGTCTGGGTTACACGCCCCACCCCCGTGGGGGTCGGGGGTGACATCCCTAGGTAAAGTCTGAGGGGCTGTTACCGGACTAAAGGCACGGCTAGTGGGCTGTCTATCGCGCATGAGTAGGACAGGGATCGGGCAGAAGAGAAGCATGTGGGGAGCCCACCCAGCCAGAACCCAAGTTCTGCGGTTGTCCTTAAGCAGAAATGAATTGGTGGACTTTTCACTCTAGAAAGATCCCCGAGACAGGAGTAGGCTGGTTGGGTGGGTCTGGCAACAGCGGGGAGGTTGCAGGGGCATACCCCGGGGACTATGAGTAGAGGGCAGTGGGGAGGAAGGGAGTCACAGCATGGCCCCCAGTATCCAGCTCTGGGGGCAGCAGGGGATTCATTTGCTGGTCTTTGGAACCAAGATGGCTGAGGGGGTTGGGGCTGACTGGATGGGCCCTGTTGGATCTGAGCTGCCTGTGGACATAGGACCCCTCCCAACCTTGCCCCACAGATGTGAGTCTGGAGCTCAGGGAGGCACTGTGCTGGATGCAGGGCTTAGAGCTGAGGGCCTGGATCTGAAGAGGTGCAGGGGGAATGGAGATACGGAGGAATCCAAGTCCTGGTGCCCAGCCCCCTGGCTGGCCTGTGATCCTGCGAGCCCCTTCGCCTCCAGGAGCCTCATCTGTGAAATGGGCTGAAAAAGCCTAGGTCCCAGGCAGCCAGGAGAATAGAGCAGGATACCCTCTGCGAACAGCGAAGCACAGGCTAGGTGCTCAGAGGATAGCAGAGATGGGGGAGTCAGGGGAGGCCAGAGAGGGTCCGAGAACCATAGTCCAGGGAGGGGCAGGGACCAACCACAGAGAGGGACTGCTGAGGGCCCCGTTAGCTGAGGTAAAGTGGCCATGACAAGGACTGGCAGGTGAGGCTCCAGCTGGGGTGAGAGAGCTTCATTGGGGGAGAGGGGACTTGGCCGTGGGGTCACCACCAAGGACAGCCGCAAAGCCACCCTGTTGGCAGCATTCGGACCCTTAATTATTGTCTCCTAAAAACACAGCTGGGAAGTGAATGATCACGGACCTTAGGGACGGGTGTTGCCCAGATGGCCTTTCTGTCACCCCTCCCAGCATAACAGGATTTTTCGAGATCGTTTTGTCATCAGCAGATGAAGAAAATGAGCTGTGTGTTACTTGTTTGCAGAGTGAGTCAGACTGCGGCGGGCTACGGGGACTCTGGGGCCTTCTGGGGCCATCTGCCCATTGGACAGACGGGGAGGCGGCCCAGAGAGGCCCCGTGCATCATGCATTCATCAGGGGGCTGGGACTTTCAGGTGGGGCGACCTTCCAGGGTTGGCACATGCTTCATTAACCCCCAAACCTACACGTGGTCCATGTTGGTTCAAGATGCTATCCAAAGGGCTCAGCATTTTCTGGGCAGGTGTGTGTGTGAGTGTGTGTGTGTGTGTGTGTGTGCACATGCACGCACATGTGCACATGTGTATCAACAAAGAAGTAGGAGGCCAGGAGACGGTGTGAAAGACTTCGGGGGCCATGCTCAGAGGTATGAGCTCCATTCTGTGGTGAGCACAAGAAGTCACTTGTCCCCTCTTCTGGGCACTTGCTCTTCCCTCAGCCTGGGAGCCTTCCCTGAGTCCCAGACTGCCACACAGGGCTGGCTCATGTCACTCCCCAGAAAAGCTCCTCTTCTCACTGCCCCTGTTGAAAGTGGCCACCTAGTGGTCCTGGCTGCTTGCCTGACATGGAGCACTTGGCCAGTGCTCCCTGGCACTGGTCACCCCCCCCCCCACTTGCCTTTGGGACAATAGGATTGACCGAGCATGGCCGTCGATAGTCTCCCTGCTGGGATTTTTCTCCCTCTGCTGCACTGGAGAGAGGGCCTAGCAGGCCCCGGGCTACTGTTGGGATCTGAGGGGTGGCTTCTCAGGCAGAGATAGAGGCTGCACATCCCCACCTGGACAGCCTCGTCCCTCTGCTGTCATGCACTGAAAAGATGCAAAGCTCAGGACGGGGCTGAGAACAGCTGCCCAGCAGGCCCTTTCTGCAGAGAGCCTGATCCTCTCAGGATGGGAGAGAGGGCACTTCCAGCAGCCTGTTGGGTTACAGTCAAATCCCCACTCTATTCCTACTCTACCCCTAAGGACCTTAACTGCTGGCCCTTTCCGGACTTCTCTTGATGCATCTGTGAAATACGAATGGGATCCCAGCTGGAAGAGCCGTTGTAAGGACTAAATCAGAGAAGGCGTCAGGAACACTCCTGGAATACCAGTACAACAAAAGGAGACTAAAAAAGAAATCTCAAAAATAAAAAAGCAAATCCTTCTAAAGAATCCTAGAGCACAAGAGGGATTAGAACTGAGCTGTTTAAGAACATTCACATGAAAACCTGGGGAGTGCATACAAAGCAGTATTCAGAGGAAAGTTCATAGCCTTGAAAACATTGTTTAGAATATCGGAAAGAAGGAAAATCCTTGCAAGAAGGGCCTTTCCCCCTCCTTCCTGTTTTGTTCACTGATAAGTCCCAAGTGCTTAGAACAGGAGGCAAAAGAAGCTGAGAGAAAGAGAACAGGGAAGGCTCTGCTGTCAGGAGGAAGGAGGAGGATGTCATTGGAAACCATAAGCATTGAAATCTCAGGACCACACTGGATAAGGCAGAGCGTGGCTGATGCTAGCTAGAGAATCTGGACAAAAAATAAGATTGTGCCCTAGGCAGACCCAGCACCTTCTCTACAGAGTCACCAAAGCACTTACTATCTAAACTGGCACTCTGGGATGAAGGGGGCACTATTTAAAATGATGCTGAGACAAAAGGTGTTGACTATGATTGACCCACAAGTCAATCATAGGGTCCCACTATTTCCGCACAATCCCAGAGAAGGCAGGGGCAGGTGTCCTTGATGCAGCCGAGTGTGAGACCTTGAATTAACGGAGATTACCAGATACGTACTAAAATTGACCCCAAACCTTGTGGATTCAAATTAAGTTTAGTTACAGAAAAAAATAAGCTGAGCGATGTTTTGTACCAGTCAGAGTTGCCGCGGGATGGGATGATACCTTCAGATTGGGTAGTTTGAGAAGATTTTTGTAAAAGCATCCTTTGTGAAGGTGTGGACGGGGTGCAGGAAAACAGCAGGCAGGACTCTGGAGCTGATTACAGCAGGGACCCATTACTGTACCTGGGCCTGGCGGGGTTAAGGGGAGGGAGAAGCTTCCGGAACTCTGACTGGAAGGGCCATGTGGAGAAGGTTGTCCAAGAGGAACTGTGACCTTTGGCTGTGGGAGGCTGACCCTTGTCTCCCTCTCTTCTCTGCCTCCAATCTTCTGCTAAATGCCTCCCGTTGCTGGAAGTGAGAGGAAGGGAGAGCCCTTGAGGTGGCCCGAACAGATGCAGGATAGGGATGGAGGTGGGCGGAGAGTGGGTCTGCAGGGGCAAATGGAAGCTGTCTCAAACATCCCACCCCTTTTTGCCCTCAGCATCCATTCATTCAAGGAAAACTTTGTGTCTGCACAGGGAGCCCAATAATTTCCAATAGCAATAGCAAGGACTGGCCTTCTTTTCTTAATTGAGATATAACTGACATACAATATATATATTTCAGGTGTACAATATAATGATATTCAGTGTATATTTATATTATGAAATAATCACCACAATAAATCTTTTAACATCTGTCACCATGTGTGACAATTTTTTTTCTTGTGATGAAAACTTTTAAGATCTACTCTCTTAGCAACTGTCAAATATGCAATACAGTATCATTAACTATAGTCACTCTGCTCTACATTATATTCCCAGAATTTATTTATTTTATAACTGGAAGTTTCTAGACCCCCTTTTGACCCCCTTTACCCATTTCTCCCACCTCACCCCCACCTCTGGCAATCATCCACCCCCGCCTCTGGCAATCATCCACTTGTGCTCTGTGTCTAGGAGTTTGGTTTTTTGTTTTTATTTTTGTTTTTGGTTTCCACATATGGTGACTTCATACAGTATTTGTCGTTCTCTTTCTCACTTATTTCACTTAGCATAATGCCCTCAATATCCATCCATATTGGTGCAAATGGCAAGATTTCCTTCTTTGTTAGAGCTGAATACTATTCCATTGTGTATATATACCAAATTGTTATCCATCCGCCCATTGATGGACACATAGTTTGCTTCTGTATCTTGTAAAAAATGCTTCAGTGAATATGGGGGTGCATATATCTTTTTGAGTCAGTGTTTTCATTTCCTTTGGATAATTACCCCAGAGTGGAATTGTTGGATCGTATGGTAGTTCTATTTCTAATGTTTTGAGGAATCTCCATAGGGTTTTCAATAATGGCGGTACCAATTCCCATTCCCACCAACAGGGCAACTGGATTCCTTTTTCTTCATATCCTCGCCAACCCAACTTTTTCTATAAAGAATCAGGTAGTAAAAATTTAAGCGTCATGAGTCATCCTCTTCTTCTTTTTTTTTTTTTAAGATTTTGTTTATTTATTTGAGAGAGACAGAGAAAGTGAGAGAGAGCATGAGAGGAGAGGTCAGAGAGAGAAGCAGACTCCCCGAGGAGCTGGGAGCCCGATGCGGGACTCGATCCTGGGACCCCGGGATCATGACCTGAGCCAAAGGCAGTTGCCCAACCAACTGAGCCACCCAGGCGCCCTCATCCTCTTCTTATTATAATTTGACTTTGCTGCAATAGCCATAGACGATGTGTAAACAATGAATGTGGCTCTGCTCCAGTATAACTTTATTGACAAAATCGGGGGCATTATGGATTTGGTCCATGCTCCATAGTTGGCCAACCCCTCAGCTATAGCATTACCATGGGGTGAATTTTGTTCCTCGGCTAGTCCTCCTGGAAACCCAAAAGGCTGACTACCACCAGTATTTTTTGTGTGTGGTAACAGGAAAACGTGTGTGTGCGGGGACAGTGGAGAAAAAACTGATTGCCTTGCTTTGTGCTGGTCAGGAGACCGTGTTGACCATTAGGGCTCCTTCTTCCACTGCCCACTTTGCCAGTGCTTTGACTGGGTAGCGTTCTTTATCTGGCAATTCTTTTCCCGGTCTTTACTCCTACAGCATCTGACTCCTTTTCTAGTGAGCCCATCTTTATCGGTTGTATGCTTTCCATTGACTAGTATTCCATGAGGAGGCACCATGGGGAATGCCCTCAGTTCACATGGAGTCCTTCTTGCTCCCTCTGCCTACAACAATCCAGTTTCTTTCTCGTAATGGGGGTCCATTCCCTGCCCAGTACCCACCTGTTGGTTCAGTGAATGGAGAGACCACGTGGCAGGGGGCACTCTCAGCTTCCACTAGTAGAAACCATAATTATAGTCCTCCCTGAATGTCAGGACCTGTAAGCTCCCACAGCGTCTAAGGTGACTGGAAGGGAATGCAAGACTTCTTTAGGACGATGTCAGTGAAATGGTTAAAGGGGAACACTCCCATTTCCACTGCTGGTGCTCAGGCCTGTGAATACCGCATACGGGGGAGATGGCACCATATTTGGTCATTGGTTTGATGCATATACACACTTTGTAGGCCAGCATTCCAGCCTCAAAAGGTATTGTCCCCCAGAGTGTCCTAATGAAGGCTTTGGGCAGGCATGACCACCACTCCCACAAGCCAGCTGCTTCTTGGTAATAGGGCACGGGGGAGCCCACTGGCCTACCTTCGGTGTAAAACGCATCCCTTGGTTGGAGGCCATGTTGTGTGGGATACCTTGCGGTAGATACGATGAAAATCTCGGAGTCTATCAATGGTGGTGCTGTTGGAAGCTCTACAGGCAGGGAAGGCAAAGATGCATTTGGAGAGTGCATTGTTCCAGGGAGGACAGAGTAATTCTTCCATAATGGCAGGCGTCCAATGTAGTGAACTAGCCAAGAAAGGGCTGGCCAATTCCCCCAAGGAATGGTGCCATCCTAGGGGCTTGGCACTGGCTCCTGCTATTGGGCAGGTTGGCCACTCAAGAGTGACAGTGGCCACATCAGTCTTGGAGCAGCAATGTCTGTGCTGTTGAGTCCATGCACAACCTCCATGCCCTTCACCACGGCCCTATTACGTAGCCTTTCAAAGAAGCATGTGGGAGGTGGGAGGGGAGCTGGCTGACAGCCGCAGGTGGGTTAACTTGTCCGTTTGATTACTGAGCGTGGCCTCCACTGTGGAAGCCCTTGGGTAGGTGTTCACACAGGACACAGATGTCATCACACTCTGTGCCTGTCTCAAAGGACCCAGACCGCCTGGCCCCCAAATCTGCGACCTTCTCTTCTTGGAGCTCTTTCCATCCTGCCGTCCCGTTAGCCGACGCCCGTGAGTCTGAGTGTGCCTCCGCCATACTTCCTTCCTCAGGGAGTGGATAACCGGCTGAGTCCCCTCAAGTTCTGCCCACTGGGATGATTTCCCTCCGCCATGTTCCTTCTCCATCAGCAGGGGGATGGGACTGTGGGGGGCTACCAGTCACTTCCGGCACTGGCGCTGGCTTACTACGGAACCCACGTGTGGAGCAGGGCCTTGAACTCTGTTGACTAGTCATGAGGAGGCAGATCTCCCGGGGACCCCACTGTGGTTGGGGCAGAGGTAGTGAAGCGGTGGGGACACGTGTAGCGGGAGCCCTACCTTCTTGTTCATCCTATGCTCTGTGCCTTCCACACCCGCTTGCTTACCATTTCCATTCTCATTTTAAAATGGAAGGCTGTTCTGCACATACAATTCTGGGATTTGTTGGTACAGACAACACCCAGCTCCCGATGGGCCTTTTGGATCATGCAGTACAACTTGCCACCCTAAGGTCAAGGTGTGCGTGTTCTCCCAGGGACCAGCCATAAGTTAGGAACTTGTTTTCAAGAGGAGAATCATGTTGGTAGAAGAGGACATGGCTTTCCTCCGGGACCTTGGTTACTCGGGAAGTGGGTTGGAATAGGAACTCAAAGGCTCTATACGTTGGCTCCAAAATCCAATGGTTTTGCTTCTCTTTTTCCTGGCAGGTGACCTAAGGTGTAAGGTGTAGCGACTTATGGGGCACCTGGGTGGCTCAGTTGGTTAGGCGTCTGCCCTCTGCCTTTGCCTCGGGTCATGATCCCTCGGTCCTGGGATCGAGCCCCGTGTCAGGCTCCCTGCTCAGCAAGCAGTCTGCTTCTCCCTCTCCCTACACCCCTCCCTCCTGCCATGCTCACGAGCTCTTTCTCAAAAAAAATCTTAAAAAAAAAAAAAAAGTGCAGCAACTTACCTCTACTTTGGAGCTGAGATCACTGGACCCTTAGAAAATTTGTGGATGTGGGGGTCCCCGAGTTTCCTATGGTTTCCTTCCTACCCTCTGGCAGGAACGTGTCTCAGTAGGATTCTCCCCTCCGACCTCGACCTCCGGCCCCCGCACCTCTCTGAATGGTTGTGGCAGGCAGGGACTCACCTTAGGCCCCAGTGGTCCTAGCGCAGACAGGTCTGGAGGGAGGGAGGTATGCCCGGGCACAGTCCAAAAGAGGTTTTCGTGCGGAGGGGTCTATTTCCCAGGTTGGGTCACCTCTGGCATCAAGGGAGGTTTAGGCGCCTTCGGGGATTCAGAGTTTCAATTCATTCGTGTCTGTCTGATGTCCCTATTTTATGTGTCAGGAGCCTCCTCTCCCCATGCCCTCATGATGTGCCACCAGAGCTAGCAAGATCGAGTCTCTGTCACTGCAATTCTGGCCCCCACGCAGTCATGCCCTGGGTGTGGCCTTCCGCCACGTCTGCCCTGCTTCTGGGGAGATGAAAAAAACCTTCAAGACCTCCGGAGCCTCCACCTGGATTCCCAGATGGCCATTCTTAGCTGGAAACTTCTCCCCGGCCCTAGGGATGCTTTCTCAAGTGGTGCTTCTCATGCCCTCTGTGCAGAAAGGTCGTTCGAAGACATTTCCAATCCACTGCAGACTGGTCCTTACGTAAAATACAAGAAAAATGATTTACTTTAAAAAAGACACGAAAAGAACAAGACAAAGTACTAGATTCAATACACATAAAATTACTTTTCAATAAATATAATTATAACAAACGGCATGGGAAAAAACTATTAAAATGACAAAAGCAGTGTGTTTCACTGAAAGTATATACAGATGATTAATAGATTAATATAAAGAATCACTGGGGCGCCTGGGTTATGTCTGCCTTCAGCTCAGGTCATGATCTCCTGGTCCTTGGATCAAGCCCCGCATCGGGTTCTCTGCTCAGCAGGGAGTCTGCTTCTCCCTCTGTGCCCCTCCCCCTGCTTATGCTCGCTCTCTCAAAAGAATAAATAAAACCTTTTTTTTAAAGAATCATAATTACAGTAATAACTTTTCATCATTCTGCAACTGTAAATAAACAAAAAGAAGCCCAATGATGATTCCCACTTTTGAAGTTTGAATGGGTTGGCTTCTTGCTTGTTAATTTATTAGATAAATTGAATTGGCCAGGGCTATTAAATCTAGTAATTTTAATGGTACAGAAACTAGTCTCACGCAGGGGTATGTTGACAGAAATGGGTGTAGACGTTTCAAAGTGAGTCTCAAGATACTCATTTTAAAGTTCTGTCTAAAGTGGAGCAAGTAATGATTTTTAAAGAAACAAAACAGAGGAATCTCGGGGAAGCGAAGGAAAAATGAAACAAGATGAAACCAGAGAGGGAGACAAACCATAAGAGACTCTTAACTCTAGGAAACAAACAGGGCTGGTGGTGGGGGATGGGGTAACTGGATGATGGGCATGAAGGAGGGCACATGAAGTGATGAGCACTGGGTATTATCTGCAACTAATGAATCACCAAACACTTCCTCTGAAACCAATAAATCACTACATGCGAACTAAATTGAATTTAAATAAAAAACTTAAAAAGCGCATCTCCAATTCCTCATTAGTAGTCGCCCAACATTTATTTTTTTTTAAAGATTTTACTCATTTATTTGACACAGAGAGAGATCACAAGTAGGCAGAAAGGCAGGCAGAGAGAGAGAGGGAAGCAGGCTCCCCCTGCTGAGCAGAGAGCCCGATGCGGGGCTTGATCCCAGGACCCTGAGATCATGACCTGAGCCGAAGGCAGAGGCTTTAACCCACTGAGCCACCCAGGCGCCCCTGTCCCAACATTTAATTCTAGAGGTTATAGAACTTAAATTAGCTTTCAAAGAAAGAAGTGGACTCCACATTTTAAATACTTTCTAGTTAGAGCAAAGACTAAAGTCGGAGACACGGTCGTGTTGCACACGCCAAGGATGCACTCGCAGACCCGATGTGGCTCTGACAATGCCCCCATGGGTGCTTCTGCCCCGGGGGGCAAGAACACCGCTCACACGCTTGCATGTACTTGGATGTCGGAGCTGGACCAAGATGCTGCAAAGGCTTCCAAATTTCTGAGCTTCTCTCCTCTCTGGGCAGCAACAAGCAGTCCTTGGATGCCTCCAGTCTGTGGACCGGGCCACATTTTGACGAATGAGGCTTCAGAGTCCATACTGTTTCCTGGGCCGTGGTTGCTATAGCAACTGGGGGACACAGCCACTTGATGCTCTACTGCCTTGCCCTCCCCCTGTGCTTAGGAGGCACCACCACCAGCTCTCCTTTGGGGAATCTCGATGCCCCTGCATGCCAGATATGTCGTGTCCCCTTTTCTCCTGGCCCGGAGGGGGTGATCTGTGTGTTTCCTCAGATAGCTGAATGACAGGATCCCGGAGACCATCCCGAGGATAGGCGTGCTGAAGCACGTTAATAAAGGAGCTCCATGGAGGTGGGGAGAAGGGGTCGGAAACCCATGAGGGATGGGGTGCGGTGCCCCAGCTGGTGAGAACCAGGTGCTACCACCACCCTCTGCCTTTTGGTGGCAGAGGTGCCATGATGAGAAACCGAGGAAGGAAGGGGCTTCTTGGAGGGGGCCACCAAACAGGAACCAGGAATGTGAGCAACCTCTGGCAAAGGAACATAGCTAGCCCTAGATGTCCCTGCAGGGAGGGGACCTTGGGGAGAAATACCTTGACCTCCTCGCTGGGGGAAGGCTTGTTGGTTTATGATTTACCCTACAGGTTAGGCACCTGGGGCACAAAACATGGTATGGAGTGGCCCTTTGGGGCACACTGAAGTCACTGGCATTCATTCCTTGCACTTCTGAGTTCACGGCTGGAGATTCCAGTCTCCTACAACTGGCACCTGGCGAGTTTCTGAACCTGCCACCTCCCCAGGGACTCGCTGCCCCACCCCCATTCCATTATGGAAACCTTTTCCCCCAACACCAGGTCTGAGGCAGAGACCACCCCCACCCAAGCCGGCAGGACCACGGGTAACTTGGGGACACAAGAGTGCCCACAGGGTCATTCCTTTGCATGCTCCCTGGGTCTTAAAAAATTCAAGTCAGACTCATGTGTGCACATGATTTAAAAACCATGCCAAGCAAAATCAATCTATAACTAAACATGGGTGCACTTCACTCTGTACCTGGACATCTAAAAAAACCCCCTGTAAAACTGCGCTCATTCCTAGCCCATGGGCTCATTCCTGACCAGCCCCTTGTCCAAGGGAGAAGCTCCTACCAGTTCAGACCATTCATTCCCGGGGGTCCCTCTGTGGACGGACCCAGGTCCCAGGCTGGCTCCTGTACTTCCTCCCCATGATTCTCACCTTGAGATCCTGAATTCATCACATCAGCAAAGACTCTTTTTTTCCAAATAAGGTCACGTTCACAGGTCCTGGGACAGGGACATGCCTTGTTTGGAGGGGCACCCACTCCAGGTGGGCCCAATACCTTCTCTGCTCTTAGCCCCCATCACTTCACTGCCCCCACACAGAATGGCCAGTTCCCTGAGTGTCTCTGGAACATTCCGTTCTTCCTGCCTGGTGCCTTCCTCCCTCAGAGTCCTGCAGTCTCCTCTCTCCCTTCTTCAGATCTTTGCTTTCCTGTCACTTTCTCAAGGACCTTTCCCCTGAACATCATGCATACTGATGCTCCTGTCCCGAGGAAGTCTCCCTCCCCTCTTCCCGGCTCAGACTTTCTTCAGAGCGGAGCTCTTATCAGCTGGTGACATCCTGAGTATGCGTGCCTTGTCCATCTCCCACATGAGAAACTCAGCTCCATGGATGGTGGGCTTTTTATCTGTTTTGTCCCCTGCTGTGGCCCCCGATTCTAGAACAGTGTCTGATGTGTAGTAGCTATTCAATAAATATGTTGACTAAACAGCGTGTGCAGACGGAAGGTAGGATGGAGTGGCAACAGGGCCTCCCAGGACACCCCCCCCCCCAAGTCTTACAGGTAGTAGGGGGAGACCCGAACCCAGGACCTTCAGAATCCGGTGGGCTGCCAAGTCTAACGGCTCCCGTCCCTGTGTCTATCTGGAACAGGCTCTCCATCCGTGGATGGCAGAATTCTCAAGGACTGAGTCTTGCCTCTTTTCTTTTTCTCACAATGGAAAAAAGGGCAGGTTCCATTTAGACATGAAGATACTTCCAAATGGTTTCTCCATATTCTGTCTCAGGCAAATCTCCAAATAACCCAATCGGGGCCTTAATCTTTTTAGAATAACCATTTTGCATTCATGTTTTATGAAAGCGTGATTCACTGCCATCAATTAAAGCAAGACAGTAAAGAAGAAAGTCACCGAGTACTTAAAAAAAAAAGCTCTTTTTCGGGGGAGCGGCAGCGAGCCTTTCTGCTTCCTGTGTTTCCATCCTCAGAGGACCCTGGAGCTATCTTGGTGACACGTGTGACGCCTCCCGTCCTCAGAAACCTGACACCAGTCCTTGCCAAAAATTCTCAGATGAACACAGAGACGAGTTTGAAACTCGGACCTCCGAGTCCCTGAAAAGGAGGCCAGCCTCTGAGAATGCAGTGTTCTTCCCCCCCCCCCCCCGGCCCCTCCTCCCCGGTTGAGAATTTGGCTGGGCCAAACCCCTCCCTGCATTGGTGAGGAGCCCAAGGGCCGGCCTTTACCCTTCTTGTGGAGGAAGAAAAGTAACTTTGTTCAGCCAAGTTCGCCCACCTGCGCCTTTCAACTGCGAGTCTGCATCCCATGCCCGAGAACTTGAACAGGAAGGTACTAGGAAAGGTCAGCCTCTGGGGGAACTGGAAGGAGATGCTGCCAAGAATGTGCTGGAGAAATCGGCCAGCACCCTGGGGGTGGGGGTGGGGGTGGGGGGGAGGTGGGAGGAAGTGGGACTTCCTATAAAGACTTCCGCTCTGCCCCCCTGCAGGCTGGGGTCCCCATGGCCAGGTTCTCAGAGGAGGCTCTGCGGAAACACACCTACGCTGTTCCCCCGCCTTCATTCCCGGGACTGCGGAGCCTGAGGCCCAGGGGCCGGCCGCTGGAGTCCCCAGCTTGTGACCTCGCACAGGTGACCTGGTTTCCTAGTCCCAACTTCCCACCTGTAAAATGGGCTAACGGTACCCCAGGTGGTGCTGGCAATTCAATCAGTCCTGAGCACAAAGGCACCTGCCCCGGGGTGACCCCCTCCCGCCCCATCCCTGCATACTCTCTTACACCCGAGCTCAGTTTGGCAACCAGAGCATTTGCCTTTCTTGGGCAGCGAGGATTCTCCAGGGCGGTGAGAGGGTCTGAGATGTACCCCTGCCCCCACCCTGGAGGCCAGCCCTCTGCATCCCACCCCTGCTGACCTCTCCACCGCATCTTCTCAGTGGGTCACTTCCCCAAGGGCCTCGGCGTCAAAATGGCCAGAGGGGCTCCATCCGTTCCCAGGTCTCCCCAGCGATGCCCCCTGACCTCTCTGAGGCTTTGCCCTCCCCTGCGGGAGGAGGATGGCCGCCATGCCTACTGCGCAGAGCTGTGGCCACGTGACCTGTGGGTGTCCTCGTCAGTGCCCGCCCTACTGCCCCCCCTCACACCCTTGCAGAGGCTGGCTCAGGTCTCTCCCTCCCAGACAAAATCTGCACGTCATCTAATATCCCCCTCCTGCTTCACCCTGGCCCGGGACTGGGGACCCTTTCATGCTTCCCACCCCTCAGCTCTGTTTGCTTTCCCAGCTGGGTGCAGACAGCAGGGGGGCCCTGCTCTTCACTAATGACTTCCAGACTTTCCTGGCGCACAGCTGAGTGGTGGGAGCTAACGGCTGGTGGGGTGGGGGGTGGGGTGGGGGGAGAGACGGGCCACTTGGGAAGGAGGAAAATGTTGCCGGAAGGGCCACGTGGTCAGGACACAGCCTCCTGACGTGGAGAAAGATCCAGATGTGTCAACTGGAGTTGGGGCCATGCCCTGAGGCCTTCCCTGAGCACTCTTCCCCTGCGACCCTATCTTTTGCTTCGTATGTGGCCCTTGGATGGGCCCAGCAGCCTTGTCCCTGTTGCTTGTCCCTGTCCCTGCATCCCTCCTTTCAGGTTGTGCTCTCGGTGCAGAACTTTATCCCTCATCCCTCCTTCAAGGCCTACTCTGGAATGCCCTCTGTGTCCGTGACTTGTTGTCCACAGCGCCTTCTACACCCTCCTCTCCTGGCCCAGGGCTCCTTTGGGCCAATTCAGCCACAGGGTGCAGCCTTCAGGGCAGGCTTGTGAGTGGGAACCTCACCCCTCCAGTGTCGGTCCTACCGACCCATGTCATGGACCTCCATGTCCCTGAGGCCTTCCCACCTTTGCAGCCTGAGGCCAGGGAGCAGGAGTGGGCACCTGAGGTCTCGAGTGGGGACAGCAGCTGAGTACCCTTGGTGCCCAGATCCCTTAGTCTTCTCTGTTTTCAAGGTCAGTGAAGGAAAGCCCGATGACTTTCACCCCGAGGAAGGTGCTATTAAGACTATTTAATTGAGTTACCAGGGTAATTGCAATGTGAGCTGTTTGCTAAGATTTCTTGGAGTGCAACCCTTCCTCTCTTTATTGTGGGACCTCTAGAAGAGACCTCTGTGGGGAAAAGATAGGAGTTTAGAACTGGCATTGCTGTGTCGTCAACAGAGAGAAGAGTCTGGAAGCACTGGGGTCACCTGGAGGATGCGATCACCATGGAAGGAAGAGCAGAGATAAAAGTGTTGGGTTCTTGGTGATGCCCTCTGAGGCTAGAGCAAGCCATACCTGAGGTCCACTTCTGGACTTTATAGCTACGTGATCCACAACATTACCTTTGCTATTGAAATCAGTTTGACATGATTTTATGTCCTGTGTCTTCCAAAGGTTCCTGAGAGTATCCTGCCCTCCCAAACGGGGAGGCAAACATGAGCCATGGTGGGAAGCAGGGTGTGCAGGAAGCTGGATGGAAGAGAAGCTCTTTCTAGAAGTGGAGGGCAGGCCCGTGCTGCTGGAGAATGCCAGGCAGGGGAGAAAACACCTCTTCGGTGAGAGTCAGTGTCCCCACACGAAGGGGGTGGTGGCTTTGAGAGAGTATAGATTGGGACAAACTCCCAGCCAACAGTGTCTGGGAGGCAACTGGGGTTGGAAAAGGATACGGAAGCCCCCAGGCCCTCAGACATTGGGGAAAAATTGTCTGCCCAGTGGGTCTGAACACCAAACACTAGACTTAGGAAATTTGAGGCAGTCCCTGTTCTGACACGTGCCGGCTTTCTGAGCGCGGCAGCTCTGGCTGCAGATGGTCGTGTCCTCAGGGCCGGGCCTCCGACTCTGGGTAACTATGCCCCGGTGGAGGCAGCAACTTCTTTGAAATGAGTCCCAACTTTGCAGGTTGCTCCCTGGTCTTGGCTGAGGGGCTAGAAAGCAGGAATATGAGCACAGGGGAGCTGGGTCTCGATGGATTTGAAGACATCCGTGGCTTTTTGCTCCCAAGAAGGCTAGGTTTGGGGTGTATGGTGTAAAGATGAGTAGGTGTCAGGGACGCCTGGGTGGCTCAGTTGGTTAAGCGGCTGGCTTCAGCTCAGGTCATGATCCCTGGATCCTGGGATCGAGTCCATCATGATCCCTGGATCCTGGGATCGAGTCCTGCACCAGGATCCTTGCTCGGCAGGGAGCCTGCTTCTCCCTCTGTCTCTGCCTGCCACTCTGTCTGCTGTGCTCTCTCTCTCTCTCTGATACATAAATAAATAAATAAAATCTTAAAAAAAAAAAAGATGAGTAGGTGCATTGAGCAGCCCGGGGGTTCCCAGAACAGTAGGCTGAGGCTTCATTCATTCTCATGTGGGCTACACGGCTGGATAGCAAGGCCCAGGACTCCTCTGCAGTGAGGGGCTGGGTGAGGTGGCTTATTGTCTACAAGTTTCCACAAACCCCCTGCTATTCTTCAGTAAGGTGAGCTGGCTGCTTTGTTATTTCTCTTAGTTGAGAAAAGAAATGACAGTGGCTTAAACAAGGCAGAAGTACATTTCTGTCTCATGTACAAGCAGTCTGGACTTACTGAGGCTATGGCTGGGGTGGTGGCTCCAAGGTGTCACCAGGACCAGCTTCCTTCCACCTTTCTGCTCCACTATTCTCACCATGTAGCATTCACCATCAAGGTCACAAGATGGCTGCTGGGCCTCCAGCCATTACACCCAGTGTCTAGATAGAAAGAAAGGGTAAGAAAGGTAAGGAAAAGAAATATGAAAGGACAGGCTTTCTCAAAGGCCCACAGAGACTTCCAGGTACAATTCATTAGCCACCTCCATCTGCAGATGTGGCTGGGAAATGTAGCTTCTCATCCAGGCACATTAGGTAGTGGAGCTGTAGTTGTGCCCTCACAACTACACTGTATAGCCTCCCAAAGGCAATGTATACTAACAGAATTTAATTTATACTTCCATTTTCTTTTTACTTAATTTTTATGATTATATTTAGTTTATGGCAAGTTGATAGAAAATTGAAACCAATTTATATATACATATATAATTATATATATACATGATTTATATATAGTGATTTATATATATTTCTATATATATTATATAGATTTATATATAATATATATAATTTATATATAATAATGATTTTATACACACACACACACACATACACATATATGGTGATAAAATAGGGCTTGTTCCAAAAACAGAAAGTTATTCAAGATCAGAGAACATTTACATAAAGGTAAAAAATCATGTGGCTATATCAAGAAATGTAACAAGGCACTTAATACAAATTAGCAATCCTTCTTATTAAAAATTCCAAATGGGGCGCCTGGGTGGCTCAGTCGTTAAGTGTCTGCCTTTGGCTCAGGTCATGATCAAATGGTCTTGGGATCAAGCCCAGCATCAGGCTCCCTGCTTGGCAGGAAGCCTGCTTCTCCCTCTCCCACTCCCCCTCCTTGTGTTCCCTCTCTCGCTGTGTCTCTCTGTCAAATAAACATATAAAATCTTTTTAAAAAATTCCAAATAAGATAAGAATAGAAGAAAAACATGTTAACTAAGACAAGCATATTTATTAAAATCAAAGGCAGATATCATACCAATTATTGCTAAGTTGAAACTGCCTGCCATCACCATTAAAGTGAAGACGATTTTAGAGGTTCTAGCTAAACAAATAGTGCAAGAAAAAATGGGTTAATTGGTTACATTTGAGAAAAAAAGACAGAATTATCTTTATTGGCAAATAAAATTATTGTAAATACAGAAAAGCCAAGATACTCTTGGAAACAGACTACCAGGATTGATAAGAGAATTTAAGACAGCTGAAAATGTGATAAATAAGAAATATCTGCTTGTCTTGAAAACCACTAGCCAAAAAAAACAAGAAGAATGCTTTCACAATAACAATAAAATCTTAGGGATAATCTTTAAAAGACAAATACAGAACTTATCTGAGAAGAACCTATGAAATTGAATGGAAAGTCTCAAACATTTAACAAATAGAGAAAAATTAAATTTCTTGGATAGGAAAATATAATGCCATAAGAATGTAATTTCCCCCCCGAGTTAGAATATAAATTTAATGTGTTTTGGCTTTGGGGGAATTGGGGAAAGGAGATGGGATGAAAGATAGGGAGCTGGACAAAGGATTTAAAAGTTTATAGCAAAGAGAAAGTATACAAGGAAATTATTAAAAGAAAATGGTTAGAGGGAATTGACCTACCAGATGTTAAATCTTATTTTAAAGTCTCTTTAACTAAAACAACATGTTGGGAATGGCTTGTATCTGCAGTCTGACACAGCCAGATGAGTGAACTTCCTATGGCCAATGGATCTCTGGAAGATGGCTGGCATTGAGTTGCCAAGACCCAAGGGGGGGGGGGGAATCTGCAAAGTGAACTTCCAGATCAGGAGCAGAGGAAGGGTCTTTCACAGCTAACTAAGGAAGCCTTGCCAGTGTAAGGAGACTGCAGCCAGAGGGTCCCTATCAGCGGTTGCTGAGGGAAGCTCAGGAGCACTCAGCCAGGGAAAGAATGAGCATTTGGATATCTGCCCCATCTAGAAGAAATCAACCCCAAGTTTAAAACAGTACCTTTCCTCTCCCCCTTCCACCCTTCCCACCCTGGAAGGGCTGGAAGAACATGGCACAGAACAGCAAAGGAACTGGCCCAGCCCCCCATTTTCTACTACAGGAACCCCAGCCTGAGGCTTACCCTATTGCAGTTCAGGGAAAGTCCCCACAACATGGAGGTATAGGGTGTGGTGTGAGAGTGGGGTGCACCCTCTGTGGGGCAGCTGTTTTACTCAAGCAGGAGCTCTAGCTATAACCGTCCATCAGTTTAGGGTGGCTATTATGTGTCTATGTCTGTATTAGTTTTCCTAGGGCTGTTTTAACAAATGAACACAATCTGGAAGACTTACAGCAACAGAAATGTACTCTCTCATGGTTCTGGAAGCCAGAAGTCTGAAACTAAGGTGTCAGCAGAGTTGGCTCCTTTTGGTGGCTGCGAAGGAGAAACCATTCCACGCCTCTTCCAGCTTCTTGTAGCTGTGGGCAGCCCTCGGTGTTGTTTGCCTTGTGTATTCATCGCTCCAATCTCTGCCTCCCTCTTCACAGCGCTTTCTCCCCTTGGTGTCTCTCTGGGTCTCTTCTCTTTCTTTGTCTTTTGTACGGACCCCTGCAGTTGGATTTTGGGCCCATCTTAATCCAGGATGATGTCTTCTCAAGAGCTTTACCTTAATTTTGTATGCTAAGGCTTTTATTTCAATCAAGGCCACATTTCAAGGTTCCAGGCAGATATATCTTTTGGAAGTGGGGGCAGGGCATGCTCAACCCCCTACAGAATTGCAGCGTGTCTGTCACAGTAGCTGCCATACATGATCCTACCTTTCTGTGAAAAAAATATTGCCTCTGATGTTTTCTGCTCAGGAAAGGAGTATTTTGTGCTGGGATCAGGTTGGTGCCCAGATTCAAAGGAGATTATACTCAGGGAGACTGTGGTTTTGAATAGGCCAATCAGACTGGCTCCTTTCAAAATTTGCACTGAGAACATGCACACAATGGTTGAGAGAGAGAGAGAGGAACCTATGAGAATTACCATCACAAAGACACTAAAGTGGTATAAAAATACTATATACAATAGAATCAAAAATTTTAATTTTAATGAGAGATGTATATGATCTCTACACTACAGACTATAGAACATTGCTGAAGGAAATTAATGAAAATCTAAATAATGAGGAAGTATACCATGTTCATGGAGTATTAACACTCAATATGGTTAAGATGTCAAGTCTCCTTAAACTGGTCTATAGATTTAAAGCTATTCATTTGAAAATTCTAGCAAGTTTTCTTTATAGAGGTCCACAGGCTGATTCTAAAATATATATGAAAATATAAAAAGCCAAAAAAACTTGGCTGGAGAATTTACACCATGTGAATCAAGATTATTGTAAAGCCACAATAAGGACAGACACATAGATCAGTGGAAACAATCCAGAATCCAGAAATAGTTTCACACACTTGATTTTCCATGAAGTCTCCAGTGCAATTTAGTGGAGAAAGGAAGATATTTTCAGTAAATGAAGCTGGATCAACTGGAAATCCATATGAAACAGGGAACCTGGATCCCTTACCTGGAACCACACAGAAAAATTATTTTGAAATGAATCCTAGACCCAAATGTGAAGGATAAAACAATAAGGTTTCCAGAAGAAAACGGGAAAATATCTTTGTGATCTCAGAGTAGGCAAAGATTTTTTAAACTGGATGTAAAAAGCCATTCATCATAATAGAAAAAAAAAATGATAAATTTGACTTCGATAAAATTGAAAACTTTTATTTACCCACAAACACCATCAAGAAAGCAAAAAGGCAAGCTACAGGCTGGGAGACAATATTCATAGTACAAATACCTGACAAAGAAATATATAGAATATCTAGAACATATAAAGAGCTCTTACTCATCGAAAAGGAAAATGATACAACACACACACAAAACTGGAAAAAAAAAGTTGAAAGGCACATCACAAAAGATATCCAAATGACCAATAAGCATAGAAAAGGGTGCTTAGCTTCACTAGTCATCAGAAAAATACAAATTAAAATCACAGCAAAGTACTACTACTTTGCATGGCAAAATTTAGAAGCCTGATAATACCAAGGGTTGACAAAGAGAAGGGGTGAGTGGAATTCACCTGCATCGCTGGTGGGAGAGTAAAGTGGTCCCACTGCTTTGGAATGGTGTGGCAGTTTCTGATAAAGTCGAACATGCTGCTACTTTATGACCCAGCAATCTTAGGTAAATCATTTACCTAAGAGAAACCAAACCATAAGTTCGCACGGTGTTGTATAAGAAGGTTTGCACAGTATTAATCGACGAAGGTTCCAGAGCAGTTGAAAGTAATGTATAATGACAGAAATCAGAACAGGGGTTGTCTCTGGGCAACTGTGGGTTTAATTGACTGGGATGGGGTGTAAGAGGACTTTGTAGGGGGACGGAAATGTTCTTCATGTTCATCTGGGTGCAGGTTATGTGGATAGAGGCACAGGTAAAAACCTACCACTTGTGTACTTAAGCTGTGCGCATTTTACTCTACGGAAACCCTACGTCAATAAGGAAATAATAAGAAATCAGGAGCCAGAGGATAGCTAGACTCCCCCTCCCCGGGCTCTCTTTCCCATAAAGTCCTTGTTTTTCAGCATGACTTGACCTAGTGTCTGACCCTTCCTGACAAAAGAGCTCACTCTCAAGTTGTGAGGATCTGTCAGGCTTCTTGCTGGGAACCACCAGGTAACTCACTTCGCCAAATGGGACAGAGTGTGCGCGCGTGTGTTGCGTGTGTGTGCATATGTGCACGTGTGTGTGTGTGTGTGTGTGTGTGTGTGTGTATGCATGTTTTTCCATTTTGGTCAGCAAAGTGTTGCTGTTGTTTTTTTTTTTTAATATTTTATTTATTTATTTGACAGAGAGAGATCACAAGTAGGCAGAGAGGCAAGCAGAGAGAGAGAGGGGGAAGCAGGCTCCCTGCTGAGCAGAGAGCCCGATGCGGGGCTCGATCTCAGGACCCTGAGATCATGACCTGAGCTGAAGGCAGAGGCTTTAACCCACTGAGCCACCCAGGTGCCCCTTGCTGTTGTTTTTTAAAATAGAAACATCGCTTTTATTGAGAAATAAAGGGTCACAATGGACAGCTTTCAGAATAGAGATAAGATGGTCCTAAGGCAACAGAGTGTAAAATTGTAACAGACAGGTTAATTACTCTTCACCCTCATCCTCTCCCTCGGCATTATCTGCTCCAACCTCCTCATAATCCTTCTTAAGGGCAGCCCAGTCCTCACAGCCTCCACGCCGGGACCCACGTACCAGCAAACGATGGCACACTCGGCATCCATCAGCTCAAACTTGTGTTCTAACCTTCATGAATGTGAATACCTTTAGGGAGGGCAGGTGCTCTGGTCTATGGGGTCTGTATCTCTCTCTCCATTGTCTGGACTTCGAGGGCATTTGCCTCAGGGATCAGTACTCGGGGGATGGAGTGGAATTGAGGATCCCTCCTATCCTCAAGAGAAACTCCGGGGCCTGCTTGCTGGCCCTTCTCCCTGATTCTGGCCCCTCCCAGCCCACTGCCCCCACCTGAGCCATGTGGGGCCATCCCTCGCTCCCTCCCTCTTTCTGAGACCCTTATGACTCTTCCCCAGAACTCCTTTCTTGGGACCCTATCTCTGGGCCCTGCAGGTCCTTTTCTGGGAGGTCCAGGGGCAGAAAGGACCAGGATAGGGCACAGAGCTGGCCATCCCCTTCTCCGTTCTTGTGGAGCTTCTGCCTGGGGCCCTGGCTCTGCCCGCTCTGCGTGCCCCACAGAGATGCCAGGCCTTTCCTGGGGCGTGTCACGGTCACAGCTGGGACAGAGTGGAGCTGGGAGGCTAGAGCTCAGAACCCAGCTTGGGACCCTGTGCCTGCCCCCCGCCAAGTAGACAGCCGCGGGTCTGTCATCCTGAGGCCAGAGCGCTTTTCTGATGCTCCTTATCCAAACCACAGACCAGGGGCACCTGGGGGGCTCAATGGGTTAAAGCCTCTACCTTGAGCTCAGGTCATGATCTCAGGGTCCTGGGATGGGGCTCTCTGCTCAGCGGGGAGCCTGCTTCCCCCTCTCTCTCTGCCTGCCTCGCTGCCTACTTGTGATCGCTCTCTCTCTCTGTCGAATAAATAAATAAAATCTTTAAAAACAAAAAACAAAAACCCCCAAAAAACAAACCAAACTGCAGACCAATAGCTCTGACCCTGTCATCCCTGCTGAAACGGGCTGCAGGAGTGACGGCGGGCGATGTCGGAGGATAAGTCAGAGGCTGGCTGAGCAGGGTAGGCGCCCTGTGGCCCCGCAGAGAGGAAATGACGGGCCCTGTGTCAGAGCCTCATAAACAAGCATGACTTCACGCTCATCCCTGCACACACCCCTCTGAGGTTATGCAGACTCCTCCCGTCCCCAGGGCCCGCTGCACGCAGGCCCTGACGCCATGGGGCACGCGCTTCTGGGGCTGGGCCTAGGGCTTGCGCAAGGACCACAGGCCCAAGGGCTTTGTAGAGAGGCCATGCTGGCCCCGCCCCACGAACCCTGGAAGCACTAGGCACCTCTGTGTGCCAGGCCTTGGCCTGGGTACCAGGGACACAGAAAGTAGCCCTTGGTGACCGGTGGGGAACATGGCCATCCGACTATCCCATCCTAATAGGATAATGGTGCAAGGTCCAAGACCCTGAGGCCACCCAGCAGAAAGAGGGATTTCTTCTGCCCTGGATCAGAAAAAAGCTTCCGGGAGGAGGAAGCTTTGCAAATGTGTCCTCAGGAACTTGCCAAAGAACGCTAAGGAAAAGGACTCCAGGCAGGGAGGCCAGGGAGGGCTGCCTGGAGGAGGAAAGCCAAGCGCAGGGACCAGAGAGGACTGCAGACCCCCGGCCCCTGGTTTTCTGAATTCTGCCTCCCAGAGTTGGCGAAGGAAGCCACACAGATTTGGAGCAGCCCAGCAGTCCTGGTTTCTCGCCCCCAGCCCCGCAGAGCAAGGATAAAACATAGGGATGGCAGAGAGGGCTTTCTAGATACTGCGCACCCCGCCTGGAGGCCCCTGAGACGGAGTCTTCCTGGCAGTTAGAAAGGCCTGCCTGCCCTAGCATCCCAGCTCCATGGGAGTCCGCGCCCAGAACCCCCAAGCCCACAGAGCTCCCCCAGCCATCTGTCCCCCCATCTCTGTAATTTCCAGGCCACTTTCTCCCCCAGCCAGGTGGCAGGTGGCCAGCATCTCTCTGATCGCCTGGGGTCTGGCCCTAATGTGGCTTCAGGCTCCATGCCTGGACCGGAAGGAGGAGGCTGAGCCCCAGCTGGGCATGCAGCCGTGAATGCAGGCCCCATTCTGGGCCTCTGCTGTCACCCCTCACCCCACCTCTAGTCATCTTGTTCATGTCTGCAGCAGGATGGCAGGAAGAGTGCCTTCCCCGTGCAGGACTGGGGACAGTCACAGCGGGGACATGGCGGAGCTGGGGGGCTAGAGCTCAGAACCCAGCCTGGGGACGCGTTGGTCCAGTCTGGTCTGGTGGAGTGTGCCTGGCACTTTTGGGCAGCGTCCCCCGGAGGCCTGTGCCATGGAGTCGGCAGGCCCAGACACAGCTGTCTGCGCTGGGATGCAAGTAGCTGGGCCTACGGCCAACGCGAGAGGGGAGGGAGGCCCTCGCAGGAAGGCTGGGCTGCTGCCCAGCTCCTGTGGGCCCGGCTGCGGGTCACGTGGGGGAGGGGGTCAGGACCCCTCCCCCAACTTTAAAGAGGAGCTGAAAATTCAGATTTCCGGCGAACTGTCTTCTGATGTTAACACGCTGGCAGAGGAGCTGGAAACGTTCGGAGGATCTGTGAGGATCAGATCCCACGCATCGGGCACGGGCGTGGGCTGGCACCGGCTCTTGCGGCCGTGGTACGCGCTCAGTCACGTGACCTTCCACAGGCGCTTTGTGCCCCATTGATAAAACGAGGCTCCTGAGATCCAGAGACTTGCAGTGACTTCTCACAGGGAGCCAAGCCAGATGAGAACCTGCGACAACCAGGCAGGCTATGCCTTCTCCATCCACCCCTGCTCCTCTCCCCAGGCTGGCTGCCTCCCTGAAGGCTTGATGGTGGCCACAGCCCAGGCCGGCCCGCGCTGCCCCTGCCCCCCAACCCCGGGCTTGGTACATGATGCAGGGAGGACCTTGATGTAGCCTTGCCCCCAATGGAAGCTTTCAGAATTCAGGCCTGGGGCCTCGAAACACTGTGTAGACCTTGGGGATTGATTCCTCTGCTGTGCAGAGAACATGTTCCCGGGGGTGGGGTCGGGTGGGGGGCGGGGTTCCCCAGACCCAGAACCAGACGCTACACAGGCAGGCTGAGCTCCATCAGGCTCTTTTCCCCCTCACCCTGCAACCTGCCCCCTGGAACCCTTTCAGAGGCTGACATGCCAGAGTCGGGCCGCACAGCCTGCTTCTGTCTCAAAGAGGCTGCCACCGTCCCCTTTCCAGGTCTTTCCCATCTGCTGCTCCCCTGGGGAGCCCAAAGGCCCCGGTACCCTCCGCGGAGCTGTGACAGCCCCCTTGGAGTAAAGATGCATCTCTTGTCCTTTTCCCTAGAGCTATTTTTGTGCTTCTGGCTGGAATCAGGTGAGCCATTCCACCTCCTTGGGGCCACAGAAATCCTGAGAGCTCATCTTGACGCATGGCTCACAGCACACTATGAGCCCTGCTAAGCATTTCCGCCGTATTATTTCACGCATTCCTAGAAACAGTCCTCCGAGACCATTGTTTTATTTTTGTCATGCAGGTGAAATTGCTAGCGACCATACTGGAGTTTAGTAGCGGAACCAGCACTAGGACACGGACCTATCAGGCCTTGGAGTCTTTGTGATCTCACAGTGCTGAGACCAGGACCCGAGCCTGAACCAAGAGTCAGACACTCAACCCACTGAGCCACCCAGGCACCCCTGGGAGTCCTTGCTTTTAATCAATGTGTGCCTTCCCTCCTTCACAGTCCTGGGTTCAAGTCCCTGCCCCAACCTGTCACTTTGTATCCCTGAGCCATGGTTTCCTCATCTGTGAATAGGTTGGCATTTGCCCACGTGCAAGATTGATACCTGGCCAGTTCCTGGGATTTCCACCCTCGAATCTTTTTGCTGCCGACGGATGAATTGGGTATCCCCCGATCAATGGGGCATTGCTGAGAAGTAGCAGCTTCTTCGGGCTTGTCAGGATTATTTCCTGCAAACATCCGGATCGCTGATCTATCTAGTTTCACCTTGGGATTCTGAGATTTGCGGGATGTGCCTATGTGACCAGCCATCTAGGAGACCCTGAGATCCTGGGACTTGAGTAGGCTTTCCTGGACAGACATTTCACGTGTGTCCCTATAGTTCTCTGCTGCAGAGAACAGCACATTCCATGTGGCCCCTGTGAGGGAAGGACTTGGCAGTCAGTCTGTGCCTGATCTTTCTGGACCTCACCCATATCTTATAGCTAGCTAGCTAGATAGATAGATAGATGACATAAAGATACATATCTTTTTCCTGTTGCTTTTACTGATCTGCATCCCAGATCAGTAAAAGCAACAGGAAAAAGATATGTATCTTTATATCTATCTATCCTAATGTATATCCTATATAGGATATATCTTTATATCTATCTATCCTATATATCCTAAATATATAGGAAATATATTTATTTCCTATAATAAACCTTAGCCATGGATATAACCTGGCATTGAGTGTTGTGAGTTCTATTGAAATCCTCCAGCTTGAGGATGGTCTTGAGACCCCTTCCCCAAAACAGCAGCTTAAGGAGGAATGATATAAAGCTTCTGCCCATGGCTCGTACGGAGTGGGCATCAGCAGAGGTGGCCGGAATTACCACCTCTAGGGTTTCTGCCGGTTGCTGGCTTTCCCCCATAGACCCCATCCTCCCTCCTGACCGGTGGGAGGCTAGACATTGACCTTCAGTTCCGCTCTTTGCCTCCCTAACTGGAGTTAGCATTCATTCGCCCCTGACTTCTTCAGAGCTGCCCTCCTCCCAGAGCATCCCAGCTCAGCCTGGGCCCTGTCCTTGGCTGGGGACACCAAGGGAGAGGCTGACTCATGCATGACCTAATTGGCAAATTGAGTCAATTCCGCAATCCGGCCCACCCCTGAGAGGCGATAAGCTGTATTCCCCGGATGGGAGTGCTGATCCGAAGTCTGGCTCGGCTGCCGTCACACTTCTAAAGTCCGTGGCTTTAGTTCGTTGGAACCATTCTAACTGCAGCACAGAAGATGAATGAAGAAGATATTGTGGACATCGGGCCTCAGCTGATGTCACGTGGAGTGGACATGAGACATTCACCATGCTTGGTTTGAACTGCTGCCCCTCTTCACCTTGACTTCCCTTCAATGAAGATGTGGGAACATTTTCCTGTGTCTTAACATTCTCTTATGGAAGAGTAAGAAACACAGGGGCGCCTGGGTGGCTCAGTCAGTTAAACATCTGCCTTCGGCTCAGGTCATGATCTCTGGTTCCTAGGATCAAGTCTTGCATCGGGCTCCACACTCATCCGGGAGTCTGCTTGTCCCTCCGCCCCTCCCTCTGTTCATACTCTCTCTCTCTTTTCAAATTAATAACATCTTTTAAAAAATGGTGGAAATGCAGTGATAAATTAAAGCTGGCTCTTGGACTGAGAAATGGGGACAGTAAGGAGTCGTGGGTTTTATGACTGTCTTCTATGTGCCTCAGCGAAGCACAGCGCTGCTCGGTTTCAGTTGTCAGACCCCAGGCAGGAATGAGGACCACAGCCGCTCAGCTTCCAATCTGTCGAGAGAGGTCAGTGATGTGCATGTGAAATCTACCAAGTTTTAAATGCTGACTCAAAATGTTTTTTTAAACACTGTGTAGATACCTCCCCTCCCCGCAAAAGTGTGGGGGGGGGACCAGAAAACGCAATCTGTAAGCTAATTTTAGCTTGTGGTTTATCATTTTGTAACCTCTCATCTAGAGTAAGGCTCCTCAACACTTTTACTATTAGAAAGTATTTTCGTTAAAAAAACAACAAGCATTTTACACTCACGGAGTAATAGGAGCTCTTCTTAGTTATCTGTCGCTGTGGAACGAATCAGCCCAAGGTTCAATGGCTTAAAACAATGCCTATGTATTATCCCATAGTTTTTGTGGGTCAAGAATCAAGTGTGGCTTAGCTGGGGGGTCACTGGCTCATGGTCGCTTAGAAAGCAGCAATCAATGTGTCTGAAGGCTCAGCTGGAGAAGGCTCCACCTCCATGCGAATGTACATGGTTGTTGTCAGAACTCATGGACTGTTAGACTCAGGACCTCTGTTCCTCAATGGCCATCAATGGCCATTGGCCATCCTTAACTGCCTAGCACAGCCTAAGCTCAGAGGTGCTACCCACCACTGTCGCCGTGTTCCATATTTTAGGAGCGATTGCTTGTATCTCATGAGCTGAGCTGCAGGTCGAGACAAAAATCAAAAGTGGCAGCAATGAGCAGCCATTGCCCTTTCAGAGAAGGGAAACTGAGCCAGAGTTGTTACCAAAACAGAGTAGTGTGGTAGAGGCTGACACAGTCCCAAAGCACTCTGCCTTTTGGGGGCTGAACTGCCTCCTAGACACAAGATCTACTTGTGATGTCCCTGGCATGCAAGTCAAGGTCTCTTCCAGCAAGATGGAAGCAAGTAACAATCATGAGTCAATTACCGTAGTGGGGGGTACAGAGTACCATGGGGGGTATGGGGTACGGAGACACTGTTGTGGGAGGTGCACGTCAACACAACATTTTGGGATGGCAAAAAGTATCAAGGGACTTAAACACGATCATTCCCTTGGTCCTGTTAATCCCCCTTCAATGAGTCTCGAGCATGACGATAAATCAGAAAATCATACAACTGTATATATTTTAAATGATCCCACTGTTGTCTATAAATGAACGTGTGTACTTAGGCATAGCCATATGATTATCTCTAGGAAGGAGAATTGTGGGAAAATTTAATTTTTTCTTTATCTACGTATGCTACGATGAAAATGAGTTACTTCTATATTGAGACATTATTTTATGAATGCATGTAGATTGCAGCAGCACAATTTAGCAGCATTAAAAATGTTCAAGACTTGGGGTGAGTATCTATAATATAGCCATACAATAAACCTTCATGTGGTCATTGAAATTATGCTTACAGAGTTTTAGCAATATACACAAAAATCTCTAATCAATAAGTGTAAAATGAAAAATAGATATTCATTAAAAAAATTCACACTTAAGTATTAGGATTTGGTTCCATTTCCGACATGTGGAGAACAGGTGTTTTCCCCACCACCATGCTGTTCTCCAACATCAGCTGGTGTCCTACAATTCAATCCGGACCCTTTGAACTTGGAGACAGCATCAGAGTCTCCTGGTTGAGGGCTTAGTCCTCTAAGACTGCCTTCCACTCCAGATGCCAATCCCAAGTAGAGGGATTCTGTGTTTCTGACTGACTGGCATAAATCAGACATTCCCGCAAACCAGTCCTTGGGTTTTCAATCCATTTGCTAGAGTGGCTCACAGAACTCAGGAAAGTCATTTACTCTCTAGGTTACTGATTTATTCAAAAGATATTAAAGGAGATGGACCGACAGTCAAATGAAGAGATACATAGGGTGAGATCCCCCCACAAAGGCACTTCTGTTGCCGTAGAATTTGGGCCCAGCACGGTGGCACGTATTGGCATTCTGGTTGACCAATCTGGAAGTTCTCTGAACCATGTTCTGGGTTTTTATGGCGGCTTCATTTCCTCTGTGTAATTGATTCAATCATTGTCCATTGGTGACCTATCTAACCTCCAGCCCCTCTCTCCTCTGTGGAAATCAAGGGGTGGGACTGAAAGTTCCAGCCTTCTATTCATGGTTGGTTCCCTTGGCACCCAGCCCCACCCTTTGGTGCTTTCCAAAGTCACCTCATAAACATAAACCCAGTTGTGGTAGAAAGGACCTTGAAACCAAGATACCCACTTCACCTTTCTGGCAGTGAAGCGTTTTCAAGAACTGAGGACAGGGGACCCAGGATGACAAAATAAGTTCCCATTGCTCTAATCACTCAAAAACTTCCAAGGGTTTTGAGAGCTGTGAGCCAGGAACCATGGGCAAATATATTTTGGTCATCTGAATGACCGAACATTATATATATATATATATATATATATATATATATATATATATATATATATTATTTAATAATATTATTTAATATTCACTATATATTATATAATATATATATTTATATAATATTTAATATTATTTAATATTCACTATATATAATATATATAATATAAATATCATATATATATGTATTTAGTTGTTTTATTTTGATTCCAGTAGAGTTAATATACACTGTTATATTAGTTTCAGGTGTACAATATAGTGATCCAAGAATTCCATACATCAACTTGTGTTCATCATGGTAAGTCTACTCTTTTTTTTTTATTAGATTTAGTTTATTTATTTGAGAGAGAGAGAGATTGAGAGAGCACATGAGAGGAGAGAAGGTCAGAGAGAGAAGCAGACTCCCCAGGGAGCTGGGAACCTGATGTGGGACTCGATCCCAGGACTCTGGGATCATGACCTGAGCCGGAGGCAGTTGCTTAACCAACTGAGCCACCCAGGCGCCCGGTAAGTCTACTCTTAATCCCCATCACCTATTCACCCATCCCTCCCACCTCCCCTCTGGTAACCACCAGTTTGTTCTCTATGGTGTATATTTCTTTTTATTTTTGTTAAAGACTGATTGAATTTCTTTAAAAGATTTTATTTATTTATTTGACGGAGAGAGAGATCACAAGTAGGCAGAGAGGCAGGCAGAGGGAGAGGGAGAAGCAGGCTCCCCACTGAGCAGAGAGCCCGATGCGGGGCTCGATCCCAGGACCCTGAGATCATGACCTGAGCTGAAGGCAGAGGCTTGAACCCACTGAGCCACCCAGGCGCCCCTCTATGGTTTATATTTCTTGTAAGTTACAATATTGTACATATGAAGTCACTTGGAGTAAATTTACATAATCCAATCAACATGATTCAGTCAACCAATACCCACGTCTGGCATACAGTAGGCACTCCACCAGTGTGGTGCCAATTAATCTGGTTGTCTATCCAAATCCATTAAGTGGGCTGGGCCGTCGGTTTGGGAATCTGGGTTTGGTTGGAGGAGGCTGACTGAATCATCTGGTTGGGGGCTGATATATGGATTGTTAAAGTACCTGGGTTTGGTTGACTTTGTTTTACCATTTTGAGTGATTCGCGTAAATGGCGAGTAGACCGGAATGTCAGTTTACACATGCTTAGGAACATACCCTGAAAGAAATCCACCAAGAGGGTGATAGTGGTTATCTTTGGGATTGTTGATGGGATTGTGCTAATTATATTTTATTTTTTCATACTTGTCATCGATATTGCTTTTATTTCTTGTTTTTGCTCTACCCTTCCTGTGAGTCCTCTCTACCCCTTGCCTGTGACTCAGAAGGCCTCCCTCTGAAAAGAGCATACTGCCCTGCTCCACTGACATTGGACTTGGCCATTGGCGTGCCCAGACAATGGGATGTGGGCAGAAGTGATACAACGATGTTGGAGCAGAAGCTTTAAAAACCATTGTAGGTCCAGCCAGTTCCATTTTCCTGGCTTCGAGAACAGCCCATCCCAACGGGGCTGATTCTGCAGCCTGTGTCTTGGAGAGGAGGCACAGAGCGGAGCCTGGTGGATCCCCAGCCAGTATAAAACACGAGGGAGAAATAAACCTTGGTTGCTGTAAACCAGGAAGGGGGGGGGGGATCATTTGTAGCACAGCTCAGTGAAAGCTGACTAATATTTTTCTTTATTTTCCAAGTTTTCTATAAGTAATAGGCATGAGTTTTAGAATCCGTTTCTAAAACGTATTAAAATACATATGACGCTCTAGGTTATTTACTTTAAATCTGTTTATCTGCCCAGAGTTTGTTAGAGAAAAAACAAAGCTTGAATATTCTCACTAAATTCACATTTGAGGGACCACAGGGGTCTGAATGTTATTTGAGAATCATTTAAGTAAAATCAGAGTTGTTCAGGGCCCCTTTGCCAGCCTGACCCTGCAGAGGAATGCTCAGAATCTGCTGGTCCTGGGAAGAGGGTCAGGAAGCAATACCCAGGGGTTAGAGGTCAGTATTAACTCCGCTTGCCCAACATCCATCTCCCACTCTGGTGATAGCACTCTGGTTTCCCCTGCATAAGGAAGCAGGCCTCTCCCAGAGCAAGCAAAGGAAGCTTGAAGGGCTGACCCACTCCCCCAGCTTTTTGTTTTTTTAAGATTTTATTTATTTATTTGACAGAGAGTGAGATCACAAGTAGGCAGAGAGGCAGGCAGAGGGAGAGGGAGAAGCAGGCTCCCCACTGAGCAGAGAGCCCGATGCGGGGCTCGATCCCAGGACCCCGAGATCATGACCCCAGCCGAAGGCAGCTGCTTAAACCACTGAGCCACCCAGGCACCCCCCAATCCCCTAACTTTAAGGGTGTGCATGCAACCCAGGCCTGGCCAATCAGAGCAGCGAGACTTCCTGACCTCGGTGATTAGCCCAGAGACTCATAAAACCCCCAGCAAGCTACAATACTACAGTTTTACAAAGCCCTTTATTCTCCTTCTGCACCATCCCTGGCCGGTGGAATATGGGCAGAAGTGGTGTGTGTCACTTTCAGGTCTGTAACTTAGCATGGCTTCTATGGTGAATATTTGTTTTCCTTGCCCTGATGAGCGTGAAGCTTTGCGTTGAAAACGGTCACAGAGTGAGAGGGGCCTGGACACCTTGGTGACTACTTGGAGCAAAGCCTCTGTGTCCCAAACACACTGGACTGTGATGTGAGTAAGCGGGAAGAGATTTTGGGATTTATGTGTTACCACCGCAAAGTCTAGCCTACTCTGACAAATACGTGACCCAAACCCGAGCCAGACTAATTATAGTCATCCCTGATGACTTGCATTTGGAAGGACTTACTCTCTTTTTCCTGGAATTGCTAAGCTAATAGGATATAAACCTGGAATGATAGGCCTATCATCCACGTATTCATTTATTCATTCCACAAGTATTTATTGAACCCTTACGATATTCCTAGCACTGGCCTAGGCTCTCGGACCAGGGCTGTGTGGTGGGGAATAGTCAATCTGAGAACGAGGCTTAACAGAGGAAAGCCAAGCTGAAAAACAGAGCATTGGGTTAGATTGCTGGATCCAACCATACCTGAAACCATTTGTACTCTATTCTGTAAACCATTGGAGTGGGGTTTCTGACACTCGGATACAAGTCATGACTTGACATTGATTTTCCATTGATTCAAGGGAAAGCCTGAAATGAAAACCAAGTTCCAGGTTTGTTTTGCTATCCTGATGGGCTGATCAGAAGTAGAGGGCAGATTTTAGTCCAGATAGAGCTTGCCAGAACAGAGCAAGTGGACAGAAATAATAGGGTGCAGGATTGGGCATGTCCTCAGTCATTGGGACATAGCCCTAAAGACAGGGGAGCGAAGACCAAACCTAGCACGGAGGTTTGCTCTGACGCCCACCCAGACTGTGCTCTGACTGCTCGGATCAGCTCCACCAGCAACAACCTCCCTCCTGACCTCAGGCGTTCAGGGTGCCCTGTCTTGGGCTATATCTGGCTGTAGACTTGGATTTGACAAGAAGCTGGAAGTCAAAACTAGGAGAAACAGGGGCGCCTGGGTGGCTCAGTGGGTTAAAGCCTCTGCCTTTGGCTCAGGTCGTGATCTCAGGGTCCTGGGATTGAGCCCCGCATCGGGCTCTCTGCTCATCAGGGAGCCTGCTTCTCCCCCTCTCTCTGCCTGCCTCTCTGCTTACTTGTGATCTCTCTCTGTCAAATAAATAAATAAAATCTTAAAAAAAAATAGGAGAAACAAAAATGAATGTCAATTTAATGTTTATAGAGTTCCTACTGGGTTCCATTTCCAGTGCTGGTTTAGAAAAACTGTCTTGAGCACTTTCTGCATACCAAGAACTTTATCCTTCCTCCCTGCTTCCTTTCCTCTCTCATCCTCTCTTCCTTCCCCCTGCTCCTTTCTTTTGTCCCCCCTCCCCTCTCCCTTCCTCCCCCCTCCCTCCCCCTTCTTCTCCTCCCCTGTTCCCTTCCTCCCTCCATCCTTCCCTTCCTCCCTCCCTTCCTCCCTTCTTTCCTACCCCCTCCCTCCCTTCCTCCCTTCCCCCTCTCCCCGCCTCCTTCTCTTCCATCCTTCCCTCATTCCATCCTTCCTTTTATTCAACAGTAATTGAACATAATCTCAGCCAGGCCCTGTAGCAGGCAGTGATCACTGAAAAAAAATTAGTGGAACAGGGGGCTGTTTGGACTCAGAGAAAGTATGTTAGTCATTAATGCTATTCACTAAATAGTTTCAGCTCTCCCCTTTCTGGCTGGATGATAGGGTCCCACTTCCTGACCTCCTCATTGGGGTGGGTTTGAATAACTCATGAATCAGACAAATGAGTAGGTGTGTTTTAACTGCTTGTGCAGACTCTGCTTCGGATCTCTTTTCCTCTGCCCGTGGTGACCATTCGTGTTTCCTAAGGTGGCTGCTTCTTCAGCCTGGGTCATGGAGCTAGGAACTAGGGAACAGAACCCATGCACAAGCCATTATAAACATGTTGCACGAGGAAGCAGTCATCCTTGGATGTTACAGTTCACTGAGAGTTTAGGGGGTCTTTGTTGTTGCAGCATGCCCTCTGCTATGCTGATTGATGCCCACATTCACCAGAGGCTCTAACGTGGAGTATCCTTCACTATCTCATTCAGAGCTACTTTGCTAGGGTAGCTCCACACGTATCCCAAGAATCCCTTCTTAGAGGACACTGGGTTCCTCCCTGGTTATAAGTCGTCTGTCTACTAGGGCTCCCACTTGCATACATCAGATTGTAACTGATTTTTCATTGGTCTGCCGAGGTCTGACTTCTGGACTGAGCTGGGCTGGGCTGGATTATCTGCCAGCGGTCCGGCCTCTCTGAAGCTGTATTTGATTCCTAGGGCTGCTGTAACGAATGGCCACAAATTAATAGAACTTTATTCTCTCATTGTTCCCAAGGCCAGAAGTCTGAAACCAAGGTATCGGCAGGGCCACACTCCCTTCTGAGTTGCCAGAGGAAAATCTCTTCTCTGCTTCTTCTAACTATTGGTGGTTTCCATAGTCTACGGCTTGAGCCCACGCTACTCCCATATCTACCTTCATGTTCATGTCGCCCTCTCCTTCGACTCTGTCTCCTCTTCTGTGTGTCTCTTCTAAGGGTCACTTGTCACTGGATTTGGGCCCATCCTAATAATCCAGAACGATCACATCTCGTGATTCTTTTTTTTTTTAAGATTTTATTTATTTATTTGACAGAGAGAGAGATCACAAGTAGGCAGAGAGGCAGCAGGCAGAGAGAGAGGAGGAAGCAGGCTCCCCGCCGAGTAGAGAGCCCGGACTCGGGACTCGATCTCAGGACCCTGAGATCATGACCTGAGCCGAAGGCAGAGGCTTTAACCCACTGAGCCACGCAGGCGCCCTTCATCTCATGATTCTTAATTACATCTGCAAAGACTCTTTTTTTTTTCCAAATGAGGTAACAGACTCAGGTTCCAGGAACCTGGACACACCCGTCAAGTGCTATGTGTATCTTTGGGGCCAAGGAGTGGGGTGAGGGTTCAGGACTCCTCAGAGCAATGGCGATGACTCTTCTGTTCGGTCTTTACATTTTCATTTTAACAGAATGTTTCGGCAACATAAAGTAGACAACAAAAAGTAAAATAACAAAGCCGTGGGCCCCGTTGCTTGAAAGACTATGGGCTGGCATCTGTGCTTATTCTTTTCCTTCTACATGAACAAATGTGGTGTTCAGGGCTGGAATGCAAATGCTCACATGGTTTAAGTCCTGCCTTTCCCCCAAGCAGCATTTTGTGCGAACTCTCCATCTGTCCATATAGTCCACAACATATGCCTTAGAAATTATTCTGACCACTAACTGTGAGTTCACCACGCCTGGGCTATTCCAAGAGTGTTTCATGATTTGTTTTTTTAATTACATAATAAAGTGCATTAGAAGAAGGTTGGAAATGACCAAAAAGTGAATAAGAAACCCTTCCAAATTGTCTTACCCAGAAATAACTTGTAAGATTTTGTTAAACATCCTCTCTGTTTTATCTTCAACCATATATTTATTGCATTTTGTTCCAAAAGGTAGACTTCCTATCTCTCCCACTAAATGCAATTGAGACCCTTGGGCAGAATATGTGGAACAGCTGAGAACTCTGAAAAATAAATGAGATGTCCAGTTTCCACTCTGCCATATAAGAAGCTTGGAAGTCATCACTCCACCCTAATAAGTAAGAAGCTAAGCAGACTGAAAAATCAACAATTCTTCTTAGATCTGTCAGAGTAGTGACTTAATAGGACAAATCACAGCTTCCAAAATTGGACACACACACAGATGGACACAGAGAATTGCAAATTAATAGAGTACAAAGAGGGGAACAGACCTCCCTAGGATTCAGTGCTAGAGTAGGAAAACTCAACCAGCAATCCACAAATTGGAAGCTTGGTGTGGACAAGTCTGAGAGTTAAAAATTCCAGAGGGACCCAGTCAGGGGGACCACCCCCCCCACACACACACTCTTGTGAGTGAGTTTTAGGTCCAGGAATGCCAGCAGGTTCTCACAGTGGCCAACAGAGAAAATCCCCTTGGGCTGCCTGTAGAGACAGGGAAAAGGAGCCTTTCTAAAATACACCAGAGCACTCTGTGCTTTAAAAGTCCTGTGCTCAAGAGAAACTGTTTTTACTAAAACTTAACTCAATGGAGTTTTACAGAGTCTGACTGATGGGCGAAGGAAAATACCTTTCACCAGTCCCCACTAGGTGTCTACCTAGGGGAAGGGAAAAAACCCAATTCCAGCCACCTCTATCCATCCCGTCCCACCTAATGGTGTGAAAAACTGAGAGGTACTTGTGTAGTTTATAGTCCAGGGGCCCAGTCTCGAACACGGAACATCATATCTGGCTTTCAACAAAAAAATTACAAGGCATACTTAAAGGCAAAAAAACCTCCAAAAGCACATTTTGAAGAGATAGAACAATCATCAGACTCAAATATGGCAGGGATGTTAGGATATTGAGACTGAGAATTTAAAGCAATTATGATTAGTAAGCCAAGTATTCTAAAGAGTGAAAATACACAACATACAATAGATGTAAACAGAGAGATGGAAATTCTAAAAAAGAATTAAAAAGAAATGCCAGAGATGAAAATCTCTATACCAAAAATGAAAAATACTTGATGAGCTCATTAGTAGACTTGACAAGACTGAAGAAAGAATCTGAGCTTGAGGAAATGTCAATAGAAACTTCCCAAACTGGGGCACCTGGGTGGCTCAGTGGGTTAAAGCCTCTGCCTTTGGCTCGGGTCATGATCTCAGGGTCCTGGGATCGAGCCCCACGTCGGGCTCCCTGCTCGGCAGGGAGCCTGCTTCTCCCTCTCTCTACCTACCTCTCTGCCTGCTTGTGATCTCTCTCCTCTCTGTTAAATAAATAAATAAAATCTTCAAAAAAAAAGAAACTCCCCAAACTGAAAAACAAAGAGAAAAAGAGTATGAAAAAAAGCGGAATACAAAATCCCAAACGATGATACAACCACAGAAGATGTCACATATGTATATCAAGAATATCAGAAGGAAAAGAAAGAGCAAACGGAACATGAGAAAGAGTTGAAGCAGCAATGACCGCATATTCTCCCAAATTAATGTCAGAACCAACCACAGGTCTAGGAAGTTCAGGGAACACCAAGCGGGAAGAATGTCAAACAAACAACTACACCTCTGCTGTTCCAACTGCAGAAAATCCAAGATAAAGAAAACATCTTGAGAGAAACCAGAGGGGGGGAAAAACACTTCACCTATAGATAAAGATAAGACTGACACCTGACTTCTTAGAAACCGAGCAAGCAAGAAGAATAGTCTTGAGGAAAAAAACCCCACCAATCTAGAATTTCATATTCTGCAAGATAATCTTCCAAAAGTGAAACTGAAATAAATAAAATAGGGGGACAAATAAAACATGGAGAATTTGTTGCCCAAGCACCTGCGTTGCAAGAAATTCCAGATCTGGCACCTCAGAAGCCTGGAAACACCCAAAGAGGGGCAGGGTGAGGCTGAGCTGGGGACAGAGGACTTGACTTATACTTATCCCACTCTGCTCTGAGCCTCCTCATCACCTGGCTTCTCCCTCTGCCCCTCCCCCTGGCTCATGCTCCCTGTCTCTCATATACTCTCTCTCAAATAAATAATGAAAATCTTCTTTTTTTTTAAAAAGATGAATATATAAAGAAGATGTGGTATATATATAGAATGGAATACTCTGCAGCCATTAAAAAAACGAAATCTCGCCATTTGCAATGACATAGATGGAACTAGAGGGTATTATGCTAAACGAAAGAAGTCAGAGAAAGACAATTATCATATGATCTCACTGATATAAGGAATTTGAGAGACACGACAGAGGATCATAGGGGAAGGGAGGGTAAAATGAAACAAGGAAACCAGAAAGGGAAACAAACCATGAAAGACTCTTAATCTCAGGAAACAAACTAAGGGTTTCTGGGGGGTGAGCGGGGAGGGATGGGATGGCTGGGTGTTGGGCATTGGGGAGGGTATGTGCTATGGTGAGCACTGAGAATAGTGTAATACTGAGGAGTCACAGACCTGTACCCCTGAAACAAATAATACATTGTATGTTAATTTTAAAAGATACAGGAATCAAGACAGTACGGCATTAGTGAACAAATAGACAAATAAATCACTGGAACAATATAGAAAGCTCTGAAATAGACCCACACAAATACAGTCAACAGATCTTTGACAAAGTGGTGAAGGTAATACCGTGAAGAGACACTAGCTTTTCAACAAATGGTTTTGGAGCAACTGGACATCTACATGCAATACAAATGAATCTAAGCACAGACCCTACACCCTTTACAAAAATTAATTCAAAATGAGTCATAGATCTACATGCAAAACCCCAAACTATCAAAATCCTAGAAGGTAGCGTAGGAGAAAATCTCGATATCCTCGGATACGGTGATAACTTTTTAGATGTAACACCAGAGACGTAATCCCTGAAAGAAATAATTGATAATTGGACTTTATTAAAGTTAAAAGCTTTGGTCCTGTGAAAGACACTGTTGAGAGAATGAGAAGAAAAGTCACAGACTGGAAGAAAATATTTGCAAAAGAAATAAAGGACTGCTATCCAAAAAAACTCTTATAACTCAACAGGAAGAAAAAGAACAACCCAACCTCAAAAAGTAGTCAAAAGACCTGAACAGGGGGTGCTTGGCTGGCTTAGTTGGTGGAGCATGCAAATCTCTCTTGGGGTTGTAAGTTTTTGACCCACATTGGAGATATACTTCATTTAAAAAAACAAACAAACAAAAACCTTGGGGGGAGGGAAGATCTGAACAGACACCTCACCAAAGAAGATATACAAATGGCAGATAAGCTTATGGAAAACTGAATGAAAATCAGAGAGGGAGACAAACCATGAGAGACTCTGGATTCCGGGAAACAAACTGAGGGTTACAGAAGGGAGGGGGTTGGGGGGATGATGATAGGTATTAAGGAGGGCACGTGTTGTGATGAGCACTGGGTGTTATATGCAACCAATGAATTAATGACCACTACATCATAGTATAGTATAGTATAGTATCAAACTAATGATATACTATATGTTGACTAACTGAACCTAATAATAAAAAACGGAAAAGATGCTCCACATCACCTGTCATCAGGGAAATACAAATTAAAACAACAGTAAGATACCACTGGACACATAGTAGAATGGCCAAAATCCAAAACACCACCACCAACAAATGCTGGTCAGGATGTGGAGCAACAGGGACTTTCATTCATTGGTTGTGGGAATGCAAAATGGCAGAGCCACTTTGGAAGACAGGCAATTTCTAACAAAACTAAATGTAGTCTTACCATACAATCTAGCAATCACATTCCTTGGTATTTACTAAAAGGAGTTGAAAACTTACATAAAACCCACACATGGGCATTTGTAGTGGCTTTATTCAGAATTTGCAAATTTGGAAGCAACCACGATGTCCTTCAGTAAGTAAATGAATAAATGCGTGGTACTTCTATACAAGGGAATATTATCCAGGGGTCAAAAGAAATGAATTATCAAGCCATGAAATACATGAAGAAGCCTTAACTTATATTGCTAAAAATAAATAAATAAATAAAAGCCAATCTGAGAAGACTATATGCTGCATGATTCCAACTATGTGACATTCTGGAAAAGCCAAAACTATGGAGATGGTACAAAGATCAGTGGTAACTAGGAGTTTAGGAAGAGGAAGTAGGAGGGGGGATGTGGAGGGATGAATAGGAGGATCACAAAAAATTTTTAAGTCGGTAAGACTATTCTGTATGATACTCTAATGGTGGGTACATATTATACATTTGTCAAAAAAAAACCCTGTTAAATGTACACCACCAAGAGTGAGTCCTGATGTAAACTATGGACTTTGGGTGATAATGACATGTCAATATAGATCCATTGACTGCAACAAATGTGCCACCCTGGTGTGGACTGTTGATGATGGAGAGGCTGTGGCATTGGTTGGGTACGGAATATATGGCAACTCTCTGTACTTACCCTTAAATTTTGCTGTGAATCTAAAACTCAAAAAAAAAAAATAAATAAAGTCAATTTTTTAAAAGCTAGAGCAGATGAGTTGGGAATGAGAACAGACCTCTATATACAACTGAACCATCATGTGTTTTGCATTTTTTCCTTTGGTATTACCTTCAGTCAAATTGAAACCCAGATGTATGCACTGCTGTGAGTAAAAAGAGCTTTAAGAGAAACTCTTGATTCAAAGAGTGGGAAAGAAGTCTCAGTAAATAAATAGCAGGTACTAATATAACTAAGTGGAAATTTTAGATTTGGAAAATACGAGATAAAGAAATTCCATGACTAGAAAAGGAGTCACTAAACCTGATGATAATTCAACAGAATTTATCCAAAATGAACAACAGGGAGAAAAAAAAGTAGGGAAAATGAACAGAACCTCAGGAGCTTGTGGGGTAATATCAAAAAGGTCTAAAATCAATAGAGAGTGGAGTAAATCTGTTTTTTCCTGCTTTGCCCACGTCCCTACCCCAGGCAATCCCCACAGAGGTAGAGCAGCAGTGGCTGCTGGGAAGGTACCTAAAACTTTGAGTTCCTTTTCTGACTAAAGGAACTGTGGGCTCAAGAGTGTAGGGGTAATACCCATAGCTTTTGTTTTCTCTATGCTCTCACTGCTTAGTCCCAGAGGCAGACACAGTTGCAGGAAGTACATGAAAGAGCAGAAAAACTAAGGTCCCAATGTTCTAGTTAGAAATCCAGGTAGTGTGCAGGGTAGGAGTGGAAGCAGAGAGTTCTCTGTGTTGGGGAAATTGCTTAGGAGAAAAAGCTCAAAATAAAACTGGTTATAAACTTTTGGACTCACCTCTGAGTTGTGTCTGTATGCGTGGATCTGACCCTAAGTAGCAAACCAATACCTTTGAGATCTGAACTACAAGGTGGACCACCATGCAGGTCCCAAATTAGGCACTGGGTAATGCCTACACAGGGCAGATATAAATACCTCTGCAAAGGCTTTGAAAACTGAACTGAGATTAGAACCACAGCCCTCAGGAAGCAGGTTTCCTGCTAAAACTCAAGAATTTTAAAAATTGAACGTTTTGTACAGGATTTAAATAAGACCTAGAGTCCTAAAATGTAATATTCAGAATGTCCAAGAGAAAAAAAACAAAACTGCTTGACATACGAAGAAGTAGGAAAACATTGACATCACCTCGCAAGGGAAAAGACAACAGACACCAACCCAGAGATGGATGCTATTCTGAGAAGACTTTATGCAACTGTTATATTCATGCTCCAGGAAATAAAGCTAAACAACTCTTGAAATGGACAGAAAAAAAGTTTCAGTAAACAAATAGCAGATACTAAATAGAGCTAAGTAGAAATTTTAGATTTGGAAAATACAAAATAAGGAAATTCCCTGACTAGAAAAAGAGTCACCAAACCTGACGATAATTCAATAAAATTTATCCAAAATGAACAACGGAGAGAAAAAACTAGAAAAAATGAACAAAGTCTGGGAACTTGTGAGGTAGTAACAAGAAGATCTCTAACATTAGGCCATCAGAGTCTTGAGGAGGAAAGAATGAGATGAAATATAGAAAAATATTTGAAAAATAATGGCTGAAAATTCCCTAATTTTGGCCTCCACTAAATCAAAGCAAAATATAAATGTACAGATTAAAAAAGCTATGCAAATCCCAAACAGGATAAACTCAAAGAAATCCATGCCTAGATACATCATAATCAAACTGATGAAAACTGAAGATAAACAAACACAGATCTTCCTCAATTTATGATGGGATTGTGTTCTGATAAACCCATTGTAAGATGAAAATAGCCTTAAGTTGAAAATGCTTTTTTTCTTTAAAAATTTTATCTATCTATCTATCTATCTATCCTTCTATCTATCTATCTATCATCATCTATCTATTTATCTGAGAGAGAGAGAAAGAACAGAGGGAGAGAGACAAGCAGACTCCATGCTGAGCATGAAGCCCACCTTGGGGCTCGATCCCAAGACCCTGAGACCATGACCTGTGCTGAAACCAAGAATCAGATGTTCAACCAACTGAGCTACCCAGGTGCCCCTGAAAATGCTTTTAAGATGTCTAACCTATTGAACAGCATAGCTTAGCCTGGCTTACCCTAAACATGGTCAGAACACTTAAACTAGCCTACAGTTGGGCAAAATCATGCAACACAAAACCTACTTTATTAATAAAGGGTTGAATATCTTGTGTAATTTATTGAATATTGTGTAAAACCGAATGGTTGCATGGGTACAGTATCATTGTAGGTACATTGGTTGTTTGCCTTTGTGATCATATTGATGACTGGGAGCTGGAGTTCGCTGCCACCCAGCATCAAGAGAGAATATCAGTCTATACATTACTAGCCCAGGGAAAGATCAAAACTTCAAATTGTAGTTTCTATTGAATAGATATAATTTTTGCACCACTCTAAGGTTGAAAAATCATAAGTTGAACTATCGTAAGTTGGGGACCATTTGTATATCTTAAAAGCAACCAGAGAAAAATGACACACAATATATAGGGAAATATCAATTCAGATGACTACAGATGTTACATCAAAAACCACAGGACCCAGAAAGCAATGGAACAATATTTTTGAAGAGTTGGAAGAACGCAGAATTTCAGATCTAGTAAAAATATCCTTCAGAAATGAGTTGAAATAAAGACCTTCTCCGAGGAAAGGAAACTAAGATAATTTGTTGCCAGCACTGAAGGAATTACTAGTAAAATTTCTTCAGACAGAAGAGGAAACTTGGAAAACTTGGAAAGGAAACTTGGAAAATCAGGAATAAAGGAAGAACAACAGAAATGGTAAATATCTCAGTAAATATAATAAGATATTCTCTTCTTAAGTTCTTTAAAACAAGTTTGATGTTAAAAGTAAAAACTATAGTATTGTGTGATAGGGTTTCTAATGTATGTAGATATAATACATAAGACAACTACAGTGCAAAGGAAGATGTCATGGTGAAGGGTGTCTGCATTCTATTGGAAGTTAAAATATTGAGTCTTAGTAGAATGAAAGAGTAATTGTTCCTATCATAATCCCTAGAGTGAGCATGAAAAGTCTATACAAAGACATACATACATCAATTATGTAAATTAAAACGGAATACTAAAAATTTTTCAAGTAATTCAAAAGATGGAAACTTTTAGGCCAATACCACACTGTCTTGATGACTGTAGCTTTTAGAATAAATCCTGAAATCAAGTAGGGTTAGCCCATCAGCTTTGTTCTTTGTTCCAAAGTTGATCTGGCTATTCTAGGTCCTTTGCATTTCCATGTGAATTTTAGAATTATCTTGTCAAATTCCACAAACAAGGCTTCTGGAAATATGACAGAGATTGCATTGAATTTTTAGACCACCTTTGGGAGAACTGACATCTTAACAATATAAAGTCTTCTAACTGGTGAGCAAAAAGTCTTATCTCTTCATTATTTTATTTAGATACTCTTTAATTTCTCAGGAATGTTTTGTAGTGTCAATATGTAAGTTTTTTTAGAACTTTTCTCAGCTCTTTATAATACTGTTGTCAATATTTTTAAATTTCAATATCTGATCTTTCAATCCTAGCATGTAGAAATAGATTTGATTTTTGTATATTTTGAATTTACAACCTCACTAAATTCATGAGTTTATAGTTATAAACTTTATATTTATAAACTATAAATAGAGATTTCATCAGATTTTCTCCATAAGGAACTGTGTTATCTGCAAATAAAGTAAGTTTTTCTCTTTCTATCCCAATCTGAATGACTATTTTTTTTTCTTTTTCATGCCTGATTGCACTGGCTAGAAACTCCAGTACAATCCTGAATGAATGTGGTGGGAGTGAATATCCTTTCCCCTGATCACAGGGGAAAGAGGCACTCAGTCTTTCACCATTTGTGGTACAAGCTGGAGGTTTTTTTAATCTACACTCATTGGACTGAGGAAGATTCCCCTTCTATTCCTAGTTTGGTGAGATGGTTTTTATCAGGAATGGATATTGGATTTTGTCAAATGCTTTTTCCTCATTTATTGAGATGATCACATGGTTTTTTGTTTTGAGTTAGTTAGTATGGTCTACTCGTTTCCTCAGGTTTCTGTAACAAATTACCACTTAGAAACACAGAAATTTATTCTTGCACAGTTATAGAAGCTATAACTCTGAAAATAAAGTGTCAGCAGGGCCATACACCCTCTAAAGGCTCTAAGGGAGAATCCTTCCTTCTGTCTTCCAGCTTCTTGTGCTCCTTGGGTAGTGGCCAGATAACTCCAGTCTCGGCCTACTTTCATCTTCACATAACCTTCTTCATGTTTGTCTTTGTAACTCTCTTCTCCTCTTAAAAACACCAGTTATTGGAATTAGGGCCCATGGTAAACCTTCAATAATTTTATCTCAATGTCCTTAACCAATGACATCTACAAAGACTATCTCCAAATAAGGTCATACCCTGAAGTTCTGAGTAAACTTGAATCTGGGGAAGGGGGAGACACTGTGTGACTCACTGGCTATACCAAGTTCCATTGTGATGTTTGTTTCTAGGGAATGAGGGGAAGAACAGAAGGAGAGGGAGAGAGAATCTTAAGCAGGCTCCATCCCCAGTGTGGAGCCCTATATGGGAAGCTAGAGTCCTCCTAGCTAGTCCTATTACCTAGACATTTAATATGCCCTTATTTGGCTCCTACAATGTGCAGGGTGGGACACAGGGATTTCTATGCCATGCCACCTATGGAGCACCAGACATGACCAAGCATGAGGAGTGGCAAAGCACAAACCCCGTAGTACCCAAGTGAGATGTGCAAAAGCCATGACTCCGCTTTCCATTGTACCCTTGAGGACCACTAGCCATGGGGAAAGAGTGTCATTCAGAGACACAGGCTCCAGCTCAAACAAGTAAGATGCTCCTGGAAACCCCCCAAAATGCAGAGGGCCAGGTTTGGAATTTCCATACATGGGAGCCTGGCTTTCTTGACAGGGTGATGGGAGGGCTAAGGGGCAGCCTCAGAGAGAGCAGGATGGGTAGGGACCAAAGTTGGGCAAGAGCAGGAGCCAGGCCAGCTCACGTAGGAGCTGGGAGGTGGTACCAGGGGCAGCCTCAGTTGTAGCATGGGGCCATCTGTCTTCTCTTTATACCTGCAGGATTCACAGTCCAGAAGGGCTGCTCTGGATGGCTTTGCCTGGTCTTCCTCCTCCTAGTCAGGATAGGCCTGAGTCCCCGAATCAAAGGTGCCACTAAGACTGACCATGTAGCAGGGGCATCTGGGTGGTTCTGTCGGTTAAGCATCCGACTTGGTTTTGGCTTAGGTCGTGATCTCTGGGAGGTTTGTGGGATCAAGCCTGCACCAGCCACCGTGCTCAGTGTGGAGTCTGCTTCAGATTCTTTCTCCCTCTCCCCTTGCCCCTCCCACGCATGCTCTCTCTCTCCCTCAAACAAATAAATAAAATTAGAGAAAAAAAAAAGACTGACCATGGGGCAGATGAAAGTGGGGTGCTGTGGCCTGAAGCAGAATGAATTGATGCTGGGGACCCAGCACTTGCAATTGTGCCCACTTTGCAGATGGGGATACTGAGGCACTGAGTGGGGAAGTCACTTGCCAAATGTTCCTGTCTTCTTTGGGTTCTCCAGAAACAGATTCTGAGGCAAGGGTTTGCGTGCAAGGAGTGAAGTGAGTGCGACAGTAGGTTAGCTGGTGTAAGTCCTCAGGAAGCAAGGGACATGGGAAGGAAGGCAAGCCCATTAGGACCATGTTAGTGAGCTGGTTACCACTGAGGCTCAGTAGCCCATGGGACCTCCCGAGAAACTTGGAAGCACACACCTTGGGGAATGCCATTGAGGGGCAGGGGGGCTGATGTACTCCCACACCCACTCCCATCTGGAGGCATCAATCCCTAGCACCTTGAACCTGCTCTGCTCGGAGGCAGGGATATGCCTGGAATAATCGCACGACCGTGGGGAGAAAACCCTGAGAGTGCCAAGGGACCTTAGGCAGGTCTGCTTAGGGAAGCCACCGGCCACATCTGCACCATTCCACAACCAGAAAGTGGTGAGCAGGGGATCCAAGCAAGGCAATCAGCCTTTTTCCAATATCACATCCTCCTTCCCTCTTCATGGCAAAGCTGTCAAGTATCCTAGAGCACACGGCCACTGATGGAGTTCGGTTGGCATCCCTCTCTGCTGAGCAGTCTGGTGATGGTGCGCTCCCCACCCCCCCCACCCCCCCCACCCCCCCCCCCGGTCCAAAGCCGAGACTCAGATCACACTGGAATGGAAATGGAATTTCGGTGTCAGGGCTGTCAGAGGCCCCAAGATGCTGCTGAAAGCCTGGGCTCACTCTTCTCTCTAATTTTGCAGCTCCATTTGGTCCCCAGCCTTCCAGATGCTTGGGAGCAGCCTTCCAAGCTGGGGCCCAGGGTCCAGAGCATGACTTGGGGGAGAAGTCCCTCTACGTCGCCTTGGCCAGATCTGGGTCGGTTCTGACTGAGATGGGGAAGTTAGTACCCCCTCACCCCCTGTCTACTACTTGGAGGGGCTCTAGACCTGGGGGAGTGAACACAGAGCCGTCTGGGTGACCATAGACTGCCTGTGGCAGCTGATGCACCAAAGTGCCCCACCCAAGGTCGGTCTCACCTCCAGACCTCTTTGTGTCATAGGTAGACCAAGAATCCATTCTCCGTATATGCTCAGTCAGAGTCCCAACCTCCAGGTCCCCTGTTGGTCCTTCCCCCATCCTCAGGAGGAAACCAGGGAGAGAGGGCCCAGGACAACAGCCCCCACCTCTCTGCAGGAAGGCCTGCTACAGGCCTGGCTGGATGCCGGAGCCTGGCATGCGTCCCTGCATCCCCCACTGCCTGGGGTGGTAGCCAGGGGCGGGCCTCAGGGAGCTGTCCATTTCGCCTTTCCCTGGAGCATCCCCAGCCTTGGCAGCCTCTGGGCTGGATACCAGCCACCACCAGAAAGTCTCTGAGCGGCTTTTCACTTATACTGTTAAATTCATTTTAAATCCTCTAGTAACAGGCGGATACATGTTTTCTCCTACAAATGAAATGATTTCAATACAGCCACGGATTCCTTGACCATTTGGCCCTTGGGGAATCCCAGGCCCGGATGAACATTGATTGGATTTGCTGCCTCTCCATGTGGACCTTTTCTATGCATTTATAGACACATGTGTTGGCCTGTAGTGTATATAAAACATGTGCGTGTGTGTTATGAATAGCATCATCCATTCATGTTCTTCAGCCTGATTTTCTCGCCATTGGCTGCCTTATTGGGTGGAACCTATGTCAGTGCATGGCCCTCTGTCATGCTCTTCTTTTTTTAAAATTTAATTTGATTTTTTCAGTGTTCCAAGATTCATGGTTTATGCACCACACCCAGTGTCATCCTCTTAATGTGTTTCCCCAGGATGACTAGACCAGCTGGTGTAGTCTCATTCCTACCGATGGATATTTGGGGTCTAGGTAAGGTTTTGCAGTCCCCTTCTTTGGGTTAGATGATTTCTCCTCCATTATTATGGAGCGTCTCCACGCCCCCCTTCCTCTTCACATGCTCTATCACTGTCTCCTCCACCGCTTTGCCTTAGCTTTTATCTCTTGCCAGTGATCCCACATCTCCATCCAGAATGAACCTCATCTGGCCACCTCCACTGGACAGCCCACAGGCATGGCCACCAACAGACTGACCTCTGTGTTTCACAAGAGCAAGGATTGTGGCCAATAAACGTTTGTGGAGCCAGACAGCGTTGGTCATGCTTGAGTCCCTTTAGAAAAATTATAGAAGGATTCTAGAAGCCTTAGGTGGGCATGCTTACGACACTGACCATTTCCTCGATTACCACTGCTTGAAGGCAGCCAATGCCAAGGCCAGCTATGATCCATGACCCAGCATGAACTGCAAGGGGGAGCCTTGCAGGAGGCAAGAAACCTGGGCTCACATCTTCTTCTGCCACTTACCAACTCCGTGCCCTTGGGCCAATGAGGACCACATCTGATCCTTCATGATTTTGATAGTAACAGTGTACCTCAAGGATAGGGCTGAATAAAATGAAGCATCACAAATGCTACTGAACGTTATTTGTAGTATGATCACTATCAGGTTTCTTCCTTGACATGTTGCCAAGATCAAATACGATAGAGCTCAGCTAGGTACCAAGCACTGTGCCAACCCATTTGTAGGTACTCCCTGAATGGTGGCTTCCTTTATTTCTCTCCACAAGTATCTCCAAATGCAAAGAATTAATCAGTGAATGATCGAATGGCCATCCCCCGTGGCACCACGCTGAGGAGTGGATCCTTGCTGACTGCAGATCAATAGGCATCAATCAATGCCCAAAATGTTGATGGGATGTTTATCTTGCAGAGACCAATGTTGGAGTCACTAAGAGAGGAGCATCCAGGTGTCCTGTGCCTCCAAATGGGATGGGCTGGAAACTCCCACCCCCATCTCTGAGGTTTCTGCCAAAGAACTGAGCTTGAATCCAGGGAACATCTTTATTTTATTATTTTTTAAAGATTTTATTTATTTATTTGACAGAGGGAGAGAGACAGTAAGAGAGAACACAAGCAGGGGGAGTAGGAGAGGGAGAAACAGGCTTCCCGCTGAGCAGGGAGCCTGATGCAGGGCTCGATCCCAGGACTGTGAGATCACGACCCGAGCTGAAAGCAAATGCTTAACTGACTGAGCCACCCAGGGGCCCCTAGGAAACACCTTTAGAGCCGACGTCCAGATTAGAGGAGGAACAGAAGATAGAAGGTCCAGTTAAAGGGCACCACAAGGCAGCCTGGACAAACTGGGGAGGAGAGACATGCTAGAGGATGACCAACGTGGCTCGTCAATGGCAAGAAAGGCAAGGTGGGAGGCACTCTAGATTTAAGAGAGAATTCAGAAATGTTACATCCACATATCATCTATGACCTTTGTATGGATTCTATTTGAAAAAAAAATAAGGGAGAAGAGGCCTTCTTTTTGAGGCAATGGGGAAATGGGACTATGGACTCTACATTTGGTAACACCAAAGACTTCTTGGTCATTAGTGTCATAATGGCATTATGATTATGTAGGGAAATGTGCTTCTTAACAGGATTCACTTTTTAAGTAAAGCAATGATGACAGCAGACCAAAAATGTAGTTATTTTGTGAAAGATATCTGATTACCAGTGACCTCTCTGTCTATGACCTAAGAATCCTAGACAAGCGATTCGTATTTCTAAAAATGAAAGAATAAAGCTATTTGCAAAAATTTTGGAAAGTTAAGGATGAGAATCAATACCAATTATGCTGTCGTGAAACCAGTATATTCGTTTGTTGATAGTGAGAGTATACAAGCGCCGGAAGAAAATTTGGCAATTAGCAGCAAAAGCCCTAAAAATGTTTGTTCATCTTCTCTAGTCCGATCATCTCACTGCTGGGAATTTACTCTGATGAAATAATCTGCAAGGGGGTGGGGAGCCTCTCACAATAAGGGCCTGGCTCTTTGACTTACGTACTTTGGCTTGAGAACTTGGAAAGCAAAGTGCTGAGAATTGTCACAACTTAGAGGCCCAAGCGGTGCTTTGGGGACTGCACTGGGATTACAGGCACTCATGGGCATGTGTTCCCTGGCCCTGACTGGCAGAGGGCCTTGGAGAGGTGAGCTCTGCCCGAGAAAGGCACCGCTGGGCGGGCCAGGAAGTGAGGGGCAGGGGTGTTTCCAAGCTGGTACCACACTGTCTTGGTCACTGATATGACTTCCTTGGGAATGATTGTGGACTGTGGACTGTGTTCGCTGGTGAGAACTCAGCATTGTGACTTTCTATGGAGCAAAGGGGCACTCTCCTGGAAAGGCCCTGTCCTCACCCCATTTCTCCCAGGAGCTCCTCTCTCCAGTCCTGGGACTCTGTGCTCATACACGCACAGGCTTCTCCCATTACAGTGGGATTGTCAAGGCTTTTCCCGAAATCTCGGGTGGAGAAGGGGTGAGGTCAGAGTATCTGGGAAGGGAGGAGGGCCTGTGGAGGGGAAAGGGAACTAGGTGAAGGAAATTCACTGGTGCTAGGTTCTTGGCACACATTTATCATGATGCCTCAAAACCTTCTTAGAAAAAGACACCATATAAAATGTCTCATCACCGTTTCTTCACCACGGTCCCCAGCTGATATTCTGTTCCCACGTCACAGATGAAGACACTGAGGTTCTAGGGGGCTGGTAATCTCACTAAGGTTACTGGCTTGAAGTACAAGTTGAGACACCAGACTTCATGCTAAGCAGGTTGTCTCTCTCTACGGTGTTCCCTGTGACTTCTCAGGAAACCAAGGCTGATGCTTAGAGCCTCGCACAGGTGAGATCACTGCCAGGTGCTAGGCCCTCATGTCCCACACAAGTATGGCCTTAAGGCCTTAACCAGGACTTGAGCCCAGGCCATTGAAATAGCTGCATCATATGGTAGATATACATTTTACCATTTTTCTTATTGTGGTAAAATACCTATAATGAAATTTGTTATTTACATCATTTTGATGCATACAATTCAGTATGCAGCAAGTACATTTATATGGTTGTTCAACCCTCCCCACTCCCTAGTTCCAGAACTTTCTCATCATCTCAAATGAAAACCCCATACCCGTGAATAGTCATACCCTGTCCCTCCCTTCCCCCAACCCTGACAACCCCTCATCTGGTTTTATAGTTCTGCTTATTCTGGACATTTCATGTCAATGGACTCTTATGATGATATGTATGCTTTGTGTCTGACATGTTTTCCCCAGTCACCCAAATCGTAGCATGGATCAGCAAGCCATTCCTTCTTTTTCAGGCAAATAATATTTCATTGTACAGTTGACCTTTGAGCATCTCAAGGGTTAGGGGACCCAACTCCCCATGCAATCAAAAATCCACGTATAATTTTTGACTCCCCTCGAACTTAACTACTAATAGCCTATTGCTGACTGAACATCTTGCTAATAATATAAACAGTTGATTAACATATATTTTGTATGTTAGATGTATGATATACTGTATTCCCACAGTAAAATAAGACAGAAAAGAAAATGTTATTAAGAAAATGGAGGGGCACCCGGGTGGCTCAGTGGGTTAAAGCCTCTGCCTTCGGCTCAGGTCATGATCTCGGGGTCCTGGGATTGAGCCCCGCATCGGGCTCTCTGCTCAGCAGGGAGCCTGCTTCTCCCTCTCTCTCTGCCTGCTTCCTTGCCTACTTGTGATCTCTTTCTGTCAAATAGATGAATAAGGGCTCCAGGGTGGCTCAGTTTCTTGAGCAACTGCCTTCGGCTTAGGTCATGATCCTTGAGTTTCGGGATCGAGTCCCATATCGGGCTCCCAGCTCTATGGGGAGTCTGCTTCTTCCTCTAACCTTCTTTCCTCTCATGCTTTCTCTCACTTTCTCTTTCTCTCCAATAAATGAATAAAATCTTTAAAAAAAAACCAAATAGATGAATAAAATCTTTAAAAAAAAAAAAGAAAGAAAATCACAAGGAAGAGAAAATGCATTTATGGAACTGTACCATATGTGAATGGACCCATGCAGTTCAGATCCGTATTGGTCAAGGGTCAACTCTACTCAGAGTCCACCTTCTGTTTACCCAGCCATGCACTGATGGAAATTCGGGTTGTTGACACATTTGGGTTATTGTGAATAATTCTGCTATAAACATTCATGTATTTATTTGAGTACCTGTTTTCAATTCTTTTAGGTATATACCTAGCAGTGGACTAGTTGGGTCATCTCCTAATTCTGTGTTTAACTTACCTCAGAACCACCAAGCCTTTCCACAGTGACTGCATTATTTTACATTCCCATCAGCAATCTGCAAGGGTTCCAACTCCACGGCCTTGTTGTTGTTATTGCCATCCTGGGGGTGTGACGTGGTATCTCGCTGTGATTTTTGATTTGCGTTTCCCTGATGATGAGTGAAGGTGGGGTATATTTTCATGTGTTTGTTTGGCCATCTGTGTATCATCTTTGGGAAATGTCTACCCAAGTCTTTCATCCATTTTGCCACTGGATTGTCTTTCTTGTTGGTGAGTTGCAAGAGTTCCTTATATATTCTCGATAGTAGACCTTTACCAGATATATGATTTGTAAATATTTTCTCCCATTCCGCCAGTTGTCTTTTCACTCTCTTTTAAAAACTTAATTTTTAAATTGAGGTGCATTTGACAGCTAAGCATTTTCTATAATTAAGATAATACATTTAAGCACAATTTTATTCTTTGATATATGTTGCAAAATAATCACGACATTCAAGCTAATTACCATATCCACCTCTTCAGATAGCTACCACTTTGTTTGTGTGTGTGTGTGTGTGTGTGTGTGTGTGTAGTGAGAACACTTAAGATCTACCCTCTTAGCAAATTTCAAGTATTCAATCAACTGTTGCTAACAATAGTCACAGGGCTGTGCCTTAGATCTCCAATACTTATGCACCTTGCATAACTAAAACCTTATACTCCTTAACATCTCTCCATTTCCCCCTCCACCCAGGCCCTGGTAACTATCATTTTACTTGCTGTTTCTACGAATTCAACTATTTTAGATTCCACATGTGAGTGAGATTAGACAATATTTCTCTTTCTGTGTCTGACTTGTTCACTCAGCCTAATGACCTCCAGGTTTCATCTAGGTTGCCACAGTGCTTTCAAGATTCTATCTTTATCTTTCAATAGTTTAATTATAGTGTGTGTCAATGCACGTCTCTGAGTTTACCCCACTTAGAACTTGCTGAGCTTCTTGGACGTGTATGTTCATGTCTTTTATCAAATTTGGTAAGTTCATGACCACTATTTCTTCAAATATTCTTTTTGCGCCTTCTCTCTCTTTTTCTGGGATTTCTATGATGCATATGTTGGCATGCTCAGTGGTGTCCCATGGGTTTCTTAGACTCTGTTAATTTTTCTTCATTCTTTTTTCTTTCTACCCATGAGACTAGATAATTTAATTTGACCTATTTTTAAGTTCTCTGATTATCTTTCTGCCAGCTCAAATTTGTGTTGGTCCCTGCTAGTGAATTTTTCATTTTAGGTATTGGACTTTTCACTTCTTAGTCCGTTCAGGCTGCTGTAACAGAATACCACAGGCCAGGCGGCTTATAAACAACAGAAATTTATTTCTCACTGTTCCAGAGGCTGGAAGTCCAAGATCAAGGTGTTGGCAAATCTGGTGTCCGGGGAGAGCCCACTTTCTGGTTCATAGGCCGCCATTTTTCACTATGGTCTCTCAGGGTGGAAGGGGGCAAGCAGACCCCCTGGTGTCTCTTTTACAAAGACACTACCCCCATTTATGAGGGCCCTCTGCCTCCAGATAGTCTCCTCTAGGGCTCACCTCCAAATATCACCACATTGGAGATTTGATTTCAACATATGAATTTGGGGAAGGGAAGGGACACAAACACAAGTCTATAGCCTTCTTCAAACTTTCTATTTGGCTCCTCTTTCCAGTTTCTATTTCCTGATTGATGTTCTCTATCTGTTGAGACATCCTTCTTCTGTTTTCCTTTCATCCTCTGTCCATGGTTCACTTTTTTTCCCCTTTGAGTATGATTAAGACAGTTAAGTTAAAGTCTCCATCTAATAATTCCAGTGTCAGGGACACTTTCTGGTAATTATTTCTTTCCTGTGAATAGGCCATATCTTTTTGTTTCATTGCCTGCCTAACACTTTGATGTTGTTGTTGTTAAACACTGTTAATAAAATAAAAATAAAATTGTTGATTTTATTAAATTTATTAATTAATTTATTAATATTTATTAAATTTATTAAAAATAAAATGAAATTGGGACGCCTGGGTGGCTCAGTTGGTTGGGCAGCTGCCTTCGGCTTGGGTCATGATCCCAGCGTCCTGGGATCAAGTCCCGCATCGGGCTCCTTGCTCGGCAGGGAGCCTGCTCCTCTCTCTGCCTCTGCCTGCCTCTCTGCCTTCTTGTGTTCTCTGTTAAAATAAATAAATAAAATCTTTAAAAAATAATAATAAATAAAATAAAATAAAATTGTTAATAAACAATTTAAAATATTATGCTTTTGTAACCTGGAAATCAGATTCTGTCCTCTCCTTAGTGGGTGTTGTTTGCTATGAGTTGCAGTTGTTTGTTTAGTGACTTTTAAAAATGACTTCCATAAAGACTTCTTTGGGATGTGCAGCCCCAGTGTCTCTGTTCCTTTAGCTTAGTCAACAGCGAAAGATTGATAGGGATTTCTTGAGATACCATAGCCAATAGAGGAAAAACAAGGAAAAAAGGAACAAAATACCCTTCAGGTCTTTGCAGCTTGTCTTGTGTTGAGACATACCTTCTGTGCTTAGCCAAGCCATTTTTAACTCTGCCTGAGACTTCACTTGTTGCTTTTCTGCAACCTACCGGTCAGCAAGTGGTAAAAGCTTCAGGTCTTCTCAGGTCTCTTCTGAGCACGTCCTTCCCTGGCATGCACAAGCCTTTCTAGATCCCTCATTACACGTGGGAGCTTTTCAAAATGTTTAGTCCCCAGTGTATCTCAACCCCTAGCTTTTCTTCCCAGGCTTCTGGCTTGTTTACTTTTTGCTCCAATTGTTATCCCCTCACCACTCCAGGTGATGGCTGCTTATTCTTTGAGCAATATCTTCTGTGCAGCCACTTCTCCATCCCGAGAGAGTTTCAAGTTGGCAAAACAAAGGCAAGCCCTTTGCAGATCCTTCAGGAAACTTCAGACAGGACAAAACAAACACAAGTTCTTGGAAACAAAGTCCACTCTGCTTCAAGTACCCCACTGGGAATGTGGACTGGGAAAAGGGTAAATTGGCAGCCACAAAGCCCGCCTATCCCATTTCAGTGGCCTTTCTTTTGGTTAAGCTCTTTCTTGCTTCCTACAAATACTTGACTCTTTTCTAGAGTTCTGCTAAGCTTGCTTCTGACAATTTTGTCATGGTTTTTCAGCCTTTTTAGAGAGGGATAAGCCCCCTAGAATTCCCCACTCCACCATTTTCAGTGATATCACCCATATTCTACTTCTTAAGAAACTGCCAAACCGTTTTCCAAAATCATGGTACCATTTTAGACTTCTACCAATAGCTTTGAGAGTGCCAGTATCTCCACATACCTGCCAACACTTGGTACAGCCAGTCTTTCTCACTTTAGCCATTTGTTCTGATCCCCTCTTACTTACCCTTTGTTGAGGCAAGAGTTCACATAGATTGTTTAACCAGCTCCCACATCGCATAAGGTCCAACTCCTCTAATAAATCCCTATAATTGCCTGCAAGTTCTGCTTCTCTGATCAGATCCTGACTGATCCACAAAGTCACCTTGATGTCATCTCTGGCAACCATAAATATTTCTGTGGGAGTGTGGGGTGGACAAGGAGCTACATGCACAAGCAGTTGCTGTGTCCTTCCCAGTGCATCCTACCAGGAGGTACGTGCTGTTGACCTGTCTCATCGCTGCTAATGTCAGCCTTGGTCACTTGGTTATGGTGGTATGTGCCAGTTTTCTCCACCATAACGTTACTATTTTTGTCATTGTAATGAATGAGCATTCTGTTGGGGGAGACTTCTAGATTACTAATTTTTAGCAACTATTTAATGATTCCTCGCCTGAAACAATTGTTAGAGTGGTGCTTGCCAAGCAGTGATTTTCTATTTCCATCATTCCTTCTATATTTATGAATTAGGACACTGCTATAAGAAAGAGTTTTCTCCACATTTAATTATATATTTAAACATTTATTTCTATCAGATTCATGGATATTTATTTGACCATGTGGGTTATAACCCATTTTTTTATTTTGTTCCTCAAATGTTCCCACATTTGGCCATTGGGACCCCTTCAAACGGACTCCTCTGTCATATGACCATCTTCTGATCTGTTGAGTTCCTCTGTTTATATATTTGTTGCTTTATTGGCTTCTGGACCAGTGGTGAGTTCCTTTTCCTTCTAATTTATTGCTCCTTTTTCTCCTAACAGGCAGAAACTTATAAAATTGATCTTAAACTTTCACTCTTGTACAATATAATCATTCAAAGTGTTGGGGAGTGGGACATTTGGGTAGCTCAGTCTGTTGGGCATCTGACTCTTGATCTCAACTCCAGGCTTGATCTCAGGGTCGTGAGTTCAAGCCCTTCACTGGGCTCCAGGCTGGGTGTGTAGCCTACTTTAAGTGTCAGGAAGCAAGAATTCCTGTCCCCTTAAATGTCCTACCAGCTGGACTAAGAAACAAATTGGTGTGAGTCACACGAACAGGAGATAACCAAATTTAATAGGCATATGTACGGGGAATCCACGTCAACATAGAAATTCCAGATGGTCAGGCAAAACGAAGTATATACATTGTTCTGAACTAAGGAGAAGGGGATAGGGATGTGGGACTTAGATGGAAAGGAATGTACTTCACAAGATAAGAAGAGTAGATTTTTGGTAATTTGATGTTTGCTATACCATACAAATGGGCCACTCAGGTAAAATTTATCTCTGTTAATAACTCTTATTCTGAGGAAGACCCCCAATTTAGATTCTTCTGTGTGATTAAAGGAAGATAAAAGTTTCTCTTGAGCTTGCAGGATCTCAAGTGGCTTCAACACAAATTAATCCACATGCCACAGTGGCACATTTGAAAGGGAGGGACTCTGTCTTGAACCCCTTACAAATGCTATAAATTTCCCTCTAAGACCTGCAGTAGCTGCATTCCACAAATATTGATATTTTAGGGGTTTTTTTCCTAGCATTTGGTTTCTGATTTTCCACAGCATTCTTTCTTTGACCCATTCATTATTTGGAAGTGTTCTGATCAATTTAAAATATTTAGGAATTTTCCAGATTGTTTTTTGTTTTTGACTTCTAATTTAGTTCCACTGTGGTCAGACAACATGTACTGTATGATTTCAGTCATTTTGCATTTAGTAAGATTTGTTTTATTGACCAAGAGGTGATCTACTTTGATGAATGTTACATGTACACTTGAAAAGAGTTTCTATTCCAAGGCTGTTTAGTATAATGTTTTATAAATATCAGATTAAGTTGGTTCATAATAAAGTTAAAAGCATTCATTTCTTTTTTTTTTTAACTTTTTTATTAACATATAATGTATTATTTACCCCAGGGTACAGGTCTGTGAATCATCAGGCTTACACATTTCACAGCATTTGCCATGGCACATACCCTCCCCAGTATCCATATCCCTACCCCCCCACCTCCCAGCAACCCTTAGTTTGTTTCGTGAGTTTAGGAGTCTCTTATGGTTTGTCTCCTTCCCCATCCCATCTTGTTTCATTTCTCTTCCCCACCCCCCCATAACCCCCTGCCCTGCCTCTCAAATTCTTCATATCAGAGCGATCATGTGATAATTGTCTTTCTCTGACTGACTTATTTCGCTTAGCATA
>CM052809.1:6205492-6347659 GCA_028533885.1 Nasua narica | reverse complement strand
TTGTCTCCTTCCCCATCCCATCTTGTTTCATTTCTCTTCCCCACCCCCCCATAACCCCCTGCCCTGCCTCTCAAATTCTTCATATCAGAGCGATCATGTGATAATTGTCTTTCTCTGACTGACTTATTTCGCTTAGCATAATACCCTCTAGTTCCATCCACGTCGTTGCAAATGGCAAGATTTCGTTTCTCTTGATGGCAAAAGCATTCATTTCTTACTGATTTTTTTGTCTACTTTGGTTTATATCGACTACTGAGGGAGAGTGTAAAAATTCCCAAATATAATTGTGGGTTTGTCTAATTCTCCATTAGATTTGTCAGTTTTTGCCTCCTAAATGTTAAAAGTTCTTCTATTAAATTTATACACATTTATAAGTATTATATCTTCCTGATGAATGGAAAATTTATCATTATGAAATGTCTCTATCTCTGGTAATAGTCCTTGTCCCAAAATTTACTTTGTCTAGTCACTCTAGTTTCTTTCTGGTTTTTTAAATTTTTTAAAGACAATTTACTATTTCAAGCAAGTAACAAAAACAATGTGATGTGGAGTTTACAACATATCTAAGCATTTGTGGTTTTTTTTTTTTAAGATTTTATTTACTTATTTTACAGAGAGAGAGAAATCACAAGTAGGCAGAGAGGCAGGCAGAGAGAGAGGAGGAAGCAGGCTCCCTGCTGAGCAGAGAGCCCGATGTGGGGCTCAATCCCAGGACTCCAAAACCATGACCCAAACCGAAGGCAGAGGTTTTAACCCACTGAGCCACTCAGGCGCCCCTATCTAAGTGTTTTTTAACAATACAATAACAATAGTATAAAGTATAGAAGAGAGTAAAAAGAAGTATACTATTTTAAGTTTCTTAAATTATATATGAAAAAGTGTAATATTAGTTCAAGGTGGCCTGTAATAAGTTGAAGATGACTATTGTAATCCTTAGAAAAACAACCAAAAGTTTAAAATAAAGAGGAACAGCTAAAAATCTAATAGAAGAGATAAAATAGAACTTCCAAAAAAATAACACTATTAGTCAAAAAGAAAGTAGGAAAGGAAGAAAAAAGAAACAAAGAATACATTGGACAAGTGGAAAGTGAATAGAAAGATGCTCTACAATATATACAATATATCAATGAAGGTAAATGAACTAAACACTCCAATGAAAAGCAGGGCTTGTCTAAAGCAAGATTCAACCATGTGCTTTAAATATATGGTCTTTGGATATACTGAAGGAAAAAAATGTGAGTTTTTTAAAGAGTTTTTTTTAAAATCATGAAATATTAACTGTATGATGTCACTCATATTTGGAATATTAAAAAGCCCAAACTTAGAGACACTGAGAACAAATGGGCGGTTGCAAAAGTGTAGGGTGGGCAAAATATGTGAAGGTGGTCAAAAGACATAGACTTCCAGTTATAAGATAAATAAGTCCTGGGGATATACTATACATCATGGTGACTAAAATTAACAACGCTCTATCTTAGATTTAAAAGTTACTGAGAAAGTAAATCTTAAAAGTTCTCATGAAGAGAAGAAAGTTGGAACTTTGTAGGGTGACAGATATTAACTAGACTTTTGTGGTGACCACATATATATACATACATATGAAAAAATAGCCATATCAGATATATATATCAGATATATATCAGATCATCACATAGTACACCTAAAAAGCTAATACAATGTTTTATGTGTATTATAGCACAATAAAACTGGGAAAAATTAGAAAAAATTTGGCCATTACTCTTTCAAATATTTTTTCTGCCCTAATATCACTCTCCTTCTAAAACTCTACTTACATACATCTTAAGAGCACTAGATTCAGGTCACTGAAGCTCTACTCTTTTGTTTTTCTCTGTGTATAGTAGTTTGGGTAGTTTTTATTAACCTGCCTTCAAGTTTACTTCCAGTTTACTTCCAGTTTACTGATCCTTTCTTCTGTACTGCTCACTTTCCTATTAAACCCAACCTGTGAATTTTTAACTTCAGGTACTTCATTTTTTAGTTCTAGAATTTTAATTTTTTCCCTTTTTCATGTTTTCATCTCTGTGTTGGGCCCCCATCTTTTCCTTGAATTTCTTGTGATAACTTTGTTTGCCAATCCCAGGATCTTTGTCATCTTTCAGTTCGTTTCTGTTGACTTTTCCCCCCTCTTTTTATGGGCTTCTTATGCCTAGTAAATTTTGATAGTATTCTGGACATTGTTAAATGCTACATTATTGTGGGACTAGATTATGTTGTTTTCCTTAAAAAAGTACTGTGTTTTGTTTATCTTTGTGGTGTCCCATCTGAGTGCTTGACATTCATCCAGTTCTTTCCCTTTTGGCTGTTTGGAATTGCAATTCCTTCCAATACTGTAGGACCTCAGGAATGTCAGTTCAGCTTAGTTTCCTAATTATTGTTCTCCAAGTGGCCTCACAGAGTCTTACCCTCAAGATGCCAGCTCAGTCTTTGGCTGAAGACTCAAAGAGACCACCACGCAGATTTCTATGCCCAGTTCCCTCCTCTCTGTTATCCTGTCCCCACAATTTCTAGCTGCTGGAGCAGCTCTAAACCCAAATTCCCATGTATGGATCTAATAAAACCAGTGCTCCCTGTTTCAGCAACAGTTTGTGGTTTGGAAGGTGCTCCCAGACAGAAAGGTGGGATGGACGGAGAGCTTACCTTGTTTCCCTTTTTTCGAAGGTCACTTCCTATCTCTTCTACAGTGTGATGCTCGTTTAGGGGAGAAAGATAAATCCAGCACTTGTTTTTTGTTGTGCCTGGAACTAAAAATCCTCCATTCTACTTTTCCCCCACTTTAAATGTGGTTGGAAACTCGGGGACCACTACACATGTGAGAAAATTTTCCTATACCAAGTCAGGATACCAAAACTAACAATCAAACAAACAAATAACTCGAAGGAGGCAGAAACCGTGCATGGAAAGAAAAAGTTTAAAAAAGGAACCATTATTAATATCCTCATCCATGATCCAAGAACAGAATTTTATATTTTAAAAAGGGGGGAAACCATTTAGAGAAAAAAAAAACACAAAACCTTGCTTTTAGAAAATAAATATTTGATCCCAGAAATATAAAGTTGAACAAAGGGATGGAAAATATAAGGAAAAATTTTAAATACATAATCCAGCCCAAGAAGTCTAATGTTTGAATTACGGGAATTTCAGAGAAAGAAAACAAAGGAGGAACAGAGACCAAAGAAATAATTGAAGAAATTTCCCCAAACCACGAGTCTTCAGAAAAATAACACACCTCCCTTAAGAGGGGCTCTGCACAATTTATGAAAATACACCAACACCAAAATCCATCACAATGAAATTTTAGCATACTGAATAAAGAGCACATATTTTATAAAATCCCAGACAAGAAATAAAAAACCAACCAAACAAAACAGATTCCGTTAAGGGGGGAAAAAAAGATCAATTAGAATGGCTTCATATGTCTTGATAATGACTCTGGGAGGGAAAACAGACACCATCACAGTTGTAGAAGAAAATCATAACCCCAAATTAGATATCTATATCCAACAAAGTTATCAATCATGTGTAAGAGAAAATTGAAGACATTTTCAGACACGCAAGTCCTTGAAAGAATTACCTCCCGGGCTTCTGGTTTCTAGAAGCTGTTATAGAATGTGCTGACAGGACAAGGGAAGAGATTAGGGAAGAGAACGACATAGGATCTAAGACAAGGATCTAGCCCAGGAGTGAGCAGAGGGGGACCCAGGATGATGGTCAGAGCCACATGCCAGGAATGGGGCCACCTGTCCAGACTGGAGTGAGCCAGGGGGCACCAGGAGAGCACTCTCAAGAAGTTCAAGATGCAGGGCGCCTGGGTGGCTCAGTCGTTGAGTGTCTGCCTTCCACTCAGTTTATGATCCTGGGGTCCTGGGATCGAGCCCCGCGTCAGGCTTCCTGGTCCACACAAAGCCTGGTTCCTGCTTCCCCTCTCACTCCCCCTGCTTGTGTTCCCTCTCTTGCTGTGTGTCTCTCTCTGTCAAATAAGTAAAATCTTAAAGAAAAAAAAAAAAAAGAAGTTCAAGGTGCAAAGACATTTCATATGTTTTTTCTTTTTTACACAGTCAAAAGGAGATTTACCTAAGTGGAAAAGAAGTTGAGGGATGAAATGAGTGAGGAGCACATAGAGAAATAGATGGCAGTCATTATCTCTAGTGCAAACAAAAGGCTGTTCTAGAAAAGGAAACGTAATTACGGCACCACATGTTCAGCTGTGAATAGCATTTACATAGACATAATGAGACAACCCCTCAAGAGTAATCCTGCCAAAACGACAATAAAACCGCAGAGAGGGGAAAGATGAGGGATTATAAGTGGGTAAGGAGGCTGGGGAGGGAGAAAGAAGGGACAGGGATGTGAGCTAAATTTTCATCTTGCCCTGTGGATATGCGATAAATGAACTTAAAATGAAACAGTCTAGAAGTAGCCATATAAGCGTGCTACTTAGAGATATGATCGTTAACGCCCACAGAATCAACCAGAAAACTTGCCCAGGACGGGGAGGGACTGCCCTTCGTGCTAGAAGTCTTGCACAGTTTCTTACGTCTCTACGTTGTATGCATGCGTACCTTTGATGGCCAACGATACATTTAAAATAAATAACGCCACGATGAGCACTTCTAGGCAGAAATTTACTTTTACGTTTCAAGATTCCTTCCAAAGGGCAGATTCCTAGAAGCGAAATATTATTAGGGTAATGGTGGGCCCTTTGGGAAGTTCTTGCCACATGTTGCCAGACTCTTCTCTAGAGGGCTGTACCAGCTCCCTTCCGGGAACACCTCCTCTAACTTGGACTTGCTCTGCGCTCCATCACGTGGCTCTGGGCTCTGGGTGACCCCAAGCGCTGAGCATCTCTGCCCCTAAAGCCTGACTTTTGACAACTGAGCTGTGGGTTGCAGGACCCCAGGGGAAAGAGGGAGGCTTCTCAGAGGCAACTTGAGATAGGCTTCTTGGAGAAGCCATTGAAACTGGATATAAAAGAATAATGAAGGGGGGCGCCTGGGTGGCTCAGTGGGTTAAGCCTCTGCCTCTGGCTCAGGTCATGATCTCAGGGTCCTGGGATCGAGCCCCGCATTGGGCTCTCTGCTCAGTGAGGAGCCTGCTTACCTCTCTCTCTTTCTGCCTGCCTCTCTGCCTACTTGTGATCTCTCTCTCTGTCAAATAAATAAAATATTAAAAAAAAAAAGAATAATGAGGGCTTCGCATGTTGGGGAGTCAGAGAAAGACTTCTGGGGGGAAGGGAGAGAAAGATGTTTCGTGGATTTTTTTTTTTTCTTTTACGTGATGGTCAGTCAGGGGTAGCCACAGGGGAGTCCCAGGAGAGGCTCTGGAAAATAAGGTTTATTATACTCACTGGTTCTCGGGAGACGAGGCAGGTCACCCTGTGCAGAGCCACGTGGGAAAGACCCCAGTGTGGTCAGAAGGCAGAGGGCAGCTAGTCAGGGGAAGATCTGGGGCCAGAGCCTTTCTTGGGGTCTCCTCAGGAAAGGGTGAACAGTTTAGGATGGGCTGGTTTTGTTCTAAGCTACAGGGGTGGTCCCTAGTTGTGGATCCCCTGGCCTGGGATGATTCCAGCAGAGGAACCCTGCCTCCTGGGCTTCGTGGGCCAGGTAGAGAAGCTAGGAGCTCTAGAACAATTAGTCTGCAGTTTGCATGACAAAGGGGGTCTTTGCTCCTTTGCTCCGGTGTGGGCCCTTTGCCACCTCCTTGAATTGCCTAACCCCAGGAGGGGCAGTGTCCCCAGCCAGGAAGATTGGCCAAAACCTCGTCCTACATGGAAAATAGGAAAATATAAATGAAACAGAAGCCAGCTCAAATTAAGAAGGGCAGAGGGGAGGAGGCTTAAGGAGAACCGAAACCAAGGAGAGGAAGGCCAGCCGCCCTCTCTCCCCTACTCCCTGTCGATTTCTGAGTGTGTGTGTTGGCTTCATTCACACAGCCCCTTCTCCCCCGGGCGGAGATGAGGCAGCTCTGTTCCAGGACCAGAGGGCAAGGCCTGTCTCTCTGCAAACCCTCCGCCTACACACACACACACACACTTCCGGATCCCTCTGACCGGGGCTAGCTACTGTGTATGAAGCAGCAGGTGTCCGGCTGGGGGAAGTTAGGGAGCCCAGGGGGAGCTCAAGGGCATAGCTAAGAACGGACTCGCTTCTAGGTCTTGCCCTTGGCCTTCCTTCAGCCTGGAAGGCCCTTCCCCAGATAGAAGGGCTCCCTCTCTTGCTCTCCCTACGTCTCTGCTCAAATGTCTCCTTCTCCACGGGACCTCTTCTTGCCCCTTTTCCCGCCGCCCGGCTCCCACGCCTGTATGCTTGTATTCATCCTGCCTCCCCCTGCCCGCTCTAGAACCCGTGCTCGCGGGGGCAGAGCTTTGGTCTGGGGTGTGGACTGCTGTAGCAAGGTCGCCTAGAACAGTGCCTGGTGCTTGGCAGGGGGTCAGCAGACGTGCAGACCGTGCGGCACGAGGAAGCGGTGTATATAGGACAATGTCCTCCGAAGAAAGAGGGCTAGCACAGACCCGGTGCTGGGGCATCGTGGAAGAACGGAGACGCCCCGAGGAGTGTCCCCTGGGGCCCGGGGTCTAGGAACTCCACACCCTGAGCTAGTATCTCCTTGGGCTTCAAGGCCTCTGCCCTGCTGGGAAGGCTCCCCCCACGTACCCACCCCTCCCGGGGACAGAAGTCAATACAGGCACTGGGGACGAGAGGCGAGCAGAAAGAGAAGGGTGGGGGCTTTGCCCACAGAAGCAATGGATAGCCACCTAGCTGGCCCCTTGCAGGAGTCAGCGGTAAACCACGTGGGTTTCTGGACACCTGTTCTCTCTGAGACATTCCTCTTTCGTGGACAGGAAGCTGTCTTGGGACCGGCTGGGGATGGGGTCATGGTGGGAAGGATATTATGTTAGGACTCAGCGTGCCCCAGACAGGCCCTTGAGCACGGGGGAGCAGACTGCCCCTGGGGGAAGGGAGGGCAGGTAGGAACAGAAGTTAATGAGGGGCATCCCTCTGGGTCCTCTGTCCTCGCTTGGTCCTGCTCGTGAGGTGGGCTTCTACCTCTACTGCTCCAACGAGGACACAGAGAAGCTCAGTCCTAAACAACACACCTCCCCCCAGAAGACTAGCTCCAGGGGGGCCACAGAGCTCTCTCCTTTGTTCACAAGCGTGTCCCAAGTGTGGGGCATGGGGTGGGCTTTCACTGATATTTGCGGGACCATGGGAAGTATCTAGGCTTGCCAAGCAAGCCAGCAAGCCGAAGAAGGGCTGGTTTGGGGTAGCTCTGAGGCCATTAACATGGTCAAAGCACCTTCTTTTCAGAAGACCACTTTCCAGCAATAGGGTTGCCCGGGTTGGCAGTAGCCCATCTTGACAGCAGTGAGACCCTGTCTCTGGGGGTGCTCTGGAGGTCTTTCCAGCTTGGTGGGCTTCTCTCTGCTGAGCTCCGGGGGCTCTGCATTTGGGGACACTTCTGTTTCCAGGCTTACCTGTCCCAAGTGTGGGAGGTTCTGTTAGACTCACCCTCCTGGCCCCACCCTCAAGCTCATGGGACAACCCCCCCACCCCCCGCCCAGTTCCTGACCCGGGGAGGTGAGAAAGAAATCTCTCTGAACCACAAGCAGCCCCCAGGACAATGACCTTCAGGAGAAACCTTCGCTCGTCAGTAGAGGCGAACCACACCTCAATAGTCCTCTGACTTCATTAACACCCGAGTCCCCTGGGAGCTTGTGAGAGACCCAGGTTCCTGGACCTGGGAGTCTGCTTCCCTAACGGCCACCCCAATGGGACTGGGAGAGCGAAGGCCATGTTCACGTGGGGCCACTGTGTCTTGACCACTCACCAGGAAGCTCCTCAGCCTGGAATTGCTGCGGCCATGGTTTGCCACGATTTGGGGGAGCCTCTCAGGCAGCGTGTGGGGTAGAAGCCCTAGTCACCCCCAACGGGAGGGTGGGCGTGTCCCGGGGAGCTGCCTCCTCCTGGAAGCCCAATCTTTAATGCCCACTGCGCTGAGGGACCCCCCCCAGCTTGAGGACTGGCAGACTCCACACAGAGGCTGAGTAGTAGCCCCCAAAGATAGCCGGATCCTAATGCCTAGAATCTATTAACATTGTCTTATAGGGAAAGATTCTTGGCGGATGTGATTCAGTTAAGGATCTTCACCTGGGGGATATTATCTTGGATGATCTGGGCAGCCCTAAATGCATCCACAAGTGACCTTACAAGAGAGGCGCCGAGGGAGATGAGACACAGAAGGAGGAGAGGTGACATGACCACTGAGGCAGAGATCACAGCGACGTGGCCCCAAGCCAATGGATGGACACCTGGGGCCACCAGGAGCCGGGGGGAGAGCGGGGGAGGCAAGGAACAGGTTCTCTCCTAGAGCACCCAGAGGGACCCAGCATTGCCGGTGCCTTGACTTCAGCCCAGTGAGACTGATTTCAGGGTTCTGGCCTCCGGAACCGTAAGAGAATAAATGTAGTTCTTTTTTTGTTTTTTTTTTTTTTAAGTCTCCGATTTGTGATCATTTGTTACAGCGGTCACAGGGCATCTCTTTGAGGCAGCTGTGCCTGGCTGGCTGGTGGAGAGGGCCAGCAGGGGCCTAGGGACGAGCCATCTGGGGATTGAACCCAAAGCCAGCAGCCCCAAAGACTGCCGTTCCCCCTCAGGGTGTTGTTTTTGGTTATCAGACAAGCTGGGGGTGACCCAGACTGGCCCCAGAGCAGATGGCAGCCTGTTGGCACAGGTGGATGCCAAGGTCATTTGCAGCCCAGGTCCCCAGACCCCTGAGCCAGGAGGATGAGCCCCCCACCCCCTCCCCAGGGTAGGCTAGCCAGGCCTGAGGGATTGCTGAGCAGGCAAACTGGAGAGGTGAGGGGGCGGGGAGTCACAGCTTGCCCTCAGCCTCCTCCCCAGATCCTGAGCGGGCCACGACCCCCAGCCCTGGAGCCTGGGGTCCCCCTGCTGCTCCAGGCGCATCCGGCCATTTCACATTTCAGGGCCTCCCCATCTGCCTTTAGACGGCACCTCCTTGAGCCAGAGGCTGTCCCATCTGCAGCAGGAGGGTCGAAATTGGTGCTCATTGCAGGATTCTTCACCCCGACACGTTCTGGGCTAAGCAGGCCTTGCTGCCTGGGGACCCAGGGGAACCGGGCATCCGGCATGATGATCCAGCCTGCCTTGTCCTCCCCTTCTGGGCCTGAAAGGCAGGGGCAGGTCTAATCAGGCTCCTGCCTCCACTACCTCCTGGGGATGGGGGCAGCCTGAGTGTCTCTTGAAGGAGTGGTCCTCTAGACCCTGGGAAAGCTGATTTCTTCAGGAAAGTGCCAGAGGCAGATCTGGGCATCAGCAGGAAGGGGGGGGGACCCTAGAACCCGACTCCGTGAAGACTCCTCGGACCTCTCCAGGACCCTGCATAGGGCTTCTGGGGCCATCCGCAAACCCCTTCATTTCTTAGCTGAGGCCCCTGACACCCCCCCTTTTCCCCTCCCCCCTGCACACACACTTCCCAGGCCACCTTTCCGTCCGCTCAGCCTCCGCCTGGAACTTCTCCTGTGAGTTGGCATTGCCACGGTCCTTTCCTGCAACACATCCAAGCTCTGGCCTCAGCCTACTGAGCCCTGAGCCTTTCTGGGCTCTTCTGCGCTGGGGCCCAGATGGGGCCCCGAGACAAAGGGCATTCGTTGTTTGGTTTGCTGAAACCCAGTGGGTAGGCCTTCCTGGCTGGTGGCTGATACCCGATCCCCAGGCCTGGGCATCTCCCCAGGGTGCTGCCCTCTCCCCCACAGCAGCCCTGGCCTCATGCTCCAGCAGGCCCCAGCATTGAGACTTCCCGTCCCCAGCTTAGCAACCCCACAGGAAACAGTCCCTACAAAAGTCCCCGGAACGGTGGGACTTTTCCTCCTGGGCTGGACCTCTGCCCACCTCCGAAGCAATAGCTTTGGCAGGGAATAGAATTCTCTGAGTCAGCCTCTGGGCCTGGGCCCTGAGCACATGGGTGCTGGGAAAGGCAATCCCGCTGGAACCCCTTCTACGGAGAGTGGGGAGCTGCTTGAGGAAGCGGATGCTGGGTGGACAGAAAGAGCAAATGCTTCACCAAGAGATGCCCGGGGTGCTGTAACGGCCTCTGACACCCATTGGCACTCCCCGCCTTCCCACTGCCAAAGGACTGCCCAGATCCGGCTCCAGGGGATCGCGCCTGGCCTCCCGCTGTGCCCTTTGGGGCTAGGAGCCTCACCAGCCCCTGCCCGGCCCCAGTGCGCCGGCTTGGTTCCTCCCAGCTGAAATAGGCACTGGGGGCAGCGGCATGGCGAGAGACCCGCCTCCCAGGTGAGACTGGAGAATTCAGCCTCAGCCTCGCGGATCTCAAAGGCTGTGAATCCCGCTTACCTGCCTGCACCGGGGTGAGGACAGCTCTGGAAGGATGCTTTGCAGGCTGAGTGCCCTGCTGAAACGTGAGCCGGCCAACGGGACTCCCGGGCAGCTCCCCTAAAGTGACACCGAGCTTGGAGAATTTCCCCGGGGCCAGGGTGTGGTCCCCAGACCGTGCAAACCCAGCGTCTGCCTACCTGTTCATTTTCAGTGCGATGTACGCTGGTCTGTGAGAGGCCACCGGCAGAGGGCGATCTGGGGCCTTCTAGCCCCTTGGCCGGGCTGGGAGACGCTGCATTCCTCTTGGCTTCCCCGGCTAATCCACATCCCGTTCAAGCTTAAAAATTCTCTACTTCGGGGGCACCTGAGTGGCTCAGTGGGTTAAAGGCTCTGCCTTCGGCTCAGGTTGTGATCTCAGGGTCCGAGGATCAAGCCCCGCATCAGGTTCTGGGTGGGCTCAGCGGGGAGCCTGCTTCCCACCCCCCCACATGCCTCTCTGCCTCCTTGTGATCTCTCTCTGCCAAATAAACAAATAAAATCTTAAAAAAAAATTCTCTATTTCAAGCCTTATGCACTCCCAGGGTCCAAGACTGGAGGGTCGAGAGTTCCTAAATGCTTCCATCAGCCCTGCATAGGCCAATGAGGTTGCTCATGAGGGTCCCTCAGAGCACAGCAGACCCACCAGCCTATGCATAGGGAGGTGGGGAAGGGGCTCCTGGTAGTCACCTAGCCCTGAGCACTGGGCCAGGCATAAAGACCAGACCCCACACCCCATAAAGCGCGGAATCAATGAATGGAGTTTTGCATAAGTTTTGCATAATCGATGTTACCCATTGCAAGTGCTCTACCTTAAATGGCACAGATCGTGGGAGCACGGTCCCAGAGGAGGAGGGAGCCCTGGGGCCTGGGGTCATCAGGTAGGCTTTCCTGAGGACAAAGCCGGGCCTGGGGCTGAGAGAAGGGGGAGCAGCTTCGGGTGATTGCGGGCAAGGTCAGGGTGGTGTTGGGAGGCAGGGCGTGGCGGCTCTGGCTGGAGCCCACGATGATCTCGGAATTCCCCCGGGCTTTCCCCCTTGCCAGAGAGCAAGGGTGGAGTGGGCCGTCCCTCCTGCCTTGCTCCTTCTGCACCAGCCACAGCTGGGAAGCCCTGGGCGGTGCCCACAGCCAACGGGCACATTCTGCCTTTCCCAGACATCGGAGGTGGGCTGAGGGGAGTGCCTGAGAAGTATCGGGGACCGTGTGCTCAAGACGAGAATGGAGGCTGCTGAGGGGAGAGGGTGAGGAAGGGGGCTGATCTGGAAAATCACCTCTGAGAGTCCCAAAGTCTGACAGCAGTCAGGGCGGAGAAGCCGATATGGGCTCGGACGGGGGGTGCAGCACGTCGGGAGGGGCAGAGCCTGGCTGTGAACTGGCCTGGAGGACAGGGTTAGTCAAGGGGCAAGGCGGGAGGGACAGAGCTGACGGCCCAGGAGCACCACCTGGATCCAGTGCAGAGGCTTCTGGGGCTTTCTGGGCCCGGCGTCATCACCCTTGGCACTGACATCCCAGAACTCCCTCCTGGCATGTCCCATGACCCCGCTGGGACACCTCAGTCTCTCTCATCTCCATGATCGCGGTCTAGTCTCAACTCACAGTTGGCCCTGCCAACGAGTCGAGTCTCTACTTACAAACTACAGCTTAGCTTTGCCCCTCATCCCGATTTATCTCAGGAAGGCCCCCCAGGAAAGACGTCCCGAATTTCTCAGGATCCTGGAGCAGGTCAGCCAGTCCCTGGACACCAGCAGAGACACAGGAACGTGGTGGTCAGCCGCCGCCCTCACTGACAGTCCTGGGGGAAGACAGGCGACAAGCAGGGGAAGGAGCAGATACACAGTGGTAACTCTCAGATCTGCACTGAAGGAAAGGCTCAGTGGCAGAGGTATCTCTGAGCTGGGGATGCAGGGAAGGAGCCTGCTGTCATCTGCAGGACACCCCCCCACCCCGGGCAGGCCTGGGGTACAGAAGGTTGGCCTGCGGCTGTGGCAGGACACAGTGCGGAGTGGCCCAGGCCGAGCGGGACAGCTTGCTGGGCCCGGCATCCGGCACCCTGAGGACCTGGTGGCAGGTGAGACTTTGTTCTTAGAGCCACGTGAAGCCACCAGCAGACTCCCAGTAGACCTGGGTGCCTTTGGGAGACTCGCTCTGGCTGCTGTGGGTAGATGCAATTGAAGAGGTCAACACAGCCCTCCAGGATACCTCATCAAGGTCACGGCCATCCTCTGGTTCAAGATGATGTTCTTGACTGGGAACGGTGGGAACACGAAGCCAATGGATTTGGGGAGCGGAACCAAGTACGCTTGGGGGATGAGGAAGGGGAAATGCCCAGGTACAGCCCCCCCCCCCACTAAGGGGGGGGCTCAGACGCAGCAGCCTCGGGGAGCAGTGGGAAGAAGGAAGTGAGCTCTGTTGGGGGAGATGTTGCAAAACAGGTGTGAGGGGCCAGTCAAGGTGGAGAAGGCAGGTGGACAAGATGTCACAAGGGTTTGGGCAGATGGCACAAGCCCGAGAGTCCTTGTGGCACCAAGGACACTTGTCTGAACCACAGGCACATCCCGGCTCTCATCCCAGAGTCCAAAGAGCTGAGCTGAAGTCTACTCCATCACACAATTGACTGGCCCCTCAGACACCCTCCCGGAAGGATTTGCATCTGCACTCGGGACTTGAGCCATCCCAGGGGTACCCCGGCCCCCACCCCGGCCCTTCCCACCCCCAGCCTCAGGCACGTGCCCGGCTCCTCGCAGACAGTGTCTGGATGTCCCAAGGCACCGCACATCCCATGGCCCCAGATGAAACTTACACAGTCTCTCCCACCCTTACTGTCCCGCATCCTCTCTTGGGGGGTGATGTTCTAACAGCCAGAAACCCAGTCAGCACTCTAGATCAGGGCTGCACCAGGCTTCAGGGTACATTTAAATCACCCGGAGGTCTTGTTAAAGGCAGGTTTGACTCGGCAGGTCCAGAAGGCTGGAGAATCTGCGTTTCTGACAAGCCCTGGGGCGCTGCTGGCTGCTGCGGCTGGTCTGGGGAGCACAGTTGGAAAAGCTGTGGCTTTTCTAAGCTCTTCTTCCCGCGCCCCCTCCCGCTCTGCATCCTGCATACTTCCTCTATCTGTCCCCGGTGTTCCCCTCCTACTCCATCCTGTGGTCTCTAACCTAGGTGGTTACAGCCACCTCTTCAACCAGTATTCCTTTGGTTCCTGTTGCTGGTGGGCGTCCCCCGGAGAAATCAAATGTTCCACCATCAGTATGACTTAGTCGCCTTGGCCCAAGTTGACAACAGGGGAAGGGTGGATCCAGGCCTCCACCCTATGGCCAAGGCAGGCTGCAGGGTCTAAGGTGCTTCTGAGGCTAGGCGTGGGGCAGGGGGATGCCCACAGAGCAGACTCTGGATGGACTGCCAAGATCCAAGCCTGGAAATGGGCTCTCACAGGGTCCTGCGGTCAATCCCAGGAAGGGCGTGTCCGCCAGGGGGGCGTGTCCGATCCTGGGCCCAAGCAAGGGAGAAGGAGAGCCAAGGATGAGGCCCCATTCCAGAGCGAGGGAAGGAGGCCCCGACTCCTAGTGCTCTTAATCAGTGGGGGCAGATCTTCAGCCAGCGTGTGGACTAAAATCCTAGCCTCAACCCCAGAGATTCTGATTCTGTGTCCCTGGGGGAGCCAGTATTTTAAAAGAAAAAATAAGCGCCACCGCTCTGGGTCACTGATGCCAATGGCCCCACCTGGCGGCCATCTGGGGAATTACATAGCACTCCTAAAGGAAGGCTTCCAGAGCATCCCCTTAGCCCCAGGATCGTCTTGCTACACGCAGAACCTCTTCGGATATCTCCAAGAACACTTTGCAAGAGGGATCCTCCTCCCCACGTCACTGATGGTGAAACAGAAACTCAGAAAGTGCAGGCGATGGCTCCAACATCACACACCCGGAGGGTGGAGGAGTCAGGGTTAGATCCCAGATCTGTCTGAACCCCAGCCCTGTCATGCATGCTAATGGCTTGTAAATCTGGCAGGCAGGCGAAATCACCAGGGGAACTAGAGGGGAGGACTCCAGAATTAGCCACGTGCATGTGGCAATTTGCCCTCCCAGCAAATACAGTCAAAGCACAGAACAGTCAAAGGCAAGAAGACCATGCCCCCCACCTCCCGGGGCGGAGGCTGGCCCCAGAGCTGGGGTGGGCTTTAGAGAGCCCTCCCAGCTAAACCAGGCCTCCATCAGCTTCTGGATAATTAGGGGTGCCTGGGGGTCTCCGGGAAGGGACAAAGGCTGTGGAGGACACTTGGAGGGTCTGGGCAGCATCCATTTACCAGCCAGAGGGAGGGGCACATATTTTAGGATTTTAACAACTGACATCTGTATTTATATATAGAAATCTACATGCATGGGGAGAACAGACGAGAGAACAATAGTAATAGCATTTCAGAAGCTGGAAAGCAGATGCTTGAGTGACAACTGACTTAGCTGTGTGCATTGGCTGGGTCTCTGCTATTTTCCCAAGACCCAATTATCATGAGAATAAAGGAATGAAGGCCAATACAAAAAAAGGGGGGGTGTCCACAGCTAAAGGGGGGTGTCTTTCCACAGAGGAATAAGGAGTGGGTGAATTGAGCTGCAGCAGATCTCCTGGGGTCCCTAAGGCCGCCCAACCCAGAGGGAGTTCGGGACTGCCTTCCCTGGTCTCCAGGGACAAAGACAGTCCCGTAATGATGGGTGTCAGCCAGAGAGCCCTGCCCCCCAATATCCCGGTTGTTTCTTCCCCTATGTGTGAACGGAAGAACGAGCGCCACTGGACACTTGAGGAAAGCCAATTTCCTGACAGAGAATGGTGGAGAGACAGAAGCCTGCATGGATTCCAGGAGACACAGGGACAATTCTGGGAACGGGGAAGGGATCGGGAAAGGAAAACTCTAGAATTGTGAGCGGTCACAGACAATAATGCATGTTCTATTTTCACCTAAAAGATTGCTGCAACTTGTTTTTTCCTCTCAGCATTGTTTTTGAGGTTTGTTCATCGTAAATAAATCAAGCAAAATTTTTCAAAGTTCCTTTGTATGCCTGTCCCTCAATTTACTGAATGACACTTCGGTTGATTCTCTTTTGCTTTGTTTTGGTTTTTTTCAGTTACAAATACTGCCTAATTGCCCTGTGCCTTTGGAAAGTTACTTTGAACTTTTGGGTTTCAGTTTACAGACACTTTCTCGGTTTACAGATCCTTATCTGTAAAAAGGGGAACAGTAGAACCTACCACATAGACTTGTGATGATGATTCAATGTATTCATAAATGTAAACCAGCAGGGGACCTCAGTCAAGGGCAATTTTGTACCCAAGGACATTTGGGAGCGTCTGGAGACATTTTCGGTCATCATAACTCGGGTAAGGAGGCCATGGATATTACTGGCATCTGGTGGGTGGAGCCCAATTATGCTGCCAAACTTATCCTACACTGGGCAGGATAGCCTCCCACATGAAGAATTACCCTGGCTCAAAATACCAGTCGTGCCAAAGCTGAAAAACCCTGGAACAGTGCATGGCACAAAATAAGCACTAAGTAAACGTTAGTTTTTTTTTTTTTTTTTTAAGTAGCAATGAAAGGAGGGCCTGGGTGGCTCAGTGGGTTAACCCTCTGCCTGCGGCTCAGGTCATGATCTCAGGGTCCTGGGATCGAGCCCTGCACCGGGCTCTCTGCTCAGCAGGGGAGCCTGTTTCTCCCTCTTCCTGTGCCCCTGCTTGGATATGCTCTCTCTCTTGCTTACTCTCTCTTTCTCTCAAGTAAAATAAAATAAAATAAAATAAAAATGGGGGGACAGAGAGGAGAAGTCACAGTACAAATCTGCCCAGTGGAAAGCAGATATTGAAGTTGTAACTGACCTAGACTCCAGACAACAAAAATGAGTCCAGCAGTGAGGAAAGCAGAAAAACTAGATTAAACCAGGGCTCTGGCGATGGTGCCATCTGCCCGAGGCAGCAGGTGCAGCAGCAAAGGTTTGGAGTGTTCTGGACCCCACTCCCCAACCAGTGACTGGTGGGGGGTCCCCTGCGGTGGCACAGAAAGCAGCTATGTCTCCCCACCCTGTGCCCAGTGGCATTAGGAGACTCAGGTCCAGTGGCTTCTGTTCACCCCTATGCCCTGCAAACAAGTCACCTAGAAACATCAGCCAAACCCAAGAAGTGCCTCCTGCCCTCTGAAAGGCTAGTTGGCACCGAGCAGGGACCCAGGAGCACCAGAAGAACAATGCCAACGAGAATGGCACAGAAAGGGCTCCGAAAACAAAACTGTCATCAGAGCTAAAGTCTGCAAAAGTAGATACAACCTGCATACTAAACTGGGTGATGGCCTGCTGACAGAAGACTAAAGAGGGATTAAGAGCCCCTTCACACGGGGCACCTGGGTAGTTCCGTCAGCTAAGCGTCTGCCTTCGGCTCAGGTCATGATTGCAGGGTCCTGGGATCGAGCCCCACATCAGGCTCCCTGAGCTGAGCAGGGAGCCTGCTTCTCCCTCTCCTCCCCACTTGTGCTCTCTCTCGCTCTGTCACTATCTGTCTCTCCCTCTCTCAAATAAATGAATAAAATAAAATAAAAGTCCTCTCACACAATAACCAAAATATGAAGGGTACCATAGAAAATCACCTGTCATTCCCAGAACAAGGGAAACCACAACCCAAATGAGAGAAGACAATTGGCAGAAGCCAATACTGAGATCAATCAGATGTTGGAACTATCTGAGAAAGATTTTAAAGAAGGCAGCATGAAAACGGCATGATTCAACAATCAATTACAGATCCTCTGGAAACAAGGGAAAAGATAGAAAGTCTTAGCAAAGAAAGAGAAGTCATAAAAAAGAAAGAATTGAATAAAAGTTATGGAACTAAAAAATCCAAAATCCAAAATGAAAACTCACAGGATATGCTTAGTAGAAGAGTGGAAGTGAAAGCAGATAGATTCAGCGAGCTTGAACACCGAAAGAGCTTACTCAGTCTGAGCAGCAGAGAAAAAAAATAGACTGAAAAATTAATGAACAGAGCCTCAGGGACCTGTGGGTATAATAAAGGATTTGTGTCACAAAACTCCCAGGGGATAGGGAGAAAGTATGTGCAACTGAACAGGTGTTCATGGAAATAATGGCTGAGATTTTTCCAAACTTGGAGAAAGACATAAGCCTACAGATTCAAGAACTGAAGAGAACCCCAAGTATGGAAACCAAAGAACTCCACATCAAGACACATCATAATTAAATTTTGAAAACCGAAAATGGAGAAAAAAATCTTTTTTAAAAAAGTTTTTACTTACTTATTTGAGAGAGAGAAAGCATAAGTGGGGTGAGGGGCAGAGGGAGAAGCAGACTCCTTACCTGATGTGGGGCTTAATCCCAAGACTCCGGGATCATGACCTGAGCTGAAGGTAGATGCTTAACCAACTGAGCTACCCAGGCGCCCCTGGAGGAAAAAAAAAAAACAAAAAACAAAACAAAACAAAAAAACTTAAAAAACAGCTGAAGAGAAGAGATATACTGCCCCATGAAGTAAAAGTGATTCAGTAGAGGGTGGATTTCTCATATGAAAAAAAAACTGTCAACTCAGAAGGCCACATCTGGAGAATTGTCCCTCCAAAATGAAGGGGAAATAGAGACATTCTCAGATAAAGAAGAACTAAGAGAATTTGTTGCTAGCTGACCTAGCCTTCAAGAATGGCTAAGGGTGCCTGGCTGGCTCAGTCCAGAGAGCATGTGACTTTTGCTCTCTGAGTTGCGAGTTCGAGCCCCACATTGGGTGTAGAGATTACTTTAAAAAATAAAATCTTAAAAGAAAAGAAGAGAAAAGAAAAAGAATGGCTACAGGAAGCCCCCAAGAAATAAAAAAATATGATGACAGGGGTGCCTGGGTGGCTCAGTCAGTTAAGCATCTACCTTTGGCTCAGGTCATGATCCCAGGGTCCTGGGATGGAGCCCCACATCAGGCTTCCTGCTCAGTGGGGAGTCTGCTTCTCCCTCTCCCTCTATCTCTCTGCCTCCCCCTGCCTGTGCTCTCTCTCTCTGTGTCAAATAAATAAATGAAATCTTTTAAAAAATGATGACAGTGGAAACCAGGGACAGTGGAAACCAGGACCCTCAGAAAGGGCAGGAAAACAATGGAATGGGTAAACAGAATAGAATGTCCCTTACGTCGTGAGTTTTCTTCATCACAATTTATGGTTGAAACAAAAGTTATAGCATAATCTGATAAATTGGAAAGATCAAGGAACTTAAGTGGAGGTGAGCTTTCTACACTTTTCTCAAAATGAAAAAATGTTGACACCAGCAGGCTATGATTAATATACATGTGTAAACACATATGATAACCCCTAGGGCAAATGACTACGAAAATTATACAGTGATACACTCAAAAAACTTTATCAAGAAATCAAAATGATGTCCACAATAGCCAAACTATGGAAAGAGCCTAAATGTCCATCAACAGATGAATGGATAAAGAAGATGTGGTATATATATAGAATGGAATACTATGCAGCCATCAAAATCCCGAAATCTTGCCATTTGCGACGATGTAGATGGAACTAGAGGGTATTATGTTAAGTGAAAGACGTCAATCAGAGAAAGACAATTATCATATGATCTTTCTGATATGAGGAATTTGAGAGGCAGGGTGGGGGGGGGTCATGGGGGTAGGGAGAGAAAAAAATGAAACAAGATGGGATCGGGAGGGAGACAAACCATAAGAGACTCTTAATGTCAGGAAACAAACTGAGGGTTGCTAGAGGGGAGAGGGGTAGGAGGGAGGGGGTGGCTGGGTGATGGATGTTGGGGAGGGTATGTGCTATGGTGAGTGCTGTGAATTGTGTAAGACTGATGAATCACGGACCTGTGCCCCTGGGGCAAATAATACATTATATGTTAATTTAAAAAAAATAAAACAAAATGAAACTTTAAAAAAATGTTCACCCCACTGACAGGAGGGCAAGAAAAAAGAAACAGAGGACTGAGAAGGAGAGGGTGAACATGCAGGAAACAAATAACAACCTGGCCGACTTAGCCACTCACGTATCAACAATTGCTTTAAATGTACATAGTTTAAATACACCATTGAAAGGATTTCGGAGAGTGGCTTAAAAATAATAACCCCCTATATATTGGGTATAAGGAATTCACCTGATGTAATAACAGCAAAGTAAAAGAATGGGGAAAATAGTATCTCTAAGCAAGATAGTTTCACGGGAGTTTTTTAGCAAACATGCAAACAATTAACACCAATGTTATACAATCTATTTCAGAAAACAGGAGAGGAGGGGCCGTTCTGAACTCATTTTCTGCGCCAGTGTTACTCTGATAGAAAAACCAGACAAACATAACACACACACCAAGAAAACTACAGACCTATGTCACACATGAACTTAGATGCAAAAATCCTCAAGAAAACTTTGGTAAATTAAATCCAAGAATGCATAAAAAGACTAATAACACCATGACTAAGTGGGATTTCTTTCAGATAGGTGAGGTTGGTTCAACATCTGAAAATCGTGAAAGATTGTATCAATTTATACAGGAAAAGCATCGTCTTGAATTCAATCACCAAATGACGATAAAAATTCTCAGTGCACCAAATAAAGAAGGATTTCCTTAACCTCGTAAAGAGCATCTACAAAGCCTATTGCTAACATCAAACTTAATGGTGAGGACTGCATGACCTCCTTATAGGATTGAGAACAAGACAAGAATGTCTGTCTACTCTCCCTAGTCTTATTTGACATAGTACTAGAAGTTCTAACCACAGTGACAAGACAAGAAAAAACAAAGCTAAAAAGGCATACAGATCAGAATGGAGGAAATGAAATTGTCCCTACTTGCAGCAACAGGATTGTCTACATAGAAAATTCCAAAGGATTTTCAAAAAAAAAAAATCACTGAGAACTAATAGGTGAGTTCAGTATGATGGCTGAGTCCAAAATTGCCATGCAAAAATCAATTATATTTCTATCTACTGACAAGAAACAAGTAGAAACCAAAATCAAAAATACCATTTAAAATTGCTTCAAAGCAATGAAATTCTCGAGTGTAAATCTAGCAAAACATACACGCAATCTGTAGGATAAAATATAAAATGCTGATGAAATAAATTGAGAGATTAGAGATATGTACCAGGTTTAAGATTGGAAAGAGTCAATAGGGTAAAGATGTCAATTTTCCCAAATTGATCTATAGATTTATCTCAATTCCTATCAAATTTTCAGCAAGGTTCATTTTATAGGTATAAAAGTGCTTACTATTTATGTGGAAAGGGAAAGGGTGGTCCAAACTAGTTTTTAAGGATTTTATTTATTTATTTGAGAGAGAGAGAATATGGAAGTGAGGGGAGGGGCAAGGGGAGAGAGAAAAGCAGGGTCCCTGCTGAGTAGGGGACCATAGGGCTGACCATAGGGCTCGATCCCAGGACCCTGGGATCGTGACCAGAGCCAGAGGCAGCCGCTTACCCAACTGAGCCACCCAGGCACCTCCCGCCCAAGCTATTTTTAAAAAGAAACATAAAGGGAGAGCAATCATTCTTCCAGATGTTAAGGTTATTAAAAGGTTAATAAGGTTATTAAAATCACGTGATTTTAATCATGTGATAAAATCATGTGATTTTAATCATGTGATAAATCATGTGATTTAATCATGTGATTAAGGTTAATAAAAATCACAGTAATTAAAACACTGTCATTTCAGCAGAGGGATGGGAACACAGATCAGTAGAACAGATAGAGAATTTTAAAAAAAGACCCATATGCTCAATTAGTTTTTGACCAAGGAACAAAAGCAATTCAATGAGAGAGGGACTAGATCTTCAGTAAATAGACCAGAAACAATTGGGCATCCATAGCCCAAACAAACAAAACAAACAAACAAGTTCAAGAGGCCCTTGAACTAAGCCTCCCATTTTATACAAATTTTAACTCAAAATGCATCATGGACTTAAATGTAAGATGTAAAGCTAGAAAACATCTAGAAAAAAAAATAAGAAAAGAATATTCTGTATTCTGTATTCCAGCAAAACATTCTGGCAAAGAGTTCTTACATTTGATACCAAGAGCATGAGCCGTAAAAGGAATAATTGATTAATTGGACCTCATCAAATTTTAAAAACTTTTGCTCAGCAGTAGACCCTGTTAAGAGTATGAAAACACAAATTACAGACTGAGAGAAAGTGTTTGCAAGTCACATATCTGACAAGAGACTTGTATCTCAGATATATAAAGAGCTCTAAAAACATGACATTAAAAAGACAGACAATCCAATTAGGAAATGGGCCAGAGACACACAGAGGTATTTTATCAACAAAGACAGAGATGGCAGAGGAGCAGATAGCAAATGGAAAGCTGCTCAACATCATTCACGGGTAGAAAAATGCCAATTAAAACCACAAGGAGGTATACCTATCGGAATGATCAAACTGAAAACTTTAGTAATAACACAAATGCTAATAAAGATGAGGAGAAACTGGGTCATCACTGGTGAGAAATGTGATGTAATACAGTGTCATATAATTTTTAAAAAACACCCCGGCTAAAAAATGTTGGCTGCAGGCTAGTCCCTTCTCCTGGAATCCAACTATGCCCACATCCCAGACATTTCTTTATTGGGTGCCCCCCTCTCTCTGCCTCCTGACCAATCCTGGTGTTTCCTCGTGTGGCTCGACATGAAGTGTAACATTATCCCCATTGAACTTTGAGCAATAACACTATAAAATTCTGTTTTCTCACTCTTGACCTGTGTCTGGCCTCTCCATACCTCACCCGATGTATGGTTACGGTTAAAAATATGGTTAAAAAACATACAGCCACTCTTAGGGATGCCTGGGTGGCTCTGTCATTTAAGCTTGGGTCATGATTCCAGGGTCCTGGGGTTGAGTCCCCCATTGGGCTCCTTGCTCGACAGGGAGCCTGCTTCCCCCTCTGCCTGCCCTACCCCCTGCTTGTTCTTGCTCTTGCTCTCTCTCTCTGACAAATTAAAAAAAAAAAATCTTTAAAAAAAAAAAAAAGCAAGCATTCAACCACTCTGGAAAATAGTTCCTCTTAAAACTAAAAATGTAGTTATCATATGCACCAGCAATGCCACCCTTGAGACTTTATCACAGAATAGTGAAAACTTATTTACACATGGAATCTTGCCCATGAATGTTCTAGTAGCCTCATGCATAATAGCCCCAATTGAAAAATGACCTTACTGCCTTTCAACTGATGAATGGTTAAATAAACTGTGGTATGTCCATACAGTGGAATACGACTCAGTGGTAAAAATGACAAAACAAATGAATGGTGAGGAAGTTATGCGAAGCCATCTCCAAAGGATACATCCAGCATAATTCCAACTATTAGCATTTGTGAGAGAACAGAATTAGAGAGATGAGGTTAGTGGTTGACCCTGGCTAGGGATGGGTGGGGGAGGGGAGGATGTAGCTATAAAAGGGCAGCACAAGGGAGTATGAAGGTGATGGTACAATTAAGGTGCATCTGGGTGGCTCAGTGGGTTAAAGCCTCTATCTTCGGCTTGGGTCCTGACCTCAGGGTCCTGGGATTGAGCCCTGCATGGGGCTCTCTGCTCAGCAGGGAGCCTGCTTCCCCCTCTCTCTCTCTCTGCCTGCGTCTCTGCCTACTTGTGATCTCTCTCTCTGTCAAATAAATAAATAAAATATTAAAAAAAAACAATTAAGTATCTTGATTGTGGTGGTGGTTCCATGCAGCCACACATGGGACAAAATTACATAGACCTACACACACACACACACATGCTTGCTCATGCAAATGCATATAAACTGGTGAAATTCGAATATCAAACTCAGTGGTTTGTGCCTACTGTCAGCTTTCTGTTTTTTTTTTTTTAAGATTTTATTTATTTATTTATTTATTAGGAAAGATTGAGAGTGAGAGAGAGCATGAGAAGGGAGGTCAGAGTGAGAAGCAGACTCCCCATGGAGCTGGGAGCCCAATGTGGGACTCGATCCCCAGACTCCGGGATCATGACCTGAGCAGAAGGCAGCTGCTTAACCAACTGAGCCACCCAGGCGCCCCAGCTTTCTGGTTTTGATATGGTACTATAGCTGTGCAAGATGTGAGCATCGGGGGAGGTTGGGTGAAGGGTGCCTGGGACCTCTTAGCACATTTCTTTGCAATCTCCTGTGATTCTATAATTAATTCAAAATGAGAAGTTTTTTTTTTTTAAGATTTTATTTATTTGACAGAAAGAGAGACAGTGAGAGGGGGAATACAAGCAGAAGGAGTAAGAGAGGGAGAAGCAGACTTCCTGCTGAGCAGGGAGCCTGAGGTGGGGCTTGAACCTAGGATCCTGGGATCAGGACCTGAGGCGAAGGCAGACACTTAATGACTGAGCCACCCAGGCATCCCGAGAAGTGTTTTTATTTTTTTTTCAAGTGGGAACAGAATGCCTATGAAGGAAAATAAGCAAAGCCAAACTTCAAAATCCTCAAAAGTCTCAGAAATTGGCATCAGCTACATCTTCCAAAAAAAAAAAAATCATCTGCTTTTTTTTTTTTTTTTTTTTTGAATTGTAAAGGAGGCTAAAACCAAGAACAGAAGAAAGCACTCAGAAGAAATGAGACTCCAGGTCCCCTCCCCTCCTCTGCTCAGCCAGGTGTCTGCCCCTCCCCTACTCTGGGGATTTTCTTCTCTGATGAGAATGAAGCAGAAAGTGTCTCAATATTTATTCCTACCCCGCAGTAAGGATGATGGCAAGTGAAGGGATGTTGGAAAATTTCATCTTTATTCCTGAAGAAGAGTTGTCCTGTGGTCCCAGGACAACTTACCCTTTTGGTCTCTGGAAAACCTTTAAAAAGAGAAAAGTAGGAGGACAGTGGCTACATATCAGTCACTGGTTCTTGCCCATTTGGTTTTCTAGGAACACTTCCTTGGAGGTAGACTAAGTTATTGGCCCAACCACCCGGCAGTCCTTTGCCCACTGACCTCCACAGCTTTATCCCTACCTTCTGGAAGGCCTATTTTCTTCCGTGATCACATTCAACTTGGGAATTAGAGCGCCTGCTTATTGCTGGTGCGGGTTTGAGAAACTAAGTGTTGCTTTCAGGGCTAAATAATGGAGTTTTGGGCCATATCGCTGGTTCCCTAGGCAATATATTTCCCTCCAAAACCTACTAGGCTTCCATTCTATTTGTGCTTTATTAATTCCATATGAGAGTACTCATAGCCAAAGAGCTTGCCTGGACACAGTTTTAAAATCTGAAGACTTGAGTCATTTCCTTGTTTGCTCTTGTGGTCTGCTCATCACCAAATTTCGCAACCTAATGAAATGGAGGCTATTTTTTAAAATAATCAATTTAGTTTGGAAGGCAACACTCTTGATCTACTTTTTTGCCAGCAACTTTTTGGTTTCTGCATGACGGGGCATCAATCTGATCTCCTGCCAAGTACATACCTCGATTCTGGAAGAATTCAGCCTACAGCTGGTATGGTATCTGTCCTCCCCCAACACTCAGAAACCAGGCTTCTTCCACCTTCCATTTTTATCCTGACATCGTGGGTTCATTCTCAAGGCGTAAGACTGCAGCTTCCAGCTCTAAGCAGTAGGACAGCAGAAGGGCTAAGGGAAGGAGGCAGCGATAGATGGGGCCTTCCTTGGGGACAGGAAGAGGTGGTATGCTTTTGTTGGAAGAAGTGTGCATGTGGATATGTGGTATAGAGTGGGAGGACCATGGGCGAGATGGTGGTTCCTCCCATTGTATAGATTCATTGCTGAGAAGCAGCTGCTCAGACAGAATCAAGTAAGTTCTTTCCAAGCTTGTGAAATCTTTCCCAGGTCTTTTTTGCATTTAGTGGGATATGTGACTAGTTCTCGTCTGTGGAGTGTGGGAAGGAGTGCTACAGGCGGCTTCAAGGTGAGCTAGTTCTCTCCATCTCTGCCCTGTTTATCAGTGGATACAGAGGGCTCCAAAACCTAGGGCAGGGATTCTTGACATATTTTATGCCATGAGCCCTCTTGGTAGTCTGGTAAAGTCTATAGACCCTTGTACAGAACAATGTTTTTTAAAAAGCATAAAATAAAATACATAGGATTATAAAGGAAATCAGTTACCTTGAAACACAGTTACCAAAATATTCTAAGTGTTATGACATAATATTTATGCATTTGAATAGCATATCAAATATCAAGATCTACTGGAGACTCTAATAGCTACCACATTTTCAAAGTAGTAGTTGAATGAAAATGATATTTCAAGATACCTCAACATTTTCCGTTAGAATGATGACAATGTTTTCCAACTAGAGAAGGTTGCTCAACATTGTGAATGTACTAAATACCATTGAATTGTACACTTTAAAATGGTTAATCTGGGGTACCTGGGTGGCTCAGTGGGTTAAGCATCTGCTTTTGGCTCAAGTCATGATCCCGGGGTCCTGGGCTCGAGCCCCGCATGAGGCTCCCTGCTCTGCGGGGAGTCTGCTTCTTCCTCTCCCTCTGCCTTCCACTCCCGCTGCTTGTGCTCTCTCTCTCTCAAATAAAATCTTAACAACAACACAAAACCAAACAGTTAATTTTAAGTTATGTGAATTTCACCCCAATCAAAAAAGAAAATATTAATTGGGGGAAAAAGATCTCATCAGTGACAACAATAGGATATTAAACTGTCAGGCTGGGGTTTCCACTGGTGATAGTTACAGGTACTACTCATTCTCCTGGGATTGTTACCTAGTTTCAAAATAGCAGGTGATGTGAAAATTTTCTCATCTGGGTACACAGCCTCCCATCATGAGGTCTATACACAGATCCCTTGGGAATATATGGACCCTCCCCCTCCCCCCATAAGAACTTTTGTCTTAGGGGATAACAAAGCCACAAGAGGAAGGGGCCCAGGTCCCTAGATCTTTCTACATGGAAGAAAGTCATTTGCTGAAACGGTTGTTACCCAACCAAGATACTTTGTATTTATTTATTAGAGCAGCTAGCATTACCCCCAGGCAGTAAGTTCCAATTTCTGCTTGAATTATGAGTCAGATTTCTATTTAGAAACTGAATCAACTCTAAATCCTAATAAATTCAGAAAGTGACCCACAAATCAAATTATACATAAAGAAACTGGAGACTCTTGTCACCTCAGCCCTTCCCGAAGAAGACCCATGGCCCCAACCAACCGAATGAGGGACCCACATTCAGTCTCCTGTCATCACTCCAACACCTCACATATCCCATAATAAGTAGCAAAGGAACAAACTATCTTTTGTCCAGGGTAGTATCCTGGATTAATCTGCCCATAAGCTTTAAGTCAAATAACCCCAAATCAAATAACTGCCCTACATTTGGACGTTCAATCTCAGATTCAGTGAAGTACCTCACCCAGTAAGCATATTTGAAGGTGTTTGGGTGTGTTTGTTCTCTTTCGTTATTTAAGGCCAAAGCAATTGCAATCAATTCAGATCTCTAGGGAGTGGGGCTGGAGTGGGGCCAGAGATGAGACATCTACTTTCTTCTTCATGCCTTCCTGTTGTTTGGTTTTAATCATTTTTTAAACCATGACCACAGATTAGTTTTACAACAGGGAAAGAGGGGGTTTGGTCTTAGGAAAAACAAAAACAGACACTTAAAAACAGAAATGGATTTGCAGCTTCTCCCCATTCCCTTGAATTCTCTAAAGTGAGTCTTCAGGGAGTGCAGCAAAGCTCTGAAATGGGAGAGCTCCACCCCGCCTCCCACATTCCAAGGCATGGAAGCACCTTCTCCTCACTCGGTACTAGGAGTGAGACCAAGATTGGATGGGTTCCTGGAGAAGCAGCTGGCCGGGGATCTGAGCAGTGCAGCTGGAGGCTTGGTACAGAGACCTTAGACCTCTGCTTCTTTCTGCATCCTTCCTTTCTTCGGGCAACAGCATCCTCAGTTCCTTGGGAGACCCCCCACCCCATTCTTTCCATATGTGCTTTGAGTGAGCTTGAAGACAATCCAGATCCAAGAGTGGGTACGTGACTTCTTCCCGGCAGGTTAGGACATTGACCTGAACGTGGCATTTGGTTCAGGGATGAAAATGATAGTCAGACCCAGGATGTCTATTCATGTGTTGAGGGAAGCTCTCTCCCCCTGTGCTTGAACCTGGGTAGGGGCTGGCATCCATTCCACTTCAGTGTGGCCCCTGATGATAAAATCAATGTGGCGGTGAGCAGAACTGAGAGTGGCATTAGCGCCCAGATCAAGCCACACCTAAAGCTGGTGTAGATTTCCTGGTCTTTTAAAGCCATTTGGGCCAGTGAACTACTTTCTTATCTTAAGCTGTTTGAATTGGGTTTTCAATCAATTGCAGGTTAAAACAATGGACAAAGGGCCTATTTGGAGAAAACTGTGGCCTGGAGGCCTTGAGGCCAGAGAAGAAAAGACAGATGGCCAGGGTGGATCCATGTCTTCGGCACTTGGTGGGGATGAGGGATCTTGGTCATCAGTTCTGGTCCCTAGCTAGCAAGTCTCCACCCTGAAAGAAGGCATCAGACTGTCAAAGCTGAGTGGCCAGGGTCCATATTTCAGGCTCAGCAAGCAATCTCTAGAACGACTTTGTGCTTCTTTATGGGCTGACGATGTGCAGATCGTCCACTCCAACATTCTGGTCACACAGTGGTTGGCCTTGTCTTGCAGATAAACCTCGGAACATGTTTCATTTGACAGCCTCCTGTGAATTTTAGTTACTGTTGTCAGTCTGACCAACCCTGCCCATCTCTTGACAACTCTAGTTGCTGGTCTCATAAAGATATGGCCTGGATCCTACATTGATCCTGAGTTTGAATTCCAATGCTCCAGCAATGCGTGAAAAATAGACATCAGAGCAACATCGGTGATCAGGGCCTGCATTCATTTGTCTGTCTTTATAATTTACCCACCCACCCACTATCCAATACATTAAGTGAGCATCAGATTAGAAGTATTTTGATCACAAGTGGCAGAAGCCCGACTCTTAAGCAAAAAATGCGTTCATCAGCTATGTACTTGGGACAGATTACAGGCTAAAAGGAAAAACTACCGAAACTTGGACCTTGGCATCCGGTACCAAGGCTTCGTGTCATGGAGATATTCTCTCTTCACCATCTGTCATCTCTCCATGTGGTGGGGAAGATGCACTGCTTGTACCAATTCATACTGTCCTTGCTTAGCATCCCATTGGAGCCAGGATTCTCTTCCTATGTCCATTAACCAATCCAGATGGGTCCTGCTTGGGTCCCATGGCTACCCATGGACCTGAGCGGCAAGGTTCTCAAAATAGAGGAAGAAACTGGGAAAGTCTGCAGGTTGGAAAGCCTCAGAAGCAACCCCAGTTGGTGGAATGGAGGCAACAACATGAGTCAGACTTACATGCGTAGCTCATAGCCTCGCAGGGGAGGTGAGAACATCATCTGCTAAGTGCCCTCATGGAGGGAAAGATGGTGGGGAACTTGAGCCAACAGTGACCAACTCTTCCAGAGAAGCCTTCCCAGAGAGGTGAGGTGGAATCTGCTCCCGTTCTCTGGCTGTCCTCAACTATCCCTGAGGTACCCCTTTCCCCACTCTCCACACATCTGGTTCACCTGGGGCTGACCTCACACCAAGGCATGGAAGCACCTTCCATGGTTCACCATGGGGGGGGGGGCGGGGAAGAGATGGGGCTCAGGCCAGGCCAATGAGAGCCTGTCCTGGGCTTTTTGCTGGAACAATGAGGAAAGAGGTACCCTCTCTATCCATGTGGAGAAACTGGTAGAATCTGGTAGAAGCAGATGTTAGTGGCCCTCTTCCCTGGCTGGTCGCAAAGTCCGTGTGAGGACATTCGTGTGGAGGAGAGTGAAGGATGGGCGAGTGAGATTGATTCTTGACATCTCAAGATGCCTGAACTTTTCACTTACGGGACACCTGAAGGCGTAATGACCTCTTTCTGCATAAAGTCTATTTGAGTTGGGGTTTTATAACTTGCGATGGGAGGTCCTGCCCAACACGGGGTGCTCTTTGCTGTGAATCTGGAAGGGTGAGGGATTTGGTGGTTTCTCTTCTGAAAGAACAGGATGTGCCCAGGCAGGGCCACCATTCGTACCCTCTGTGGTACCTAGCCTACTGAGTTGGCCCCAGGTAAGTCCATCTTCCCTGTATGTTCGTGCTGCTCCTGGCTTGCTTCTGTCTTCTCTTCCTGAATCTGGACTGGGCTTGTGACTGCTTTGACTAATAGAATACAGAGAATGTGCTATTCCTCAGAAGGCTTGCTGCTACCTTTTCCTCCATCATGGAACCCTGGGTTGCCAGGTAGGACATCCGGGGGGTGGGGGGGAGAAAGGCCCCCGAAAAGCCAGGAGGATGAGACATTATACAGAGATAGAGGTCTCCTTGGGGGGCCTAATATGGCAGGCACTCAATCCCTAACCACCATGTCACATATAGGCAGAAGACCCCCAGTGAGACCAGTAGAACTGCCTAGGTGGGCACCAGAATCGTGAGATATAAACAAAGTTGTTTTATGCAGGAAGTTTTTTGTTACGGACTCCCCTCCTCCATACACACTGTGCCAATTGTAAAAAGTAGCGTCCTCTGGGCAGACAAATTACAAAAAGGCACCCCTCTATCCAGACTAGAACACGGGTTGCTGGGGCACAGTACTCAAGTGGGCATAGAGACCCAGATGTCAGCCCCTCAGCCAGGTGATACTGAATAGCGGGGGCTGCACAGGGCCAGTGCTTGGAGGTCTGGGGTTGGAGGATGTGGAGGGATGCAGAGAGGTCAGTCTGCACTTGTTTTCTCAATCCCTCACCCCTGCCGGTGCCCTGTCCACTGTCCTCTGGCACCCTAAGACCGGGCTGTCACTTGATTTCTTGGAAGAATACAGGTAAGGACCACCCCCAGGCCATGCCGGAGAGAGGCAAGCACAGAACTCCAACAGCTTTTGTCCTTCAATCATTTCCTCACTCTGTTCTCTGCTACCCCCGCAGCAAGCAGCTACCCATTTCCATGTCCTTGTAGCCCAAGTCAGCCTTCAGGGAGGGGGTATCTCACTTCGTTGCTCTTGTTCATCCCTGGAACCAATTTCACACGCACTTCTTCAGGGTGGATTTTTCAGGAAGGAGCCCATGGCCCATCCTTGTTTGCCCAGTAGTGGGCAAGTGGCGATCTTTTTCCTCCACACCACGCCCCTCAGCATGGGTCTCTAAAGGATTTGTTCATTGGGTGTCTCTTCCCTAGACTGTGAGCTTACTCAGGGCAGGGTGGGGCCTGATTCATCTCACATTCTGGCTCCAGCACACGGCCTCACCCACCTGGCAGCTAACGTGCACCGAGGCACGCACCATCACCAACGATCTCTGCTCACCTCCAATCACCACCTGCATAGAACCGGTATAGAACTTGATTCCCGAAGGCAGCCGCGTACGGTTTCTCGGGCTCCGATCCCACCAGTAGAGCTGTGCCTAAACTTAAGTTACTGCACCGAAACAGGCCACTGATTAACTTTTTCTGCATATTCGAGGCAGGAAGAAGCATGATGCGACTGTTCACGGTCGAGTGTCTCATCTTTAGGCAGATCAAAGGCACTGGCTCAAGTCAAGTGTGCGAGCCAGTGCGCGTTTCCACGTGATGGCCAGGAGAACGCAGGCGAAGGGGATCGAGGACAAGGAGCAAAGAGAGGAGACAAAAATGAACAGCCCAAGACTAAAAAAGGCAGGGGGAATAGATGGGGAAAAGGGCGGCCGGTGGAGAAGAGGAGAGAAGGGACGAGCAGGAAAGGAGCGGCAGAGGAGAGCGGGAAGAGGCGCGCGCCGGGCCGGCCCACCTTCGCCCAGTGAGGGGGGAGTGCGAAGGGGCGGGGCTTGGCGAGCGACGTGCGGGGAGCGACCCACCCCTCCGGACCCCGAATGGTCGCGCCCAGCGGCGGCGGCCAATGAGCGGCCGGGATGTTGGAGCGGCGGCGGCGGTCCGGGAGCTCGCTGGCGGGGGGACGGCGGCCGCCGCCATGATGCTTGTTTGCTTTCAATGAAAACGAGGGGGGCGCGAAGGAGGAGGCGGCGGCGTCGGTGGCGGCGGCGTCGGCGGCGCGGAGGCGAAGGCGGCAGCGGGCGCAGCGAAGAGGGCGAGGCCGGGGGCCGAGAGGGCGGGAGGGCGTAGTGGCGGCCCGTCCGGGCGGCTGAGGCGGGCGGCTGACGCGGTGGCGCTCGGAGGGGGAACAAAGAGCGGCGGCTGAGGCGGCGGAGGAGCGGCGGCGGCGGCGCTGCAGCAGCGGGCGGGACTGGTATGGTGGTTCCACAGGTCAGACCCCGCTGCACTCACAGGGAGGAGGCGGCGGCAGCGGCGGAGGAAGGCGGCGCACCCCGAGAGGTGAGCGAGAGGGGCCCGAGGCCCGGCCGGGCGCTGCTCCCCGCACTGGCCACGCACGGGCCCCCGCTTCGTCGTGCCCTCCGGGACCGAGGCGCGCGGGGCCGTGGCGCGGGCCACCTGAGTTTTGTGGGTGGCGGAGCTGGCGGCTGTTGGGGGGCCTCTGGACGCGCCGCTGTGGCTATCCGGCCGGGTCCCAGGCCGCGCCCCCCGCGCCCGGCCCGGGGGCGGGGGGCGTTGATTGACGGCGAGGGCGGGGGCGCGCAGGGGGCGGGGGCGGGGCGCCCTGGCCCGGGGACCCCGGCTGTGGCCACCCGGAGGCGGCGAGTGGGTGTCTGAGACTCTTGGCCGGGATGAGTGGCAACTTTGGCGGAGTGGCTGTGCGGGATCGTGCGTCGTGGAGTGTGGAACTTCGCAGTTACCGCAACGCGGGAAACCAACTGTTGACCCCCCCCACCCCAAAAGTATTTAAAATTCAGTTTAACGCAGATTTCGGGGGAGGGGATGGGAGTGACAAGGAGTTGGCTAAAGAGGCACTTAGCACTGAGATGAAGGGATTTCTAGTATTGCTCACAACTAGCCCTAATTACTTACTTTGAAGCAGTTTTCTCCCGTGACCCCAACCCCATCTCTCCCTTTTTATTTCTAAACGCTAGTCGTTATTTTCTTTGGAAACTTTTTTTTTTTATTCCCCTTTTACTCTTTTCCTCCCTCCCTTCCCCAGAGACACCTGTAACCTTTCCTTTAACTGTTCCTGCAGATGTCAACATCGTGAATAGTCCTCTTTCTTGACCTTCTTGGATTTACTGTGTTAAGCTGACGTGGTTTATATAATCTGCTTGAATTTGAGTTCCCAAACTTACCTGTTTTCCAGGTGGGTTGTCTCATTAGTGCTAGTGCGAAATTTCTTGCGTTCTTGTGTCTGGAGATTTAATTTTGGAGAGGAAGAGAGAGAATATGAACAAGTGAAAAATAAAACGGCGGTAATAACACAACACTGGGTGTTTTTCTCAGCACCCTAGGGTTTAACCATTTCAAAGCAGTTTTGTAGGCTTTCGGGGCTGATGTGGTCATGGATCAAAAGGTTTTGAAGACTTTCTTTGTAATTGCTGTCGGAGCAGTTACCACAGTCTTCAGAATGTGATGACTCTAGAATGAAAATTGCTTAATATTTTTAGACCAGTGATCTAGTCCGGTCAACCTGCTTTAAACAAAATATTTGAAAAGCCACCAGTGTGGAAACTGAGACCCAGAAAGGTTAAAGTGACTCACCCAAGGGGCTTGCAGTTAGGAGGGAAGGCACATGAGAATGTGAGGTATTTGCTGAAGATTAGTGTTTTAATGTGTAGAAGTTATTTGTGGTCGTTGTGTCTCTTCAGTTTGCAGGTGAACAAGGTACTAAGTGAAGTAGTCTAAAATAAGGGTGTGATAGAAGACGTTTTCTTGTGAGACTGAGAAGATTCATTCTGAAAGTTGATGGTTGCATGGTTTCAAAAATGTCTTGATCTGTGGTACTGTAGATGAAGACGCACTTTTGAATGCCTATTTGGTTTATAGGTGTTTTCAGGTTTCTTAAATCTTGATGGCACATCAAAACTACAATTATTGGGAAATTTCAGACTATTCTCTCTTTTTTTTTAAATTTATTTATTAGAGAGAGACTGAGAATGAGAGGGGAGAAGGTCAGTGGGAGAAGCAGACTTCCCGCAGAGCCAGGAGTCCGATATGGGACTCGATCCTGGGACTCCAGGGTCATGACCTGAGCGGAAGGCAGTCGCCTAACCAACTGAGCCACCCAGGCGCCCTAGACTATTCTCTTGACTAGAAATGAAGTTGGTTATAGAACTTGGTCCTGACTGCAAATAAAAAAAAAAAAGGCATAAATACGCCTTTTGGTCAGTGCTTAGGCATCTCGCTATACGCATGTTAACCTTTGTATATTCTTCGAGGCATAAGGTTTTATTCATATCGTTGTGCAATGAAAAGGGATAATGTATGTAAGGCGTACTAGAATAGATGGTCAGTGCTGCTCACTGTGCTGCTCAGCTGTGGCCCTTGGGCCATGAGGAGTGAGTGATCAGTATCTTCACACTTGTAACTTTCCCAGGTGCAAGGTACACGGGTTGGGAAACTCTGCTTTTAAAGTGTTTAACTCTTTGGAAAAGTCCAGATCGGTTCGGCTAAGGACGTGTATTTTAATGCAGAAAAGGCTGAGACTTGTGGGTATGCACACTTTTTTGTTGTGAATGGAACTTTATGTTATTTGTCTAGAGAAGCTCCAATTTCAGTTTTCAAATCCTTAGCTTCCCCCTTTGACGAACTTTTTTCTTTAACCTTGCCTGCTACTCACTTTACGAAGGTAGCCATTTTACAACAAAGTGTGGTTCAGAAAACACTGAAATTGGGGCACCTGGGTGGCTCACTTGGTTGGGCAACTGCCTTCGGCTCGGTTCATGATCCCGGAGTCCCGGGATCGGGTCCCGCATCGAGCTCCCAGCTCCATGGGGAGTCCGCGTCTCACTCTGACCTTCTCCCTTCTCATCCTCTCTCTCACTCTGTCTCTTTCCTAATGAACGGATAAAATCTTAAAAAAAAAAAAAAAAAAGAAAGAAAACACTGAAATTAAGAAATACCGAATAAATTAAGCTGTAAACTGACTGTACACAGACCATGGTGCATTAGAGTTGGGATTCACCATATTTTTGTATTTGAATAATTAAAGAGGAGGAAGTTATTTGGGTCCAAAAGGAGGACTCATATATATACACTGCCTTAACCTTACCCTTCTTGGGTCTTTACCTCTCCCTCATCCATTTATATTTTCTTGATAACTTCGTTTGTGTGTCAAGGAATAGTGTATGCTGGACACAGCGTTGGACCCTGAGAATTCAGAAATGAATTCTGTTCCATTTTTACTGTGTAGCCTATAGGTCCTGTAGGCGTACAAAGCGCTATGAGAGAACGGAAGAAAGGATGAATAAGTTTGTGGAAGGTGTGGGGCCAATTTACAGAAAACAACACAGAACAGGTGTTTGTCAGACTGGGGTGAGGGGGTCATTTCAAACAAGGGAACGGTGGGTGCGTGAGGTGCCAGAAGTTGGGGTATGGCCGGTGGTGAGTTGATACTGGCACAGGGAGAGTGACTGCAGGTGAGCCGAAAGCTGTGTCCTCGATTTTGAAGGACCACGCTTGCTCATCCAAAACTGAGGTTTGTATCTTTATCCCAAAAGGAGGGAGCCAAAATATTTTTATTAGGGGAGCAAGGTGATTTATAGACTACTTCGGCGTCAGTGTGGAGGATTGAATGGAGGTGCCCTACATATGAAAAAGTCACTTTTTCTGTAGTTCCTTTCATTATGGACTTGAGCGTTTGGCCAGTTGCTCTACAATACAGGGTTATTTAAAATCGAAATGTCAGGAAGTTTTAGAAGAAGTCAAAAGCAGTCAAAACGATGAAACCCATAACATGGTACACTTGAAAATTCAGGCACTGAGAACTTGTTTTTTGAGTTACGCTTAGGCAGACTGTAGAGCCTAAGCTGGAGAAAACTACCCTCTGCTTCCCAGAAGGGAGAGGCACCAAGTTTAAAGGTTGTGACTATCCTAATAGTCAGTTGGGACATGGGCTGTATGTATGTGAAACTTGAGGGAGGGCACGGTTTTCTCTTCAGTAACTTACTGCAGTTGGAATACTGAAATTTTCTTAAAGTCTGAGAGCTCATCCTACAGCTGATAGTGTAGGTAGTTCATTCTGCTGTGAAGCAGCATATAGGTTCCTGAAAGTTACCATGGTATGCAAAATTGTGCGGTGAAAACTACAGGCTCGCGGGGAAAAATGAGATCAAAACACAACACTCAAAAACTTAGTGGCTTATATTTAAAAACGCACCTGATGAAAATGGTAACACAGTTTTACACATGTGAAATGACTAAGGAATACATAAATACTATAATAAATGTGGCACTTTACATTGAGAAAGACCTGGTTTGCTTGTGGAAATAGGCATGCAAAGGCTGCTTGTGAGTTCCTGTGAAATGGTAGAAGGCAGGTTACCTGAAATCAAATGGAATGTTATAGTAACACCAGATGTGGGTGGGTGGGTGTGGCTCATATCACACAAGGAGAACTGAGGGGGCAGGTTGTGTTTGAGGTGTGCGTGTTTTGTGTGTTTCTGCACAGCTCAGTTCAACTGGGTGCAGTTTTTTTTTCTACCTTCATCTAGTGCAGTAGATGCAAATGGCAAATGGTATGCAAATGGGAATTTTGCATTGTGCTCACATTCCCTGATATATCAATCACATTGGAACAGATTCACATTTCAGAACAAGCAATATAGCAGAACTAATTATACTTGAATACAGCATTTTAAAATAGTGCTAAACCTTGGTTCCAAAAATACACAGACACCCATATGTCAGGCGCCATGTATAGACTTGCTATCCTTGTGGGGCTTATGGTCTTTTGTCCCAAGTGGATTTATAGTGGGGTAAAGATGCATGAAGCAATAAAGCACTCATCAGGTTATACAGTAACGAGGAATATACAAAGCATTTGGAGCACGCTAAGGAAGGAACAGCTAGTTCTGTTTGGGAAACTTGATGGAGTCATCTCAGAGGTCTTTGAGCTGAATTTTGAAGGGCGAATTGGCACTTGTCAGGCAGAGTAGGACTTTTCATGGAGGGGAATCATGCACAAAGTCAGCTTACATACAACTTGGGCTGTGAAACATAGGATGCCAGGATACGAGGGACAGGAAGAGCGGTCAGAAACAGTTGGTGAATAGTCTTAGGCTTTTTCTTGAAGTTGGGGACTTTAATGGGGATCCATTGAGAGCTTAAGTGGAGAGGGGTGAAGAAATTGTGACACACTTTTTCAGGAGACCCATAGTAAAAACGTGGAGGTTGGATGAAAGGGGTCAAGAAATTGGGGCCAGAGAGTTTATTGAAGTCCTTGTGAGAGGTCAAGGACATAATAGAAGCTAGAAAAGAATAGGATAAATTTTGAAAGATACCAATCAGAATTAGGGACAGATAAGCAAGGAGTTATAAAAATAGGGTACCACTCAGAAGTTTTTTTTATCTTGGGTAAACTGGCTTGATTTAACTTGGAAAGTAGAGGAAGAAGAGCAGATTTGGGCAAGGAAAGTGCAAGAGCTTGCTTTTGATTCTAAGTTTGGTTCCACATGGCCTGTTGGATATTTAGGTGGATATGTCTAATAGGTTTCTGGACCAGAGAGTGGTTGGGGATTTTATAGATTTGGTCAGTATATAGTTAGTTCTGGAAGTTAGAAGATCACTTGGGAAGAAGGTATGAACAAATGCTTTTCACCTTTGGGGGGAGGTAGGGTCCCCATTTGAGAATCATTTGAGAATTATGGCCCCTGTTGAGGAGAATGAAAGTATGCATACACTTAAGTGTGAAACTTCTTCATGGAGCTCACCTTTATATAGGACAGGAAGAGGAGAGGACCAAGCGAATCCTTAGGAGCAGCCAACATTATGTTTTGGACAGGACTGCCATAAAATGGTTAACGAGGTAGGAGAATAGGAACGAGCAAAATTACAGATGCCAAGAGAGGTAGGAGTGCTGAACAAGAGGGAGTTTTCAGTGGTGACAAGTGATGGCCAGGTTTAGGGCAGGATGAGCTCTGAGAATGGTTTAATAGGATTCAGCAGTTATGTGAATATAAGCAGAGCAGATTTTTCTGGGACCAGGGAGGTAAAAGTCAGACTGTAGGTTAGGTTGTAAGCAAATGGGAGGTTAAGAAAAAGGTTACAGGCTGCTGTTTGGAAAGTTTAAAATAGTAATAGTAATAGTTTAAAGAAGAGACAGGATTGAGAGAAGGTAGACACTTACATTGGTTGCCAGCCTCGATGTTTTCTTTAAGTCCAAAACAGGAAATACATTTCTAATGTATATATTTATATTTCAGATTTTCCCCTGATGTATTGGCTTAAATGATTGACTTTTTATTTGGTCACATAAAGTTATTTTCTTTGTGGAATTTTTTTTTTTTTTTAAGATTTTATTTATTTATTTGACAGTGAGAAAGAGATCACAAGTAGGCAGAGAGGCAGGCAGGGGGTGGGGGAGAGGGGGAAGCAGACTCCCCGCTGAGCAGAGGGCCTGATGTGGGGCTTGATCCCAGGATCCTGAGACCATGACCCAAGCCGAAGGCAGAGGCTTAACCCACTGAGCCACCCAGGTGTCCCTTCTTTGTGGAATTTTATGGGAGTTCAAAAACAGGAAAATTTCCTCATTAGAGGTGGATCTGATGTAAAATCATAATGTTAGAATTTTCAGGCTTTAGTTAGTGGAAGACTAAAAATTTACTTTTCATACACCTTGCTAAGTTTGTATTTGTCCTGTGCTCAACAGTCCAAAATTGAGTTAAATGTTTGATGCACTTTTATTTTTTTTTAATTATTATTATTTTTTTTTTAAGAGAGAGAGAGAGCAAGTGAGAGAGCAGGGGAGGGCAGAGAAAGAGGAAGAGAGAATCCCAAGCAGACTCCCCTACTGAGCAAGGAGCTCTGTGGCCCAATCCCACAATCCCCAGATCATGACCTGAGCCGAAGGCAGTCGCTCAACCAACTGCGCCACCCAGGCGCCCTCTAGTTTGTATTCTTAATTTCACTGTACTCCCCCCACTTCCAGTCTAACACAGGCACATGATGATGTGGCTTGGAATGAACCTTTGTTACAGATTTGATAACGTGGAGAGAATCCAGTTGCTGTCCCAAACTTATAACCATTTACATTGGTGGCTAATCATGTTGATAGAATAGAGGCTACCTGGCAGGTTCTTAATATTTGTGATTCTGTTTTAGGTTATGGATCAAAAACCTCATGAAAGCCCACTTAAGAATACTATTCATGCTGGTCAAAAATCCAGTTTTAAAGCACTTCACTGTTTTAGGAAAAGGCAGTCACATATGCGGTCAAAATGCCGTGTGTAAACAAAACTCCTATTTGAACAGAATTGCTTTAGATTTCTTTCCAAATCTTCTGAAACATCACTCAGTAGCTTTAGAGCAGTATTCTACAGTTACTACAGGCTTCTTGATGATTTGTAAGGTCAGCATTTCATGAATAATTTTCTTTTAGGGGAAACAAAGAACTAGTGGGTTAAAATTGCCAGTACATTAAAACCTCCCAAGTGATTGTTGATATAAATTAGCAGCTGGAATAAATGTTGTGTATCTCAAGAGACCAAAATTCTCACTAAATAGTGGTCATTAGACTATTATGAGTTGTAAGAGAGGGAGACACTAATAGATTATGGAAAATCTAAGAAAAGATAAAGAAATGAAAAGACTTCTGCTGGTATCCATCATTTGCTGCTAAAGCTATAAGCCCGATGGTTGTTGCTTATCTCATGTTAAGGAGCACGTTTCGGATTGATAGTTTTGCTCGCCTTACCTTTTTGATCTTGGTGAGGTTTTACCCCACAAATCATGGTTTTGACTTACCACCCTCCTTATCAGTGGGCACTCAGCTTTTGCTGATTAGATGGCAGATTGTCTTTGTCTTAGTATCTTGTTCATTCCGTATGTTGGACTTCAAATACAGAGAATAAAAATCTAACCTGACAAACATTCGTTATTTATTTTGAGTTGAAATTTGTGGATGACCTATTCTTGGGATATCTCTATTGTTGTATATGGAGTTAATTTATTGGATTGAGTGAAATTGCTAGTATTTGAACCATTTTTGGCCTTTAAAATTAGTGGTTTGCTATGGTCGTTGCATAGGAAACTTCTCTCGGTGCTTCTCCGACTGTATTTTATATTCACTCGTGTGTTACTGGGCATGTGCCCATGGTTAGAATTGCGTTCGAACAGCGGTGTAGTCACAGGCTGTTACAGGCTGTCTCACAGGCCGGGCCCTGTGGATGCAGATGGGAATGCCAATCTTCTCTTAGGGCTTGATACCAACTACTCTGTCCTGCTGTTCGGCTCTGGGTTTTGGAGGAATATTTTACCATAATTTCAAGATCCCTGTTTTCAAAGAGGTCTTATTGATTGGAAATCTTAGTTAAGCCAATTTGTACCGAAACCTATTTTTGTACTAGTTGAGAAAAGATTTAAGGAAATTGTGTGTGAGATGGGGGGGGGGGCGGCGGAGGAGTCGGCTCTCGAAACCTTTAAGTTCTCAGAGAGATTCCTAAGATGTTATTTGTCTTTTTCATTCTTATTCTCTTACGAGTGTACGGTGGAGTTTTCCAGAACCTAAAACAATGTGTGGTATCTGATCAGGTTGACTTCAGAGCAGATATGCGAATCCAGCTGTCTCTTAGTATGTCCTACATTAATGAGATTTGCAAGAATGTAAGACAGTGTCCTTCTCATGATATTGTACTTTGTTTTCGAAAACAGTTACTTTTCACGAAAATGTTTATTAACATGTGGTAGGTTTGGGACGCCTGGGTGGCTTAGTTGGTTAAGCGTCTACCTTTGGCTTAGGTATTGATCTGGCCAGGGTCCAGGATCTAGTTCCAGAGTTCCACATCAGGCTCTTTGCTCAGCGGGGAGCCTGCTTCTCTCTCTGCCTGCTGCTCCTTCTGCTTGCGCTCTCCCTCTCTCTGACCAATAAATAAAATCTTTCTTTTTTTAAGATATTATTTATTTTTTGACAGAGAGACAGTGAGAGAGGGAATGCAAGCAGGGGGAGGGAGAGAGGGAGAAGCAGGCTTCCCGCCGAGCAGGGAGCCCAATGCGGGGCCCGATCCTAGGATCCCGGAATCATGACCTGAGCAGAAGGTGGACGCTTAACCACTGAGCCGTCCAGGTGCCTCAGTAATTAAAATCTTACAGAAAAAAAGTGGTAGGTTTTATGTTTAACGAGTTAATACGTATTTTAAATTTTCTTCTTATTTCTAGAATGGCAAATGTTGACAGGCATAATCCACATAAATAAAAGCTCTTTGAGGTACTCGTGAATTTTTAAGAGTGTGTAAGTGGCCCGAGGTGACAGTGTTTGAGCTCTGCTGTCCTAAGAGTGTTAGGCGGAGTTTGGGAGTAGGGAAGGCAGGTGTGGAGTAGCCCGGGAAGATGAGACGCCTGAGAAGGAAACTGAAGGGCTCATGGTCTCGGCAATACAATATTTGGAGAAAGAACATGAGATCTTGGCTTTATCGGTGACAGAATTCTAGGCTTGTGTGAGGAGCTTTCCGGCTGGATTGAGGTTCAAACCTCAGCGTCACTACTTACCAAGTATGTGTGAGCTTGCGCAGATTATAATAATCCTGTGTCTTCATCTAAAATAAAATGAGGATAGCATCTACCTCATGGGTTGCTTTGAGAATTAAATCGAAGATAATACAGGTCAATGACTGTATAGTTGCTGAGAGCACAGATGTGTGGATCAAACTTGGGTTAAAATCATAGTTGTGCCACTAGTATCTCGGTGACCTCAGGCAAGTTACTCGTTCTCTGGACCTTCCCTGTGTTTGTAAGGAGAATGATAGTATTTACTTACAGGAGTCCTGAGGGTTAAATGAGATAATGTCTGTGAAAGGACCGGATAGGCCTGTCACGTGGTGCGTGCGCAAATAATGTTGATTGTTACTGCCTGGTGTCTTGTGGCAGATAGGCACGCAGCAGTTTTGTCATTATCCCCCCATCTGTTCAAGGTTTGCCCTTATTTTGCTAGAGCGTGTCACTGAGGTTACATTTCTACAATTTAAGTCTTTAAGTCTGTCCCCTTGATTCTTATCCTAGGCCATCCTAGGACCAGTATTCTCAGTTTTTGGTCCTTTCTGTCTGTTTGTTTTAGATTTTGCCTTCAAGATTAGGAGCCTAGATACTAGTTTTTTTTGTTGCTGGTAAAATGGGCACTGCTTCTGCTAGTACACTTGTCTCTTACAAAACGTTTGCTTTTTTTTTTTTTTTTAACTATCACAGCTTCTATCCTTGAATTTTTAGTTATTCACCAATTACTTATTTGCCAGGGTCTGAAGAGATAAAAAAAAAATATTTAAAATATAAAGGCAAGGAGCTATATTAGAGTAGGTGAGTGAGATGTAAGAAAAAAAATAAGGTGGAGTTAAAGATACTATTATAGAAATACCTTCAAGGGTCGGAATAGCTCAAAGCAGGGAATGATAAGCTCCTGTGTTTGGGAGGGATAGGAAAAAAGGACCTTTTTGAAGTTGGATATCTGATTTGGCATTTGAAGATGACTAGAGTCCCTAAGGTATCTGGAGGGGAGGGAGAATGGTGTTTCAGGCAGAGGCAACAGCACATGCTAAGGCATAGAGGGTTGTGAGAAATAAGCGGGAATTGATTGGCCAAGACTGGAGAGGCACAGAGGAGTCAGGTCAAAAAAACTTTGTTTTGTAAATGAGCTTGGGTCTCCTCTGTTTAGGTCAACTCCTCTTTGGGCCTCCTTTAAGTCAGGTGCAACGATGAAGGAGATGTAGTTTTAGGACCTTGAGGTAAGTACTTGTGTTTTTAGCAGATCACTCTACGTAGTGTCTTGGTTGCATTTGAGTTAGGGGGCAGCAGAAGAACATGGATCTGAGACTTGAGACTGTTGGATTAGCTCATATCTCCGGGAAGAGCCCAGGAAATGGAGGCACAGTGGGTGAGAGGAAGATTTAGGAAGTTAAAATGGCCTGGAACTGGGGACTGGATGTGAAGGCTGGGGTTGTGTGGGAGAGTTAAGGATAGTACCCCTATTTCTGGCTTGGAAAATGGGTGGGGATCATAGAGGAAGGGAAGGTTAGAAGACCAAAACCAAGACCCTACTAAAAAGTGGAAGTCTTTTGGTACCTTTTTTTTGTTTGTTTTTTGTTTTTTTACTATTTATTCTGTCTCTCCTGTGCAATTCAAATAACTTTTTTGAGAGATTATCATGAGTTGTAAGATACCTGCGGTAGTATCGCTGGCTATTTATGAGTTTAGCCCTTGAACTCTAGAGATCCACAGTTAGGATTTAAGTTGCTTTTTAGATAAGGATAGTCATCTTTTGCAGAGGTTTTTTATGCTTGGTTTGCCTCCTACAGGGAACTACTGACAGACCTGGTGATAGTTTTGCCACTAAGGACAGCTCCTGAATGAGGTTTATTGTTTGTGTAAGCTTTTAATTGGCCCATCAGTCATGGTGGAAACCTGGAGAGAAAAAGAAAACAAAATGTGATCATGTTGCGCGGATGATTGAGGTTTAAAAGTCGATGTAGCAGTGCTTTAACTGACTTGAGGCTCTAAAGAAGACTTAAGAATGTAGTCCAAGGGGGCTAGCTGGTTTTATTTACAGTCACATGTTTTTCATGTGTATAATTCAACTAATACACCTGGAAAAAACAAAAGGTAACTAATTTACAGTAATTACAGACCTGCTATCTCAGCCATAATTACTGTCAACTTAAAATTTCAGAGTGTTTTTGTTTTTTAAAGTATCAAATTGTTATGTTTATATGACATTTACATTTTAAATTTCTTACACGTCTTGGTAGGAACAAAATCCAGGTTAAATTAGTGTTTATTGTTATGCACAATTTTTTAATGTACCTGTGAATAAATTATTGTTTGGGTTGTATTCAAAGGGGGAGGTTTTTTTGTTTTTGTTTTTTTGTTTTGTTTTGTTTGCTTTGTTTTTGTGTTTTTTTTTTTTTTGTTTTTGGTTTTTTTAAGTGTCATTCTTGTAGTGGCTTGGTGTTTTTGTAATAATGGGGAATAGAAAAATAGTGGAGCATATTTGAAGGATGGCAGTTGTCTGCCAGTTGTATCAAAAGAAACAAAAGTGTTGGAATAAAGTTTGGAAAGGCAGAATATTTTGAATTCTAAACTGAGATGTTTTAATGTCCAGCAGAGTTGAGGCAGTGATGAGACAGAGGATGACATAGAATCATAGTTTTAAAGCTGGTATAGGACCAGAAATCATTCTAGATAATTTTCCAGTTCTTTACAAAGAATAGTTCTTTTTCTGAATTTTGCAGTGTAATGAGAACTCGACTTTAGGAAGAATAATTTGAGAGTGATACGTAGATTAGTTGTAATCTTAAAAGCATAAATACCAATTATGAGTCCATTATATTAGTTGAGAAAAGCAAAATCCTAACTTAGAGTGATGTCTGTAGAAATAAAGGGTTGTAGTGTGACTCCATGGCTGTGAAACTTTTGTTTGCTCCCCCAGTAGATTAAGCTCCTTGATCATATATTTCTTACTTTTATTCCTAGCACCTGGCAGAGTACTTGGCACATAGAAGGTGATGAGTAAGTATTTGTTGAATGAATGATTCCGTAAAGAAAGCTCCCTAAGGAAGCATGGTTCAGATGTACTGAGTTGCTTTTGGATCTCTCTTTTAGGAAAACCTGATTCTGGGTCATGAAAGAATGTTTAGTCCAGTTCCTTAGTGTAATGTGCTAGAGCTTACACGAGATGTTGGGAGATGCAAACTGTGGGGGGTGATTGTAAAGGACTGTGAAGTTCGGCCTTTAGGTAGATAGGCAGATGGGCCATCTCGGGTTTTTAAGCAGGAGAACGATAGGAGCAGGCATCTATCTGGCAGGTGGATGTAGAGGAGCTTGTTTAATTCTTGAAGCTGAAAAATGAGAAGAACCTAAATTAACTCAGTAGCAGTGTAAATGGAGAAAACAGGTTTAGAAGTTCTGAAGAGGTAAAAATCAATTGAATTTAGTAAAAAATTTGATTGGAAGAAATAAATGGCACCGGGGTTAGTGTTACTACCTTTTCAAATATAATGGATGCTTGAGCAATGTGGGTTTGAACCACATGGGTCCATTCGTGTGTGGATTTTTTACAGTACAGTCTATGGCCAAAATAATTATTCACTAGGTGAATTTATTCACTAAATTCACCTAGTGAATAATTATTATTCACTAAATTATTCACTATTTTATTCACTAAAATATTCACTAAATTATTCACTATTTAAATACGAACTAGGTATGAACCAGCTATTTACAAAATGTCTTTCATTGCTGAGTCGTGGATCCTCTGTAGGGACCACTGATTGCATCTGGTTATATCCCTTAAATCTTCTCAAATCTACAAATAGTCTTGACACCAGGTTGTTGAAGGCAGCAGACCAGTCATCCTGCAGGAAAGTCCTGCATTCTCATTTGGTCTGATTGCTTCTTTGGCGTCATCTGGTCATTTCCTCTATTTCTTAATCAAGGCAAACGTTATTGATGTGTATACTTCATGTTCCGTCATACTGTCATATTGAGAGACAAAGTCAGTATCTGGTTCTCCCCCATTAGTGTTGCGAAGATTGATGAAGAAGGTAACCTTTTACTTCTCTGTTGAATGTTTTCTGCCTTATGATCAGAAAACAATTTGGGTGATGGTGTTCCCTTAGCATTACACCAGTGCCAATGATTCAGCTGATGGTTTAAACACAATTTATAATCCTTGCCTAAAGGAGGAATTATAAAATGAATTTGTCTTTTTTTTTTTAAATTTGTTTCATTCTTCATTTATTAGCTGTCATTCTTTTGTAAAGCAAGACTATTCAGCTGGGGCTGTTTGGTCAGTTCTGAAATGTGGTACCTGCTGAAAAAGTAAACACTTAAATCTTTCTCTTTAGTTACCAGTTTTCTTAGTTTAAAAGCTGCCTCAGTTGGTGGCTAATATGCACCTCTGGCCTTCCCTTCTCTCACCTCTCCCCTCTTGCTTTCTTCATGCCTTAGTTCCTGCAGTAGTTTCCTCCTGCTACCGATACCCCCTTCACAGCACTGCCAGCTCTGTTTTCTGCGGCACTGGTAATGATCGTGTTACCCACAGATTTTTGATTCCTTTTCATTCCATTATAATTATGATTCCTTTTGCTCCAATTGTTACGGCTTTGGCCAGTGAAGACCCCTTTTAGCTGGCTCCTGTGTCATGTTGACTTACGGTTTTGGCACTCAAGGATACACATTTTATACATTTCTTGTCCCAAACTTGTAGTTGGCCATTTTACAAAGAATTTCGCTTTTTTTTTTTTTTAAGATTTTATTTATTTATTTGACAGAGATCACAAGTAGGCAGAGAGGCAGGCAGAGAGAGAGGGGGAAGCAGGCTCCCTGCTGAGCAGAGAGCTCAATCCCAGGACCCTGAGATCATTACCTGAGCCAAAGGCAGAGGCTCTAACCCACTGAACCACCCAGGCACCCCAGAATTTTGCTTTCTTAAAACTGAGGATTAGGGGTGCTCTTATTCCAGAGATACCATTATTTCTAGGACATTTCACTGCGTAGTTAAAAACAAATTTAAAATTATGAGTGTAGGGGCGCCTGGGTAGCACAGTGGGTTAAGCGTCCGACCGACCCTTGATTTCAGCTCTGTCATGATCTCAGTCCAGAGATCAAGCCCCCTTCTAAGCTCAGTGTGCTTGTCCCTCTTCCTCCCCCCTCCACTTGTGTGGGCTGTCTCTCAAATAAAAAATAAATAAAATCTTAAAAAATAAAATCATGAATTTATATTTATATTCTCAAGTCAACTTTGATGTTGTTTTCACTTAATTTCTTTGATTTATAAATGTTTTCTTACTGTGAAAATCTTGGTTCCTAACATCTTTAACCTAAGTACTTTGCTTAATCCTAAATTGTGAAGTGAATAATCCAGTATAATACCAGTAAGTTAATATCATTCTTTTGACCCCTGCTTGATTTTCCATAGTATGGCTGCACAGTAACTGATTTAACCATACATTCTTATTCATGGTCACTTAAGTTGTTTGTACTTTTTGTCATATACAATTCTGTAATGAGTAATTCAGAAAAGTACGTGGTTGTATGCTTTGTTAGTAATTGCTTGTCTGAAAATATCCTTTTGAGTACAGAATGTTTTTTAGTTAAGATAAAATTCATATAAAGTGAAATATGTATGGACCTTAAATGTACATTTTGGGTTTTGATAAATATATATACCAATATAAATCACTCTCATTTAAGATACTGAATACTTTCATTAATTCCCATAAGGGCAGCCACTGTTCTCTCTGCAAATTCATGTAAATGGAATCTTTTTGGGTCTTTTTCATTCAGTATAATGTTTGAGATTCGTCTATATATGTGTATGTATCAGTAGTTCATTTTTTTTTTTTAATTACTGAGTAGTATTTGTATGGCTGTATCACAATTTGATTATCTTTTCATTGTTGATGGACATTTCGGTTGTTTTCAGTTTTGGGCAACTATGAATGAAACTATTGTGCACATTTATATAAATGTATTTTTGTGGAAATACATTTTTCTTTTTCTTTGGTGAATACCAAAGAGTAGGTTTACTCAGTTACAGCATAGGTAATTACTCTCTTAGATATTACGTTATCATCTCTTTTGTTTTTCCATAAAAATTCTGTTTAATTTTTGCCAATGTTTGCCTTTTGTTTTAGTAGGAATTGTGTTTATGTATTCTGTGACTTTCCTTTTTTGGTCCAGTCTTGTTTTAGAGATTCTAATATTCAGATATTTCTTCCACTGCTAGATCTATACTCTTACCTTTTTATCTCACTTTGTGTTGTCCCACAGTTGAGTTTATTTATAGTTTTTGTTTATCAGTGTTATGTTCTCTTTAACTTCTTTAAGCACAAGAAACTTTTTGTGGAATATTTATCTATTTCTGAGATAGTCTGTCTTGTTTTTTTTTTTCTCTTTTCTTTTATTTTCTTCCCCCTCTCCCTCCCTCCATGTGTGTCTTTCTTTTTCTCTTTCTTTTCTCTTTCCTTCCTCCCTTCCTTCCTTCCTTCCTTCTCCTCTTTCGTGGTGATTTTGTATAATCATTGTGCTGTGTGTGTTATACTTGTGTTTGACCACTCTGTGTTGACTTGCTTTCTATTCAGGTAGGGCATGGGTGGGTTCTTAGGCACTTCTGTTGGTTTCCCATTATTTTGATTTTGAAGGTTATGTATAGATGGGGGAGAGGCAGGCTGTTGGCGCACCTTTTGTCTATGGGTTGTTATGATTAGTGGATTTCAGCCCCCAGTTGGTGGTGGTTTTTGTCATTACATATTTTTTCCCATAGGGAGCATTCAGATACTTGATTGTCTCTGATTTTGATTGAGTGTAAGTTTGATTCCTGGCAGAAAAATAGACCAGAGCTCCTATCCTTTTCCTTATGTCCCTGTCTCCACCAGCTGTTTTCTTTCCACTCTTAGCCAGAGGATGGCTAAAACAGATTTAATATAAAGGCTGTAATTAGGGAACTATGAATCTATTTGGGGCTATGGGGTGGAGTATAACTTTTTGCAAGGACCTTTGTGAATATATTCATTCTAGTCTGCTTCTGTAGTTGTTCTTGTCTTTTCTCTCTACCTTAGATTCTGATAAATCCCTCCGTATGGGTTTTTATAAAAACCTTTCTTATGATTCCTGTCCCAGCCCCCTCACTGCACCCCCCCCCCCCCACACACATTCACACACTTGCGTGCCTGTGCGTGCGGCATGTCTGGAATTGTAGGGTAGAGAATATGTGGATTCCTAGATTTTTTTCCCTATCTAGATGGCAGTTTCTCTTAAGTTTATGGTATGCAGTTAGGGTGCTCTTAGTTTAAATGCTCCAGGATGGTCTTAATTGTGTTATGGTTTGTAAGTCTGCTTTGCAACACTAACTTTTCCATGGTGGTTATAGTTCTGTATTTTTAAGCCATTCTTAAAATATTTAAGTTATGAAAGCATATCTTTCTGTGTTGGTTAATAATGTCCTGTGTTTCTTTAAGGTAAATAATTCTTCTAAGATAATGAAAAATTGTTTCTCTGAGATCTGGAATGGGGATGGACTTTATGCTGCCAGGATCAGTAGTGACGCCTGGCCCTGGATTGGAGAAATAGGGGATTGACTAGTCAGGTGCTACATACCTGCTGACTCTGGCGTAGCTGTTTTTTAAAGTCTTTTGTAATCCTTGGCAGTTTTCAAGTCTGTTTTGGAAACCTTTTAGTCTTAGATAAAAATACGGTATGTCATTGCAGATTATTTAGAGGAGAGATCTGCCTGTTGATTTCGGAGTCTTGGGAAATATCCTAAATTGTATGCATTCTTACATCCTTCTCTCCACCAACACTATGTTTTGCCAGACTCCCCCAGAAATGGGGGAAGGGCCTTGGTGAGTGGGCAGATGCGCTCCTCTTGGCTGCTCCTGGAAAGAGTTTGCCCAATTTGCTACTTGTTTTTAAAATTTGACTATAGTTGACACAGTGTTACATTACTTTCAGATGTACACTACAGTGATTGGACAGTTTGTGTGCTACCATTTCCTTCATTCTGTCATACTCTTTTTTTTTTTTTTTTTTGCCCTCTACTTCCAAATCCTCACTCTCGTGGATTTGGAAATAAGAGATGATCTCCTTGCTGCTTTCGAGTTTAACAAGCTGTCTCTTAAATTTTAAACCAAGAAGTGCAGTGGTTGCCTACCTAGACAAAATTATGACTCTGATAGAATGATCCCAGGTCCAGGGCCTGGTTTTCAGATTTCTTTTTCTTTCTTTTTAAATTTTTTAAAATTTATTTGAGGGGAGGGGTGAGAAGACCCCGCAGAACAGGGAGCCTGACATGGGCTTCAATCCCAGGACCCTTAGGATTATGACCTGATCTGAAGGCAGATGCTTAACCTAAACTGAGCCACCCAGGTGCCTCTGGTTTTCAGATTTCGTAGCTCAGTAACACTTTTTTATCCATTCTCTGAAGTGTGATCAAAACCTGGACCTTGATTCAAACTAACTAAGCTTATAGGAGGTTGATAAATCAGACTTCTCAACTTTCACTAAGAAGTCAAATGATTAATAATAGAACCAAAATACTAACCTCAGCTGGACAGAGCCAGTTTCTTACCATTGTTAAATTTTATTGGGAAAAGTCAATGAAGATCAGATTTTTTTTTTAATTTTATTTATTTGACAGAGAGAGAGAGAGACAACCAGTAGGCAGAGAGAAAGGTAGAGAGAGAGGGGGAAGCAGGCTCCCTGCTGAGCAGAGAGACAGATGCGGGGCTCGATCCCAGGACCCTGAGATCATGACCCGATCTGATTGCAGAGGCTTTAACCCACTGAGCCACCCAGGTGCCCCAGATTTTTTTTTTTTTAAGTAGAGTCCGGTTCGAATAATGGCATTTGGATGATGGGCTGTTCTCATCAAGCTCTGGTAGTCTGACACGACGTTTTATATTTTCTAGGTTGTTCCTGGAATATTCGTGTCATTCAAAAAGGGCACTTGCATTGCCATAGATAGTCCTCTAGAATAGGAACAGTTTCTGACTCTGTAGCTGTCTGTGTTAGGTATTTTGTATCATCAGTCTAAAATCTTTAGTCATTGTATTCTGTTTTCAAGAGGTTAACATGTAAGAGAACAGTTTGTTTTATCAATAATACTTAACAAAACAAAAAATAGTTGTGCTCTTTCTTGTGCAGATGAGTAGTCTCACCATTTATATTTTTTCATGCAGCTTTTTAAGGATAATTTACCTCCTGTGTTTTGTCCCAGAGCCCATTTCTGTTTCAAAAATAGCTCTACTTCCCTTCGTTAGGGAGGCAGCATAGCATAGTGAAAGTTGCTTTGACTTTTTTCCACTCTTTTTTTTATCGTGGCAAAAACACATAAAATTTACCATCTCAACCATTTTAAGTGTAGTATTCAATGGTATTCTATACATTCATAATGTTATGCAACCCTTAACCATCATCCATCTTCATAATTCTTCTTTTGTAAACTGAAACTCTGCACACATTCAGTAACTTCCCTTCCCCAGCCCCTGGCAACTACCATTCTACTTTCGGTCTTTCTGAGTTTGACAACTTTTATACCTCATGTAAATGAAATCACGCAATATTTGTCGTATTGTGATTGGCTAATTTCACTTAGAAAGTAGCTTTAATTTTTAATCAGACACAAAGCCCGACTCTGCTACTTCTCAGCCTTATAATGATAGTTAAATTGCTTAAACCTTTTTGGGCTTCAGGTTTCTGTTGGTAAAATAGAGTTAATTCTGACTCTGCAGGAGGAACTAGCAAAAGACTAAATCTAGTGAGATAAGAAGAAAACCAAGATAAAAGATACCCCGGAAGCCAAATGAATAAGTGTGTCTACACGGGAGTGATCATTTACATCAAATACTGATCATAGGACAAGCAAAAGGAGATCTGAGAAACGATCATTGGATTTAATAATGTGAGGTCACTGTTTTTTTTCTTGGCAGTTTTTGGTAGAACGTTAAAAGTACATACTGATATGAATGACTCTAACTGGGAAAAGAGGACTAGGAGAGAGAGTGCATAATCAACTCCTGGGGATAACTTTTTTTTGTGAACAGAATGAGAAAAAAGTGTAACTGGAGGGCAAAATGGGGTCAGGACTTTTAAGTAGAGGAAATAATACTATGTATATGTACGTATACTGAAGGTAAAGATCCAGTATAGAATCGCCAAGTAATGTCCTTTAATAGGCAAGATGATAGGGTAGGATTGAATGTTCAGGGGGAAGGCAATTTGTCCTACTAAAAGAGTGTAGATGGGGTGAAAGTGGGAGTTCATAGAAAGGGCTCTTGTGTTTTCTGTTTCAATGAGAAAATAGAAGTAAGAGATGATGGAGGAGTAAGTGTTAGAGGTTTGAAGAGAGAAAGGACTAGGAGAATTAAAGTATAATTTCCTGGCAGCATAAGTAGTCCATTGAGGTACATGATTGCTGACTGGCTCATTTTAAGTTCACATGGTAGTAGGTTTTTCTCCAGCTATATTTAGCTGAGTAGGTATCAAGAGAAGGTGGAGACTTGGCTAAAGTTGGTTTGGGCTTATTCATCAAGTGAATAAGGCCAAGTGAGACTAAGTCAAAGAGTTTGGGGGAATATGCAGAGGGTGTGAGATTTCGTGTCAACTAAATATTTCGGACGCTCTTGATAACATAAGGATTAAGGAAATAACCGCAAGTGAAATGAATGATAGTCCTTCAGTATCAACTTATATTTAGTACTTCAAATTGTCTGATTCTCAGAAATGGTTTTTACACTTGGTTTTTCCAAATATACCCAAGCAGGCGTATGTAACGCATTTGACTGCTGTGCCTTATAAATTGTGTAATCCATGTCAGTTTCCTCTCATCTCATTTTCATGTCATTTATTTGTTGAAGAAATTGGGTCTCTCTCATCTGTAACTTTGCATATTCTGCATCAAAGCCAGCGATAGTTTGTAGAGTTATTCAAGATTTTTGAAAAATTTTTAATTGTGGTTAAAATGTAACAAAAGTTTTGCCTTAACCATTTTTAAGTATACAGTTCAGTAGTGTTCAGTGTCTTTACATTGTTGTGTCTTGTGTTATTTTTAACACGGTCCTCTATCTCCTTTATTTCGTTCAACTGGTACCGGAAGTAGAAGGGCTTGCTATGATTCACATTCAGTTTTTTATTTTTAATATATTTTGATGAGGGGGCAAGGGCATGGTAGTATTGGCATATAAATCTAGTTGTCCTAATGATGAGATTGGCCATTGGGTTGAGGTCTCATAACCTAGATACCCATTTAGGTTGAGTCTCATAATGTAGAAACCCATTTAATAATTTATCCATTGTATTTTTTTTTCACGTAATGCTTTTATTAATCATTGGTGATCATTCCCTAGATCCATTTTTTTTTTCCATTAGGGGTTGTGAAATAGTGATTTTGTAATTATGTAACTCTTTCTGTGTTTATTAGCTGGAATTCTGTTAAGAACATTTCCTTACCTAGTTTTGGCCAGAAGTGCAGGATAAATGCCTGATTCTTTCTCTTTTGCCACTTTTTAGGTGACTGAGGTTTTTTTTTTTTTGTTTTTGTTTTTTAAGGTAAAGTTTTGAATTCACGCAGTTTATAATGACTCAGAGTCATTCTTTATGTTCATGTTGTCTGACCTATGGCCACTGCTTCTTCAGGCTTTCTGCTACTTCTGCAACCACAGCATCTTTGTTAGCATCCATCCCTGTTTTGTATTTTTCTGATCCTAGACCTGAAATCTTCCATTTCTCCAAGAAGCGCCCAGTTTTAGTGGGAAGTGGTATTTAGAGATCATAATATGGGTGTGTTTACTTTTAAAAAGATGTCATTGTTTTCAGTTATTTGGTTCTTAGAATACTGATTGGATTTTTTTTTAACTCAACAGGCATGCCCAAAGAAAAATACGAGCCCCCTGACCCTAGGAGGATGTACACAATTATGTCCTCTGAGGAAGCAGCAAATGGAAAGAAATCACATTGGGCAGAGCTTGAAATAAGTGGTAAGACCTGCATGCATAAATTTATGGCATGCAAATCAAGATATGGTGGAAAATTAAGTTTTCTAATGCCAATACACAAAAGAGGCTATGCTGTATTTTGCCAGTGCTAATTTATCTTAGAGGTGGGAAGGTTCAGTGGAGGGAACATGGTTTCAATCAAGTTCAAAACCCATTCACTGCTTATTCTCTAAGGATCTGTGTCCTTTTATATAATGGGGGTTAATAACAAGGATGAAATGAGAATAACACATGTGAAATGCCTAGTGCACAGAGGTTTGTTCTGATACATAATTCTCTGGTAAAAGGCTCAAGCTTTTGTATTATCAAATAACAGATTTCCAGTGGGGTGGGAAATGCCTATCCCAGTATAGGTTATGTGATAGATTTGTTTCTCCTTATTTTCTTCATTTGTTTTTCAGTCTGAGTCTATAAGAATGGCCTTATTCAGAAACACAAAATCTTAAGGAATTTAAAGCAGATCTCAAAGTTCCCCCTTCTACCTTAATCAGTCTAGACGTAGAGAAATAGATGAGCCTCCAGAGACATCCCCATAATCCCTGCTAGTGGGCATGCAGCCTCTTTTTTAATTCTTCAGAGGTGGTGAGGGGAATTGTTAACTCTCAAGGCAACTAGTGCTAAAGAAGTTTTGTGTGAATGTTGGCCCGATAGATCTCCCCATACTTTTCTTCCAATCTGTCTTGATTTTAGCCTTCTGAAGTAATAAAGAACAAGTTTTCTCTTCTTTTTCCTGACTGCCCTGGATTTTTTTTTTTTCTCTTAATTTAATGCAGCAAACGTACTGAGCATATGCTATGTGTAAAACATTTTGCGAGGTGCTGTACTAGGTATATGGAAGATCGATAGATGGTTAAAAAACACAGTCGCTGTCATTCTGGAGCTTATGCATATCAGGGAGTGAGAACAGAGTATATCAGTATGAATCACTAATAGACAAAATATAACTGCCAGTCTAGGTAGAAAAGTATTTACAGGAAGCAAAAAAGGAAGTAATGATAGTAATATTCTTCCCTTGTCAGCTCCAAATTTCTGGTTAACCTATTCAGTAAACCTAAACACTCTTCCTGGGTACCCACATAAGTCTCTCCTGGTTTCCCTCTCTTGAGGTTTTTAGAGTGCTGGTGGTAATTAATTTGAGTTCAGTTTCATAGAGTAGGTGTGGTAGAGTAAAATTTTTCTTTTTTTTCTCCTCTTTTGTCGGATTCGACTTTCTGGGTCAGAGTAGCCCAAAGGGAAATAACGTTCTCCAATTTACCAGTTACCTTCAGCACTTAGGCAGTCACCCATTCCTGCTTTCCCCTTTTAATTTCTTCAGGATTGGTATTTAATTGTATTTTTCTCTTCTGCCTGTATTAGCAGTTTTTGAATTGTACGTCCTTTCCTTGTAGGGAAGTTTCCTTTTTCTTAAAATGTCAGGATAAGTTTCGAAAGTACTCAGTGAGATTATATCTCTGAGGTTAAGGGGATTTTCCTCTACTCTTTTCTCCCTCTCCCTCCTCCCAAGGAGTTCCCAAGAGGAACAATTGGCAAATTTGAATTACTGTTTTCTGCTTACTCTGAGCTTTGGGAAGAAATCTGTGTACAAGAGAGGAAGGAAGTATTGTGTTCGTATCATGGAGGACAAACTATTGGTTGAACTAGTTCTGTGGCACAGGGCCTGGTAATAAAGCCCCTATCAGGGAGGTCACTTTACTGTCTTAGCCAATCTTTAATACATAAGCTCCTACGTACAGAAATTGTCAAGACTGACTTCAGTTCGTGCAAAGACAGTTCGAATGCTTGGGCGCCTGGGTGGCTCAGTTGGTTGGGCGACTGCCTTCGGCTCAGGTCATGATTCCGGAGTCCCGGGATCGAGTCCCATGTCGGACTCCCGGCTCTGCGGGAAGTCTGCTTCTCCCTCTGACCTTCTCCCCTCTCATTCTCAGTCTCTCTCTAATAAATAAATAAAAAAATCTTTAAAAAAAAAAAAAAAAGACAGTTCGAATGCTTTAGCACCAGTTCCTTAAGATTTCTGTGATGCAAAGTTCTGGGGATCTGAGGTTACTGAGTCCTAGACCCATAGTTACCTCATACACTCCTCGGTTCCAGGGGGAATGGGTGATGAGTTCCTTTTGCCCTTTAGAGGTAACCAGATAAGTCAAATGACTACTACTCATTAAAGAAAGCTTTTTTTTTTTTTTTTAATTGTAACAAGAAACACATAAAGAAAACTGCACAGACAAATCTATTAATGAATTATAAGGCCAAAAGCCTTGTAAAACCACTGTCCAGGTAAAGAATTACAACTTTTTCATCCACCCAGAGCCCCTTCCATTGAGTGTTAATACCAAATTAGGTATATCTAAGCATTATAGTTTAGTCCACTACCCCCGTTTTTATTTAGTATGTCTTTTTTAATTTATTTTTTATTTATTTTTTATTTAGTATGTCTTAATGTACAGCTTCCCCCTGTGTTGCACTTGGGTGGTTTGGCTTGTTTCCCCACAGTCCCTTTTTGCTTACTGAGGCTCATGCAGTTCAGCTTGTTTTTCATCCCCTGCGAAAGGGCATCTGGATGCAGAGGCTTGATCAGGCTCATATTTAACCCCTGGGCGGGGCACAGGGTGGTGCTGTGCTTTTTCTTCAGACAGCACATAAAATCTGAAGGTCTTCTTTTCCGCTCATGTTTCAGGGCCTAGAGCCATTAATTCCTTCAGGGTTGCAAAATAGTGATATTCTAATTTTGCCATTTTTTTCGCATTAAGTGAACTGTATCTATAAAGAGATGTTTTTCCTTAACTGATTTGATTACCCGGTGCACAGTTTATAGAGGAGAGGCAGAAAAGAAAGTTTGTTTCTTTCATTTTATTTACTAGTTTTCAATATAAACTATCACCCTTGAGGGTGACTAGGTTTTTTAAAGTGTCATTTTTAACTGCCGTATCTAACTATTTGGGTTTCAGATGTACGTCACGAACTGTAATTATTGTGCTACTTAAATTCGCCTGTCGTTGACTAATGGGAGAGCTTCTTAAATGATTTCTGACTTTTTTATACAACCCTAATTTGTCTTTGGTAGTTTCCTCGCTGTCTGGTATAGCAAGATTTTCTTGACTCATCTGTGTATTTCCTGCCTCAAACGTGGAATATGTAACTTTTTCCAAGAAATCTACTTTTTTTTTAGTTGGAAATGATATTTCAAGACCAAAATATCCGTTGCTAGGGATGTTTGTTGCTATTGGGTTGGTCATTGTTTCTGGGTCTTTCCACTGGACAGAGCTAGGAAATAGGACTGTACATATCATATCTTTTCATCGTATATATATATAGAGAGAGAGAAAGAATCATACATATTTATGATGGGAGGATATATATTTATATGATAATATATACGTGCTTAATATAAAAGAATTTTAAACATAAAACACGTCTGTATATTTACAGTTAAAAATCTTATAAAATGTACTGATACTTTTAATTCAGATTTAGAAGGACAGGGATTTTTAGTTAACCTTTTCTATAATTACATGTATGTCCCCTTTAATACTGAGTGTCCTAGTTCTCAGGGACATGGGATGATGGAATTTGAATATCCTATAATTACTTATTTGGTTTATCCCATATTACACTGCAGTCTCAGAATAACAATACTAAAAATACTACCACTAATATGAGTACTGAAAGCAGGTAGAACTGCTTGGCATATTATTCCCATTCCCCATCCCACTCCCATTAAATAGTTGTACTCTATATTGTGAGAGTATGTAGTCATTATATACTATCAGCCTTCCCATTTAACCTGCATACAGTCCCATTTGGACTTTGTTTTTTCAGTAAGTATAGATTCAAAGTTTCCCACTAGTTCATTTATCTCTAATCATTTTGATTTTCTGGAATCTTATTCTCTAGATGTTTCTTAGGAAGGGCTCATGGGAGTATATTCTCTGAGTTTCTTGCATGTTGATAACAGTTTGTGTCCTTTATATTTGAATGTCAGTCTGGCTGTAAGTAGTAACGGTGGCTCATGTTCTTTCCTGAAATATCTTGAATATGTTGCTTTAGTTTTGTGATAGGCTTTGATGACAGTCTGATTTTCTTTCACCTATTAGTTGCTCTTTTTGCCTAGATGCTCAAAGGATTTTTTTTTTAATTACTAATTTTACTGGAATGTACCTTCGTGTTTTGTTTTACCTTGATATTCTCGGGTACTGTATATTAAGAAAAACATGTACCTGTGTAGTCTGAATTTTTTTTCTTTTAATTTTAGGACAGTTTGGATAATAACTTTTAGTATTCTGATTCCGTTGTGTTTTTTCAGAGGTTTATTTTCCAAATTTGCCTATTTGTCTCTTGAATCATTTTAAAATTTTAAAAAATCAAGGTATAATTTATAGGAAAATAAAAATCAAATGTAGTAAAACTCACACTTTATTGTTGTACAGTTCTTTTATAAATACACACAGTTGTGTAACCACCACCACAGTTACAATATGAGTTTCATCAACCCCCAAAAAACTTTCCCATGCACCCTTTTTTCTTTTTTTAAGGTTTTATTAGAGAAAGAGAGCACGAGTGTGTGGGGGGAGGCAGTGGGAGAGGGAGAGGGAAAAGCAGATTCTGTGCTAAGCATAGAGCCCGATGTGGGGCTCCATCCCAAGACCCTGACATTATGACCTGAGCCAAAGTCAAAAGAGTCGGATGCTTAACTGAATGAGCCACCCAGGCACCCCTAAAATAGGCTTTATTTTTTAGAGCCGTTTTAGGTTCACAGCAAATGTGACACAGTATTGTGCATGACTACTCCGCCATCCACATCTTCTACCAGAATGGTACATTTGTTACAGTCGATGAACCTACATTGACTGACACTATCACTCTTGGTTCCCTCTTGGTGTTGTACATTTTATAGGTCTAGACAAATACATAGTGACATATATCCACCCATTATAAATCATAGTATTTTCACTGCCCTAAAAGTCCTCTGTCCCCTGGCAACCAGGGATCTTTTTATGGTCCCCATAGTTGCCTTTTCCAGAATGTCACATAGTTGGAATCATATAGCATGTAGCCTTATAGATTGATTTCTTTCATTTAGTAATGTGCATTTTAAAGTCAAGCGGAGAGAGTCAATTATCTTATGGTCTCACGTGTGGAGCATAAAGAAAATCATGGAGGGCATCGTGAGAAGGAAGGGAAGGGTGAATGGGGGGAAATCGGAGGGGGCGATGAACCAGGAGAGACTGTGGACTCTGAGCAACGAACTGAGGGGTTTGGAGGGGAGAGGGTGGGGGGTTGGGCGAGCCTGGTGGTGGATATTGAGGAGGGCACGTATTGCATGGAGCACTGGGCGTGGTGCATGAACAATCAATCTTGTAACATGGAAAAAATAAACATATTTGGGAAAAAAAAAGTAATGTGCATTAAGTTCTTCCATGTCTTTTCGTGGCTTGATAGTTCATTTCTTTTTAGAGCTAAATAATATTCCATTGTCTGGATGTACTGCAGTTTATTTATCCATTCGTCACATCTACCGAAGGACATCTTTGTTGCTTCCAAATTTTGGCAGTTATGAATAAAACTGCTATAAACATCCATGTGCAGGTTTTTTGTGGATGTAAATTTTCAGTTCCTTTGGGTAAATGCTAGCGGAGTGCGATTGCTGGATCATATGGTAAGAATGTTTAGTTTTGTAAGAAACTGCTGAACTCTTCCAAAATGTCTGTGTCATTTTGCATTTCCCCTAGCAGTGCATGAGACTTCGCGTTGGATCGATTGATGTTGCCAGTGTTCGGGATTTTGACCATTCTAAATGGTACATGTATAGTGGAATCTCATCGTTATTTTAATTTTCATTTCCCTGGTGACATGATTAAGAGCATCTTTTCATATGCTTATATATTTTCTGCATATTTACTTTGGTGAGGTTTCCACATCTTTTGGCCATTTTTGGATTGTTTTCTTATTGTTGAGTTTTAAGAGTTCTTTGTATATTTTGGATGACAGTCCTTCACCAGATAGGTCTTTGCAAATGTTTTCTCCTAGTCTGTGGCCTGGCTTCTCGTTCTCTCTCTCACTCTTTTTTTTTTTTTTTTTTTTTTTTTAAGATTTTATTTATTTGACAGAGAGAGAGAGAGAGTACAAGCAGGGGGAGCAGCAGGCAGAGGGAGAGGGAGAAGCAGACTCTCAGCTGAGCAAGGAGTTGTATGTGGGGCTTGATCCCAGGACCCTGGGATCATGACCTGGGCAGAAGGCAGTCGTTTAACTGACTGGGCCACCTAGGCATCCCTGTCTTCTCATTCTCTTGACAGTGTCTTTCACACAGCAGACGTTATTAATTCTAATGAAGTCCAGCTTATTATTTCTTCATGGGTTGTTCTTTTGTTGTTATATCTAAGAAGTCATTGCAAACCTAAATCATAGGTGGTCTTCTGTGTTATCTTCTAGGATTTTTATGGTTTTGTGTTTTACATTTAGGTCTGTGATCCATTTTGAGTTAATTTTTATGAAGAGTGTAAGGTATCTATCTTTTTTTTTTTTTTTTTCCTTTTGGATGTCCAGTTATTCTAGCACCATTTGTTGGAAAAGTGTTTCTCTGTGTATTACCTTTGATCAGTTGACTGCCCAAAGATCGGGGCTCTCTGTTCTGTTGATCTCTTTGTCTGTTCTTTTGCCAATACGACAGTCTTGATTACTGTACCTTTATAGTAAGTCTTGAAGGCAGCTAGCATCAGTTCTCCAGCTTTCTTCTCCTCCTTCAGTTTTGTGTTGGTTATTTTTTTTTTTTTAAGATTTTATTTACTTATTTGACAGAGAGAGAGATCACAAGTAGGCAGAGAGGCAGGCAGAGAGAGAGGGGGAAGCAGGCTCCCCGCCAAGCAGAGAGCCCGATGCGGGGCTCGATACCAGGACCCTGAGATCATGACCTGAGCCGAAGGCAGAGGCTTTAACCTACTGAGCCACCCACATGCCCCTTGTGTTGACTATTCTGTGGTCTTTTGCCTCTGCATGTATACTTTAAAATTAGTTTGTCAATATCCATAAAATAACTTGCTGGACATTTGGTTGAGATTGCATTGAATCTACAGGTCAAGTTGGGAAGAGCTGACTAATGAGTTTTCCTATACATGAACGTGGAAAGCTATCCATTTATTTAATTCTTTGATTTCTTTCATCAGAGTTGTGGTTTTCCTCATACAGATCATGTGTATATTTTGTTAGATTTCTACTAAATATTTCATTTTGGGGGTGCTAGTGGTATTGTTTTTAATGTCAAAAACCAATTATTCATTGCTGGTATATAAGAAAAGAATTGATTTTGAATCTGTAGTTTCATTTATTTGTGATTTTTAAAAATGCCTTTTCTAAAAGCATTTTCTTTTTGTAGTTATCTATTATTCTTGGTAGTTTAGTTTTTCTTTACTGAATTTTTCTAATTCTTATGTATGTTCTTTTATTGCTTTTATCATTTTCTTAATGCCAAACTTTTAGTTCAGTTTGAAATTGTAAGTAATTTTTGGGGCGCGTTTGTAGTATGCTCTCCTTGTCTGTAGGGAGTTACTCTGGTAACTTTTTTTTTAAGACTTATTTATTTTTTAGAGAGAGAGAAAGAAAGAAAGAGCACACAAATGTGGGGGGTAGGGGCAGAGAGAGAATCTTAAGCAGACTCCCCACAGAGCACAGGGCTGGATCTCATGACCCTGAGATCATGACCTGAGCCAAAACCAAGAGTCAGACACTTAACTGAGTCACCCAGGTGCCCCTATTTTGGTAACTTTTAAAAACACTTCATTACTTATGGGATTTTAGGGTACAACTTTTCTGTTCATTTTTATTTAAACTTAGTTTTTCTGAAGTTCCTGAGGGTATGATTTGAGATTGTTTTTCTAACTTTAGAGCTCCCTCTTCTGGTTTAAAAAAGTGAAACTTTCTAATTCTGTTCTCTTCTCATTTTTATCTGAACCTTTTTTTTCTCCCTTCATCTCTCTTATGCCTTTCTCACTAAATTTTAATTCTGTCTTTGGAGGTTTTTTTAATCTCAGTTAGGGGCCTTGGCTGGTCAGTTTGTGGAGTTCCTGGGGTGTAGACTGCTTTCAGACTTATTGTGGACACTGCACTCATAATTGAATTGCACTAAACTCCTCCCAGTTGCAGTGATGTTCTCAGATGGGTGCTTCCAGTGGATCCTAGTTGGTTTCTGTCTTTTTAGTTCTGGTAGTTGGGTTTAAATATGTTGTGATGTGATTTATCTTCTCTTTTCCTATTTGTTTTTTGTTGCCTTTCTCTCCTTTTTTTCCCTTTTGAATCAACTAGTTATTTTTTGTAAAATTTCATTTTATCTCCTTTGTTGACTAATAAACTATAATTATTTTTTTAATAATGGTGCCTTTAGGATTTGTAATATAAACTGTACCAAGAATATTAGTTCGTATTTGGTATAAGAGTCTTAACAATCTACTGTTTCTTTTCTTCTGTTTGTGCCATTGCTGTCATAGTTTCCTTATACGTGTTATAAATCTAATACTGTTTTATTATTTTTCCTTTAAAGGGTGAAGTGTTAGGAAAAGTTGTTTTTATTTACCCATGTACTCACTGTTTCCAGAGTTTTTCATTTCTTTGTCTATAGGCAAGTTTCTGTTATCCTTTTCTTTCCAATTGAAAGACTTCCTTTAATATTTCCTGTGATGGAGGTCTGTTGGGTGATTTTTTTTTTTTTTAAATTCAGGTTTCATGTTTGTAAAGTCTTTTACTTTGTCTTATTTTTTTGCAAGATATTTTTTCTGGGTATGGAGCTCTAGGTTGACAGTTTTCATCTTTCAGTACTTCAGAAGATCCTGTTCCACCGTCTTCTTGTTTGCATTGTTTTCGATGAGAAGTTTGTTGTCATTCTTATCCTAGTTTCTTTTGTGTATGTCCTTTTTCTATGGCCGGTTTAAGACTTTCTCTTTATTACTAGTTTAAAGCAATGTGATTATGATGTACCTTGGTGTCTTTTTTTTTCTTTCTTTCTTTTTCTTGTGCTTAGGTTTTGTTGAAACTCTTGAATCTGTAGGTTTATAGTTTTCATGAAATTTGAAAAAGTTTAGGTCACTCTTCAAATTTTTATGTTCTCCCCTCCCATACCTACCTTTTTTGGAATGGAGTTAATCCTCTTGTTTAATTTGTTCCAGTTTTTTCCCCCATTTTGGACAGTTTTTATTGCCGTATCTTCGGTTTCATCTTTACAGTATCTGATTTGCTGGATGTTCAAGTTCATCCAGTAATAGTGCATTTTTCATAACTGGAATTTAAAAGTTTTTTTTTTTAATCTTCTATGCCTTTACTTAACATTTTGCCTCTACCTTTTTGAGGGTATGTAATACAGTTATAATAACTTTTAATTGCTATTTCTCTCTTTTTCATTTCTGGGTTGCTTTGATTCCTTTCCACTCCCCCTACCCATTTCTCTTTTCCTCTGTTTTTACATGCCTGGTAATTTTTTATTAGACACATTGCATTGTGAATTTTACTTTTTGGGGTACTGGATGTTTTTATGCTCCTGTAACTACTCCTGAGCTTTGTTTTGGGGTGCAGTTATTTGGAAACAGTTTGATTCTCTCAAGGTTTGCTTTTAGGTGACACCTCTCTAAATTCTAAGTTACAAAATTTTCCATCTGGTGGAATGTATGATCCTAGGGATTGCTCCCTTCGCCCTTTTCAGTTTGTCCTCACACCCCCATCTCTGTCCTCGGGTTTTCTTCATATGCGTTTGCATATCACTACTCAGCTGAAGACTCAGGAGGGTCCTCAGATCTTTAGTGTTTTATGTGTGTGACTCTCTCTCGTCTTTGGCACTAAGCCCTGTGAACTCTAGCCATCTTGGCATCTCTGGACTGCCAGCTTCATCTCCATTCACATAGACTGTCAGACTCTACCTGGGTTCCATCCCCCTGCATTACTCTAAGGAAACTGTCCAGGCAGAACAGTCTCAAAGGCTCGCATTGTTTCCCATCTGTCAGTGATTATTGTCCTGTGCTGCCTGGTGTGTAATGTCTGAAACTCTGTTTTTCATATATATGTTTGGTCTTTAGTTATTTTATGTGGGAGGGTAAATATAGTCTGTGTTACTCTTTGTTTAAAGTATACATACATCATGGTTTTTTTAAGGAGTGTGCTTGGTAACGCCAGTATCTGAATCTCCTGGGAGTTCTGTTTTGTTGTTTCTCTTTTTCTTTTGGTTTTCACTCCTTTGCTAAGTTGCATTGAATGCTGACAGTGATAGGAAATGGTCAAATAATTGGATGGTCTGTCTGTCTGGTGTTCTTTCTTCCTTTGGAGGAGCTGTGCTTTTGTCCTTGGTGGGCAATTACGGTAGGATCGGCTCCCCATAATCTAATCAGGAATTCCTCTCATTCGAGTGTTGTTGGTATTCAGTGGGTTGGCTTACTAAAGGTCACACTTATTTCGTTAGTAGTCCTAACTGGAATCTGGGTGGTTTAGCAGGGTCTTTTCCCTCAGTTTTCCTGAATTCCTGTGTTGTTTCCCCAGTAGTGGAAGAGGGATTAAAGCTTTGTTTAGGTCCTCAGCTTCTTTGCTTTCGCCTCATCTACTTGCCTTTGCCGATCGTGATTTCTCACATTTTGCCAGAGGTAACTTGGGATCTGTCCTGCCTACTACTTCTCTTTACCCCTCTTCTAAGTTCTTTGTTTCTCATTTCTTTTCTTTGTAGTTCTCCGGTGCTTTCAAATTCATTTTTGTGTTTTGTACCCTATTTTCATCTAGTTTTCTTTCTCTCAGGAGGATGATGGGTCAACAACAAATTATTATTACAGGAAGCTGAAATTCAGATGCATACAGATTTTTAAATTCTGCCTAAGGAATCTGCAGATACCAGTTTTCATGTTTCTCTTGTTCTTCCGTTGTGTGATGGCAGCATTGTAGTTGCCTGCTTTTGAGGTACATTCTGTAGCCTACGACAGCCACTTGTTCCAGACCCTCACTCTCAGAAGCTTTCCAGGGAAAAGGAGCCTGGGTCTGGCCTCCTTGGTAGTCTTTTTTTTTTTTTTTTTTTTTTTGTACTTTTCAAGACTGCATATATTTGTCTCTAGAAGGTAGCCCTGGACTGGCCTTTTCACTTTTCATACTTGGGGGAGCCTGTGACTTAGGACTTCTACTTTTAGGAATCTATCCAGACTCCTGGCTGGGGAGATAACTCTAGTCGTAGACATCACGCTCTGGCGACAAGTATATGCTGACTCACCACTGCCACCATCTGCCCTGGGCCTTTTCTCCTCATTCTTTAAGCCCACAGTGCAGCTGGCAGGCTGGGTGATGTTTCTTGATAGATTTCTAGCCAAGGATATATATGGTTCAGAAGGCTTGTTGCTTTAGTTATGGTGATCTGGATTTTGTGTCTCAGAGTCCTTGGCTCCTCTGAAAACATCATTGAGAACTCATATGTATTCACTTGCACCTTGAAGGATATCGACTTTACTGGGTCTCCTGCTTTGGGGAAGAAATGGCACAAGTGTCTTCTTTTTGGCAAAACCAAGATTGAGATTTTTTTTTTTTAACTTTGCTTTTTTAAATTAACATATAATGTATTATTTGCCCCAGGGGTACAGGTCTGTGAATCATCAGGCTTACACATTTATCTGCTCATGCACGAACCGCTGTTAAGCACCAATTGGAAGTCCATCCTTGGTAGAAGAGTAGCCGCCCAAGCTACTGGAGCTCCAGTACTCCAGCTGCCACTGGAGCTGGCAGATGATGACTAGCGGGGACAGTGGCCCAAACTGTTCCCACAGTAGCCTGTCCTCCAGTACCTTGGCCTGCAGGGTGCCCAGAAGAGCAGGTGCAGGTGCTGAGTCCCTGGCGGAGGGTAGCAGGCGTCCTCGGTAGTCTTTAAGTGATACTGGAATCAGGTGCCTTAACTATAGGGCCACACGTTCACTTTCCTATTTGTGATGTTTTCTGACCTTTTGAAGGCTTTACTTGAGTGTGAGTTGAGTTCGAGTAAGCTTTATTCATATTTTTCCATGGAAGAGCGGTAGACCATGTCTCTCAAATTCTGGATCCCATTCTGATTTTTTTTTTAAAGGGAATATTGCATTTAGCTCTTTTTGATAAGTGTAACTTTTGGTAAGTGTCACTCCAGAGTTAAGCAGCTTTCAGTATGTTATCAGCTTACACTCTCTGCCCTCTGGGTAACTCTGGTGTCTGCTTTGTGGAAGTTTAGAGTGGGAACAGGTAAACAGGAGAGGAGGGAAACTCAAGAGGAGGGAGGACATCCGGAATAGGAGTTTTGAGGCCATCACTTTACTGGAAATCACTTACATGTTATTCACTCATTTATTCTGAAACTTCTGATGTGGTAGGTGATGGGACATAGGATTTCGGGAGTCTTGCAGGCTGTAGGAGAAGACTCCCACAAGAAAATAATTGTAAAACCATCATAAATACAGGACAAAAAGCCCGACCTATTATCTTTTCTTTAAGACGGTCTTAGCCAGCCTGGCTAAGGATCAGGGAAAGCATCCTAGAATAGCTGACTACTGAGTTAATGATATTAGCCAGGGGCAAGTGGAGTTAAGGACATCTCAGAAAGAGGGGACATGGAGAACCTAAAAAAGCATATAGTGGAGGTCTCCCTTTCACACCTCCCCCCCGTCACACCTCCCGGCATGCACACACGTGTGCATTCACACACAGGGTCAGTAGTTCCTTCTGCATTCCTCTGGAGTCCTTCTGTGCATATACAAATACAGATTCTTATTCCACACCTAATTTTTAATTCAAAAGAGATGATATACCTATTTCTGCACTGTGCTTTTTTTCTCGTGTAATATTGTATATGGAGAGATTTCTCAATAAGGGTATAGACAGTTCTATAACCATAATATTTCTTTCACTGTAACTGAAGTAGTATTATAGTGATGGTTAGTCTGTGACAAACAGTGCTACAGTGAATAACCTTGTAGATTGGTTTTCATGTCTTCTAATACATCTGTAGGTCAAAAGGCTAGATGCCTTTGTAATTTTGACATGTGACACTTGGCTATTTTTTTTTTTTTTAATAATGAAAATCAGAATCAACTTATCTAGTCCTGGCATTTTAATCATGATCCTGTTATAAATAAGGGTGATTTGTAGGAGTCTTTCTGTTTGTTCCTTTTTGTATCCTTAAGTCTATTATACTACTTATTAGATTTATTCCTAGGTATTTTACCTTCCGGTTCCTATTGTAAAGAGGGTCTTCTGTTATTTTTTTCATCTGACTATTGTATACATACAAATTGTTGTCTCCATGTAATTTCGTTTGTTCTTTGTTATGCTATAAATTTTTTTATGTAACAGTTTTATTGAGATATAATTCACATATCCTACAATTCACTCAGTAAAGTGTACAGTTCAGGGGGTTTAGTGTATTCACAGAGTTGTGCAACCGTTACCACAGTCACTTTGAAAACATTTTTAGCACCCCAGAAGAAACCCTGTACTCATTAGCAGTCACTTCCCGTTTCCCTCCAATTCCCTAGCCCTAGGTAACCAGTCATTTATTTTCTACATTTAGAGATTTGCCTGTTTTGAACTTTTTATATACATGGAATCATCCAGTATGTGGTCTTGTGACTGCCTTCTTCCTTAGCATCATGTTCTCAAGATTCGTGTTGTAGCACGTGTCAGTACTTCATTCCTTTTAGTGACTGAAGAATATTCCATGTGCGGATATCATCCCATTTCTTTATTTGTGGAGAAGACACACTCCTGTGTGTCTCCTCTACTGTCAGTACTCTGTTACAACTCTACTTCACTTTGACCCCAGATGAGTGGGTTTTCCGCACATCAAGCAATTCCCTGACACCATCTCAATTCTGACAGTAGTGTCAGGTACCACAGGTTACAAGTTCAGTCCCATGGAACCGTTCCCCCCCCCCCCAACTTCAGACAGTAATCACAAGTCCATGTTGTTATCTTGTGCTTCTGACTGAAGAGCTTTAAGTCCAGAGGTTCCCAGGACCCCCTCCTTGTGTTTCATTGGCTGTATCGGCTCACAGAACCAGGAAACGAGTTTACTTACTAAATTCCTGGTTTATCATAAAAACTCAGGAACAGCCAAATGGAAGAGATGCATAGGGCAGGGTTTAGGGAGCAGACAAGAAACTTCCATGCTCTTTCTAGACTCCTCGCGCTCCCTGTACCTCCCTTTATTCTTCATCTGGGAAGCACAGAACTCCATAGTTGAGGGATTCCTTCAGAGGCTTCCTTAGGCCCGGTTGATTAAATCTGGTGACCTAACGGTCCTATCCCTCTCTCCTCCGTGGTTGTTGGTGGGAGAAAGACCTTGGTGGGGACTGGAACTTTCAACCCTCTTATCCTGATTGGCTTCCCTGGCAACCAGCCCCCATTCCAGGGGGCTTTAAAAAAGTCTCATCATTTAACGTTAAAATCTGATGTCCTTGAAAGGGCACCTATGATAACAAAAGACATTTTATTGCTTAATCACTTAAGAAATTCTGAGGGTTTTAGGAGCTCCATGCTAGAAACAGGGGTGAAAGTCCAAATTTATATATGTATATCTTTTAAGGTTTTATTTATTTATTTGTGGGAGAGACAGTGTGTGAGCAAGTAAGGGAGGGAGAGGGACAGGCAGACTCCGTATTGAGCAGGGAGCCCATCATGGGGCTCAGTCTGAGGACCTTGAAGTCATGACCTGAGCCGAAATGAAGTCAGATGCTTAATTGACTAAGCCACCCAAGTGCCCCCCAAATATATGTTTCTTGTTACAATTCAAAGTAACACAGACTCTTTCTATGTTTAGGCTCCAAAGAATAATGCTGCTCTGAACAGTTTTGTGTACAGGTTTTTATGTGGGCATTTTCATTTCTCTCAGGTAGATACTTAGGATTGGAATTACTGTATCATATGGTAAATGCTTAGCTTTTTGGGTAACGGCCAGACTGTTCTCCAAAGTTTCTGCATCATTCTTTCTAAACCAGACTTGTAGGAGGGTTCTAATGTCTCTACTTCTTGGCAACAATTGTTACATCAGTCTTTTTGATTTAGCCATCTTAGTGGGGGTAAAAGAAGTATTTCATTGTGGTTTTCATTAGCATTTCCCTGATGGCTCATGGGAACATCTTGCATGTGTTTATTGGCCATTTGTTTATCTTCCTTGGAGATGATATGAACTTATGATAATGAAAATGTACATAATGAGTGGATGGGGATGTGTAAAATGATGATCTATTTCTCTCTCATTGTAGAGAATCAAGTTTAAAAACGAAACATGCAGTTAAAACTGTGAGGATTCTAACCTTTAATGTTTTTAAAATCTCTCTCCTTTTTTTTTAAAAGATTTTATTTATTTATTTATTTATTTATTTATTTATTAGGAAAGAGAGTGAGAGAGAGCATGAGAAGGGAGAAGGTTAGAGTGAGAAGCGGACTCTCCATGGAGCCCGGAGCCCGATGCGGGACTCGATCCCGGGACTCCGGATCATGACCTGAGCCGAAGGCAGTCGCTCAACCAACTGTACCACCCAGGCGCCCAAAATCTCTCTTAACCTTAGACTGGTATTAGAAAATCTTTTATAGCAAAAAAAAAAAAAAAAAAAGTTTGAATGTCTATAGTTCCATCATTTTTTCAATTTTTTTTTAAATCACATTAAAGAATCACATAGTTCAACTCACTTTGATTCCTGTTTATTTTTGAACAGTGCTGAACTACTTAAAGCATGTTCATTTAGAAAATAAATTTATCAACTAGGTGCCTGGCTGGCTCAGTTGATGGAGCATGTGACTGTATCTTGGGGTTTTGAGTTCAAGCCCCATGTTGGGTGTAGAGATTACTTAAAAATAAAATCTTTACCAAAATTAAGTATTTTAGAAAAGCATAAGAGGCATAACTGGTTAGGTGTTAGTCACTGAGCTTTGCAACAAACATTTCCATTTCCTGAGGTCAAACAGTTACTAAATGGTAGAGCTGCTTGGGGGTAGAGCACGGACGGCCGTGGGAGGTCTCCTGACTGGAGTGCGTCCCTGTGGTCGTCAGCATCAGGCTGCAGCAGTCATTATATATCGAACCTGATCGGCTCACTTTTTTCTCACTTTCTGTTTCCTAGTACTTGTCTCAGTCTTTCCATTCTCAGGTTCTAGGCCCTTTACCCTCCGACCTAACCTTATTTTACTTAAGCTAGGTCTGTTTAATTTGAGCAAGCATTCTTTCATTGCATTTAATACCGGAGTTCCTTCCCACCAAAGTTTAAGGAGCGCGTACCTTTGCAGTTGTGTTTTCCTTTGTGGATCCAAACTCCCAATTGTTAACTCACATGCTTTGGTGTGAGTTCATTTCCTTCCCCATCAACTCTACTGTGTTTAAATTAAGCACTCTCGGTGTATTTGATCTTCCAACTGTTCTTAGTGCCCTTCCTGTAACTTAACTGGGACCCTTTTCTCCTGCGTAATCCAGTTTGCCATTCTTAAAATACAGTCTTCCTTTTCCGAAGTCCCAGTTTACCTAGCTACGAGCCTGAAGTCCTAATCTTTCACTTCATCAGGAGTTGTGAGCCTTTTCCAGTTATAGGGGAGTCTCGTTATTCACAGTAGTTACGTTCTTCGTAGTCGCCTGGAGCATGGCACCGGCAGATACTGAACCATTGCTCCTCCAGGAGATACCTGGTTAGATTACTGTGAACTTCTAGCCACTACATTTTCATCAGCTGATCAATGCATAAGCTTGTGTTGGGTTTATTTTTTTTTTAAGATTTTATTTATTTGTCAGAGCAAGCGAGCACAAGCAGGGGGAGTGGCAGGTAGAGGGAGAAGCAGGAGCCCCTGCCTGAGCAAGGAGCACTATGTAGGACTTGATCCCAGGACCCTGGGATCATAACCTGAGCTGAAGGCAGATGCTTAACTGAGCCACCCAGACGTCTGTTGTGTTAGGTTTAAAGACACCTTACTTAACGTCTGCCATCAACTCCTTAACCTTGAACACATGGGCACATCACTTCCTTGCACTTAACATTTCAGCATCATGCTTGGGGGCCACTTAAAACCCCCAAGGCACCCACAGAAAGCACAAGTATGCAAAAACTGTGGCACTAAATACCGAAAAAGGCACTTGTTCACATTGTGAACACATCTTACTGGAGCAAGAGGCCAGAGTTACCTCGTTGCCTTGTTGGACCTCATCTGGAAACTGTTCTGAGTGACTACTGTTTTTGCTGCTCTGCGTGTTTGTGAATGAGTGACAGAGCTACAGGAATTGCTTTTGGGTTTACAAGTAAACTTGGAGGGAGTAGTATTCACAAACACGGAGTCTGGGAATAATGGAAATCAGCTGCAATTGCTGTTTCTTCTAAAATGTCTCTTCAGAGATTCAGTCAAGATTTTTTCTTGTTTTTTCTAAATCTACATGTGTGGAGGTAATAGTTTAGATTTCTTCATAGGTATGTTAATTACACCTGGTCCTGTTAGTGTTTGCTAATCCCCCCCTCTGAACACTATTTAGATTCACTCTGTCTCCTGGTATTTAACAATAAAGGATTCTGGACACTTTAGAATGGAATTACTTCCCAAAACACATCTCTTAATTTAGGTCAGGATAATCCCAGCATTTCTCAACTCATAAAGCTGCTTAAAATTGAATGCAAATTTTTGGGTGCATATGAAAATGTACAATTTGATGGAGAAGTAAATAGCTAACCTCAGAATTTCAAAAGATGACTTTTATTCATTGACCTCTCTCAAAAATTAGAGACCTTAATTTCTTGTATTAATAGTCCCACCAATAGAGATTTATCTCATTGGGGAATTGTGATGGGGTAAAGGATATTCACATTTAAACTTTTAGGAGCTGTTATAGGATTGGTTTCAAAATATAGTGGTAGTTTTCCCATAATGAATGAGTGTATCAGTTAGCCTACTTAGCCTTGTACTGGATGCTAATCTTATTTTGTTGTTTGCCTAAGTAGAAATGAATATTTTATTGTTTAAATTTGCATATGTTTTATTACTGAAATATTTTTTTACATAACTGACCCTTTGGCCCTTTGTTTATTCTTGAACAGTTTCTCATTGTTCTTATCTGTTGTTCATTTTCCTATTTTTGTTTTACTTTTTGCTTCATTTTTCACCATGGAACTCACATAAAAAATCCTGAACATAAGTACTTTGTATTTCCCATTCTGTCCCCATACCAGTCCCAGAAAGTTGACTGAATAAAATAATGTTCTCTCTTTGACGACCATACATGTTGGCATCTCCATATTGTAGAGGTTTTGAATTTTTTTTTTTAAAGATTTTATTTATTTATTTGACAAAGAGAGAGAGATCACAAGTAGGCAGAGAGGCAGGCAGAGAGAGAGGGGGAAGCAGGCTCCCTGCCGAGCAGAGAGCCCGATGCGGGGCTCGATCTCAGGACTCTGAGATCATGACCTGAGACAAAGGCAGAGGCTTCAACCCACTGAGCCACATAGGCGCCCCGAGGTTTTGAATTTAAATGAAGTCAAACCTGATAGTGTTTTCATTTTTGGACTCCAGTATTTAAGTTATGTTTAGAAGTATTGTCTTCCATTACTTTTCTGGGTTTTTGGCATTTAGAAATTTATTTCAGTTTTACTTTTCTGTATGGTTGAGATCTGAGTCTTCCCTCTCCTTTCAACTCTGCATGATTGATGTCTTTATGCATGACTCTTATACTTGATTTTTGTCCCCTTTCCTTCTTCACAGACTTGGTTTCCTTTCTGGTTACCTTCTTCTTTTTTTTTTTTTTTTTTTAAGATTTTTTTCATTTATTCATTTAACAGAGAGAGAACACAAGCAGGCAATGAGGCAGGCAGAGGCAGAGAGAGGAGCAGGCTCCCTGTGGAGCAAGGAGCCCGATGCGGGACTCGATCCCAAGATGCTGGGATCATGACCTGAGCCAAAGGCAGCTGCTCAACCAACTGAGCCACCCATACGTCCCTCTGGTTACCTTCTTGATTGAGAATTTTGTATTCTTCCTATTAAGTTCAAGTATAAAAATGATTTCTCAAGCCCTTCTACCTTTTTTTGTTAAGTGGCGTCTTGAGGATGAAACACATGCAAAAAAAAATGCAGTCGATAGTGATGTTTTAAGTATTTATATTGAATATTAGCTGTGTTCTTTAGTTTTATGAACTGAAAATTAAATAAATTTGTTTTACAAATAGGCTATGCTGTAGATTCTAATTATTATATGTGCTGCCGAAGCGAGCACTGTAGATTCTAATTATTGCACAGTAAGGAAAGACACTTTATCAGATCAAGATAGATTTTTATTACCCAGCTGTATTGAGGTATAGTTGACATGTAATAATCAGCATGTATGCTGATTATGATACATACAGCATACAGTGAATGATGTGATTCTATATTTGGATCTATGTGCACATCTTTGAAGCCATCACAACATTCAAGGAACATATATCATTCCCTCAGATTTGTAATTCCCCTTCCCTACTTCTTTCACTTCTCCATCCCCTTCCTAAATCCCAGGCAGCCACTGTTCTGCTTTTTTTAACCATAGGATTGGTTTACATTTTGTAGAATTTTTATATAAAGGAAGTGATACAGTATGTCCTTTCCCCCTCGCCCCCTTTTTGGTCTAGCTTCTCTACATATTTGAATATTCATCCATGCAGTTGGGTTTTTAATAGTTCATTCTTTTTATTACTCTTCCATTATTTGGATATGTTAGCATTTGTTTATCCATTTACTTGTTGTGAACATATTTGGATGATTTCTAGTATTGACTATTATAAGTAAAGCTAAATTTATGTACAATTCTTTATAGAGTATGTCACTTTTAATTCTCTTAGACAAATACCTAAGAATGAAACTGATTGTAAGGAAGTTAAGGTTTAACTTTTTAAAAAACTCGAACTGTTTTTGTAAAGAGTTTTTCTCATTTTACATTCCTACTAGATATCTTTGATCCATATCCTCACCAACACTTCGCAAGACAAGTCTTTTTAATTTTAGCCATTCTTATGGGTGTGTAGTGATATCCAATTGTGGTTTTATTTTTTATTATTATTTTTAAAATCTAATTGTGGTTTTAATTTGCATTTCCCTAATGATGCTGATGTTGAGCATTTTTTTTCATGTGATTGTTTTCCATCTGTATGTCATCTTTGGTAAAGTGTCTGTTCAAATGTTTTAGCTGTTTTGAAAATGGGGTTGTGGGTGCCTGGGTGGCTCAGTTGGTTAATCATCTGCCTTTAGCTCAGGTCCTGATCATGGGGTCCTGGAATCGGGCTCCATGCTCAGGGAGATCTTTCTCCCTCTGCCCCTTCTTGTGCGTGCGCTCTCTCTCTCTCTCTCTCTCTCTCTCACTCTTTCTAACGTTTTCTCTCTCAAATAAATGAAATCTTAACAAAAAAGAAAACTGGGTTGTTTTCTTACTGAGTTTTGAGAATACTTATTATATATAAGTCCTAAAATCAGGTACTCTTAGTCTTCCAGCTTTGTTCTTTTTCAGAGTTGTTTTGAATTTTGTAAGGCCTCTGAATTTCCACATGAATTTTAGAATCAGCTTGCCAGTTTCAGACATGGTGGCATTTTGATTGTGACTATGTGACTCTCTGTAAACCAATTTGGGGAGATACAATATCTTGACGATATTGAATCTTCTGATCTGTGAACCCTGTATACCTCTCTACTTATTTAGGACTTCTTTGATTTCTTTCAGGGTATTTTGTAGTGTTTGGTACACAGGTCCTGCACATTTTTGGGGGGTCAGATTTGCCTCTGTTTCATAATTTTGGTTCTATTGTAAATGTTATTTTAAATATCAGTTTCTGATTGTGTGTTGCTATTTATAAAAATACAGTAGATATTTTATATATTGGTATTTTATTCTACAACCTTGCTAAACTCACTTATTTAGTAGTATTTTTGTAGATTCTTAAGCTTTTACATAGATGTTTGTGCCATTTGCAGATAAACATGATTTGACTTCTGTCTTTCCACTTTTAAATTTTTCTTGTCTTACTGCATTGGCTAAAACCTCCAGCATGACTTTGAATGGGAGTGGTGATAGTGGACATATCTTGATTTGTTTCTGATCTTAGGAGGAAAGCATTCATTCCCTTGCCACTGACCTTATTGGTGCCCTTTGTCAAGATTGAAGAAGTTTTGCTCTATTCTTAGCTTATTACTGAGAGAGCTTTTTAAAAAAATTTAATTCATGATTTAAGTGCTGATTTTAAATGTTGATTTTTGTCAGATGTTTTTCTATATCTACATACATGATTTTCTTTTCTAAGAAAAGTTTTCGAATCATTTTTTTCCCCCAAATGTTTAACAAACCTTGGATTTCCTGGTACAAATCTTACTTGGTCATTATCCTATTAATATATTGTTGGATTTGATTTGTTAAAATTTTGTTAAAATGTGCATTTATGTTCATGAAGGATTTGATATGTAGTTTTTTTTTTCTAGTTTTATTTGGTTTTGGTATCAGAGTGATGTTGGCCTTATAGAGTGAATTGGAAAGTAACTTTTTGTTTTCAGTTTTCTGGATCAATCTGTAGAATTGTTATTAGTTCTTCCTTATATGTTTGGTTGTATTCACCAATGAGCCTCTGTGGTTCTCGAATCTTGTATGTGGGAAGGCTTTTATCAAATAAATTTATAATGTGCTACCATCACTACCATCCATCTCCATAGCTCTTTTCATCTTGTAACTTGCTTTCATTTTTTAAAGGTGTTTTTGCTTGGTTGCCAGGTTCATAGGATTTTTTTTTTTTCTTTCAGTACATTAAAGATTTTGCTCTGCTGTCTTCTCTCTTGAATTGTTTACAAGTAGAAGTCTGCAGACATTTTATCTTTGTTTCTCTGTGTAATTATTTTTCCTCTGACAACTCTTAAGATTTTATCATTTGTTTTAAGCCCCTGATGAAAATGTGCCTTCCTATAGTTTTCTTTCTTGTTCTTCATGGAGTTTTCATGTACTTGGGGTTCATTGAGCTTTTTGTGTCTGGGTTTATAGTTTTCATCAGAAGGGGAAAATTTTCTGCCTCTCTTCATCATCATCTTTTTTTTTTCCTTTTTGGTAATAGCTTGAGATATAATTTACATAATTCACCCACTGAAAACACACATTCATTGGTTTTATATATTCACAGAGTTGTGCACCCATTATACCAACCATTTGACATTTTCATTGTCTCCAAAAGAAACCCCATACACACTAGCAGCCGTTTCCCCATTTCATCTCAATTAGCCAGCCCTTGGTAAACAGTAATGTTTTTTTCTGTCTCGGTGGATTTGTTACTATCCTGGACATTTCGGGTAAATGGAATCCTGTAATATGTGGTCTCCAGCTTTTTCCATTTAGCAAATGTTTTTAAGATTTATACATGTTTTAGCATGTATTAATATTTCAGATACCACATTTTATTTATTCATTAATCTGTTGATGGACATTTGAATTGTTTCTGCTTTTTGACTCTTAAGAATAATTCTGCTGTGGGGGCGCCTGGGTGGTTTGTTGGTTAAACATCTGCCGTCGGCTCAGGTTATGATCCCAGGGCGCTGGATCAAGTCCCTCACTGGGCTCCTTGCTCAGCAGGGAGCCTGTTTCTCCCTCTGCCTGCTGCTCCCCTGCTTGTGCTCACTCACCCTATCAAATTTAAATAAATCTTAAAAAAAATCTTTTTAAAAAAAGAATAATTCTGCTACGTAATACTTGGGTGTAAGTTTTTGTGTGGAATCATGTTTTCCCCTTTTTTGGGTGTATTCATAGGAATGAATTGCTGGCTCATGTGGTAACTTGTGTTTAACCTTTTGAGGAGCTGCTATACAATATTCCAAAGTGGCTTCATTACTTTATATTTCTACCAGCTGTGTATGAAGGTTCCAGTTTCTCTACTCCTTGCTGAAACTTGTTATCCACCTATGTCTTTTTTATTATAGCTATCTTAGTGTGTATGAAGTAGTGTGTCATTGTTCTTTTTGATTTGCCTTTCCCTGATGGCTGGTGACACAGAGCATTTTTTCATGTGCTTTTGGTCACTTGTATATCTTTGGAGAAGTACCTGTTTATTCTTTGCCCACTTTTAAATTGAATTATATTTGTCTTTTCTTATTGAATTGTATCAGTTCTTTATATATTCTGGATAGTATGATTTTCAAGTATTTTCTCCTGTGGGTTGTCTTTTTACTTTGTTGATGGTGTTTTTTGAGGCACGAAAGGTTTTAACTGTGGTGAAGTACAATTTAACATATTTTTTTGTTGCTTATGCTATTTAGTGTCATATCTAGCAAACCATTGCATAATCTCAGGTCATGAAGATTAATGCCTCTGTTTTCTTCCAAGAGCGTTTGAGTTAATTTTTGTATATGGTGTGAGGTAAGGGTTTAGCTTTATTCTTTTGTATGTGGATATGGAGTTGTCTTTCGGGTTTATTTCTTAAGATTTTTTTTTTCTGTTCCCAACTCATACCTGTTTTGGGGACTCCAATTACAAATATATTGGGCTGTTTAAAGTCCAAGAGTTCATGGATGTGAATTTTTTTTAATATTTTTCTCTTTTTGTTTCATTTTGGGTAATTTTATTGCTTTGTCTTCATTTTAGACTTGGTGTTCAACTCTAGAAGTTTAGTTTGGGTGTCTATCCTATCTTGTATCTCTGCTTAACAAGTTTAGTCTTCTAGTTTCTGACCATGTAGAATACAGTTACAGTACCTTCTAATTGTCTACTAATTTTATCATCATTACCTTTTCTGGACTGGTTTTGATTAATTTTTTCTCTCTTCATTATGGCTGTTATTTTCCTCCTTTGCATGCCTGGTAATTTTTTATCGGGTGCCAGATATTGTGAATTTTGCCTTGTTGGGTGATGCATATTTTTATATTCATATAACCTGTATTGAGCTTTATTTTGGGATACAGTTAGAAACAATTTAATTCTTTTGAGGCTTGCTCTTTAACTTTCTTAGGTCAGCCCAGAGTGATCTTTAGGGCTGATTTTCTAAGTCTGGTACCTTTTGAGTTATGACATCTTTCCCTCTAGTATTTGGGAACACCAGCTAGCCTCAGTTCTGTGTATACCTGGGGATTGTTGTTTCTACTCCTTTTGGCGTTCCCTGGCCCAAGCAATTTCTCACATTTTTATACTGATCAATACTCAGCTGAAAACTTGTGGAGGGACCTTTTTCCCATCTCCAGACTTCTGTGTTCATCTCTCTCCTCTCTGGTACTCTGCCTTTGTAAATTCTAGTCATCTTGGCTTCCCTGTCTCCAGAACTTAGGTATGATCACTGCGCTGCCCCTGGGATCCCCTCCCTGTGCTGCTGTCCACGAGCTGAGACGATTGTAGGGCCAGCCTTGTTTGTGGTCCTTCGGGGTCCCTCTTCTGCGCTGGTTGATGTCTGAAATTTGTTGATTCACGTATATTGTCTGGTATGGTAGTTCAGGTAGGATAGTAAATTTGGTCCCTGTTACTCCATCTTGATTAGAAGTCTCAAGATTGCTTTCTCAGCCAATAGAAAACCAGTTTTTAAAGACTAGTGTATTTCTGTTACATCTCTTTGTTTCATTCTGTCTCAGACTAGGTCCTAGACATTAAAGAGATTAGGGGAAGTTCTTAGTTCTTAGATGGATTGTAGAAATGGTTGTCATCTTATCGAGATGTTCCAAAGTACTGATTTAATGTTGCATTGAAAGAAATTATTCTTAGTTACTGAATTCTGTCTCTACTACTGTTCTATTATATATTTATGACTTCATATCTGTAATGTGTCTGGGCAAGTATTTTTACTTATAATTATTCAGTACAGCTTTTTTTTAGTTACATGATTCTTGATGCAGTTACTACTTGGGTACACTGGTCTTAAAACTTTGCTAAGCTGAGAATATATTCTTTACCTTTTGTTTTCAGGCAGAATTCTTGTTTTCTAGACTGTAGATAGGAGCAGCTTCTGAGATACTGGATTTGATCTCTTTTGTCATAATTTTAAATTAATCATGCAAAAGTACTGGATTTATCATCAGTATAAGTTATTTGTACTGTTTCTTTCATGGCATAGGTAAGGCAACTTTAAAGGATAAAATCTTAACTGCTATGCTCTTAAAAATGGTGATGCATTCTAAACGAGGTTTTTTTAAGTTTGCTAAGGACAGTTTATAACCTAATCGTAGCAGTGCATTGCTCTAGAATAGGTAAGCTTTCTCCTGTTAAACCCTTCCTCACAATTTTTTGTATGATAAATTATTACTCATTGAAACATCTAAATGTTTCATCTAAATCCAGGGACCATATTGTAGAGAATACTATATAATCCTTTCCCCATTTTTTTCTTCTCTTACAGGAAAAGTAAGAAGCTTAAGCTCATCTTTGTGGTCACTAACTCACTTGACAGCTTTGCATCTGAGTGACAATTCCCTGTCCCGCATTCCTTCAGACATTGCCAAGCTTCACAATCTGGTGTATCTGGACCTGTCCTCTAATAAAATCCGGAGTTTACCAGCAGAACTCGGAAACATGGTATCACTCAGGTGTGCAGATTCGACTTCCTATATACCCCTTTATACCCCCTAAGAACAAAATAGAGCATTTATTTTGCCAAGAAACAGCACTACCAATTAAATGGCATTTGAATAAAAGCAAGCAAAGTTGTATCCTCTATGTAAAGTTTTCTGGGAAAATTGAATGTCATCCAACAAATAATAAATCCAGTAGATTCCCTGCCTAAAATATGTTTTTTTTTTGAAGATTTTTATTTATTTATTTGACAGAGAGAGAGAGAGATCACCAGCAAGCAGAGAGGCAGGCAGAGAGAGGGGGAAGCAGGCTCCCTGCTGAGCAGAGAGCCCGATGCGGGGCTTGATCCCAGGACTCTGAGATCATGACCTGAGCCAAAGGCAGAGGCTTTAACCCACTGAGCCACCCAGGTGCCCCCTAAAATATGTTTTATTGCTGTATTTTGTGTAGTATACTTTATTCTTAAACAAGATTTTTGGACAAAGTGGGGGTCAACAAATAGAAGGCAGTTATATTATCCCACATACGCACTCACCTGTGACAGGTGGTTGTGGTGCTTTTCCCTCTTAACATAACATTCTGGGGCACCGTACCATGGCTAACACAGCGACCCGGAAACCACTGCTAATGAGCCAAACCTTTTTGGCCATTCCCGGGCTTGTATGCGTGATAGTAATAAAGCCTGGACTTGAAGCTAGAATTAGTCATTGGATTTGGGGGACTATAGTGTGGAGAATAGGAGCTAGATAGGATGTGGAGTCACACAGTTCAATTTGGAATCCTGACTTTGCCATTTACAAGTTGTGTGATTTTGGGCAAGCTCCTTCACCTTGCTGAGCGTTTTGTCCTGTATACAGTTGCTGTATAATAATTACCTAGCCAGGGCTGAGATTGGATATATCCGAAATAATGAATAAGAAACTATTAGTCCCCTGCCTGACACATACTGTATTTAATAAATGATAACTGGTATTTATTTTATCTCTGTTTTGTAAGGCAGATGGAACCTACCCAAGCTGAATGTAAAGCTAATTTCCAGTTATTATGTTAATCCTAATGGAAAATCTTGCTCCATTTCATATCACCTGCCTTTTCTCTGATTCCACTGGCTTTTTTGCTGCATAGTAAAAAGGAATAAGGACCTTGTGAGAGTTTCTTTATTGCTCCTAGTCCAGCTTTTTGACATCGTTTTGGGCTTAATTACTGCATGTATACTATGACCATTTTTTTTTTAAAGATTTATTTATTTATTTATTTATTAGGAAAGAGAGAGAGTGAGAGAGAACATGAGAAGGGAGAAGGTCAGAGTGAGAAGCGGACTCCCCATGGAGCTGGGAGCCCGATGTGGGACTCGATCCCGGGTCTCCGGGATCATGACCTGAGCCGAAGGCAGTCGCTCAACCAACTGCGCCACCCAGGGGCCCCTACTATGACCATTTTTAATCTCCTTAAAAGACCTCCTTTCCCATGTGATACATGTGGCAATAAGTGGAAATGAATTAGTTAGAACTAGTTGTTCTTGTTTGGTTTATGGCCTCAACACTCACCAACCTCTGGTTCACTAAGTAATAACCAAGGTTCATTTAAATTCCAAGAACCAGGGATTATAGAAGTCATACTTATTCACAATTAAAAATTGACAAAACTTATTGGACAAAATTGTAAGTGTCTCAATGTTGAGTCTTTTTTCCTACTGAAGATTCCTTTGATAGTTATCTGTACCCAAAAAAATCATTAAAATAATCACTGGCAGTTAATATAGCTGCCATGATTTCTAAATTGAAATTTTAGTTAATTTGGAGAAGTATTAACGATAGACTTGGTTTTGTGACCGTCATAAGCTATTTTCAGTTGGTGCTACGTGATCATTTTAATTCTTCTTTAACAATTCACGTGTTAGTTTATCATTTCCACTTTCTTACAACCGTGTGGTAGACTCCACATGTGCTGCGTCAGTGCTGTTCCCGGGGTGGTGTGTGAGCTGTGCAAGTTAGCAGACTGTGTCATCAGCCTACAGTGACATATACAACATGTGAGAGTAGGTTCATACCTATTGAATTAGGTATGTGTCCTGTTGGCCTTATTTTTTTTCTCATCTCATTTTTCTAATAATTCATTTTTCATTGTGTTTTAAAAATGTATTGGTCTGGGGCAGTTTGGGATTATTTTGTCTTTTGTTTTTTACCATCGTTTGTGAAGCACTGTACCAGACATTGGAATATGCTATACAGTTTTTTCATTCTTAGAAGACTATATTCTTAGAAACCGTATTGCTGATTTTAGCTAGGAGTTAAAAGGTATATCTTCTGACATGGAATTTTTACGTCCACAGGGAACTCCATTTAAATAACAACCTGTTACGAGTTCTACCTTTTGAGCTGGGAAAACTGTTTCAGTTGCAGACTTTAGGCCTGAAAGGTATGACTTCCTGTATTTGTGTTTCTTGTGGTTTGTACGCATGTCTTTGAGTCTAGAGAAGCCGAAAGAGGAAATCCTTTTGCCAGGGATTTGCAGGCTCATTCTTCCCGAAACTTCATCAGTTCCTTAGATATATCCCAGGGGTTTTCCTTCTTGTCCCGCTGTAGACTGTCTGTTAATCTTGGTATTCTTTTTCAGTCCTAGCCCAGCTTTGCTTTCTGTCCTTTGTTTGGATCAGTTCTGTGTTCTGATGATGCATTCCTGAGGTCATACTTTATTTCATTATACTATAAAAAGCTTTTTTTGCCCCTTGTAGTCAAACTTCAAGAAATGGAGACTCACAAAGTACAGAAATCAATGAGTAGAAAGTTTTTGAGCCATTTGGATCTGCTAGTAACAATCAGTTTTTGATCATATTTTTAAGATGTAGTTTTATGAGGACTTCATTACTCTATTAGAATTTGAGGGCATACTTGATCCAGTGAGAACTATTGGGAAATACCTTTTTTAAATCAGCAAAATTAAAAGTCGTATTTTAATAATATGTCATTGCCTATTTTTTTAATCACATTAAGTGATTCTTTGCCAATCTTGTATCCATCCACCTTACTCAAAATTGATTTAAAAAACACTCATATAATGAAGTCTTCAAGAATTGTACTCTTAAAAAAAAAAAAAGAATTGTACTCTTTATTTCTTAAGAATACGTAGGTCGTAAAATTAGGTTTTATTCCTGTAAATCCATTTCATATCATAAAGGTAACAGTAATTTCACAAATACAAATGAAATGGAAAAATATAAATAATACCTTTACAAATGTATTTAAGACCATATTCAACAAATATCAGCTTTATAAATGGTTCTTTGGAAAGCGTTTCTCTGTGTGGGCTGGCCTTGGCTGAGGCTTCTTAAAATAGAGGTCTGTAGATCTGTTCTGTCTCCCTATGGTAAGCATACTTTTTGAAATTTTCTTGTTTTAACTTTGAAAACCAAAAATGTAAAATGTAGCAACGTGTATCAGTATGCTGACTAAGAATTAACAATATTGTGTCCCTTCTGTGTCCGTTTTCTAATGCAAAAGAAACAGGACATTACAGAGTGTGAAAACCCTCTTTGTTCTTCTTCAGGTCCCTTTCTCATCCCAGCGACAGCTACTATTTTTATGTCCTTTTAGTAGTTTCAGGTTTTATAATCTTGCTGTATTTATTTTACAAACCTTTTGACTATATTCATTTCTCCAAAGATTCACAAACTTTATTTGAAGTGAGGGTCATCAGTCACAGATTTTCACACTGAGTTAATGTGTGTGAAAGCCTCTGAAGTATTGGGGAGGGGGAGGGCAGTCTTTGTGGCACCTTAGTTATTGAGGCTCCCTTGGTCTTCCATTTCAGAAAAATCCTCTCATGTTTGGCATCTAGGTTTCAGGTTTCTTTCTCAGAAGGATGGTTTCACTGATTGTACCTTTTTTAGGACAGAGCCTCTCACTTTTCTGAGCTTGCCCCAGCTCATTTGTTAACTTCCGACAACAACTGCTATATTTTCCATTTCTATGGTTTTGTTCTTTCAAGAATATTGTCTAAGTAGAATCATGCTATAATGTAACCTTCTGAGATTGGTTTTTTCCCCACTCAGGTTAATTCTTTGGTGATTCACACAGGTTTTTGCGTGTTTGCTCCTGTGTTCCATGGTATGGATGTATCATGGTTTGTTTAACTGGTTACCTGTTGAAGAATATCTAGCTGGTTTCCAGTATTTGGCTATTGTGGATGAAGCGGCTGTGAGCTGCGTACAGGTTATTATGTGAACATAAGTCTTCATTTCTTTAGCATAAATGCCCAGGAATGCAGTTGGCTCAGTCATACGTTAGTTTAGTTTTCTAGGAATCAGCCAAACTGTTTTCCAGAGTGGCTGTACTGTCTAACATTTTCACTGGTGATAAATAAGTGATCCAGTTACTCGGAATCCTCACCAGCTTGGTGTTGTCACTGTCATTAGTTTAGCCTTTGTGATAGATGTGTAGTGATCTCCTTGTGGTTTTAATTTGCATTTCCCTGTTAGCAAAAGGTATCACACATCTTTGCATGTGCTTATTTGTTGTCTGTATGTCATCATCTGTGGCATAGTTTTCATGTCTTTGCCATGTTCTATCCAATGGGCCTGTTTTTTCACTGTTGGTCTTGGGAGTCTGTAATATATTCTAAATACCAGGCCTTTGTCAAAGATGTCATTTGCAAGTATTGTTTTCCTAGTATGTAGTCTTCTCAGCCACTTCACGCACCCAGTTCCAGTGCTGGGGGTTTTCCCCCACACCAGCAAGCCATCCTGGGACACCAGCTAGAAGTCCTCTATCACTAAATTCTGACACTACCTACCCAAAGATAGCATCAGATTCCACGGATAAAGGGTTCAGCCCTACCTGACGGCGCCTTGCCGGCACTTCTGACCAAGGTCCTCATGAATGCCCTCTTGCGTTCGCTTACTTTGTTGGAGTGGCTCACGGTAATCAGGAAACCTGTTTACTCACAAGGTTCCCAGTTTATTATAAAAGGTTAGAACTCAGGAGCAGCCAGATGGAAGAGCTGCATGAGGCAGGGTGTGGGGAGAGGGCGCGGAGCTTCCATTCTCTCCATGTTCGCCATTCTCCTTGAGTCTCCGTGTGTTCGCTAACCTGGAGCCTCTTTGAACCCCATGCTTTTGAGTTTTTACAGATCCTTCGTGATTAAATCATTGGCCTTGATGATTCAGCCAACTTCCAGCCCCCTTCCCCTCTGGGGTGAATGTCCCAAGTCTCTGTCATGTGGTTGATTCCTCTGTCAGCCCAGTCTCCAGTCCTTAGGGGGGCCTGAAAGTTACTTTTTTCCCCCTTTTTAGAAGATTTTATTTATTTGTTTGTTTGTTTGACAGAGAGAGAGAGAGATCACAAGTAGGCAGAGAGGCAGGCAGAGAAAGAGGGGAAAGCAGGCTCCCCGCCGAGCAGAGAGCCCGATGCGGGGCTCGATCCCAGGACCCCGAGATCATGACCTGAGCCGAAGGCAGAGGCTTTTAATCCACTGAGCCCCCCAGACACCCCGAAAGTTACTTTGTTAACATAACAAGAGACACCTCTACAACTTCTTCACTTAGGAAATTTTAAGGGTGTTAGGAGTTTTAGGAAAGTGGGTGAAGACCAGATATCTGTTTCTTATTATAAATCACAATATCACACAGGGTCTTGTATGTAGCAGTTGTTTTCGGTTTTGATGAGGTTGATTATCATTTTTTACTTTTATGGATCCTGCTTTTTGGTTCCAAGTCTGAGAATGCTTTGATTAACTCTGGAGCCCAGAGATTTTCTCCTGTGTTTTGTACTAAAGGTTTCATAGTTTGGGGTGCCTGGGTGGCGCAACCGCTCGAACGTCCAACTCTTGATTTCAGCTCAGGTCATGACCTCAGGCTCTGTCTGTGCTCAGTGGGGAGTGTGCTTGAGATTCTCCACGCTGCCCCCCTCAAAATAAATAAATCTTTTTTTAAAAAAGTTTCAAGGTTTTATGTTTTACATTTAAATCTATTTGGAGTTAAAATTGAGCTAAAAGAAATGAGGATTAGTTGCAGGTTCATGCTTTAGTCTATGAATGTTCAGTTGGTCTAACACCATTTGTTGAAAAGTCTACCCTCCATTGAATTGCCTTTACGCCTTTTCCCAAGATCAGTTGGACGTTTCTGTGTGGATCTTTTTCTGGATTTTCTGTTGTCCACTGGTGTCCCTTTGCCAGTAGTTACTTGAAAGTTGAAATAGGATAATTAAGTCTTGAAATAGGATAGACTGATTCTTCTTCTATAGTTGTCTTTTTCAAAACATTTTAAGCTGTTTTAGTTTCTTTGCCTTTCCATATATACATTTAGAATAATCTTGTCTATAGTTACAAGAAATATTGCTGGGATTTTGGTCAGAATTGTGTGAAACCTAGAGATCAAATTGGGGAGAATTGAATCTTCTGCTCCAGGAATGTGCCATGTCTCTTCCTATATTTAGAGCTTTGATTTTTGTTATTAGTATTTTGTAGTTTTTGGTCTGTAAGTCGTGTAAATGTTTTGTTAGGTTTATTTCTAAGTCTTTGTGGTTTTGTTTTTTGTTTTGTTTGAGCAATTGTCTGATAATGTATTAGATTTTGCTGTCCATGTGTACATTCCTGGGCATATAGAAATACAATGGATTTTTTTTTTTTCTTTAGCTCTTTCATCCATTCTTCCACTCCCCCCTTCCCTTTGGCAACCACCCATTTGTTACCTGTATTTAAAAGTTTGTTTGGCTTTTGTTTGTTTGTTTGTTCATTTGTTTTTTAGATTCTTCATATAAGTGAAATCATGTAATATTTCTCTTTGTATGATTTATTTCACTTAGTATACTATCCTGTAGGTCCACTCATGTTGTAGCAAATGGCAAGATTTTTTTTAATGGCTGAGTAATACTCCATTGTATGTATATACCACATTTTTATCCATTCGTCTATGGATGGATGCTTAGGTTGCTTCCATTTCTTGGTTATTGTAAATAATGCTGCAGTAAACATAGGATTGCATGTATCTTTTTGAACTGGATTTTTGTATTTTTGTCTTGTATCCTGTACCCTGTTGAATTCGTTTCTAGTTCTAGGAATTTTGTTTTGTTTGTTTTTGTTTTTGTACACTTTTTGGTAAAATTTTTGGGAATTTTCTATGTAGTAGAAAATTATGTCGTCTGCAAACAGGGATGATTTTATTTCTATTTGTCACAGAGAGAGAGATCAAGAAAGCACAGGCAGTCAGAGAGAGAAGCAGGTTCCCCACTGAGCAGGGAGCCTGATGTGGGATTTGATCCCAGGATCCTGGGATCCTGCCCTGAGCCAAAGGCAAATGCTTAACCAACTGAACCATCCAGGCATCCCTTTTCTTTCCTTTTCTTGCCTTACTGTGCTGACTAGAACTTCCAGCACTATGTTGAATAAGAGCTGTGAGAACAGTCGTCCCTCTTTTTTCTGATTGTTCAAAGTATTCTGTCTTCACTGTTAAGTATAATGTTAGCAATAGGTATTTTGTAGATTGTCTTTATCAATTTGAGGACGTTTTCCTCTATTCCTCTTTTTCTGGAGTTTTAAATCAGGAGTGAGTTTTTAATTTTTTCAGATGCCTGTTTTGCATCGGTTGAAATGATTATGTGATTTTGCTTCTTTACCCTTAAAATTGATTTTTGCATATTGAACCAGCCTTGTGTTCCTAGAATAAATCCCACTTGGTCATAGTTCTCGTTCTTATTTATTGCTTACTTCTGTGTGCTAATATTTTCTTACGGATTTCTTTTTTTCTTTTTTTTTTTTTTAGCAAGAAAAAAACCATACATGGCAATTTATTTGTATAAAGGTAGATATTTTCCAGTGTTTCGTTTTTGTTTTTGTTTTTCTTATTTTTTTCCTCCAAATGGGTGGGCTGTGGAACAGGCAGAAGAAAACAGATCCTGGTTTCCTTCTGGGTGGAAACTGTTCAAGTTTAAACCATGGCAAGAAGCACTCATGTTCGGTTGCTGGGTAGAAACGGTGTGCTGTTTAAACTTCCGCCACCTCTGGCTTCTTGCCTCTGATCATGCAGGTGTCCTTTCATGGTCTTGGATTTACAGATAGCAAGATCTGCCCCCTCTTTTATGGCAGGACTCTGGATTTGTGAAGGATAAAATGATCAGACTTTTTTATTGAGATTTTTCTTATTTATCTAATTTAGATAAATTAGATAAATTAGATAAACTTATCTAAATTAGATAAATTAGATTCATCTAAATTAGATAAATTTATCTAATAAATAAATTTCTTACTTATCTAATAAAGCATTGCCTAAATGCTTTATTAGTAGAGTCCAGGGCTACTCCTTTCTTAAGGATTTTTGACTCAATATTCATGAGGGGTATTTGTCTTTAGTTTTATTTGTATGCTCACTGTCTGGTTTTAGTATCTAGGGAATATTAGCTTTATGAAATGAATTTGAAAGTGTTCCCTTATCTTCTGTTTTCTGAGAGTCTACAGAATTAGAGAATTTTCCAACAAAACAATATGGGTCTAGAGATTTCTTTTCTGACAGTTTGGAAGATTTTAGATAGAGTAAGCACGTGCACCAGCGGGGCGAGGGGCACCGGAAGAGGGAGATAGAATCTCCAGCAGACTCCATGCAGAGCACTGAGCCTGACCTGTGGCTCGATCCCACAACCCTGAGATCATGACCTGAGCTGAAATTTAAGGTTCTGACGCTTCCTTAACACACTGAGCCACTCAGGTGCTCCTCTTTCGTGGTAGTTTTTAAATTACGAATTAATTTCCTTTCATAGGTATAGGGCTATTTAAATTGCTTACTGGGTGAGTTCAGACAGTTTGCGTTTTTCAGGAAATAGCCCATTCATATATGTTGTTAAATTTAGGATGTAGAGTTGTTCATAGTATTCCCTAATCCTTTTGATTTCTGTAGGGTTTATGGTGATATCCCCTTTCAGTTTTTATATTGGTAATTTTTGTCTTCATTTTCTTTGTCAGTCTTGGTAGAAATTTACTAATTTTATTGATCTTTTCAAAGAAACAGCTTTTTAAAAAACTTCTGTTTTTTAAATTTCTTTGATTCCTATTCTTTAGTACTTTTAATCCATCTTTTTTGCTTTTGGCTATTTTATTCTTTCTAGGTTCTTGGGATTAGAGTTTAGATGATTGAATTGAGATTTTTTTTCCTTTTCTAATGTATGCATTAGGTGATATAAATTTCCCTCTTGGCTCTGTGTTAGCTGTGTCCAGCCACAAATATTGATATGGTGTGTTTTCATTTTCACTAATTCAGTGCATTTTCCTCTTTGATCCATGGATTATTTAGAATTTTCCAAGTGTTTCCAGATTTCCCTTTTGTCTTTCAGTACTGATTTTTAGTGTGATTCCCTTGTGGTTGAAGAATTCTATATGGTTTGAGTTCTTTTAAACTTGTTGAAGTTTGGTGGTTTATGGGCGAGGGTGAGGGTTTATACTAGTTTATGTCCCATGGGCACGCACAAGAATATGTATTGTGCTGTTAGAATGGGTAGAATGTTTTATAAATCTTAACTGGATCCTATATATTAACCTAGTTAGTGTCTGTGAGGTTGATGGTGTTTGGAGTTTTTTGGTCTGATTCTGTCAGTTGTTGAGAGATGAGTGTTAAAGTCTCCCAGCATAATTGTAGATCTTCTCTGTTGTTCTTTCAGTTCTGTCAGTTTTGGCTTAAAATATTTTTCAGTTCTGTCATTTCGCGAGTACATGTTTAGAATTGCTTTGTGTTCTTTACATTATGCGATGTCACTTTCTGTCTCTAGTAAATTTGTTTTCTCTGAGATTAACTTTATCTGATACTAATCAGTCACTACGGCTTTCCTTTGATTAAGATTTTCATGACATCTTTTTCCATCCTTTTCCTTTCAGCCTGCTTATAGTATTACATTTGAAGTGAGTTTCTTGTGGAAAACATACAGAACTTATCAAGTCTTTTAGTGCTGTCATTTTTCCATTTTGAGTGAAATATAGAATCCCTAACTCTCTTTAATAAGACTTTTCATTTGCTCCCTGTTTATAATATCATTGTCTTAAATAGTTTCTGTGCATATATTTGGAACCAAACCAGTGTTACAAAAATATTTTAACGGCTGAACATGAGTTAGAAAACTTAAGGGAAGGAAAGCCTATTATATTTGCCCCCTTTTGAAGACCGTAGTCTTTTTTTCTTTCTAATGTTCCAAGGTTCCTTCTTTCGTCATTTCCTTTGTATTTAGAGAACTTCTGATTCTTTTAGGATAGATCTGCTGGCAATAGATTCCCTTAGTTTTCTGTGCTCTGAGAATGTCTTTATTCTTCCTTCCTTCCTAAAGGCTGTTTTCACTGGGTATTGATTCTGGGTGCCAGTTCTTTTCTTTTAGCACTTAAAAACTCTTGTGCCACATCCCTTTGACCACCATGGCTTGTGATGCAGTCTGCTGTTATTCAGAGTGTGTTCTCCCTTGAGGTAAGGTATTTTTCTCTGGCTGCCTTCAAGAGGTTTTCTTTGTCTTTACTTTCCGGAAGTTTAATTATGGTGTGGCTTGCTGTGGAGTCTTCTCTAAGTGTGTCCTGTTTGGGTTTTATCAGACCCTCGGATCCACAGGTTTGTTTTTCTCTCCAAATTTGGGGAATTTTTCAGTCATCATTTCTTTGAGTACTGTTTCAGCTCAGTGCTTGTTCTCTGCTTCCACAACTCTGAGGACATGAGCCTGTTGTTGTGGTCCCACAGGTCCCTGAGGCTCTGTTCATTTTTTTTTCCAGCTTCCTTTCTGTTCAGATTGGGTAATTTTTAATGTTCTGTCTTCAGTTCACTGATTCTTTCCTCTGACTCTCTGTTTTGCTGTTGAACCCATCCACCGAACTTTTTATTTCATTTATTCTGTTTTGCAGTTTTAATGTTTTCATTTTCAAAAACACATTTTGTTCATTTGCCAAAACTTTCTTTTTCTTTGCCGAATCTTCCTGTTTTTTCGTTTATTTCAAACAGGTGTTACTATTTCTCATGTAAGCATTTTTTGTCATGCCTGCTGTATTTAGATCAGATCGTTCTAATGTTTTTGTCATCTTGGTGTTGGAATCTTATTTCTCTTTCTTCCTTTAGTTTGAAATCTTCCTGGTTCTTGGTACGATGAGTGATTTTCACTTGAAACTGGACATACTCATGTTACATTGTGAAACTCTGAATCTTACTCAACCTTCTCTTTTTGCTGGGTTTCTCTAAAACTGCTCTGGCAGACAAAGTGAGGGGGCAGCATCTTTTGAAAATCTTTCTTCATATGGCACAGTCAGGATCTTCTCATTACTTTATAATGATTGATAAATCATTTTTCTTCTTCAGTCTGTAAAATTTATTAGTGGAGCTGTGACATCCAGAACAATATGACACCCCTTGTGTGGTGTGGGTAGGAACTTCACTGTTCAAAGCAGTTCACTATACTGTTAATTTTTGTAAGCACATAAGAAATCCTTCTAAGAGGATTTGAGACTCTTGCAGATACATGTAAATCATTGCTCTTGCTTTCATTGTTGGCACTTAGGAAACAGTTATTGAGTTTACAGATGGCTCACAGCCCCAGGGTTTTCCCCTTTCCTTAGTGACTTAGTCTTAAACCAGATCTGTCCCGTCTTGTTATTACTTTATTTAGGAGAATTTTTTAAAAATCTCAGTGCCGACTACATTTGTCATTAGAATATCTTCTTGTTAGCTTTGTCGCATTCTTAAGTTTTGATTCTCTGATTCATGATAGTGGCTCTCCTCTTTCCCTTGTCTGACCCACCTTCCCACTCTTCCTTCCCCTTCTAGTTTCAGTTGGGTTTGATCGTCATAAAAGTGTTGTTGAGGCAGGGCCAGATACAGAGCACTGTTAGATCTCTTCTACATTGACATCAGTCCACATAATCATTTTCTGGCTACTTCCGTAGAACATGGTATGAATCATTTTTATTCTTCTCATCAAAAACTGGTAAAATACTTCCTCTGGTTTGGTATATTATTAGTAGCTATATACATTGTTACCGATGATCTGATAATTTTTGTATGTTTTTTACTTTTGAAATACTTTGTTACCTTTCTTGGTTTCATTTTACCTATTTAAAAAATATTTCCAGGAAATCCACTTACCCAGGATATATTGAACCTCTATCTGGAACCAGATGGAACAAGAAGGCTACTGAACTATTTGCTTGATAATTTGGCAGGTACTGCAAAAAGAAGTAAGTGATCATTTGTTCAAACAATTTTTTTCAGAAGATGTGTAAGAATATTGCTTAATTTTGTATTTTATATTCAACTAGTTTCAACAGAACAGCCACCTCCAAGATCTTGGATCATGTTGCAAGAACCAGACAGAACAAGGCCAACTGGTTGGTAGTCTGATATTTTTTTAACTTATTTTTTACTTGGTATTATAAATCTAACAGTGTTGTTGGTATGGTGGTATGGGTTAGAATATGGCTATGTCTCAGTTGAAGGCTTAGGATTGATTTGGTTTGAGAGAGAACGATAAAGACTTTAGTCGTTGCTTAGCTGGCCTCCTTCCTATGCCATAGGGATGCTGTGGAGCAGTGCTTTTCAGGCATTTTCATACCCCAGGGGACATGTAGCAATGGCTGGAGACACTTTTTGATTGTCACAACTGGGGGAAGTGCTACTGACATCTCATGGGTAGAGATCAGAGATGCTGCTCAGCATGCTACATCGCACAGCACTGCCCCCACCAAAGAATTTTCCCACCCATAATGTCGGTAGTGCCACTGTTGAGAAGCTCTGCTCCAAAGTATTGACCAAACTCGTTTATCATAATAAATACACCAAAATCTTTATATTGGAAGTTTCCAAACCCTAGTATGTTCCAAAGGTATTTGATAGTACAGAATTGTAAGACAGCCAAAACACTTACGTGAGAGAGAAATTGAGCTAATAGCCTCTGCTTTCCTTTTAACTTAAGTTGTGTGAAAATAGTTTGAGAATTACATGATGTGTATAACAGGATTTGGTCTTTGATACCTCTTTCTTTTCACATGAATTAGTAGTTGCTCTATAGAAGAAACTTAGCCATGCCTGTTAGGAAAACTGTCAATTTTCCACATTCTGCATTAGCAGTTAGCAGAGTGGTGCAGGGAGTCCAGATGTGATGAGCCCTGATCTTAGAGACAGAGAGGCTCACGATCTTAGTCTTTTAGCTTCGAACCTTCTATGAGTATCTCTATAGCAGATAACACATTGTATTATAATCTGTTCAGCTGTCTGTCCTTTATTCAACTTTATTTATATCCATTATATCTGGCATATAGTAGCTTTTCAGTGAATATATCGAGTGAATAAAGTCAAACTTAGCATTTAAGTGAAAACTATTGAAATTAATTATGTTTTTTTTTCTGCCACGTGTGTGAATAAGTAAAGTTATCTTTCCTACAGCCTTGTTTTCTGTCATGTGCTATAATGTTCTTTGTGATAAATATGCGACCCGGCAGTTATACGGCTACTGTCCATCTTGGGCACTAAATTGGGACTACAGGAAAAAGGCCATTATTCAAGAAATTTTGAGCTGCAATGCTGATATCATAAGTCTTCAGGTAAGTCATCAGAAGAGAAATTGCCCAGGTGCCCCAATGTTCATAAGCAAGGGACAAACTGGGAACACATTACCCTGACACATTTGAATTTCCGACTCAGCAATTCTTAAAATACTGGCTCTGTTTTTAGCAAATCCTGGGAGCGTTCACTACCTGCTTTGTTGTGCAGCACCGTGCTGCCAAATGAAGCAAATGGGTTAATTTGGGTTTTCATCTTTCCCTCCCAAATGCCCTCGCATTTGTTTTTTAGCTGGGTGGCAGGGTTACTGAAATTGTGGCATTGTCAAAGTAGAGTTTTGCTTTATGCTCGGCAGTAATAGAATAATTAGGGCATAGTGGAAAGCGCATTGAACCTGACGCACAGTAACTTTGAGGTTTCGGTCCTCTCATAATAATTTACACAGCCTTGAGCAAGCCGCTTTCTACCTGTGGTCTGCAGTTAGAATCTGCGAAGCTCCTCCTCTCTCTCTGATTCTTATTCCCCATCAATTCTAAGATATAAGAAAATACACACACACCGAGGTGTATGTATGTTGAAGAGATGTTACTTTCCTTTTTCTGCAGATTAGTCCTTTGAAATTATTTCAGCCCCTTAAACTGTACATGTAAAGTTAATGCATAGGATTCATTTTTGTCTTATGAAATAACTTGGCCATTTGCAATTTTTCAGGAGGTTGAAACAGAACAGTATTACAGTTTTTTTCTGGTAGAACTGAAAGAACGTGGCTATAATGGATTCTTTAGTCCTAAATCTAGAGCTAGGACAATGTCAGAACAAGAAAGAAAACATGTCGATGGCTGTGCAATATTCTTCAAGACAGAAAAGTAAGTCATCTTATGTTTAAAAAAATTTTTTTTTCAATATTTGCAGGGAGTCAGGGGTGTGGCAATTAGTTGGCAAATCGGAGAATGAAGTGTATTACTCGGTAAAACAATGCTGTTGACTTACAGGGTTTGGTTTGGTTTTGAAGCATCAGAAGTGATCTTGTTTTGGAGACTTGCTGAAAGTGCTGCTGTTTCTTCAGGTGTTCACTAGGGTTTAACTCCAATTGTTAATTGAAACACCTCGTAGTTAACATTCCCTCTAGGATGGTAGAGGGATTCCTAACCTATAGTCTGGAAAAGAATTATTTAAAAATTACAAGATGAACTATTCCAACATGAAACTTAAGCAGAAGATGACTACATTATCTTAAGTTGTAAAAATATTTCAGGATGTTATCTGTATCAGTAACAGACTGAGAACAACTTGAAACGGATGTGGGAAGCTTGGTGTGAAGTGTGGAGGATTTTCCATAATGTGATTTACATGCCATCGTATTCGTTGAGGAAGTTTGGGAAAACTGCATTTCCCACAAAGCTAATACCTTGGTATTCCGAATTCTATGTGTGTGTGTGTGTGTTTTTGTTTGTGTTTTAGATTTACTTTGGTTCAGAAACACACTGTTGAATTTAATCAGCTAGCAATGGCAAATTCGGAAGGGTCTGAAGCTATGCTGAACAGAGTCATGACAAAAGATAACATTGGAGTTGCAGTACTGCTAGAACTTCGAAAGGAATTGATGGAAATGTCATGTGAGTGACCTTTTCACTTCCTGTAAAATTGACCTCCAAAATTTAATAGAAAGAACATTTGTTATGTATTAATAGTCTTGTCTAACACCTGAAGAAACTCAGTGAGAATCTAAGTCTTTTCTAAAATACGATATCCATTTTTCTCTACCACAAAGCTTAAGGTGAGAAAGCATAGCCCAGAAAAGTATTTCAAACTTTGAAAGGCATAAGGCCAAAGAAAAAACATGTTTTTTTTGTTTTTGTTTTTGTTTTTGCTCCCAGTAACTTTTTACATAAAAGAAATGTTGAAGTAAATATTAGTTAAAGTAACTGCTTAGAGAGCTATCTCCGTACCCTCCTATAATTTCTTAGCAGCAAGGATACTCTGCAAGCTAACTTCTCTTCTTGACCTACTTGTAATCATTATTTTAAATGTTTTGAGTTTTGGATAAATGGACCACTTACTGCAAATTAAAAGTCCATTTAGAGTGACCATTATGCCGAGAACTGAAACTTGTGTCACTCGAGCACCAGTTGGGACTGGAGATGTTTAACCTGGAGGAGAGAAAATAAAGATGGAACTTAGTGCCTTTTATATTAAGTATATTAAGTCTCTAAGAAAAAGGATATATATTAAGTATATTATTAAGTATTTAAGTATATCTAAGAAAAAGGGTGTAGATTTAATTTTGTGAGACTCAATTTAGGACATCAATGAAGCCAGCAGTTTCAAGGAGACAACTGTTTAAAAATAAAGCTGTCCTAGATAGAATGGGCTGTGTGTGTTCACATATGAATGCCCTACGTCAGACTGTTCAACCAGAGCTCAGAGGACTGTGGCTCAGGTTTGTGGTACGATAGATTTAATCATCAGGTGGGTGGTGGTTAGGGAGAGTTTAGGGTCCTTTTGTGTTCCTGAGACTCTGAGATATACTACTTGTTTTCAGATCCTGTAAGAATATATGGGCTGATGGGCGGGTTTTGTCTGTCTCTTTGTTTTCTTTTTATCTAATATAGCTGGAAAGCCACATCTCGGAGCAGAAAAACAACTTATTCTTGTGGCTAATGCTCATATGCATTGGGACCCTGAATACTCTGATGTGAAGTTGGTTCAAACTATGATGTTCCTCTCAGAAGTGAAGAACATTATTGATAAAGCCTCACGAAACCTCCAGTCCAGCGTATTGGGAGAATTTGGAACTATTCCACTGGTGTTATGTGCAGATCTTAATTCTTTGCCAGATTCTGGTAAGAAAAGATATTTTATATAGAATGCTTTTTTTTTTTTTTTTTTTTGACTGAAAATGTTGTAATGTATTGTTTTTGGTAATTCCAAATTTAGTCAAAATGAAAATTCAGCTTACAGCAGCAGCTATGAATCAGGTTTAACATTTTGTGTATGTGTAGCAGGGAGATTATTTTGAAAACAAGATGATGTTATGAAAACCTAAGGAAGGGAGATAGTAATCATCTTCGATAAACATGTAGTTGATAACTTGTTAACAAGAACATAATGATTGTATTTCATTATCCCCAAGTCATGTCTAATCCAGATTCTGAGAAGGTTATTAAGATAGCTTCTCTGGGATTCCAGCATGTAGTAACAGGATGCAGTGTAAATGGCTATGTACAGGATCTTAATATTGGTGGGCTTGATACCAATACACCGTAGGGGGAAATTGAGATCCTTTATTTACACAGATCATGCTACCGCTTTGAACGAAAAAAGAACTGGGATCTTGATTTTTATTACAATGTAGAAGAATACATGAAGGCTTATTCTTGAATACTTTTCCATTGGATAGTACAGTGAACAAAACCGTAGTTCTTTTAATATCAGACTAAATATTCCTTTTTGTATTTCAACTCCTCATTTATACACTGTCATTCGCACAAAGTACTTTTCCGGGCCCTTGCACATGTGCCTGAGCGTGGACGTACAGACACATCTGGAGTGGTTCAGTTCACTAGCAGTTCATTGCCATCACGATGGATGAGAGCCAGGAAGAAGCTAAAAACTGTTAAAATTTGTTTTCAGGGCAGGTAGAGGTATCTGAGGTCCATAATTCTTCAGGCCATCTCAGCCAGCTCTCTGGGGATCACTGCTGCTAACGCAGAGGGGATGTTCGCTGGCAGTTTCTCTACACGTGTTCTGCCTTCTGCTGAACTACAGAGTATCTGAGGTGGAAAGACAGACTCTAGTCAAATAATACATATTAAGCCTCATTGCGGTGTTTAAAAACAACAATAGTATTTTAATAGCAAACACATGGGAAAATGTCCAACTTTGCTAACTGATTAAATGAAAAGTAAAATAACTGTTTGCAGAGCTCACCTAGCTGGTGGCATTTTCTTCCATAGTTGGCAATATGCATAATGGCACATTTAATCCTAATCTTGGCGTTTTATACTGAGTAAATAATTCAACATAGGCAGAAACCTAGATACTAAGATGTTGATTATGGTGTTAGTTCTTTTTAAAAAGTAAAAACAAGGGACACCTGGGTGGCTCAGTCGGTTAAGCGTCTGCCTTCGGCTCAGGTCAGGATCCTGGGATCCTGGGATCCAGCCACTCGCTGCCAGGCTCCCTGCTCAGCGGGGAGCCTGCTTCTCCCTCTCCCCCTCTCTTTCCCCTGGTCGTTCTCTCTCTAGTAAATAAATGAACTGTTTTTTAAAAAGTAAAAACAAGGTGAATTTAAAAAGAAAATAAGGAGCTAGTTTAACAAATATGAAATAGCGGCACAGCAAAATATAAAATATTCAATACACGAGGATGAAAACCATGTAAAAATGGACTTAGATAAGTTCTGGGAAATGTAAAACAAAACAAAACAGTAACAAACATTTTAGAAAAGGGGAGCATGTGGTTTGAAGTATTTACTATTACATATTTTCAGTTTTGTATACTGCATATTATACTTAACAATGAACAAAATACCTGTATTTTCGTTATAGGTGTTGTAGAATATTTAAGCACCGGTGGAGTAGAAACAAATCATAAAGACTTTAAGGAACTGAGATACAACGAAAGTCTTACAAACTTCAGCTGTAATGGGAAAAACGGGACAACCAATGGAAGGATCACGCATGGTTTCAAGTTAAAGAGTGCCTATGAGAGTGGCCTGATGCCTTATACAAATTACACATTCGATTTCAAGGTAACTTTTGAGATTGAGAAACTTTTTAAACCTCCATTTTTTTGGAGAGTCTTGTAACTTTATCATGTCTTTGCAATGTGGATGTGCGTTGAGCCTGGAAGGAAGCCATCGTGAATTAGATGACAGCAATATTCTCTTATCACTCTTCTGTGATTGGTGTCCCGTTCCTCCTTGATAGTTACCTCTTAGAGTCATTTCCAGGGTAAGAAATTGGATGAAATAATGAAAGTAAATCCTGAGTTCAACTGTCACAGTTTGGGGGCAGTTAGGTTTCTTATATGCTCGTTGCTAACAGCTGTTCAGAAAGTACCGTAGTTTCTACTTCGGTGTCTGTTGGAGTGACATATTGCATCTTTCATAATTTAACTGAAACTATACTCCTTGAATGCCAAAATGTGCTTTATATTAGCCATTTAAAAATACATCTTCGGGGGCACCTGGGTGGCTCAGTGGGTTAAATCCTCTGCCTTCGGCTCCGGTCATGGTCTCAGGGTCCTGGGATCGAGCCCCGCATCGGGCTCTCTGCTCAGCAGGGAGCCTGCTTCCCCCTCTCTCTCTGTCTGCTGTGATCTCTCTCTGTCAAATAAATAAATAAAATCTTTAAAAAAAAATACGTCTTCTATTTATACGCCCTCAGACACAGTTAACGGCTTATAATCTGGAGCCTTGCCACAGTGCTTCTCCTCATTTTTAATATCAGTCATTGTTTAGGGCCTTGCATTCATCTGTTCTTTTAACCATCTTTTGCATTTCTGCTCTTGAATCTTAGTTTCTAACCTCCTGGAAAAGGAATCATTCAGGTTAGACGGTGTGTTAGAGCGTTAAATACTAGCGTTAAGCGGGTCTTAATTTCAGAGGGGAGGGCTGTTAAGACTTCTTTGAGAAACTTGATGAAAAGCTTGAGATTTTTAAATTTTGGCTTTGGAGGAGCCGCGTGCCATAGATAATGGTCTGACCCTGGGAACAGATGAGTGTGTGGAGACGGAGAGAGGCTGGAGCACACGCTGGGGAAAAGGAACATGGAAGCGACAGAAGAGGGGCCCGAGAGAGGCGGTAAACCGGGGCAGTGTAGGCGCCCGACTGTCAAGGCAGGAAGGCCCTTCTGGGGAAGAGAAGCGTGCTTTCAGCCTCCAGAAGCTGTTGGTGGGAGATGCGTCACCGGAGAGCCAGGCACAGAGACTAGAGTCGGAGAGTTAAAAGAACATTACTGGGCAAGGAGGTAGTAAAAACCAACGTCGAGATTCTTAACTTGAAGCAGATTGATTGAAGAGGAGGTGAGGGTAATAACGAAAAGGTGGGAGAGATTAGGGATTTTTTTTTTTCCCCATTCTCTTCCTGTTGCTCATACAGAGATAAGAGGACAACACTCGAATGTGCTTAAATATTCTTGGCCGAAAGCATGTGGAGGAGAGGCTGAAGGTACAGGGAGGAGAGGGGCAAACCGAGAGGTGCTTACCTCGGTGCCCAGTGCTGGGCCCAGGTGCTGCTGGGGGCGTGCAGGGCAGACGCGTCCCGGCCCCCGTGGAGCTTGCGGTCTGGTCAAGTGAGTGTGTAGTTACACCTCAGGGTGTGCATGAGCAAGAGAAGAGACTTGGAGATGGTAGCAAGTGGGTGAGGGCGAGGTTCGGGAAGGACTTGCAGCAGTGCCTGAATTCGACGTGAAGATTGAGAAGAAATTAGCCAAATGACACATAGAAGAAAGTAGAGGGGACAGCGTGTGTGGAGGCAGGAAGGAGCTTGGCACCTACAAGGAAGGTCCTTCTCCCCTCCCGACACCCTCCCCCCGCCAAAAGAAAGGGCTAATATGGTAATAGAGTAGCAGCATGGGAAAATAGTACAAATCAAGTTAGGAAAGAGAAGCTGAGGCCATACCAGGAAGGATCTTGTAGGGCTCTTTAAAGATTGTGAAAAGCTCCAGAAAGGAGGAAGAATGAGTGATTAGCGTCCTAAACAGTCTTCATTCTGCTAGATTTGACATCAGGGAACCATTTGGTTTATGTGGTGCCGTCTCTTCCCACATGCTAGTCCCTTTCATTGTTCACCAAATGCGACGGTAAGGGTATGTCTTGAAGGCTCTCCTCTTACGCAAGGCCTCATCTCCTTTTCCTTCTGTTTTTCAGGGTATTATTGACTACATCTTCTATTCGAAACCTCAGCTGAACACTTTAGGCATCCTGGGACCTCTGGACCACCATTGGCTCGTTGAGAATAATATCAGCGGCTGCCCACACCCACTCATCCCCTCCGACCACTTCTCACTTTTTGCACAACTGGAGCTCTTACTGCCTTTCCTGCCCCAAGTGAACGGCATTCACCTTCCCGGCAGGAGGTAGTCCAGTACCTTCAGAGGACGACCTCAGTTTCACTTGTAAACTCGTAAAATCTGAATATAGGGGAGTGAGGTATGGCCACCAGGGTTTGGTTTTGTTTGGGTTTTTTTTTTTTTTTTTCTTTTCTTTTTCCTTGATGATTTTGAATTTTCGATCTTGATTATTTGATAAGGATATAGTATGAAAGCCAGGTGCTAGCAACAAACAAATTCTGAGCCCAATATGCTTTATATACTGTTAGACAGGGATTGGTGTGTTTACACCTATCTTTAATTTGTTACAAGTAATTTTCCTGTTTCTTCTGTCCGATATGATATTTTCATGCCTTGAAATAGGAAAATGTTTGAACAGCATATTCTCTTTGCACAGACATCTGTAGCACTACTTTTTGAGGCCAGTAATAACATCCAGAGACCATTCTTCCATCCTTTACTCCCTCCCTTTTCGGACTTGTTTGTAAAATAGAGACTTTGAATTTAGCCTTTATGATTGTATATGATCCACAGAAGACCTGATTTATGAAATTTTGTACTAAAAAAAAAATCAGATTTGGAAATGATTGTATTGTAAACTAAGGCTAAGTTTTTTTACTGTTTCATGTGTTATAAAGGCCAGCTTGTAAAAGAAGTTGCAACAGACTTTCTCTGCTGATGATTTGCACTGTTCGGGTTTTGTTGGCCCTTTTGTACTACTTTATTTTTAAACTGAGAACATTGCTCTTTAAATCTAAATCTGCTTAAAGCTTTGGACATTTTCTCAGACCAGAGGCAACTTATCCATGAATTCCTGGTTTTTTACAAAAGCGATCTACCAGGGCAGAGAAGCTGAGCAGTGAATGATCTGTAGGCATTTATGGACTGAATGTAATGGTTGATATATGTACATTCTGATATTTTTAAAGCTCTAACTTTTTTAAGTTACAAACTTACAGCTGCGTGGATGCAGCTTCTTAACTCCTTTTTGAGACACTTCCTGTCCTATCTCCACTGTGCCTGCCTAAATTTGTTCTCACCAAGCACTGCCTGTGCATGCAGAGAAAATCTGTGCATCCTCTTTTCTATTTTTTAAATACTGTTGAACATTTGTGAGGATTTTATGAAAACGCTTTTGTATAAGCTGTGGCTTTTTTTTCCATTGTGAAGCATTGAATATCACATTTGGGAACATGTTCATAGGGTGGGTCCCTGGGTCTTCGCTCACCAGACCCAAGCACTGCTTCTTGGTGTCATTGCACAGTGCCGTCCGTCACCCGGAATACTGCTATCATGTGAATTCTTTCTGGTTTCCATGTATTCCTGCGTCTCCGTGTTTTTTTAAAAATCATTCCTTTTTGTTTTTTCTTAAGTAATTTTCCATTTATGAAGCAGTGTAAATGAGATGTATTTTCAAAACAGGTCCCTAAGGCAATTCTTCAGATCATTTATAAAGTGACTAAGTCATTTTAATAGCTCAACCAAGATCAAAGTTCTGTTGTACCCTGTATTTTGCCCATAGTGTCAGTAGTAGATTAGAGATTAAAGCCAGGCAAAGGTAACTTGTGTGTATTCTGTTCTCATTCATTCTCTCAAGAATCAAATGAATTCAGAGGGAACTTGGTCTAACTGCTTTTGTTTCAACTGCAGGCAGGGGAGCAAAAGGACAACATGTGAGCAGTAAGAAAAAAATATTGGAATGTTATTAACAATTTTTATACAGAAACGAGTCATTGTGAATAATGACTTAAAATTTTATGAGAAATATTCAGCACTTAAATGTGCTTATTCTGTTTTTAAGAGAAAATAAAATTACATACTGTTTAAATAAGTGATTTTTTTTTTTTTTTTTTTTTTCTTTTTTAAAGAATTTTCCCAAAGGTTTTGATCTCGAATCTTTGTCTGGGACCTGGTTTTTCCTTTGAGGTGTTTTTTTGTTTTTTGTTTTTTGTTTTTTTAAGATTTTGTTGTGATGGCTTTTTATTTTCTGCTTTTTGTTCTAAGTTGTGCCGACCCCAAACACGTCCAGTTTATAATCAGTACATTGGGAAGCTTGGTATTATTGATGTAGAACCGATGCATAACTTTTTATGGGGTGTTTGTTTTTATTTTATTTTATTATTATTATTATTTTTTTTTTTTTGTAAAGTGTGAATAAAAGGTGTGTTTACTCATTTTTCCTAAACACTGTGTTGGTAATGTGCATCATGACAATTTCCAGCGAAGGCGAGCTGGAGCTGGTTGGACTGATGAGGCAAGGAGACCGCTTTTCCTATGATCTGCATTATGTGATAACAGGTCCAGAGAGCTTTATGGAGGGGGAGGGGAGAAGCACTTACTCATTTGTATTCGTTGATGGAGGATGTACTCTTCTCATAGATGCTGGAACTAGAGTGCACTTGTTCGATGCTAAAGGTTTGAGCTTTACACAAACAAAATGTTTTCCTCTGTATTTGTTTTTGTCTGCAATATATTTGAATCCGGGGGCAGCATAGTAAGATACAAGGGCCTGTGATGTCTTGAAACTACTCGTTCTTGCCTCTTCTGGGCATCCTGCATTCTGTGGGCCAATTTGAACCAGCTTCTCCATCTTATTTCGATAGTGATAAATTGAACCAAGAGTGTAGACGTACAACTGTAACCTTCGAAAGAGGAAGAACTATTTGGGGTCTGTCGGGAATAAGCAGTCACACCAAAATAGACCGATCCTTTTGTTAAGCAAGGTTTTGTGTTCTAAATATTTTCCGTGTCCTGGATGGTTTCCAATAATCCGCACTCTTTAAAATGCAATAAAAACTAGTATGTTTTCTCAGTATAGATTTTTTTTCAAAATTCTGTAACAGAGCTATTTAATGTGGTGTTGCCATAATGTAATTTCAGTGTTCTTGCTGGATAAATCCATTTTATGAATGTTTTACAGAAAATCTGGGGTACGTTTTCTGTTTTTACTGATCAGAAAGTTGGAGGCACACAATTCCTTGTAAATCTCTTGAAGTACATTTTACCGTATTACTGGTAATTATTTATGCGTTGAGAATTTAAATAATGTTCATCAAAATTAATTTATGACATAATTTAAACTAAAGTTGTAGAAATAAATTGTTGATTACAACTTTAATAGTCCTAGCAGACAGGCAAGGAACATCTCCGAGAAATGTGTTTTTATTCTGGATTTGGTGATGGCCAGGAAAACTTATTTTGAGTTAGCACTTTGAAACCTAAGGACATTATTAAATTGGGTGGGATGCACTTCTAAATGTTGAAGTTAACATTTCAAAGCTCTTCTAAGATTCAGGTTTTCGGTAATAAATTCCAGTCGTAGTAATTCCTTTTTTTTTTTTTTTTTTTTTTTTTTTTACTATTTAAATTCATGGAATTAGTTTCCATAGTGACATTTCCATAGTAAGGTTTTGGGGTCATGTCATATATAAGACAAAAGCCAACCTAGGCAAAATAGTTACAGGAGTTTGTTCTTTTAATGAACCAATCAGAATTTTCAGTGCAAATGCCGCAGATAATTCAAAGAACGCCTTTAGCAAGTGTTTCTCCCCTACTCGTAAACAGTATTTTAAGATGTTCACTTTGCTCTTCTTTTTGGTTACATAAGATTTAATAACCGGTATGTTGAAGTAGTGTCTAAAGTAGAGTATCTAGTCTTTGTTCACAGTACATTATATTGTGTAATGCACTGGACTAATTTTTGTTTACCATTCATGTAACAAAACCCAGCACATTATCTGCACTAAGCTCAAAGAATGTCGCATTTGCCTAGGCAGCTCTTTGATAAGGGTGATGGGAAACCGAATATGTACCTATGGACTGGTGGTAACAAGGGCTTTTACTGTTCTTTTCAGTGGAACCTTCTTGGTCAAATTGTAACTAGCTAGTATTATATTTATATACAGGGTCTCTTTTCTTTACTGATGTATTTTCCTACTCATAGCCAACCAATAAATTCAATATCTGTTGCAAATATTTTAAAAGTGTAATTTGTATAGCTGTAACACTGAGGTCTGAGAAAAATAAATGTTAGCAGACCATAGAATTAAAATTCCGAGTGCTCTGGGACAGGGTTGTAAGTCACCCTTTGGAAAGGGGAAGTGATCGGGGCCAGGGGCCATGATACGGGGAAGGCGGTGCCTCGGCTGTGGTATTCTGTACGACACTCATATGTTTGCCAAAGTCCATGTTTATATCTAGGCAACTGATGGTCCGTTTGCATTTAGGGATTTTGTCGCTGTTACCATATACCTCGTTTAAAGTAAGAAATGGGCTCGTGTCTTCCGTCTTTTTCGGAAGGAGTTTGACATATTTTAAATAAATGCTTTTAAATACGGTGACAAACATTGTGTTGGTGGGGTTATGCTAATCGACTCGATGTTTTACTTTCCACATGTATATTTTACTGTATATACAGTATATATGTATATATATATTTTATATATATAAACTTTAAAAACGTGACTTTCCAACTCTTCAGAAGAAGTCCATTTGTTTCTTAGAAACTACTTTCTGTCACAAACGTGAATTTTTAATGGAGATGCTAAAAAAAATCATTTACGATCAGATGACAATGATTGTTTGCCCAAGATGTCCACTTTTTAAAGTAGGCATTTTCTACCTGATCCTTAATACATAATTTTACCTCTGTAACAGAAGTCTTGTTCCTCCTGAAAATTGTTAAAAAGTAAGTACATAAAAATGTAAAGTATTATGTCCGTGTTACTTTCTAAATTCTAGTTCACGTTCTTGAGAGAAACCAAGTACCTAAGGGAACCCAGAAGGGAAATATATTTAGAATAAAGTTTTTGTGTTTTACGTAACGTTATATATACTGAAAATTCCTATTTTGGAGTATTATTTAGGTATTCAAATTTAAATTGATTTTAAATTTCATAAGTATTGTAAAGACAATTTTAATAAACAGATCACGTGTTAGAAGAATCTTACAGAAGATAATGTTTACTAGAATTTTACGAGAGTTTGAGAAACATCTAAGTTTAATTTCTTCCAAATACCGAAACAGAAAATGTTCTAAAGTAGCTTGCTCCCCGGGTGACTCTAACCAACCAGTCTAGAGGAATTGGGAAGACTGCTGGATGACAAGGTGGTTTGTAAACCAGTCTCTGTGGTTTCTTTAGCTACATTTTAATCAAATAAGTAAGGAGATGGCAGTTTTTAAAGAATCGCTCTGATCTATTACAAAGCTATTAAATTATTTAATTGAAAATTTAATTTAAATTTTATCTCTTATGGGCCTGCCATAAGAGATTCTGCTTACTACACCAACGTGCCCAGAGGCAGGCGGGCGGGCGCTGGAGTTCTTCCCGCCGGATATGGGATATCGTCACCCTCCCTAGCACGGCGAGTAAGCTGCAAGCCCCACGGAGCCCGTCAGCACAGCGCTGTCTTAGCTAATGCCTCACCCACCAGCCCTGCAGCCGGGCGAGTGGAGAATCTCCCCTGCGTTGGCACACTCACTTGTACTGTCACAAACCTGGTGTGTTAAGGACGCTGAAGGGGAACGACTAAAGCTAAGTGGGAGACGTCTGCGGGATGCAGGGCTTGCTTCCCGTGTAATGCTCACGCTGGTGCAGGTGGCTGGTCCTCAGGGCAGTGACGTAGGTGTGACGGGCACGTGCTCGACGCTGGGAGCTTTGTGAGTTACCAGAACCTTGGCGCCATGCTCCCTAGTGGTAACGACCTTCAACAGCCCCGATGGTGGGGGCGCTGTGTGTAGCTGGTCCGTTTTGGTGATCGGAGGTGTTCTTGGTGTACTTTTCTTGGTCACCACGTTGAGGACATTTGCAAGTTCTTCTTGTCAGACGCTGCGCTCGGATCGGAAATGGAGACTTACCAGCTCTGGTCTCTGACTCCAAGTTGCTCCTCAGATCCTTCTAATCTAACGTAACGTGCGCTAAAGGTATCCCAGGTATGGAGGGAGCAGATCTCTGCGGGAGCCTGTAAAATTCTCCAGAGTTGACAGCAGAGCTAGTTTTAAAGGACTTAGAACTTGTTTCCCAGATGAATAATAGTAAACTACTCATCCCAGGTGAATAGAGTCAAACCCTTCTGGATTTCGAACGCGAGGCGGGTCTTGGAGTGGGAAGCACACTCCTGGAGTGGCCGGAACACGGTGGATGCCTTTGGGCCCTTGAGCCACATGCCGGAGTCTGACCTTAATCCTGCAGGTGGTGGTAAAGAGCCAGATAAGAGTTTTAAATAGCGGCCTGACCAGGTTTCTGTTTTAGAAAGATTGCTATCAAAAGCAGTGCTCTGGGGGGCGGATGAGAAGAGGAGAACGAGTTAACTGGCCTCAGGCATGGTCCAGCTGACAGAACAAGCTGAGGATGTGGCTTGCAGGGCAGTAAGAGAAAAAAAGGAAGGAGAATTTGAAATGTTCAGGAAACAGAATCAGTTAAGAACCTCGATGTGTCCCTCATCCCTTGTGGGTGAAAAGACAAGTGAGTGAGTTTCGTTCAGTCACTTATGACTTGCATCAGGCAGATCCTGGGCTCCCCGTCCCTTCGGGTGTTTGCTGGCATAGGCCCTCCTTTCTCCTTTACTGAGCTCACAGAAACATGTAGGCAAAGGATTTGGTTTCTCAAACTACACTTCATTTTGCATTATTGCAAATGCAAATTGCAAATTGCAATTTTACTTCATTTTGCATTATTATTCATTCGGAGTTTAGTCTGCAAAAGAGATCCAGTGTGTCCCTAACTGAATAGGTAAGTAATTAATGGGCATTTGAAGATACTTTCATAGAGCAACACATAACAAATGGAAGGAATCCACGAATTCTAGGTTGACTTTCCTGTCATGCAGGGAATTAGACCCGTGTTCAGTCTGGTAGCCTCTGCCACGTGTGCCTTTCGAGCTTGGAATATGGCTAGCGGGACTGGAACTGTAAGATGTTTTTCAGTTTCGCTGAGACTTTATTGTTGTGATAGGACCAAATTTCCCTTTATCTGACACATTGTGTAAGATGTGAAACCGGCGTATTGCTTGTTACACATAAACACATCAGCAGTTGATGTCAAAGAACTGGTTCCAGCCTAACGATATTTTACTTAACCAAAGTAACTTTAGAAAATGTTTCAGTACTATCCGCCTGCAGCATGAGTTACTGTGCCTATGTAAATCACTAGTAATTGAGATGCCTTTGTTCGTTTTAATATAAATTATTTCTCTGGTTTAAAAAATAAGTGTGGGTGCCTGGGTGGCTTGGTTGGTTAAGCAACTGCCTTCAGCTTGGGTCATGATCCTGGAGTCCCGGATGTAGACCCACATCCGGGTTCCCTGCTCAGCGGGGAGTCTGCTTCTCCCTCTGACCCTCCCCCCTCTCATGCTCTCTCTCTCATTCTCTGTCTCAAATAAAATCTTTTAAAAAAAAAATCAATGTGAACAAATTATTAAATTTAAAATCAAATGCTGATGCAGAACTGAGCTAGTCCCACAGCTGGAACAATAAAGACTAGCAGGGATATCACGAATTTCATGATGGATGACGATTGCAATTTTTTTTTTTTAAAGAAAGGCAGACTGCCGCATGCAGCGCCTCATTTGGATGTGTCTGGAGTCTTGGAAGCTTGACTACCCTACTACGTTCTCCCACAAATGGACCTTGAGAGCTTGTTTGGAGGTTCTAGCAGGGGAGTGCAGCTACTCATATACCCTTGACCTTGGAATGGTCCTCTCCTCTATCGGGGAAGGTCGTCCTCTTCGACCGAGCGCGCAGCTTCGGGAGGGACGCACATGGAGCGGTGAGGGAGGAAGGGGACACCCGCCTAGCTAGCCAGATCAGCCGAATCAACCCTGGCGATCAATGGGGTGACAGATGTCGCAGCCAGATCGCCCTCACATCCAAGATGACGCTTGCAATTTGTCGCACCAGAGGAAAAGGAAAACCAGTGTAAAAAAATTAAAGGTAGTAAAGTCAGCCACAGTAGGATACTTTCTTCAAATGCTTAATTGAATTTAATGTTTCCTGCCAACAGTCAAAAAAGAGTACTAGATGACATTAATCACCTGAAAGAATTAGAAGTCCCAACAGATTTTTTAGACTCTTTATAACAGGATATGAGCTTGTAGATTTGACCAGCTATAAAAAAGGCTTGGATTCTTCCACAGGAAAAAATATCTTAATGGAGATACGGTATAAAAAAATATATTTCTACTGTGGAAATTTTTGTTAGAAAATGAAGACACAAAGTATTTTACAAAAATGAAGTATTTTCAGTTTTACCAGCAGTTACCTAGAGAATATAAGACCTTCCTAGTGCTCTTAAAGATTGTTCAAAATGTAAACGTTGAAAGTACTCACTAGCTTTACGTGAGTTGTGTGATACAAAAGACACCACCAGGGAATACTTTGTGTATGCGTTTTCTTTAAGGCCTTAGAAATTTACAAAGAAATGTGAACTTTCAGCCTAAACTCAGACTTACAACATTGATATTTTTGCATCTTTTACATCCATCAAAGAATTTCTTCTAGGTGTGAAGAAAGATCGTTTCTGTCACTACAGATAGTGCTGCAGCTACATTAATTAAAAGACCTGGGTTTGTTGGAATTTTAGTGATTTCCTTTATGATTTCCTTATGATTTCCTTATGATGCTTATTGAAAATAGTTGCACCTACTTTCCTGAAACACTGAAAACTGTCATAGTTGTTAAAATTAAGTGTATATAATTTCAAATCAAGGAATCATCACCAATTCGGGAAAACTATTCAGAGGGATAGAAGGCAATTTCATGGTCTTGTCTTCACCAGTGCTCATTGGTTTAATTATGAAGGAACTTTAACAATGGTTTACTGTTCATTTAATACCAGTTTAAGATTATCTTGCAACAACAACAACAAAATGCTTGCTAAATAGTAATCAAAAGCAAACCAGGGGCGCCTGAGTGGCTCATTGAGACCTCTGCCTTTGGCTCAGGTCATGATCTCAGGGTCCTGGGGTCGAGTCCCACATCGGGCTCTCTGCTCAGCGGGGAGCCTGCTTCCCCTCCCCCCCACCCGCCGCCTGCCTCTCTGCCTACTTGTAATCTCTGTCAAATAAATAAATAAAATCTTTAAAAAAAGAAAAGAGGGGCACCTGGGTGTCTCAGTGGGTTAAAGCCTCTGCCTTCGGCTCAGGTCATGATCTCAGGGTCCTGGGATCGAGCCCCGCATCAGGGTCTCTGCTCAGCGGGGAGCCTGCTTCCCCACCCCCACCCCCCCGCCTGCCTCTCTGCCTACTTGTAATCTCTGTCAAATAAATAAATAAAATCTTTAAAAAAAAAAAAAAAGCAAACCATGTCTGTATGATACACATTTTCTTACCTTATCAATCTGCATATGAGTGAACCAAAATTGAAGCTCCAAGGAAAGGAAAGACTTTGTGACCTTCACAGACAGGTACAAGAATTTATGTTGAACTTCATGATACAAACCAAGGATGCTGGTTTTTGTATATATGCTAACAAATTTTAACTGTCCTCCCGTTTTGTAAATTGGCTGCTAAAACTCCAAGAAAAATTTGAGGAACGCTTTGTTAATGTCTTGGTAAGTTTAGAGTTGCTTTTCAAATTACGCAGATTTGAATTTGATGTTACTCTAGAGCTGACATAAGAATGAGTACTGGAATGAAAATGTTCTTACTTGGAGAGACGTTAATAAGCTTTTGCTACAAAGTTAAATAGACTATAAAAGAATAAACTGGTTTTGTTGATGTGGTTTCAGAAAAATTTTTAATGACTTTTGGTGATTCACTTATGGGAAAACAAGTGTTATTTGGGATAATTTGGATATATGAATCTACTTTTTCAATTATGTTTTATGTAATTGTTAAAATAATTAAAATGTTACACTAGGAAATATTAATCCAAAAAGTAGTAAAGGAGGAATAGACAGAAGCAGGAGACTGAAAAAAAAGTAAGATGACAGGCATAAGTCCAATAATGTTAAATGTGAATGGATCAAGCAAGGTCAGACTGGATAAAAATAATCAAACCGTGGGCTAACTACAGGAGATATACTTTAGATTCAAAGACACAAACAGGTTGGAATAGAAATGGAAGAAGGTATGCAAACAAACTAAGAAAGTTGGTGTGGCTATCCGAATAAGACAAAGTAGACTTGAAAACAAAACAACAAAATTACTAGAGACAAAGAGGAATTTTTATAATCCTGAGCAATGCTAAGCGATGACATGAAACAAAACTAACAGAATTAAAGGGATAGACGATCAACATTAATAGTTGTCCAATACCCCATTCCGATGGGTAGAACCAACTAGGCAGAAGATCGACAAGGAAACAGGATGCTTGAGTAACACTATAAACCAAGTAGACTTAACAGACATGTACAGAACCTTCTACAGAACCCGTACCGGAATATATATTCTCAAGTGCACATGGAACATTCTCCAGTAGATAATAGGCTATGTCACAAAACAAACCCAGAAGTTTAAAGAATTGAAATTATACCAAATATATTCCCTGATCATAATGAAGGGAAGCTAGGAAGAATGTTGGGAAATTTGGAAATATGTGGTAGTTAAACTACACTCCTAAATATCTTTGGCCCTAAATAAACGGGCCAAAGGAAAAAAACATCTGAAGAGAAATTAGAAAATACTTGGAAATAAATGAAAAGACATAACACACCAAAACTTGGGCAGTGAAAGCGGTACTTAACGGGAAATTTGTAGCTGTAAATACCTACATTTTAAAAGATCTCAATCTGATCTGCTACTTCAAAACACTGAAAAACAAAGAGCAAGGTAAACCCAGAGCAAGGAGAAGGAACATAATAAGGACTGGAGCAGAAAATAATGAAACAGAGAATAGAAAACCAGTAGAGAAAGCACCAGATTCAAAAGTTGATTCTTTGGAAAAATCAGCAAAATTGATGAGTCTTGTACTGAGCAGGAAAAAAAATGACTAAAGTCAAGAGTAAATGGAGGGTCATTACTACCAACCTTATAGAACAAAAAAGATCATTGTGGAGTACTAATGGACAATTGTTGTCTAGTCACTGAGATTATGTAGACGAAATAGACAAATTCTTAGACAAATTACCAAAACTGACAAGAAGAAATAGAAAATCTGAATAAATTGAATTAAAAATGAACACTATATAGAAAGAGAAGCCCAGGTCCAGATGGTTTCATTGGTGACTTCCTCCAGGTACTTAATAATTCTTCACAATCCCTTCCAAAAATTAGAACGAACACAGCTCATTCTGTGAGGCCAAAGTCACTCTCATATCAAAGCCAAAGATGTCACATGGAAAGAAAACTACACACTAATGCTGCTTATGGATACAGCTAGGAAAATCTTCAGCAAAATACCAGAAAACTGAATCCAGCAATATGTAAAATAATTATACACCATGACCAAATGGGATTTATCCAAAAACAAGTTTGGCTTAATATCCCCACTTAATGTAATACACTCTATCAAACAGTATGGACGGCGATTAACACAGGGTCACTTCATTAGGCACTGAAAACATATTGACAAAATTCTATAACCTTTCATTTAAAAACAACAACGAAATGCCAAACCAGGAATGGAAGAGAACTTCCTCAGCCTGGTAAAGGGCTTTTACAAAGAACCTGCAACTGACATCCTTCTTAATGGTGAAACAGTGTGAAGGCTTTTCCTCTAAGATCAGAAAAAAGACAAGATGTTCACCCATCATGTTCACTCTTCAACACCATACCAGACGTTCTAGCCGGGGAAATAAGGCTTGAAAATGAAATAAAAAGTAGTAAGATCAGAGAGAAAGAAGTAAAACTATATTTGCAGACGGCATGATCTTGTGCATAGAAAGCCCGAAGTATTCCACACACCAAAAACCTATTAGAACTAATAAATGAGGGCTGCCTGGGTGGCTCAGTGGGTTAAAGCCTCTGCCTTGGGCTCAGGTCATGATCTCAGGGTCCTGGGATCGAGCCCCGCATCGGGCTCTCTGCTTAGTGGGGAGCCTGCTTCCCCCTCTCTCTCTGCCTGCCTCTCTGCCTACTTGTGATCCCTCTCTGTCAAATAAATAAATAAAATCTTAAAAAATAAGTAAGTCATTTTGTATGATTTCTTCTGGGACTTGAATTATTTGAGATTCACTCACATTAGTGCATGTAATATTGCATTTTGTATGAATATTCCAAAATCTACCCTTCTCTGCAAGTATCTTTGAGTTGTTTCCAGTTTTCTTTCTCCCTCCCCCAACCCTTACAAACCATTCTGCTCTGAACATTCTGGCAGGTGTAAGCTGAGCTTCTCTGGAAAATAATCTTGAGGGTTGGAGTTGCTAGGTGTTGGGGGACGCGTGTGTTTGACTTTACTAGATGTGCTTACTCCTGTCCAAAGTGTTTCTGCACGGGGCGCCTGGGTGGCTCGGTCCTTAAGTGTCTGCCTTCGGCTCAGGTCATGATCCTGGGGTCCTGGAATCAAGCCCCCCGTTGGGCTCCCTGCCCAGCGGGAAGCCTCCTTCTCCCTCTACCTCTGCTTGCTGTGCTCTTTCGCTCTCTCTGTGTGTCAAATAAATAAATAAAAATCTTTAAAAAACAAAACTGTTTCTCCTTACTCTCCCATCAGAAGTTTATAAGATTTTGCCATTGTTCCCCAACTTGGCCAATACTCGTTTTTGGTCTGACATCGTTTTTGGCAATCTGATGGGTTGCTATCAGGTATAATGGTAACCCATTGTGATTTCTGTTTATAGTTCCCTTCTTAATAACAGGCATATTTTTTTCCTATTTTGAGCTTCTCTTATGATTTTATGCCTGTTGAGGATTTTGTCCTTTACTGGTTAATTCATGATTCTTTTTTTTTTTTAAGATTTTATTTATTATTTATTTGACAGAGAGAAAGAGAGAGAGAGAGATCACAAGTAGGCAGAGATGCGGGCAGAGAGGGAGGGGCAAGCAGGCTCCCTGCTGAGCAGAGAGCCCGATGTGGGGCTTGATCCCAGGACCCTGAGATCATGACCTGAGCCCAAGGCAGAGGCTTTAACCCACTGAGCCACCCAGGCGCCCCAATTCATGATTCTTTATGCACTCAGGGTACTTATCCTTTATGAGTTCATGTGTATTGCATTATCTCTCCTCAGTTGTCTTTTAATTTTTAAGTATTTTTAACTTCACACTTTGAAATATTTTTCAGTTTTCAAAATAATGATTTTTTTAAAGATTTTATTTATTTATTTGACAGAGAGAGAGAGCACAAGCAGAGGGAGTGGCAGGCAGAGGGAGAGGGAGAAACAGGCTCCCCTCTGAGCAAGAAGCCCAAAGCAGGACTCCAACCCAGTTTTCAGAATGATGAATTGATTTTCTTGTATCCTCCGAAGGTTACCAGTCTATTTTTTCCTCCTGTATCAAAAATTTATGGATTTAAGCATGTCCGATGCCTGTCATCCATTCTACTTACTACCATTACTGACGTCCAAATTACCCCATCCTTGGCCAGTGACTAATTCAGACTGGTCCCTGTGTCTTTTTAGCACAGTCCTGGTAGTCTTTAGCAGCTTCTATTCTGTTAGAAAAAGATGTTCTAGGTTCATCTTTTATATTTCCAGCTCTATATCTGGAACCAGCCATTTCCCCAAAGACTCCCGGTTCCTTCAGTGAGAAAGGGTACCTGGAGGCCACAATCTCCGTGCAAGGATTCTCGCCGCTCCTGGATTGATCAGTTTCTAGAAACTTTCAGGGAACGGAGATAAGAGAGATTTTTTTTTCCCCCTTGAAGATAAAATACACCAGGCAATTATAATTGTACTTTCTGTTGGAATTTTGAAAATTACCATATTTTCATGTTATTTGGAATACTTTTTTTTAAAGTCTATTTTTTTTAAACTTGAGTGGGACTTGAACTCATGACCCTGAGATCAAGACTTGCTCGTTCTCCCAGCCAGCTGCCCTGAAAGAGTTACTCCTTTAGGGATTCTACCACCACTGGAAACAAAGTCAGGTTCGTTTCTCATTTTTTATTATCTCAATTTTTAAAATTTGTTTTTTTTTAAATAAAAACTATTTGGTCTTTTAGGATCATGTAAAATATTTACATAGTTGTCAAGTCGTATGGGCAAATAAGATACTTAAGGAAATCTAGCTTTCCACCATATTCCCTCTTTCCCCGGGATTACGGTTGGTCTCTTCCATTCCTGCAGGAATCTAGGGCGGGAGGAAGCCATTGCAGTCTTCAGGGTCTCCCTCTTCTAAGCGCCGTGATTTCCCCTCCGGTGTTTGCCTGGGAAGGCTCCAGGGGTAGAAGGCAGCAGGGTCATCTCAGGACAGGGTCCTCGGTGGAGCCCCCAAGCCCACCGTCAGTTCCAGCAAGCTCCTGTAGTCTTGGTATTCTTCCAGTGATCCCCTTGAACATTCGAATCTGGGGCTTTCACTGAGGAACATATGTCATGTCTCGAGAAAAGGGCCTGTGGTCATTTCAGGTCAGATCATGTCCTCACTGCCTTCTCCACCAGAGATGCCTAGTGATCTATCTTGTTATTCGTTCATTTTTGCCCAGACCAGAGGCTCTAGTCCGGGGAAAAAGATTCAGAACCCTTGAGAATCTCGGGGGCAGTGGTGTTGATGAGAGATTTAAATTTAATCTGCATTCTGGGGGCATAACAGCAGCCCCCAGGTTGACTGTTCTAGGTTGACTTAGAACTTGTTGAAATGCACCCTCCCCCATTTAAATCCCTGAATGTCCTCGTCCAAGTAGGAACAGCTAGAAATGGAGTCAGATTGTCCATGGTGGTTTGGTTGATAGTCAAGCCGGGCAGAGCCCTTCCCTGGAAACGTGAAGCAGAGTTATGCTTTCCCCTGAGTTGTCATTTATCACTAAAAAAGGAGTCTCCTGGGGAGTTTCTCCTGAGACGGACGTCAGTATCCGGCTCCGGGCAACTTCCCATCAACACTGAGGATCAGTCCAGAAATGCTGCTTGTAGAACAGAAGCAATCAAAGTCACTAATTATTTCAACGAAACTACCAGAAACCGCAGGGAAAAACCAGACGCAAGCCAGACTTCCTGCAGCCTTCAGTCATGCCCCATTCCAGGGAAGAAATCAAAGTAGAGGGAAGAAAACAAAACTTCCAAATTTTAGGGACTCCTGGGTGGCTCAGTGGGTTAAGTGGCTACCCTTGGCTCGGATCATGATCCCAGGGTCCTAGGATCAAGTCCTGCATCGGGCTCCTTGCTCAGCTGGGAGCCTGCTTCTCTCTCTGCCTCTGCCTGACTCTCTGCCTGCTTGTGCTCTCTCTCTCTCTCTCTCTCTGTCAAATAAATAAATAAAATCTTAAAAAAAAAAAACAACTTCCAAATTTTAGCCACAAAGAGAGGGTTAGGCAGAGTGTAACAGGTGGGAAAAAAAAATCCCAGTTTTAACTAACTCTAATGCTTGCCTGATGCCCAACAGCTTTAACTGCGGGCTCTGTGCCACCTGCCGAATGTCAGAAGTGTCCCTCACACACGTGCACACACCCCCACACAATCTGGGGCGCAGTGTTCCTCCTGGGGCGTGGACCCCATTCCCCCCGCCAGCCCCCCTTTCTTCAGCTCCCAGCACGGGGAGGAACGGGGATCGGTATCAAAGCAAGAAGAAATCAGCCCCAAAGCTGCTGTTATCCGTGTTTATTGCGAGAGTTGGGGACAGGCTTGGATGGTCAGGGCTGGGCAGCAGGTCCCCTCAGCATCTCGTCCTCCCCAAGCTGGGGTACAGCAGCCTCGGCTCAGCCAAAGTACGTCAGGGCCCCCTGCAAAGGAGAAGCCAGGTTTGTGCTCTCCTCCAACCCCCCTGCCCCCTGTGGAGCACCCGAGGGGACTCAGGGCAGAGTTTCTGGAGGGGTCCCCCCTTACCCCGGGGGCCCTCTGCAACTCCATCCCCGCCTTTCACAAAGGGTCAACCCGCTTCCCACCCACGGCCATCCTGCTTCTCCTGGGGGTGGGCCGTGAGGTTTCCCTGACATGGGGCCCGGACGCCTAGGCAGCCTTTTCGGGAGTGGAGTGTTTCCGTTCTGCGGGAGGCTGGGGAGGGCCGCCCTCGCGGGGAGCGCCCGGGGTGCCCCCGTTACCAGCAGCGTCTTTATGGCCCCCGTGGCCTCCACGGCCTCAGGGCCCAGCTCGGCCACACACTTTCTGGAACCCTCCACGAGATGTTCCACCGGGATCCCCAGCATGGTCAGCATAAACTTCAGAGGGTTGAAGCCTCCGAGAAAGGGGTGGACCTTGGCTGCTGCCCCGGCCACAGTCTCTGCTCCAGCCTCTGCGGCATTCAAGGCGGAGGCCACAGGCTTGGCCTTCGAGTTCCCGAAGAAAGTGGCAGCTGCAAACACAAGCGGAGAAGAACCCCCCCAACTCCGAGGGCCTGGCTCCCCACCAGGAGGTGCCGGGTCTCCCTCACCCTGACTCCCTCCTTCTGCGCTGGGGAGTCCCCGCTGGCAGGGGGAGGCAGCCACGGAAATAGGTCAGCGCGGCCCAGCAAGCAGGGGGCTGGACAGCGGCACCTACGAGGTGGCCCCAGGGTGGAGGGAGGAGAGGAAAGCTCTGAGTGGGGGCCCAGGCGGGCTTCTCGGAGGAAGGGACACCTGGGCTGTGACTTGAAGGATGAGTTCCAGACCGGTGCCAGCGCTGGCCCTTGCCCACCCTGGCGTTGGGTGGAAAGGAGAAACCAGGGCTGGTGGGGACATGAGAGGAAGCTTGAGGACCCCGGGCAGGGCAGCCCCCAGAGGGCCTTGAAGACCCCAGGAAGGAGCCGGACTTCCTGCTCAGAGGGACTGGGAGCGCTAGGAGGCAGAGGAGTGGCCTGGGGCCCAAGGCAGAAGCTGCACGGTCTGGGACTGACTACGGTCGGTCGGCGGGGCCAGGGGACAAGCAGAGCCCCCCCAGGGACTCTGGCGGGTGAGGAGCTGGTCACTGAGGCCCGGCGGCACTCACCAGGCTGGGTGAGCAGAGCCATGCAGAGCACCAGGAAGGCCGCCGTGAGCTTCATGGCAGAGCTGCTCCCAGGAACAGAGACCGGCTCCACCGTGGGCTTCATATACCCTGTGCTCTCCCCTCCCCCGGGCTGGGGCCTTCCCACCACATCCTCCTGAGAAATGTGCTGTTTGCTCAGCCAACAGAGCCCCGGCCAATTTCCTGCTCGGGCTGGTGGGCCCTGGGGAGCCCGGGCCCCCCGACCCCGCCTGGGTCTCAGGGACTTCCTGTTGGCAGGGCCCCCGGGCCGAGGGCCGGGCTCCCCAGCTAGAGCAACAGGCTATGCTGTGCAGGCACGAGGCCCGTCCAGGCCTCTGCCTTTGCAGAGAGCTTTCTGTTCTGGGCCCAGCTGGCCCTCTGGCTGTGCTGTGGACCCCAGTGAGGAAGGAGGAGAGGGGCAGAGTGTGACCCCAGTCCCGCCCCCCCCCACCGCCAGACGACAGGAATGTCATGAAGTGGGGGGCGTCCTGGAGAGGCCGAGACGGAATTCCAGGTAGCAAACCTCTCCGCTGCCCCCCAGGTTAGGCCTTACTCCCGGCCCCCTCCCTGGTGGGGCCACAGGGAGCTACTGGTGAGAACAGAAGGACCTGGGACATGTTCCCATCTTTGCAATCAGTCTCCAAGCCAAAAGTTTCTTTAGAAGTCCTCATACGCTGGTCACTACAGAACATGACAGTGGAGGATAAGAAAACATATCTAGTCCTTTGACCTTCGGGTTCAGCAGCGGGGAGATCTGAGTTTTCAGGAAGTGCCCCAGAATACCCCCGCTTTGGTTGTGAGGGGGTCTTGACCTTGGCAGCCCAGTGGGTGCTCAGCTGCCCCGAGCCCCCCGCACAGCCTGACTCACCTCTGCAAGTGCTTTGTGCCACCCCCCATCCCGCCTGCAGACAGTGTGGGGCTCAGTAGTAGCCGTGATCAGCGCGTGAACGTTTGCATGACCTTCTCGCAATTCTTATACTTTCCCTTGACTGTTTTTTTTTTGGGGGGGGGGGCTTTTGCATTATAAATGTGTGTTTTGTTGATCACTGTGGAAGTAATGTCCATGGGAAATGCACTTTCAACGTGTCAAACTTCACCTTCGAGGGATTTTTTTTTTCCGAAGGGATGCCGGGATGGGACCTCACGAGAGCGCCGGGCCGGGTTATAGGGTGAGCTGGGTGGGAAAGGCTCTCCCTGGGGCTGTGCCCATGGTGCCCCAAGCCTCGTCCTCCCCAGGTCCTCCCACCGGTTGGGGGGACCCCTCCTCTGCCCACAGGCAGAGGGTGCTGGGGCTGGTGGGGGGGAGGCCGGAAGGGTTGGTTTCGCTGTGATGGCGTGCATGTGGGTGAGGACACATACTTTGAGGAGAATCCGAGGCCGCTGACCTGTGTGTGTGAGTCAGGGGTGGGATGGGCCCTGCTGCTGGAACTTTCTCAGAGGCCTCTTGTTCCTTTGAGACCAGGACACCGTGGATCTCGAAAGAGTAGGCCTGGCTCCTCTGGGCTTGGGGTTGGGAGGAAGCCTGTGGGGTTCCAAGGTCACCACAGCCAGAGGACCCCAGACCCCCTTGATCCTGGAGGGTGGGCATGGGGAATCACAGCTAGCAGAGGCATGGGGAGAGATAGAGAAGGGCTGAGGTCAAGCTGCTTTCTCCTTGGGGATTCAAGCTTGACTTTTGTGGATTTCAAGGCGAACGGGGCTGCCCCCTGGTGGGTCAAACTCAGCACATGGTGGTACCATCGGCTTCCCCCAGACCCCGTCCGTCCGTGGCTACCAGTGGCCGGAGCCCAGCCCTGTCCACAGAGCCTGAACCACACAGCAGAGCCAAGTTCTGATCAGAGCGGGGACAGGGCAGGACGCTGGGGGAGTGGTCCTCAGAGCCGACTTCATTATGGACCCATTTCGCCCTTCCTAGGGCCGTGTCTGGGCAGCAGCCCTCCGAGGCAGGGAAGCCACGCACCTGTGGCTGAGAGGAGGTCCGGACACCCTCCATGCCCGGTCTCCCACACCTTTAGCTGTTAGAGTGCGTTTACAGAAGGAAGAAAGGGATGGACCACGTTTCCCACGGGGGTGGGAGCTCTAGGCCTCTGCTGGCCCCCAGCCCACCGCTGCCCCCAGGGATGGCAGCTCCTGCCAGCTGGTCCACGCCCTGCATGGCTGAGGGGTCCCGCTCCTTGGTGGGCCCACTGCTCTTCCTCTTTTGTCCAAGTGGCCGTGGGTCAGCCGGTGCTGGTCGTCTCTGCCCTCTGCCCCGTCTCTCCTGTCTCACAGGTACGCGCCAGGGAAGCATCTGGCCCAGGCTTCGGGCCTCTTGTGGCTCAAGTCCTCTGCTGTCTTGTTCTTCTCCGCCATTGCTCCCTTGGGTTCTTGGCCAAGACCCATCCAATGACACTTGCAATCCTAATACCGGGGGACAGGGACAGGTGGCTTTTCCTTGAGTTCGACCTTCTCAGATGCACTCAATGAGGACCAGGGCCCCACCAGAGAGGATAGTTGAGAGTTGACCCAGAATCATGGAGCCAGGGTACACGGGATCTGAAACTTCCTGACCTTCTTCGCCAGAGCCAAACCACTGTCACTGTGTCCCCAGCTGGGCTCTCATCTTTGCTTCTGGTACCCAGGGCAAGTTCCTCCACAAATATTCATTACATCTGGGATAAGAGAGGCAATAAAAGTAGTTTATGAGGTCACAATGAAGATTTTTTTTTCGGTAATTTTTTTTCTGATGTCAAATACGAGTGCCTCATACTTTTATTTGCTAAGTTTTGTCTACCGCTTTTGCTGATGATTCCCAAATCCTCCAATAGAAGGCTTCACTAGGGTCCTCTATGGGATGTGGACATTTACAGAGACACCTGTGACAAGTCCTCTGTCCTCCTGCTCCATTCTAGCGAGGGGGGTCCCAGTAGCTGCCCCATCCAGAGAATTTCATCCAAGAAATGACCTCCTCCTGGGTTGTGCGTGTCCTATTCTCTCCTCCTGTTTTCCTGGAGGAACAAGGTCAACCTCAGGCTTTAGCCAGGGTGGGGCTAGGGTGGTCTCTGGCCGTGGGGAGTGGGAGGGGACCCGAGACTTCAGCTGCTCTGCTCATAGGACTGTCAACCAGACAGCCCGTTTCTACCTCCTGCCCAGCCTCCTCATTCTGAGCCCTACGTGGGGCAGCACCCACATGGACCGTGGGGCTCCCCTTCCTCGGCACTGCCAACCCTCCTCCGATCACCCCATCCCTGGAAATGATTGTTTTATTGTTTGTCTAATAAGGTTACAAAATTCTTATTGAGATGAGATTCACATAACATCAAAGTAACCATTTCAAGGCGAACAGTGTTTTGCAACAATAACCTCTATCTAGTTCCAAGACATTTCATCCCCACAGGAGGAAACCCCCATACCCATTAAGCAGTCCCTCCCCATTCCTGCCTCCTCCCCGGCTCCTGCCGAACCCTCCATCCGTGGTCTGTCTCTATGAATTTGCTTATTCTGGATGTCTCATGGAAATGCAATCACACCACATACTGGCTTCTTTCACTGAGCACAATATTTTGAGGTCCACGTGGTGGCCGATGTTGATTCCTTCTCACGGCTGGCCGTTCTATCGTACGTACAGACCACCAGCTGCTTACCTACTTACCCACCGATCGGAGCTGTTTCCACCTTTTGGTTATGGTGAAGAGTGCTGTCATGAACATGTGTACACAAGTAATTATTTGAGTACCTGCTTTCAGTTCTTCCGGTCGATACCCAGGATTGGAATTGCTGAGTCTTGTGGTTATTCAAAGTTTAATCTATTGAGGGGTCTCCAAACTGTTTCCGCTGTTTTAGGTGACGTTTCCAACTCTTCCATATCCTCGCCAACACATTTTCTGGTTTTTTTTTGGTTTGTTCGTTTGTTTTTTCCTATTCTAGCCATCCCAATGCGTATGAAATTGTACCTTAATTATGTTTTCTGGTTTGCATTTCCCATCCCAAGACTGACGACCTTTTGTATATCTTCTCTGGAGATATTTCTCCTCAAGTCCTTTGCCCCTTTTTAAGTTGGGTGCTTTGTCTTTTTGTTGTGAGTTGTAAGCGTTCTTTATCTATTCTGCATACTAGACCCTTATCAGACAAAAGGTTTCCAAACATCTCCTCCCATTCTGTAGGTTGGTTTTTTCCCCACTTTCTTGGCACTGTTTTTTGATGCACGAAAGTTTTAATTTGGTGAAGTCCAATTTACCTATGTTTTCTTTTCTTGCTTGTGCTTTTGTTGTCATATCTAAAAATCCATTGCCAAAACCAAGATTTGGTTGTGACGATTTACCCTGAGATTTTCTTCTAAGAGTTTTATGTTTTTTGCTATTATAGTTGGGTTATTGATCAATTTTGAGTTAGTTATATGGCGTGAGGTAGGGGTTCAACTGCATTCTTTTGTGCATGGGTATCCAGTTCATTCACTTTTTATCATTCAAAAGTTTTTTGGCTTGTTTTATTATTATTGTTTTCTGGCCAGTTTTCTTTGCCTTTGTGGGTTTACAAATTGAAACAACTATTAGGAGTCCATTTTTAGTACAAACTTGGGAAGAGTAAAGTCAATACTGCGCTTAATGGGAAATCACAAGATTTATGTTTGAAAAGGTCTCTGGTGTCTTCCTACCAGCTTTGTTCTCCTGGTCTCTCACTGACGGGCACTACCCTTCTCGTTTCTAATGATCATTGTCAAGGCAAGCACAGACAAAGCAAACCTCCTGTTTGCTCCAACAAGTAGTGACTTTTGAAAAGTTTAACGGTTTATTGATAGGAAAACAAGAAAATACCTCAGGGGGAAAATTGCCAGTGTTTACAAAGTTCTGTAGACAACAGAAATCCCTTGTGGGGTTTGAGAGGCCTCAGGGGTCAAGCCCCCATCTCATTAACCTCCCCGTGTGCAAATCTAATTCTAGAAGTTAATCCTACAGACATAACCAGGCATCCCAACAAAAATGTCTTGTGACCACGTCTGTGACGATTACTTATATAAGGAGGTAGGCCAGCATGGTGCCTTTTGTGGGGTCCTCATTACTTTTGCCTTGGTGGGTGGATGTCTTCTTCCATAAATTAAAATATATATATATATATCTATTTCATGACATATTTCATGACTGCATTGTTGAATCCAGGCTGGGTCCATTATTATACATATTCATTACCATTATATTACTTCTTTTTTTATTTAAAGAGACATTGACATGAAAGCCTTTCCGAGGCCTTAAGTGCCACTTGGGCCCTTGACTCCGAGCCTCCTGCACCTGGTGCAGAAGCCATTGGCCTTTAATGGAAGTGACGGAGACAGCTTAGTGCAGTGTCATGGAAACCGTGAGCCCTCTTGGTAATGTCCCTGCGCAAAATGAGGCAGGAAAACGTTGCCCGTCTGGACTGGGGTGAGGAATGCGGGATGTCACCTGTGGCTCTGCACCCCAACCCTGTCAGTGAAGCTGCCCATGCACCCTGGCATTGCCTGAGCTCACGTAGCCTGGTCCTCGATCCCTGTGTTGTGGGGGCAGGCACGGGGGCCCAGCTCCAGGCCTGGCTCTGCCCCTGACACTCACTCCAGGTCCTGGGGTGTTGATCAGGTCCTACCCATGCTCACTGCCTCACTGCCAGGGTGGGGTGCAGAGTGGCAGGGGATCCCCCACTCTTGCCGCCCTCCCCCCCCCCCCCCGCCAACACCTTTCACCGTGCAGACAGTACCAGAGAAAGCTGATGGTGGGGAGAGACCAGATTGAGGCCAGAGAAGGCGGAGGAGGCAGGCAATCCGCGGGTTCCCAGCAGCCCTGGTTTCCTGGTGGTGTCCTGGGGGTCTCCCTGCACCCCGTTCCTGGAGATCTTTACCTATGAAGTGCCCACCCCCTCCTGCGTCCCCTCTTCTGGCCTGTGGCGGACAGAGTAGACCTGTTCCTGGCTTCCCACGAGCCTGCACAGTGGTGGAAGGCCGGTTTGAAGTGCACCCCAAGTTTTCCAACCCAAAAAGGTGTTCCCACAACTACCCAGCAAAGCGTGGGTCCCACTGTTCCCGTTTCACCACTGAGGCTGAGGGAGTAGTCTCAGTTCCCTAAATCGTAATGGTCAAGGCTGAGACTCACGCCAGCTCTCAGAGCCCCTCCCACCCTGCTGCCCCCCCCCTCCAGATTCTTACCCCCAAGCCCCCGCAAACCTTTAGCAGCAGCTGAGGGCCCCGAACCCAGGGCAGCCTGCCGGTCAGGGGACGCTGACACCCCTGTAACAACTCACCACATACTTAGTGGCTGAAAACAACACACATTTATTTGCTCATAGTCTAGAGGCTGGAAGTCCAGTGTCTCTGGGCTAAAGTGAGGGTGCGTCGGGGCCGAGCTCCCTCCAGAGGCTCGGCGAGCCTCTCCCAGCTTCTGGTGGCTGCACAGATTCCTTGGCTGCTATTGGTACCATGCCCTTCCCTGTCCCTGGTCATGTCGCCTCTCCCCTTCTGTGTGCATGTGCGTGAGTGTGTGTGCGCGTGTATGCGAAATCTCTATGCCTCCCTCTTTAACATTATATACCGTCGCTTGCATTCCGGGCACCACCACAGTCTCCTCATCTTCATTTCAAGATGATGAACTTGGGGTGCTTGGGTGTTTCCAGCAGTGAAGCGTCTGCCTTCGGCTCAGGTCATGATCCCAGGGTCCTGGGATCGAGTTCCGCAATGGGCTCCCTGCTCAGCAGGGGGAGTCTGTTTCTCTCTTTCCCACTCCCCCTGTTCCTGATGTCTCTTTGTCTCAAATAAATAAATAAAATCTTAAAAAAAAAAAAAAAGATGACTAACTTCGTCACATCTGCCAGCACTCTTTTTCCGTGTGAGATAACATTCAAAGGCTCAGGAAATAGGACCCGGTTAGTCTCGGGGTGATTCTCCACACACCACGGCCTCTGAGCTCTGTGTAGCCTCCTCCCCGGGTCAGGCCAGTTGAGGGTGTCTGGAGGGTCGTCGGAGCCCAGCTGGCATGAGGCCAGGGTGCAGGATGGGCGGCGGCCAGCAGTACCTGCCTGGGCTCCCTGCCTGCTGCCCTACCCCTGCCTCCTGCTGATGACACAGTCAGCCTGTCTTGGTCGATGCTGGCCTCCTTTGGGCCCAAACAGACATTGGCTTGCTCCTCGGGGAATGAGGTGCTGAAGGCGGACAAGAACTGTGCTGGCCCTGGACGGGTGAGTCAGTTGCACACTGTCGGGCTGCAGAAGGGCCAGGAAGCCCACCGGACCCCAGAGGCAGGCCCCATCCGGGCTGTGACTTCAGCAGACACCTACAGCATCCTTCCGACAGCCGTCCCCGGGCTGTAACCCAGGCGGCAGCCCCTCGCATCCTCCTGGGGCCCCCATGCAGCACACCCTCCATCCCCAAGGGCCAGGGAGCTCCCTTAGTCTCTTCCTCCCTTTGTGCCTGGTCAGCCTCTCTGTTTCTGAGCCTGGCCTCATAGCCTGTTGGATTGCGACAGATGAGAGCAGTTCTGTCTCTCAGGGCAGGCCCCTCTGGGCAGGTGGGTCCAGCCCCGCCCTCCACACCTGTGCGTGGCCAGAGCACCCCTCCCCCTCACCGTGCTGGTGGGCATCTTGGTTACCTTGCATCACCAGAGCTCAGCCCATCTTAGGGGCCCTCCATGCCCCACTGTTGCTTTTTCTCCGATAACTCAGTGTCGTGTGGTCCCCTTGGGGCCGCTCACGTTTGGGGGCTGCGGAGGCCAGCGCTGGCAGTGGGATGGGCTTCAGGCTGTGACAGGAGGCCGCTCCAGCCTGAACTGCCTGTTTCCATCTCTGCAAGCCCGTGCGCACACAAGCCACGCCGCCCTTCCTCGTTCCTTCTGGGCTCCTTTCCCACAGAAGAATGGGCCGCCCTGAGGGGTTCCTGGATCCTGGAACGCCCCCCTCTCCCTGCAGCAGCCTGCAGCCTGGTCTCAGAGACCCCTACCTCCTCCACCTACAGGAGACGGCCATGGCTGCCCTGTCTCCTCCCAGGGAGGTCCATGGGGCAGGTAGGCCTGGCCGGGGCTCCCCTGGGAGCTGAGACGTGGCCATCCCAGTGGGGCCACGGAGTGGCTTGAAGACATGGACGCTGGCAGCGGGCTGCTGGCCTCAGCTTCCAGGACAAGAGCTGGGGTGTCCTGCCCAGGGTGTCACAGCACGAATCCCCGCCTTCACCCTGCCTCGCCCCTGGGTTCCTTCCTCTTCCTCATAGCTTGGTCGTCCGGGCCCTGGGGTCCTGCGGCTCTGGGAAGTGTCCCTGTCTCCGTGGGGCCTTCACTTGGGTCAATATTGATCTGGCTTCTTCGAGTACTTCCTTTTGCGTCTTCCCAGACTGGGGCCCCCTCCCCGCAGAGCCCTGCTGCGGGGGAGGCTGGGCAGGGTCAGCCGCCGGCCATACGGCTTTGGATGTGTGGGCTCGAGGCACGAGCGAAAGGGTGGAAAAAACTGTCCTGCGCGGCTTCAGCAAAGGCTGAAGTTCCGGGTCCCCGGATGGCTGTCCTCCCCAGGCCTGTAGCCGTAGCACCGAGCTGCCCGCAGTGACCCAGGTCTGCATGGGGGAGGGGCCCGCTCCACGAGGTTCCCTGGGTCCCTCTGCTCTGAGTACCGTGCCGACCCCAGCAGCTGGGCCGAGCTATGTCCTGTATATGGTTTTCCTGTTTCAGGATGGGTTTGAGTGGGGCCCTAGCCTCCCGGGACCGGAGGCGCTGCCGGCGGTGGCTCCCTAAATGGAATGGCGTGGGGTGAGGGCGTGCGGGGTACCACGCTCGTAGCTCAGAAGAAACATAGCCCAGAGAACGTCAGCAGCCTGTTTGAGGTCCCCGGGCCGGCTGGGGGTTCTGCACGGCCTCCCGGGCCTTCCCCATGTCGGATGGCTCTCGGGACTAAAAAGCCCTGCACTGACCAGTGCGGGGGCAGGGAGCAGCCACCTGCCAGGTGAGGGGTGGGACCTGGGTCAGACCTGGAGAGATGTCCCAGCCCGGACTCGGGACCAGGGGCGTGCCCATGTGGACAGAGGCTCACTGCCCTCCCAAAGTGAAGCCGGCTCGAAGCAGTTCGACAGCTTAAAACCCAAGTGTTTAAGAGCAATTCCTTGTGGGACACCTGGGGGGCTCACCTGGTCGGGCATCTGCCTTCGGCTCCGGTCATGATTCCAGGTACCTGGGAAAGAGTCCCGCACTGGGCTCCTTGCTCAGTGAGGAGCGTGCTTCTCCCTCTGCCTGCAAACACTGGCCGTGAAGGGACAGCGGCGCTCCCCCGCGGCCCCGCACAGCACGGGAGGGACTCGTTCGCCCTACAGCGGCAAGGACACCGCCGCAGGTTGGAGTTGACGAGAGACAGAGCCCCAGAGGGCGCCCGCTGACTCAGTCTCACGCAAGGGACACATTTTCCCCTGGTGACATCGCTTTGACCCAAATCTTTCTAAAGACACACATCCCACCTCCCCTACCTGTTCTCTTCACCAGAGGCCCACCCGCCGGGCAAACCTGGTCGCCCCTAGAGCCGGCTCTCCCGGCCCTGGTCAACCTTTTCCTTCTCTCTCGGGGCCTCGGCACCTTCCCAAGCGTGAGGAGGCTGGGAAGACCCTCGGGTGTGGCTCTGGGTCTGCGTCCCATCCCGCCCCATCCTCCAGGCCTGCCCCTGGACCCTGGGCAATGAGGTACAGCAAGTTTGGGCACCCACTTTTGTAGAAGACCACTTAAGGAAATTTTTTTTTCCCTGCGTATCCAACATGGATAAGGACCCAGCCCACCGCTGAGCTTGTCCTCTGCTCCCGTGTCTCCCAGAGCGGTCTTCTCCTGCTCGGAGCCCACCCTGGGGCAGCCCAGCCTCTCCCCACTCACGCCTCACTCTGCTCCCAGGGGGCCCCACTCTGCTCCTTCAAGAACTTAAATGTAAGTCAGAGCGCATCACCCCTTCCTCAAAACTTTCCTCTGGCCTTCAAATAAGAAACTGCCTCCTAATTTTGGGCTCCCAGGCCTGATGCGATGGGCCCTGCCAGCCTTTCCTCCTCACCTCCCCCTATATCCTCGGGCCCTCCTTCCTTCTGACCCGATCCTTGGCTACAAATCTTCCTCCCGCCTACGTGTCACTCCTTACGGCAGCGACTCTGGCCTGTGAACTCTGTGGGGACGGGGGCTCTTCTGTGTTCCACGGCCCAGGATGGCATGTGGTTCCCTGGCGTGGCCCCCTTGGCCTCCAGGGGTGATGTCAGGATGGAACCTAGAGCATCAAGAGACACTCCCTTTTGCCCTTGGCCTGATGTGTCCTAGAGAAGGCGAGTCACAGCTGATAGGAGTTTGGGGCTGGGGCAGAGGGGGAGGTGGGGTGAGGGACCCCAAGGTGGGAAAACACCGCGGGGATGAATGCCCCAATGGCTTCCTTGCTGGCTGAGCTCCCATTCACACCTGGAGACCTTGGTGCTCTGGGGAGTGAGGCAGGGCTGGGACCTGGGCGTCCAGCCCGGGTAGGACCCGAGGAGCCCGGAAGTGTGAGCGCAGCCCTGCCCGGCCCCGTGTGTGGGCCTGCATGGGGCCGGCAGCCGGGTAGGCAGACACGGACGGCTAACACCTGGTATCAGGGGGGAGAGGGGCTACATCCAACCAATGAAATTGCCGCCTTAAAATGTCCAAACCTAGAGAGGGGTGTGTGTGCCTTTTCTGTGTTCACATTTAGATTTGTTATAGAAGTAAAACCAACGACAAACCCGTCATTACCAGCTGCCTTTGTGGGAGGGGCTCTTCCTGCTGGAGTTGGAAACGAGGCCAGGACCATGGGCCTCACAGCCCGAGGAGGGGTGAGGGCACCCAGAAGGTCCGCAGCCTGGGGGAGACCTGGACACAGGATGGCCTCTGGCTCCTGACCTTCGCTGGGCTCCCTCCTATTTGCTCCCCTGGGCGCAGCCCAGAGCCAGGTCTAGGGGCCACATCCACATGGCCAGCGTCCTGCCCCTGTCCACAGCCACCTCTATGCTGGCCACTCCTTTGCATGGGGAAATCACATGAACTTGGCAGAGTTTGCAGGGGGGCCCTGCTGCCCCTGCCTGGCTGGAGTGCGTCTCCCCAGGGGAGGGGGGTGGTGATTGAGGCTGGGGTCCCAGCTCAGACCTCCCTGATCCCGGAGTCCAGACACACACTTAACCAGCCAGGTGTCCCGGCTCCTGGGGCAGAGGGGGAGGGGGGTTGTTAGTGGAGGATGGGGGTTGTTAGTCGAGGGTATCTGCTGGGCTCAGTGAGACAGGGCCCTGGGTCCCTGGTACTCAGGACCGGAGGAAGCATTTGGCTTCAGGATGTGGGGACAGAGAGCTGTGTCACTTTACACATCAAGCAGACATTAGAGCGGGTGTGCCGCAGGCCAGCCTGGGCGCTTCCCTGCCTGGGGAGGGGTTCCAGGCCGCCTACGCTTCCTGAGCGCCCTCTGCTGGTGGCCTTGGGGGACTGCACAGCCGCCTGGGGAGAGGCCCTGAGCCCCCAGGCCTCTGTGGTCAGGGTCCCTCATGTGGCCAGCCCAGTGGCCTGGTGGGGCTGGCGATCCCATGAGAGGACGGCTGGAATCCAACCTACACAGACAGCCGGGACTGAGCTCAGAACCCATTCATTATAACTCAAAGACTGGCATCAAATTTATTATTATCTTTTGTTAAATATTTTTAGATCTTTTCAGAACACATGGTCTACAAGGCCGTGGTGGGTTTTCTTCCCAGTACGTTTTTGCGTGTGCAGTTACGTGACAGGGGGAGAGGTGACGGAGGGAGGGCCCTGGGGGGGCCGCCCCTGCACGTGCCTCAGGAGCCTTGCTCCTCTGGGGGAGAAGAGCCTCTGGGCTTCCACCAGCTAAACCTGAGACTCAGGTCTCCCAGCCAGGTGACAGCAGAGGAGGAGGGCCACTGGGGACATGGAGGGTTACAGGTCACAGGTGCGTTGGACGTATCTTAAAGGCACAGTACACGAGGGTTGGGGGGGGGGACAGGGATGTTCTGCTGGGCCAGCCCCTCTTTGCTGCACAGCCGCCTGTCCTGCAAGCGTCTCGTGGGGGGTGGGGGGGCATCCAGCTCCACGTTGCTAACCAGAGAAGGGTCTCTCTCCGGTTGGGGGTAGGGGTGGCTGGGCAGTGGATGCTGGAATGAGCGAGGGGGGGGGGTGGCCTGAACAGACAGCCCTGGGCTGCTCCCCTGGGAGGGCAGCGGCTTGACATCAGGCCCGGACCAGGGGGAAAGACACCAGCTTTCCAGGCACAAGTGGTGGCACCAAAGACCTTCCTCAGTGGGTCCCGCGGTGTTTGTTCCTCAAGGGGCCATTCACAGCTTGGAAGGTGCCTTGGGTGGCAGGCCCAGGCCGCCGAGGGAAGAACCGGCCATTTCTCAAACTGGGTCGCTCGGGACTGTCCGCGGGTTCTCCCCGTCTTGGGCCAGGCAGGTGGGGCCGCTGTGTCCTGGGCTACGTCGACACCTGACTGGGGGTCAGAGGCAAGAACCCTCTAGATTCACAAAGACCTTCCCTGGGCTCCCCTCAGACTAAAGTTTTGAAAAGTACATTCTTCACAGCAGCTCAAAGAGTCTCTGAAGTTCTAACGAGAAATCATCTGTTGAATAGTTGTCAACATCCAGGGGAAGGTCCGCCGTGATGCTCGACCCAGCAGAGACCACAGCCCCTGGGAGGGTAAGCTGTTTGGCCTGGCTCGGGAGAGGACACCCCGCCCCCCAAGTCCTCGTTCGTCGTTGGAGATGGAAATATGGCGCCCTCTCTCAGCCTTGGAGAGCCAAGAAAGCCATTCCCACGGGAATGAGTGGAGCGGACAGTGGGGCGGGACCTGGGGACCTCAGCTCAGGGCTGGTTCCACGTCCATCACTGTGACTCTCGGACCCTGAGAATCCTCCTCAGAAAATGGGGATCGTGCTCCCGCCCACCATGGTGGGAGGAGGCGATCAGGGTTGGCCCCCGTGGGTCTGGGGCTGAATGGCATCTGAATCTCGAGGGAAGAAGGTCCCAGGGGATCCACAGGGTGGCCTGGGGGGGGGGCAGGTGCTGTGATGGAGTCTGGGGGAGCCCTGGAACCTGGGTCTTGCTCTTCCTAACTAGGGAGGAGGAAACGTCTCCTGTCCAAGCCGAGGGAGAGAAGTTCCCAGCCCCCTACTCGCCTCCAGGCACGGCCCCCACCCGCTGTCAGACCTGGGGTCTTGGGAGCCTTGCCTGGGACAAGGAACTCAGTAACTGTGGTCCGTGAAGAAGGGTGCGTGGGCGCCCGGGGGCCCGTCGGCCTCATCCTGCGGCCCCGCCAGCTCCCCGTACTCGCTGTTGTAGAACACCTGCCCTCCCGGTGCCCCCCGGTCTGGCCGCCGCCGCCGCCCTTGGGAGTCAGGGTGCACCCCAGTCACATCCATGTTCCGGCTCGGTCCTTTACAGCTGCCGAGACAGGGAAAGTGGTGGTCAGTGAGACAAGAAGAGAAGAGGGACAGGACGCTGGTTGGGGTCCGGCTGAGGTCACCAAAGACAGCCCTCGGAGACACGGACTTGACTCAGGTGGTGAAGCGGACTGATGGGAGTGTTGGCAAACCCCGGGGCCCAGGTCCCCAGCCTGGGCACGGAGGACGACAGAGAAGGTCCACTTAGTGCCCGCAAACCTGTTCCCCTCCCAGACTCGCCCATCCCTGTAAATGCAACAACTCTGTGGCTCAGGCCCCTGGGCGTCCTCCTTGCTCTTCCCTTTCCCCGAACCCCTCCCATCCAGTCCATCTAGAAGTCCTGTCTGCGCTGACTCCAGAATGGGCCAGAGCCTCTCTCTCCACCTCCGACGCTCTGGTCCAACGCTCCAACGCACAGGTCCCCCCATGGGTCTCAGTTACTCTCAGAATGAGCACCAAGCTTCTCACCCTGGGAGAGGAACCAGCCCCTTCCCCTGCCTCCTCCCTGATGGCCCTAGGACGCTCCCTGCTTAGCTCTCACTGTTTCCAAGATTTAAAAAAATATATATTTATTCGTTTGAGAGAGAGAGAGCACCCGCGGGGAGAGAGGCAGAGAGAGTGAATTCTCAAGCAGCCTCCCCACCCAGCGCGGGGCTCGATCCCACGACCCCGAGATCACAACCTGATCCGAAACCCAGAGTCCGACGCTTACGGGACTGTGCCCTCCATTCTCTGAGATTTTCAAAGACCTTGCTTCATTTCTTCCAATTTTGTTTTTGCGGTGCCTGGTGTTCAGCCCGACTTTTCTTCTATTTTTTGCTTCATAAGTGACTCAACCTTTTTGGCCTGAATTCCCAGAAGGTTTACCTTGAAAATCTAACGGTTCAATTCACACATGCAGGCAAATAAATCTACCGTCCTGGGGCAGTTTCCCCAGGCCCTCTTCTGCTGTGTCGACTTAGTTCTTCTTTTATTTGAGAGGGTCCCTTGAATTACAAGTTTAAAATATTAGCTCTGTCCTACCGCCAGCATTGTCTCCCTCGGAGACTGCTGCATTTGCCAACTTTCTTTCTGATCTTCTTTACCTCTTTATTCATTCTGGTTTTCTTTTCTTTTGCCTTTTCATGTCCTTCTTCTGTGTCTTTCCCTGTAATGGAGCATCAATCATATCTATTGATCCCTGCTTCCCCGTGCCGGGTCTTATTTTGGAGGGGACCGTCTTTTATTTCAATTTCTGTCCTGAATGTGGCCAGTCGCCACTTGATACCTTCGCACTGTTCATTTCCATTCTGAGTGTTGGAATTTCCGACTCCTGGTGCAGCTCCTCGTTTAATTACATATTTAATTCACGTTGGAAGTATCATATCAGCTTTTCTCTGCTTTCTTTTCTTTTTTTTTTTTGAGTGTTGATAGGTATTGAAAAGTTTTCATTCTATTTTATTCTATCTTTTTTATGGATAGTGTATGGATTTTTTTTTAAAGGTTTTATATATTTGCCAGAGCATGAGCAGGGGAGAGAGACAGAGGGAGAAGCAGACTCCCCGCCAAGCGGGGAGCCCGACTCGGGACTTGATTCCAGGACCCTGGGATCCTGACCTAAGCGGAAGGCAGATGCTTAACCGACTGAGCCACCCAGGCGTCCTGTGCTTATCTTTTCTGTTTGTGATTATTTGTGCTGGGATTCCGGGGATTAGAAATATCTGGCTATCCTATGGAAGGGGCTTGGGACGTGGGTGGCTTGAGAGGCTTCCTCATTCAGGCGTGCTGCTTTAGACCCACATCTTCGGTATCACCTTGAATTCCTTCGAGGGCATCCTTCTTTGCAAAGGTTCCAGTCCTGTTACGGTGTTGTATGGCCACCAGGAACTGACCAGTCCCTTTGCTGGGAGTGCTGGGCCTCCTCTTGGTGGCCACCATGCAGCCATGCCGACCTGCCACAAGCCAAGGGCTTCCAGACCTTCCTCTGCCTACTAGGAGGAGAGCCCGCCCTAGAGGGTGTGGACCTGGGATCCCACGTGGCCGCTGAAAGGGCCGGAGGAGTGACTTGGAGGTGAGGAGTCCACGGGGGCCAGTGCTGATCGGAGGTTCGCAGGAGGCAGGAAAGGACCGGGTGGAGAGACTCCCTTCTCCTCCTCCCCCACGGAGCCATCCAAGGCCCCTTCTGTCCTCGCACCTTTTTGGAGAACGTTCCACATACCAAGGGAATGCAGGTGCACCTCTCGATGGCTGGTCTGGATGCGTTGCCAAGGGAACCCGTGTGGACAAGAGGGCTTCGTGTCGCTGCTACCGCGAGGTGCAGTTTCCGTAATAAACAGTTCCCTTGGGTGTGGATCTGTCTTCCGGATTCTTGCTTCCAGGGGACTCCTAACGTCTGCAACTTTCTTCTTCTTTCAGCACTAAGCACTCTCGTCCCGCTCACTGGCTATTCAGAAGCAGTGCCTTCCCCAGAGGGTGCCTCCAACTTGCCCCGGAGCCTCCTCCGTCAGACGGCCGCCTCCTCCCTCATCTCCCTGGCTGGTCCCAAGGACCGCGAAACACTCCTCTCTCCCGGGGGCGGGCCCCATCTCCCTCTCCTTCCGCCACGACTCAGGTATGGCTCTGCTGGTCCCAGCGCGGAGTTTCCTACTCACCCACAGACTTGAGTCTATCTCTCCTGCTCACAGCACAGGCCTGGGCTCTGGGGGGCCTGACTCCGTGTTTTTATGAAGATGTGTGGACATTACAACTGAAGTAGCAACCGTCCTCTGGCTCACACCCTCTTACTGAATAACCTTTTTTTTTTTTTTTCTTTTTGAGATATAAAATACTGCTGGGCAAAGAAACGTTATCCAGACACTACTTCCAGTAGTGCGATCAGCGCTCATTTTCCAAAACTAGGTTACTAACGGAGATCACCTGATAGAATCAATAGAAACGAAAGAGGGGGCCAGGACGCATGGAACAGACGCAGTAATTTCGGCTGGACACGTGAGCCCCTAACCCCCCGGCACCCACAGTGCCGCAGACACACCCTTCGTAGGCTGCTGGGAAAATCGCCGCCAGTGGGTTCAGCTGCAGAGATTGTAAACACACCGGCCAGAAAGGCAGAGAATCACATCAACTGTCCTAACGTGATACAAATAAATACTTGCAGTCTTGGGGGGAAAAACTTCCTGACAATGTCACACGTTGATTACAAAACAGCAAGGGAATCCTGACAAAGACACGACTGAGCAGGCCAGGCATCCCCCCCTCCCCCGGAGGTCCTGTCGTTTAAACAGCTCTGTGCACGTCCACTACAGCGTACCTTGGCAGACGTTGAACTATCTCATCTATACCCTTAAGAGATGAAACGCTCAGCGCTTTTTTGGGGGGGGGGGTGTTATCTTCTGGGGCAAAGGGAGGTCACCCTCTGTGTTGGCACACGAGGATTTCTCTGTGACCGCCTGCTTGCGTTCTCACCAATCTAGGACACCAGCCAGTTCTAGGTCACATGTCTGGTTCCTGGGGCCACAGAACCTAAATGCGGGCGGGCCTGCGGGGGGGATGGTGGCGCCCCCTGGCGGCGGAGGGATGCATAGGCACAGTGGGCACGGGGGATCTCACCCGGTTCACAGAGAGGGGGCGTCTGAGCACCTGTCAGATGGGAAGGGAGGCCTGGGGACCAGCCCCAGGTGTGCTGGGCAGGGGTGCTGGTGGGGGAGGGGGCTTCTCTGGAGGTCAAAGGCCTTGAGTCCCAGAGCAGCTTGCTTTGAACACCCCCAAAGGCAATAGGGAGCCATGAGAGGTTTCCGATGAGTCAGTGGTGCGCATGCCCAGGCCTGGCTTCCCCCTCCCGACCCCTTTCAGGGGAAGAGGCTCTGGAAGCCGTACCTGAGCCCACTTTCTCGTGTGCACCTGCTCTCCAGCTGCTCAAACTCCTCGGAGGCCAGCACCATCCCACTGTCCGTCTGGTTATCCTGTGGGGAGAGAAGAAGCCCGTCTGCAGGCAGCCCCCCAGCCGGGATGGCCGGCCTGACACCCGCCCTGCGGAAACTGAGCAGAAAGCAGGTTCCGCGCTGGAGCGTGCGGGTGAGGGTCACACCAACCCCAACAGGGAGGGAGAAACCGAGGCTCAGGCTGCGGGCAGAGCAGGAACACAAGGAGAACCAGGGAGCCTCTCGAAAGAATCTGGCAGTTCATGGAGGAAAAGAAATGGTCCCCACGCAGACACATCCCCCATTCAGTGGGCCTCTGTCGCCCTTCGATGGTGTGTGAATCAGCACGGTCTTCGTTTTGCGTGACGTGGAGGGGAACTCTTGTCCGACCTGGGGGACGTCTTCATCTGGCCCTGGGGGACAGGAGCTGGGGACCAGCGCTTGCTGACCAGGCCCGTCTGGAGGGAGGCCAGAGTGGGAAGGTTCCCGGCTGTGGACGCTCACACTGGACTGAGGACAAGTCTGTGCTTCTGCAAAATGGACCCACGGGTGCCACGGGTGCCCCACTCTGCTTGGGCAGATTTGAGGACACTGCTGTGTCCCGTGCCCCGTACCCCAGCCTCCTCCTCGAGGGACACCATCCCCTGCCCTTGGGCCACCTGGCTTGGTGGCCACCAAACGGAAGCTAATCCAACAATAACCGTCTGGAAGGAGAAGCTGTCTTTCCACTGGGTTTCTCTGCGGCACGGCGGGGAGACCGGTATGAGTGAGGAGGGCACGGGGGGGGGGGGGTGAAAGCAGCTGAGACCCCAGCACGGCCTGACATGAAACCTGGACTCGACATTTCAGCGCGGCGCCCCTTCCTGAGCTGGGCCTGGAAGGTCCTGAGACCTCCTCCCAGCAGAGAAAACCTGTTCTCAGGGTGCACAGGCCCGCCTGCCCCACTTACCACAGAGGCCTTGAAGGTCGTCGGGGTCATGGGAAATTCTTCGAACGTCTTCATCCTGGAGGAGCCCTGCGTCTGAGTCCCTCTGGCCAGGCACCCCGGAAAGGATACACAGTTGTAGTATCTGTGGGGAGAAAACAGAGTGCTGAAGAAATGCGCCCCAGAAAGCTCTCCCTACCTCTCCTGCTGCCCTCTTCTTCTCCCAGAAGGACCTCAGGCCTGGGCTGTGAGTATGGAGCCTGGATCTGAGTGCTGGTCTGAGTTCCTCCTGGGTGGAGGCCCCCTGCAGGTAGCAACTGCCCCCCCACCCCTGCCCCACTCCGGTGCTGAGCTGTCTCTTCCGTGCAAGAGGAGAAGGGCTCCTGGGAAGGGCGTGGGAAGTGAGTGGAGTGCACCCAGCCTGGGGGGGCATGGGGGCTGGTGAGATAGGGGGGACCCCTCTGTGCCAGCCACCCCCTGGCCTGTGTGTGTGCATCTGTGTGTGCCCTGGGCTGGCTGATGGGAGGAGCCTGGTGGGCACCAGTCCTGTCCCCCAGGCCCAGGCCTGCCCCCTCCGCTGGGGCAGATGGGGAGGCGGGTCTCGGAGCATTTCCCTTGGCAACCCCAGTAGGAATGTGAGCGGCCTTCCTAGAGTGTAGATACCCCCGTGGGCAAGAGACCTCGGGTCCAGAACTCTGGGAACTCGGGCTACGTTCTAAATCCTGAATGTGGGTGAGTGACTGGCCTGCCCGGCTCGGGGATCCCACATTTCAAATTGGGGGGAGGGGCTCTTGGGGGGCCAGGAGTGCCAGAAGCAGGGGAGGCTGCAGGGCAGAGAGAAGGTCTGAGGGGGTGTGGAGGAAAGCAGAGTCGCAGACTACATGGCCTTGGAGGGGGGCCCCAAGCCTCGCCAGGCCCTCCAGGGAGCCCCAGAGCCCAGTCCTTTAAAATCACTGTGCTCTTTCTGTTGGGGTACAGAGGTCTCTCAAGTCCTTGTAGTTTGCCGTTCCTCGATGACTGGTGGGAATAAACTACGCCACGTTCAACCTGCTTTCTCCCTGCCCCCCTCCCCCCCGGGGGGTCCCAGGACCCCGGCGAGGGCAGCTGACCTGGCGGCCAGGCTGTGCCGATGCAGGCTTGGTGGGCTGTCCTCGGTGTCGGCCTCGGCCACGTGCAGGGCCGTGGTGGACGCTTGCAAGAAGCTGCCCTCCTCCAAGCTCTCAGAACCACAGGGGGCCATGCAGTCCTCCTCCTCCTGGCGGGAATGGCAGAGGCCACGGGGGTCAGAGACCGCCATGCCCCTGCGGCCTCCACCCCTGCACTCAGGACTGCTGGGGGGGCTTCTGACTGGGGAAGTTCTGTGTTCCAAATTCAGTGAGCCTGCCCGGCAAGTTCTCCCAAGAGGTGCCCCACTTACAAGGAGGAGGGCGCAGTAGGGGCCACCCCAATCCAGGGTCCCCCCCTCTGGGGACAGACTTGGACTACAAGTGCTGCAGAGCCCCTGCTCATTCCTCCAGCTCCCAGAGCACCAGGGCAGCCCTGAGCTGGCTCTGCTCCCTGCACCCCCAGGCACCCCAGGGGGAGGGAGACAGAAGTCAAGGGTGGGAAGGGTGGGGGGCAAGGGGCGGGGCTGCAGGAAGCAGATGTGCAAAGAGAGAGGTGGAGGAACACACCAGCCTTCCGCTGGAGAGAGGGGCTCCTTGCAACCCCCCCCAACCCCCACAAAGACCAGCCTGGGGCTCCTCATAGCCAAAGACAGGCCCTGGCCGGCTACTCGAGGGCCCCGGGGCTGGGGGCCAGAGGTTGCTGCAGCCGGACAGGGCGGGCAGAGGACTTACCTGTTGGCCCCCGCCCTGCAGCAGGTCCCCCAGGATCTCCACCAGCTCTGAGAACGCAGGTCTCTCTTTGGGGTCCCCTGACCAGCAGCTTAGCATGATGGTTCGTCTGCGGGCAGAGCTGGCTGCTGGCCTGCGGTCTGAGCACGCTTGCACCCTGCACCAGCAAACCCCAGCTCCCCTGCCTAACCCCGGTCCCCCCACCCCACCAGTCTCTTCCCCCGGGGGGCGGGGTGGAGGACGGCTGTCAATGGACAAGTGGATGGGTCAGGGGTGGAGTAAGAACCTTCACCTGCAGGTCTCTACCCAACCCCGCGCCTCCACCCCCTCCCCACTCCTGCCCCCTGCCTGCGTCCAAGACCCCCCCCCCACATGGCAACCTTTCCCCCTGACCTCCCCCCCCACCACCTGCAGAGCCAGCAGGGAAACTCACATGGCGGGAGTGGCCAACTCTGGGGCTCGCATCCGTGTGCCCTCTTTTAGCCGCTGGCAGAACTCCTCATTGATCTGTACCCCTGGGTAGGGGGAGGCCCCTGAACGGGATGAAGTAGGGGTGGGTGGGGAGAGGGCACTTGCTGCTCAGCCCAGCCTCCCAAACTGCCTCTCTCCTGCTCCCCTCCGGCAGGGGGTTGGTCCTGCTGCTCCCACCACAGGGTTGGGGCGGGGTGGGGGGCCAGCCAAGGCACTTCTGTCCCTCCCAGAGAGTTCTTCACTTGGTTAAAAGGGCCCCCAAGGGCAAGCCACACAGGAGCAGGGCTCTCCTCCTAAGACAAGTCACGCTGCTTTCTCCCTTCCTCCAAGCCCTGAGTGGCTCCCCGAGGTCTCAGAGTCCAGATCCTCACCCCGGCCGTCGGACTCACAGGGGCTACAGGACCTCCCCTTCCCCCGCTTTGCTGCAGCTCCAGAAGCCCCCTGTCCACACCCAGCCCACCTCCAGCGCGTGGGGACCAGGAGCCTGGCTGTCCCCTCACGCTGGCCTGCTGTCTCCCTGGCCCGCCCAACCTCCCTCAGCCCCTTCATCACCTGGGCGCCCCCCTCCAGCTCACACACGGCCCCGTCCTCCCCGTGTTCTCCAGACCCTTGGGTCTGTACTGATAGCATTCATCATGGTGGCTCTTTGGTGCATTAATTTCTGCGTTTGCTCACTGCCCAGCTCCGCCCTAGTGTGGGGGCTTTGTCCTGGTCCCGGCGGGGCCTGGGGGCCCACGTGGAGCTCTCATAAGTAGGTACACCTGTGCGTGACCATCCAGTCTCCTCCGGGACGCTCCCCAGCCCTTGAAGGCAGGAGCAGCTGACCCAGTGACAGGCCAAGGAGGAGGCTCATCCACGGAGGTGAAGATCTGGGAGGCACGTGGTGATTCCGGGGACTGCCCCATAAACACAGGCTGGGCCCTGTCCCCTGTCCGAGGCCAGAGCCCACCACTCTGCAGAGGTGGCTCCGGCCCAGGCTGGAGGTAGGGGGCTCTTAGACCCCTTGCCGCAGGTGCATCAGCTCTGGGCCTCGAGCTCCTGGCTCCACAAGCCTGGCGCTATGACCCAGAGCCTGGGGTCCCGCCTCTCCCCGCCCCCACAGCCTGCCCCGCACTTACCCAGGGAGAAGATCTCCCAGAGCAGCACCCCGAAGGACCATACGTCACTCTGCGTGGTGTACACCTTGTCGAAGATGCTCTCGGGGGCCATCCACTTCAGGGGCAGCCGGGCCTGGGGCAGACGGAAGGAAGCGTGTACTTCACAGAGGGAGGGAAGAGAGGAAGAAGGCCAAACCCGTGGGTAGCCACCCCCTGCCCCCAGCCTGTCCGGAACCCTGGAGCCACACCCCAAGATGAGCCTTGGGCCATATCCACCCCTTGTGGGTTCAGAAGACTCTCACATTCGGCCCCCACCCTGTAGGCATCTGGTGTCTTCCTTGAGGGCTTCTGTTCTCTTGGATCTGCCTGGGACCCTTTCTTCCCCTGTGCTCTTCGGGGGGGGGGTACTTGGAACCCCTCCTCTTCGAGACTCCAGACCCAGCCTCTGGAGGAATTGGGACCCCGTACTCCCTCACCGTCCCAACCTCAGCTGCTCACTTGGTCCCCACACTAGAAGGCGGGCATCACTCCTGACTGCTCGTCTTAGGGCTCGTGACGTGCCTTCCCCATCGTCCGTCTCTCTACCTCTCGGGCCCTCTACTTGGGAGCCCTGAGGGCCCTGGCCTCTGCCTTCCCCACCCCAGCACACCCCCTTGTCCTTCCTTGCAGTGTGCAGAGGGGGCTTCTGGAAGGCGTGCCTGACTCTCCCGTCCACCTTCCTCCACTCACCTGGGAGTTAGAAAGAAGGGCTAGGCTGGCTGGGTGACTCACGACATCCTAGACCCCTCCTGCCCACTGCCTACCTCTCCAAGCCTCTTCCTTCCTCCTCCGGGGCACAAACCCCCAATTAGCTTTGCCTGCTCATTCAAGTGCCTGCCTGACCACCTCGGAGCACCCTGCTCCCAGCACCCACATGCTTTTCTGTGACTGCCCTGTGTGGGGTCCGCCCCTAATGCCCAGCCCCTGCAGGGTAGGCACGGGGGGTCAGTCAGCATCCGCCTCATGGACAAAGCTCTAGCTGAAGCACCAGGGTCTCTGCTCATCGGCTCCTGTCCCTACTCCCCCTGCTCCATGTGCCCCGATGGGGCCACTCGGGTCCCTGTAGGTGGGGGCTCTCTGACCTTCCACGGAGATGACTCTTGGATGGGAGGTCCGTGCCCCCATCCCCGGCCCTCCCTCCGTGGCCTGCACTCACACTGCCCTTGCGCACGTAGTCGGGGTCTTTGTAGATGTCACGGGCCAGGCCAAAGTCACAGATCTTCACCACATCGCTTTCTGACAGCAAGATGTTCCGAGCGGCCAGGTCTCTGTGGATGCACTGGGGGGACAGGGGTGGTGGTGGTGCAAGGGGGTGGTCAGTATAGGTCCCTGGGGGCCCTCCCATGCCTGAGCTGTGTTCCCTCATGGAGAGATTTCTTTCTTCCTTCCTTCCTTCCTTTCTTCTTTCTCCCTTAAGATTTTATCCATTTATTTGACAGAGAGAGAGATCACAAGTAAGCAGAGAGGCAGGCAGACAGAGGGGGAAACAGGCTCCGTGCAAGAGCCTGATGCAGGGCTCGATCCCAGGACCCTGAGATCTTGACCCAAGCTGAAGGCAGAGGGTTTAACCCACTGAGCCACCCAGGCACCCCTCACGGAGAGATTTCTATGCTCCCCCAGGACTCTCCGTGGAGAGGGCTCATGGAACGATGGGGACAGCAGAGGAGGCTGTGAGGTGGGACAGATACCATATTCCCCTCTCCATCACTGACTAGCTAGAGATCTCAGGGAATCACTTTCACACTCTGGGCTCTGTTTCCTCCTCTGCAAAGTGGGAGAAACACGCACTGACCACGGACTGCATCGCTGGAGGGTGAGCTAGGACAGGGCCTGCCTTGGTATGCTGGTGATCTGCACCCTTCTCCCCTCTCAGGGGCCTGCTGGGGCAGTCACCTTGCGGGAGGCCAGGAACTCCATCCCTCGGGCCACCTGGAAGCTGTAGCAGACGAGGTCCTCCATGGTCAGTGGGCTCAGCCACAGGTCCTGGGCTGCACAAAGGAGCAAGGCGGGCTTAGCGGAGGTGAGAGGGAGGCTCTTCCATGGCTCCCTTCCAAAGGGAGCATTTGTTCACCGCCCCTGGCGCCCCTGGAGCTAGCTAACAACAAGCCTGTGGGCCCCCTCTCCCGCCCCTCAGCATCATGTCTCTCTGCAACACCCACTAACCACGCCCAGTGCCGGGAATCTTGTTGCGTCATTGGACCTTTGCACCTACTACTTCCGCCTGTCTGCTCCCACCCTTGTCTGAAAGGCAAATACCTAGATAGCCAGTGATGCCCAATCCAATGTCAAACACCTCCGTGGAAACTGTCCCTGTGGTGTCTGTCCTCCCTTCCAGAGGAAAAGCCCATTACACGCTCTCCCAGGTAGCCCCTCCAGAAGGGCCTGAGGCCAGCTTCTCCCCCAGTCCCCTGATCATGAGGCACCCTCATATCAGCCAGACCCCTTTGGGCAAGGGGAAGCCGGGCTCTTCTTACCTTCTTGGACCGGAGGGGCTCGCCCAGCCCCGCCCTTGCCCATCAGGAGCCGGGAGAGGAGGGCCCTCTCGCTGCTTCCCGGCCTCCTCCGGTCAGCTTTGGCGCCTTCCACCATGGCTCGAAAGCGCCTTCGCTGCTCAGGGGACTTCTCCTGCGAAGGCACAAAGTGGGTCTGAGGGGGGCTCCGCCACCCACAGCAGAGGCAGCCCCCACCCCCAGCCCACCTTGACGTACTGCGGCCTTGCGGCAGAGCTCTGGCCGATAGCAGAGCCCCCACTTACCGCGTAGGGGCTGAAAGCCTCCCGCTTGGCACGCAAGAAGTTGGAGAGATTGCCATACTTGCAGAACTCCACGATCACCATGAGGGGGCCTAGGGCAGGGCAAGAGGAAGGGGACGGAGACTAGGCGGGAGGGCACTGACCGCAGCAACGCCCCGCCCCCTGCCCCGCCGTGGCCCCGCCCACACCAAGCGCAACAGGCCCCTCCCACTAGGGAGCCAGGGGCCGCGAGCTCCGTACCATTGGGCTTGGTGCACGCCCCCAGGAGGTTGACTACGTTGAGGTGGTTACCAATGTGGATTAGGATCTTGAGCTCCGACATCAAGGCTCGATGCTCGCTAGCTGTGGCGCCCTCTGGAGGGGACATGGGGCCTTCCCGTTGGTCTGGGCCCGCCGCCCGTCGCCCCCCAGTCCCTGCGCGTCCCTCTTCCCGGCCACTGGCTTCGCTAAGGCGCAGCTAGAGCTCCCGCCCGTGGGGGCGTAGGGTCCCCAGCTCGTCCGGCTCGCCTCTTTGAGGCTGGGGTTTCAGGTGGGATTGGGAAGAATTCCCCAGGACTGAGCTCAGGGTCTCCACGAGAACCCTGGGTGGGTGAGACTCCTGCTCTGAACGAAAAACAGCCCCACCAGCCCACCCAGAGTCGCCGCCCCCACCAGTCCCACCGCCCCCTCCACCCGCTGACCCCACACCTTTCAGCATTTTCACAGCCACAGTGTCGCAGCTGCTGCCCTTGTGGATCCCAAAAGCCGAGGCTTCCACCACCTTCCCGAAGGCCCCATGGCCGAGGACTCTCCCTGTGGAGGCAGGGAGCCGGGTCCAGGTGAGCTGTGTAAGGGCGAGGGTGAAGAGGAACGGGCAGCAGGGGCAACCCGCGCGGAGGGCCAGGAAGGAAGGGCCAGGAGGGAGAGGAAACTGGGGAGCCTCTCTGCCAAACAGGAAGAGCGCGGAGAGCAGGAGCGGGGAGAGAGGGAGAGAAGCGGACAGGAAGGCCTGCATCCTCTCCCAGCAGGTGCGATGGGCCCGCCCTGCTCCGAGCAGCAGGAAGTGACCCCGGGGGGCCTGAGAACTGGAGCCCTGGCTCCAGTTCTTGGGATGCACGCCCAGAGGGGCAGGCCAGGCCGGCTGGGGGCCAAGGCCTGACTTTCGGGCCTGAGGATGGAGGGATTTCAGCCCTGCAGAGGGAAGCGGTCAGCGTGGGCGGAGCGGGCTGGGTGTGGCCTCACCAAGGTGCAGGCGCTCCCGAGGGAACTCCCACTGGCTGGCGTCATAGGACAGGTATTCACACTGCTCCTCCAGAGGCACCTCCCCGGGGTCCATGATGATGGACAGGTAGCCCGTCTTGATGTCTGCGTGGGCTGGCTGGGGTGGGGTGGGGTGGGGACGACTAATTGATGGGGCCATACCGCGCCCTTGGGTAAACTTTCCCCCAGGGCAGATGGGATCTCCTTTGGGACTCTCAGGCAAGGAGAGGACCGGCAGACTGACCACCTCTGGTTGTGTAAGAGCCCAGCACGGAGGGGTCAGAGAGGCTTCCCCGGGGAGGTTTCCAGGTGAGCAGGGCATACAGAGACCCCTTATCTTACAGGTCGTGCAGGGCGTACAGAGACAGGGAGCGGTGGAGAGGCTCAGCTGGGGGAGGAGCGCTCACCCTCCTCATGTTACAGAAGATGAGGAGGAGGAGGATCCAGAAGAAGACAGCGATGACCCCAGTGCCGACGAGGATCACGATCTCCATGCTGCCTTTATCCTCGGAGCCTGAGCGGGCAGAAAGGGGCGAGCCTGTGTGTATGTGTGTTAGAGGGAAGAGGGTGCACCCTGCGAGAAGCTCCCCTTCTGGTGGGCACGACTTGGGGGAGGTGGCTACGATAAGGAGCCAAGTGCGGGGGGGGGGGGGGGGGGGG
>CM052809.1:6192437-6205392 GCA_028533885.1 Nasua narica | reverse complement strand
GGGTCTGGGCCCTTGAGCGGGCAGGTCTCCGCACCCCGCCCTTCTCCCGGGGCCACCACCCTACCAGACTCTTCCTCCAGCAGCCTCTCATCTTTGTACCACAAGATGCTGGGCACGTGCGCCCCGGCCACTGGGCACCGCATCTCCAGGGAGTCGCTCACGTTCACCAGGAGGTCCGTCAAGTTCTGCGTGAGCCGCGGGGCTTCCAGGGCTGGGGGTGGCGGTGGACGGGGAGCTAAGTGGAGTTGCAGAAAGCAGGAGGGCCTGCCCCAAAGGGGCCCTCCAGGGCTGGGAGCAGACCGTGGGGAGGGAGTGCGCCAAGCTCTAGGAAGGATGGGGTTTGAGCGCGGGGTCGGGAGGGGTGTGGACCTCCACAGCGAGGGGGTGGGGAATGAGGCGGGGGTAGGACCCTCCTGCAGGTTCAGGCTCCTGGAGTGGCAGCCCAGGCGCGCTCTGGGAGGGGAGAAGGTTTCCCTGGGAAGCGCCGGCAGCCCTCCCCTGCAGCCCTGCCCGCCTCACCCTGCACTGACAGGTACTTCTTGTGGCAGTGTTTGTCGTGGCTGCGGCGGTCCTGCACCTCGCACACGTAGTCGCCCTCGTGCTCGGGTGCCACGCTGGGGATGGTCAGGGTGAGCGTGGCGTGGCGTGCGCCTGGCTCCGCCTCCTCCAGGTGGGCGGCCAGAGGCGTAGCGAAGAGGTGCACGTTCTTGCAGTCCAGCAGCAGCGGGTTCCCGTGCGCATCGTGCAGCGTGGACAGGTTGAGGCGGTACCAGCGCATCTGCTCGTAGGTATAGTTGTCGGCCCGGCAGCTCAGGCGCACGTCCTGGCCCTCCAGGGGCTCCTCCGAGGGCTCGGATTTTATGCTGAAGCCATCGGGGATGTCTGGGGGGGGGGGGGGAGGCGGCTCTGTGACACTGCACCCAGAGTTCGCTCACCTCCCCACCCTGGCCTGCCTGCCCTGGGGCTCGCTCTCCAGTGCCCAACTGCCTTTGGACTCACTCTGCTCTCAACCAAAGCCTGCATCATGTGTTACTGGGCTGGGTACCCCCTTTCCCCCCCAGTGAACCCTCTTCACCCCTCTTCCCCCAACACTGACCAATGGGACCAGCTCCCTGTAGTCAGCCCCTCTGACTCCTCCTGCCCCACCTTCTTCTAGCCCTCTACTGGACAAGCCCCAACCCGACTGCTGCCCTACTCCTCCTAGGAGCCCGGACCATCAGTGCGGTCCTTGTCAGCACGTTTGGTTGGTGAGGTCCTGTCCCACCCTGCCTTGCTGCTGACCACACTCCACCACTGTCCTCTCCCGGACATAGTCTCATCATTCCATTAGCTTGTAGCAATGCCTCACTCCTGATCTCCTTTTGTCCGTCTGGCCACATTCCCCGTCCGGCTCCTGTGGGCTCCTCTCCCTGCTCGCTCCCACGGAGTGTTCTCTCTGGCCCCATGTCTCCTCGGGGTGCCCTCATCTATGCTCCTGGGCCCAGTGACTGCCCTTTAATGGGCTTCTTAGCTTTCCTGGGGTCACTAGCTAACACATTTGAACATCGGAGGAAGCTATGGGCCTTTTCCCCAGGAAAAGTGTACCTGTGCATCAGCTGCTATGTTGGGAAGGGGTGGGAGGGAGATGGAACCACAGGGAGTGGAAGGGCACCAGTGGGGAGGCACCTCCAGGGCCGGGGGCAGAGCGTGCCCCTCCATCCCAGCGCACCAGCACCCTGACCCATATGCCCATGACGTCCGAATCTATCCCTCCCTCCCAGACCCTGGGCCCGGCGGCCCACATCATCAGGAACTCAATGGGCCCAACTTGGCCTCACGGTCCTCTCCCAGGCCCTCTCCCAGGCCCTCTCTCCGGCCTCCGGTGCCCACTGGTTCCCGACCTCCACCCCGGCCCCCCCGCCCCCCAGGTCACTCACTGGTCACGTAGAAGTAGATGAGCCGCTCGTCCTGGCCCACTTTGTTGAAGACCACACACTTGTACATGGCGGACACATTGGCGTTCTGGATGACCAGCTTGCTCACCGTCTACACAGAGCGCGAGCACAGGGCTCCATTTCCTGCCCAAGCTCCTCCCACCCCAACCATCCTCCCTTGCTGCCGGGAGGAGTGGAGCCAACTGAGAGGACCAAAACTCAGAGACGGGACCGGGGACAGTGAAGTGAGGCGCAGAAGGGGAAGCCCTTGTACAGCAGAGGGCTCTCCAGAAACATCAAGGGCATGGCTAGGGAAAGCGGGCTGTGGCTGTGGTCAGAGAGCAAGGTCAGGCAGGGTTAGCGAGGCCTCTGGGTGTGGACGGGCTCGGGCTGTGGCCATATGGAGCAGGAGACAGGGGACAGGCCCAATCTAGCGACCGGGTGGTCCGAGTCAGGGCTAGGATTCGGGGCTGGTCATTCACCCAGGACACATCACCCCAGGGCTGCTCACGGCCCTTCTCTCGGGGCCCTGGGTGGTGTCCAGGGAAGGGAATGAGTCCCAGGTCTCCCGAAGGACTCTCGCCTGGGGAGTAGGACGCTTGGAGGCAGGGGGGAGGAGAGAGGGCCATAGGCCCTGCCTACCATCCAAACAACCCCCCACCCCACCCCATTCCAAGCTGGGCACTTCCTGGCCAGGCCTGGAACAGGAAGAGGCTCTGGAGGTGTGTAGGAAAACAGGAAGTGACTGTAGGAAGTGGGTGCCTTTGTTCAGTCCCCTCCCCCGCCTGGCCTCTTCTAGGCATTGCCCCCAGGCTGGGCCCAGCCTTTAGAGGGGACCTGGCTGGCCCCAGGCCTGATCCTTCCAGCCCTGATCCTCCCAGCCCTGGGGCCTGTGGGTGGTTGGGGCCCGGGGCCTCGCCAGGCTCCCTTCGATCTGAGCTTCCCAGTCTGGGAAGCGGCTGGAGGTACCCCCCTCTCCCCATCCACATGCAGGAAGGGGAGCTAAGGCCCAAGACACTGCAGAAAGACCGCCAACTCTCAGAGCTCCGCAGGCCTGGTAGAGAAGGAGAAGGCCAGGAGAGCGCCCCTCCCTGCCTCCCTTCTGCTTCCCCTGGTGCATACCTTATTCTTCCCTTCCACAAACTCCGTCCAAGTGTCCAGGCTCTCGATGGGGTTCACGGCATCCTGCGTGGTCACCTCTCTCCAGTCCCGACACTGTGGCATGTGGTCCCTCTGCTGTCGCCGGCTGCTGGGAACAGCGTGTCAGGTGAGGGCGGCCAGACACAGCCTTCCCCAGTAGGCGGGAGCTCACACCTGTGGCTCCGCGGTTCCTCTCTGGACTCGAGATGTGCCCCTTCCCGCAAAGTCCACCTAGATCTCCCAGGGGCAGCTGAGTCACCACTCCCGTTCCAGGAAGCCCTCTCTCTCCTCCTTCCAGAGCTGCAGCCCCTTTCCTGGGCTGGGCGTGACCCCCGCGTCTTTGGTCTCTTGTTGGGACATGGGTCTGGGGTCTCCAGGGAGGCTCTTATCTGCCCCCAGCAGAGTGGAGCAGGACCCCAGAGTTCTGTCAGTTGGCCCAGGGCATAAAGGTAGAGGGAAGCCAGTTTGGAAGTGCCTGGTGGTGTAGAAGAACCTCTTACGAGCCTCGGGTGCAAGAAGCCAGCCCGGCATAGCCTCTTCCTCTCCTGTGCTGGGGCTACGGCCCATCTCTGGGTGCAGCTGTCTGTCTCCTCCTTGGGTTCCCAGCCTCCATTCTTGCCTAGCCTGTGCCCCTCTACGCTGCCCACAAGGATCTCTAGCTGAACAGCAAATGTGACCCCCCGACCTCCCCTCCCAGTGCCCTTCACTGCTCTCTAGTGCCCTCCAGACCTCTGGCCACCTCGGCAGCCTCCTCTCCCATCTCCTGCTTGGCCGAGCTGTCCCTGCTCGGAGATACTCCTGGGACTGTCTGTCTTGGTGGCGCCCAACTCAGCATAGGGGAGCAGGTCCAGCAAGCCAGTGGTGGGGCAGGCTCTGCTGCTTACAGCCGTGACCTTGGGAAAGGCAGGTCCGCCCTCCCACCCTCCCTCTGTTGCCTCCTCTATGAGCCCTCGTCGTGAACAGGGCTCAGGAAGAGCTAACTGGGCACGGGTGGTGTGTCCCGGGGCTCAGTTCAAGGTTCGTAAAACTAGCTCAGGTCCGCCCACTTGGAGTCCCGTTCCCACGGTCCCCCTGGACGATGCAATTATGTGTCCTGGGGGCTTTAGTTTTAAGGGGGGGGGGGCGCACCGTCCCCAGTGTCCAGCCCGGCCTGACTCACGCTAGGGGGAGGCGAGGCGAGGGGAGGTCAGGGATGGGCTCCCCGTTGAATTGCCGTAGGGCTCGAGCTTAGAGCAGGGCTCTGGGGAGGGGTGCGGGCAGGGGGTTGGGGGTCCAGGCCAAGGTTGGGGATGGGGCCCGGAAGCAGGGAAGGAAAGGGCTGGAACCACTCACAGGCTGCGCTGGGCGAAGGCCTTGCAGGGAGTCCAGGGCCGCCAGTGCCACTGGATGCTGAGAGGAGGGGGCACCCCGTAGGCAGTGCAGGTGAGGGCCTGGCGACTGTGGCGGGAGTAGGTGCTGGGGGAGGAGGCCTCCTTCTCGTGGATGTGGGGCGGCACTGGGGGCACAGGCAGACAGCGGGTCAGCAGGCCCCTGCACCGTCTCCCCCACCCCCACATCCCCGCTCCCAGCCCGTCCCTGCCCCCGGACCGTACCGTTTACCACCAGCTCCAGGCTGATGTTGCGCCTCAGGCCGGCGGCGGAGTTCCACAGGGCCAGCGTGTAGGTGCCCGCGCTGGCCTCCGTCACCTCCTTGAGCACCAGGGCGTGCGGACTCTGGCGCCCGGACACCGGCTTTCTGTCCTTGTACCTGGCCCAGGAAGGGAGTTCAGGGGACTGCGCGGACCCCACTCCTGGCCCGTCCTGGCCCGCCTTCCCTGCCACCACACCCAGGCCCCAACCAGGGCAGTGTGCGAGCTGTCAGGGGAGGCAGGAGCAGGCTGGTGCGAGTCCCCATGGGCCCGGGTCCAGCAAGAGACCCCTCCTGGGCCAGACCAGGCAGGGGTTGGGGTCGGGGCTGGGGCAGCTGACTCCCGACTGCAGAGCTATGGGGACGGGACGGTCCGTGAGACCATCTCACCGTGGTGTGTGCTGGGGAGGGTTGGAGGTGTGGTCCCCTAGAAGCACAGACTCTTACCCCATGGGTGGGGGTGGGGGTCCCTGCCTCACTTTCTCAGCCCAGCTCTGCCCTTCCTGGAGCTTTTCAGAAACAGGAACTTCTTGCTGTCCTCATGCTGCCACCTGGGGTCTGGGCCCTCGCTGTCCCCACTTCCCTCGGATGCCCAGTCTTCTAGACACCTGTAGGGCTCCCTCTCTCCTATTGGGAGAGCAATGTTAGAGCAAGGTTTCCCTATCGCCGTAGGGAACAGCTCCTGCCCTCCGCCCTGCTTCTGCCTGCCTGCGCATGAGCACCCTGGCTTTCACACATGCGACTGTTGGTCTCCCACACCCCGGAGCGGTGCAGAGACCTCCGTTCCCTACACAGAGAGCAGTGCGCCCGGGGCTCAGTGCGTGTTCATATGCAAACAAATGCACATGCAAATACATGGACGCCTTACACCCCGAAGGGTGGCTCCTGCCCAGGCCTGAGCTGGGAGGTGCAGGGCAGCAGCTCTGCAACCCGGGCTCTACCTGCAAATGGTCCTCCCTCAGGCAGGTGCCTTCCCCCGGCATTCAGCAGGAGAGCCGCGGGAGAGGTGCACCCTTGGTCGGAGACCTAGGGGGATGTGAGGGAGAGACCTGACTCCCCTGGGGTCCCACACAAGGCAGGGCAGAGCAGACCCGAGGCTGTGGGGTCTGCCGGGCTCTGGTGCAGACTCCTGAGTCCGCCACCTGCTGTGTCAGTGAGCCCACGTCGACCCCTTCATGGCCCCGAGCCCCCAGGGTCCCGGTCTGAAGACTGGGGAAACAATGAACTTTCTTACCCGGGTCATGAAGTTCAACTGAGCATTTACTGTGAGCCCTGCGCCGGCCGTGAGCTTTAGGAGCCGAGGACCAGCCTGGCTAGCTGTCCTCTAGCTCGCCATCCATTCACTTATAATCATACACATGCTTGACTTGAAGAGAGCCCTGTGGGGCTGTGGCGGCTGCTAGTCCCTGGGGCCGGTGGCTCCGTGGACAGTGGGCCCGGCCAAGCCCTTCTTGGAGGCAGGTGTTGGGCGAGTGAGAGGAGAAAAGCCAGACACAGCTCCTCGAGCATCAGGCCTGGGCCAGACCCCGGACACATCGGAGCTGGGCCCTCCTCCCAGAGCAGCGCCAGTCTTGCTGGCCTTGGAGGGCAGAGGACAGAGCCCCAGGGGTCTCCAGGAGGCCGATGTGTGAGGGAGGCTCCAGGCTGCCCCCTGCCCACCCCCCCAAATGCTGGTCCTGTACCAGGTACCTCCAATGGACCCCAAAGCCTGTGGCCTCAGAGGGAGGGTTACTCCAGGCCCGGGGCATCCTGAGGTCCTCCCGGGAAGCAAGCCAGCACAGTGAGACCCCAGCTGAGAATGTCTGGGGCCTCTGCTTGCTCAGCCCTAGGCTTTTCGAAAAGGTCATCCTGCCTGGAGAGACGTGGGAAGGGCAGGGCTCCTCCGGCCAAGGGGGAAAGGAGGAGGCAGAGCCCTCTTAGGGGGCTCAGTGCTCAGGTAGGAAAGCCCCGCCCGTCCCCTCCCCCACCTCTGTTTCCTTGTCTGCACCACGGGGGTCAGGCTAGTCTGACCTCCCGGGGTGGGGCCACGCGGATGGCTCCGATGACCCAAAGGTGTGTGTGGGGGGGTTGTTGTGCCAACCCGAGCTCTTAGAGAGCTCTCGGGGAGCACCTAGCAGGGGTGGAGCCACTGGGCAGGGACCCCCTTCACTGGCCCTTGATACACCCCACAGGGGAAGTCTGTCAGGTCACAGGCCAGAGCTGGGGCCCTAGAGCGTGTGGGCCTCCTGGAAACTCTCGCTTCCTGCCACACAGCTCAGGCCCTGCCCAGAGCCTGGCTTTACAGCACCTTGTGGAACCCCTGTGGCATCTCTGCACTTCAGGGTTGGAGGGTCCTGGGGGAGGTGGGGGGCGGCAACGTGTCCAGAGGGAGGCCTGGGGAACCCAAAGCTGGGGCTGCGGGGCGTGCCCAAGCTCCGGGACATCCTCCCGCTGGCGGAGGCCTGGGAGACACTGAGCAGGTGCAGGGATGGGTTAGAGGAAGCCCTGCACGGGGTCCAGCGCAGCCACATGGGATGGCAGCTTGCACAGTTTCGGAGCAAGATGACTTTCCCCCTGGCTTAAATATTGCTTCAGGTGCCCGTTCCTTCAGGGGTCTCGGGACACAGACCCTGGTGGTGGTGGAGGCTGCCCTTCCCGCCCAGTGGTTTGTTCTCATGCTAGGACCTCTGGAGAGGGGCAGGGGCCAAAGCTGGTACCATTGGAACTCCGGCGGGGGGTACGCCGCTAGCTTCACGGGCAGCTTCACCAGCTCGTCTCCTGCCGTGGCCTCCAGGACGGGACCCTTGAGCCACTCGACGCTGATGAAGGGCTTTTCTGCCAGATGGGATGCATCCGTGTAAAGTCGGGGCCTGGAGTCACTTCACCTACCCCTGCCAGCCACGGTCCGGCACCCCTTAGTGGCCAGACGCTTTGCAGACTGGGCTCGCCCTGCCCTGGGGCGGGCGGGCGGGCGGGGGTGGATGGCACTCATTGCCCTCCCTTCCCTCCGGCTCGACTCCGCCCTGCTCAGGTGCGCCCTGCCCTCTGACCCCTCCCCCCACACTGCACAGGGACCCTTGTTCCCCCCGGGGGGCCTGATGACTGAGCCCGGCCCAGCCCCAGGCCATACCGTGCACAATAACCTCAGTGCTCTCCCGGAATCGCTGGATGCCGTTGTTGGCCTCGCACACGTATGGGCCCAGGTCGTGCTGGCTGACGTTGTGGATGGTCAGGATGCTGGAGAGCTCTGTGTGAGTCTGCTGGGAGCGCCGCTCCGGCACCCACTTACCCCGCTCTGCCTACCCACGCCCAGGGGAAGCCCAGGGTCAGAGCAGGTGGGCTCTAGCAGAACTGAGCACCAAGGCCACAAACCCCAGCCCAGCCGTGGCTCTGGAAGCCTTGGACCCGGACCCAGAATGTTCCTGGGGGTAGCCCCTTTCATCAGACGGGGGGCTCCTTGGGCAGGACTGGGTCCACACCTCTTCTATTTCAGAGGCCAATGAGCACCAGGCAGGGGTGGGGGGGGCAGTGAGGGGGACTCCTGGGGACAGTGTGGGCCTAGGGCAGGTGTAGGCAGGGATGGGGCCTCGTGGGGGGGGGGGGTTCCAGTGTGGCCCTGCTGGGGCTGTCGGCTTCACCTGCTTCCCGGGGTAGTCCCAGTCGAAGGTGACGCCCGAGTTGAACTCGGCCCACACGGTGCAGTTCAGGACCAGCTTCTCGCCGACCAACAGCTCCAGCGACTTCTTGGGGAACAGCTGGATGTCATAGAGCTCGTTGCCTGGTGACACATGCACAGTGACCCCCGCGCCTCTCATGGGACAGCGTGCACACAGAGCGCAGGGCTCAGGGTGCTGGAGGAGGCCAGCTGCACCCGATGGCCCCATTCCCGGGATCTGGGGGACGCCCCCTTCCTCCTCCTGCTCCCGGCAGCCCCTACCTGTGATGTGCACGAGGAAGGGGTTGGATAGGAAGTCCTGGCCGCCCCAGGTGGTCTCGCACTGCAGGTAGAGGGCGTCCCGCAGGAGCAGTGTGGGCACGCGCATTCCCCGGCGGTCGTCCCAGACCACCTCCTGCCCGTCGGGCCGCAGCGTTGAGCTTTGCTGCAGGGACACGGTGGCTGTCAGGGCCCTTTCTCCTGGCCGGACCCGGGGCGGCAGTTTCCCGGGACGCGAGGGACTGGATCATGGGGTGGGAGTCGGGGAGGAGGAGGAGGAGGAGGGCCTTACGGATCGCAGCGTGATGTTGAGGCCGGGGATGGAAACCAGGCAGGGCACCCACATGGAGTCCTTCTTGTTGACAAGGAGCGTGTCCGGCTTGTTGATGAACGGCTGCTCCACGTCTGAGGGGAGGGGGGTGGGTTGTGGGAGAGGAAGGCGGGGCTTGGGGGGGGTCCTCTGCTCAGGGGAGGGGCAGCGGGGCAGGCCCCTCCCCCCCGGGGTCCGCAGACTGGGACTGGGGAGCGCGAGTGCGCAGTGCGCGTGCCTCCGGGGCAGCCGCGGGGCCCCTCACCTCTCACGAACACGTAGGTGCTGGCGGCCGTGGTGCCCTCGATGCGGGCTTTGATGTACTTGTAGTAGCAGCGGTAGCTGCCGGTATCGTTGGCCCGGGCCTCGTGCAGCAGTAGCACCTTGCAGTAGGGCCTGGTGTCCGTGCCCTCGCAGTCTTGCACCACGCCTGTGTCCTCCCCGTCCTTCTCCCCTGTGGCGGGCACCTCCTGAGCCCCTGGCCAGGACCACTCGAGGGGGTGCTGCCCCCTGACAGAGGACACAAGAACACAAGAGGGGCCCCAGTTGCAGCCCCCCGGGGCACAAGCCTTGCCCATAGCTTGTCTCACCCTGAGGTCGGAACAGCCTAATTTGGGGGCACATGCCACAGCTGAGGGTGGGTGTAGGGGACCTGGGGTCCGTGCAGGGTGACCTGGGAGCAGGTGTGGACTGGCCTGGGGTCAGCGTGGAGTGACCCAGGGCTGGGGGTGGGTGCCAGGTGTCTTCAGGGCTGGGGACAGACTGTGCCTCCAGGCGCCCACACCCAGGTGACCAGGGACCCCCACTAAGCCTTGGGGGGTTGCTCTGCCCTGGGGATGGGCTGCCTCCTGGGTTCTCCTTTACCATCCTCTGCCTTGGCCTGGGGGGACCCAGGCCCCTGTCTTCCTGGCTGAGGACCGAGTACCTGCAGGAGATGGACAGGCTGTCACTGGAGTCGATGACGTGTGTCTCCTCCGTGATGTTTAGGGTTGGGGGGGTCATGGAGTAGCCCCTCGCCAGGCCTGGGGTGGAAGACAGGGTTAGTACGGCGCTGGGTTGTGAATTCACACGGCGACGTCAGTCTGGTCCTGATGCGCCTTCCCCGCCCATAAGAGTGCACTCCTCCCCCCCCAGGGTGGGGGGCGAGGGGGGGGTCTGCCCCAGCCCTTGGCCCTGGGTGGTACCTTCAAGGCCCCAAGACAATGAGGAATCTCTAGCTCAGGTGCCCCTGGCCCTTGTCCCTGGCAGCAGACTGGTCCCAGCCCCCAGTGAACCCTGACCTAAGGGAACCCCAATCTCTCGCCCCGCATACGCTCAGCTGCCAGCACGAAGTCCACGGGGGAGACTGCAGGCCTCATCCTACACTGGGGGAGAGCCGGAGGGTGTGACCCTCACCCGTCTGTCGGAAGGCCTCTCCTTCCTGGACTGCAGACACTCGACTGTTGTTCGTAAGGGCGTCCTGCACCACGTGGACCCTCCCCAAATGCCCAGAACCGAGGGCCTCGGCTTTCCCCCCAAATTCTGCCTGTGAGCTCACTCTCTCCCGGGTCCCGTGGAGTTTACCTCATGTATCCTTGGCTCCCTCTGCTTTTGTCCACCCTCGCAGCTTCCTCTGGCTGCCCTAGCTCCCCCCGAATCCCCGGGCCTCGTTCCTTCCTTCTCACGGGGCTTGACCCCAGACCCACAAATAACCCTCCCGCAGCCCTTGCAACTTCTTGCCCACCCTCCTCCTTCCAGCAGGACAGCGGGTGCTTGCGCGCGTGTGTGTGTATGTGTGTGTGTGTGTGTGTGTGCATGGACTGCGTGTTTATGGGGCTGGTGTGTAAGTGCTGTGTGTGGCTTTGTGTGCGGGTGTGTATGCGTGTCTCTCTGACATGTCAGTGTGTGCGTGCCCGTGGGCTTGTGCGGGCGTGTGTGCGCGTGTGCACACGTGCGTGTGAGATCCCGGTGGGGGAGGGAGCAGGCCTTGGGGGAGGTCTGGGCCTGGAACCCTGGCAGATGCATCCTGCCAGGACCGTCCTGAGACAACAGGAAGAGAGGACTGCGTGGCTGGAGGCCCAGGTCTGTGTCCTGTCCCTCCCCCTATGTCCCTGTCCTCCTGGGGGGCACAGCCCACTACTGGCTCCGGCCCGCAGCCCTCTCCAGTCCCACAGATCCAGCTTCCCCTGTGTCCCCAGCCGAGCTCTCTGATGCCCAGTGTCCTACACTAGCGGGTAATTATGGCATGTGGATCCCAGGCCCCCCCCCCCCCCCACCGTAGTTGGCTTTACACCACCCTGACCCTGCCCTGCCCTGGGGAACAGTACTAGGACACGCTCTGGACACGAAGATCTCATTTCAGCATCCTAGGGACAAGTCAATCACTAGCCAGGGCTCGCCCCTCCCTTCCATGCCTCCTGCTGGCCAAAACTTTCTAGGCACCACACCACTGTAGGCCAGAGGCAGAAACTCCTCACTGAGCATCTATCTAGTCCCATTGTACGGACAGGGAGATGGAGGCCCTCCTGCCGGATGGCACCATCGCTTTCAGAACGCAGCTCCTTGCCTGGCTGATGCGAGCACTGCAAAGTCCCCCCTTAGCCTGAACCCAGTGTACCCCTTCCTGCCACCCGTTCCGTCCTCCCCAGGGTGAATGTTAGCCCTCCATGCACACCAGCCTCCACTGCATGGCCCCAGCGCTGCTGGGAAGGGGGTGCCCTGCAAAGGGGAGGCCCCCCTCGGGTAGTTAGGGGCTAGGAAGAAATCCCGGGAGGGCACCTCTGAGTTGGGTGTTGAAGGAGAAATAGGATTTTCCAGGTAGTGGAAAGTGAATAAAGCCACAGTAAGCAGACAACTGGCCTCTGACAACAGAAGAGAAGTGGGCTTGGGTTTGGACCTGCAGGGGACGAAAGAACTGCCCTCCCAGAGGACCAGTTAGGGGTTAGGCCTGAGGCTGGCGTGTGGGCCCGGAGGAGAGGCACGGCAACCAGCAAGGCCCTGCGCCAGACCTGTGTATGCCCCCTGTTGAGGCCTGCAGCATTCCCCTAGGACCCCCGGAGAGGCCGAGGGTCCCCTTCGCTGAGGTACACAGAGCACATCTCTGGTACCCCTGGCTATGGAGCTGTGGCAGGTGTCAGCCCAGCTCCCTTGGGCAGCTCCCTTTTGCTTCCAAGATGAAGAAGGGGCACGCCAGGATTCTGCCCACTGCCCTTCTCTCCAGCTTTGTCTCCCGACATATCTCTGAGATGCAGAACTCTCACCATTGGGACCAAAGGTCTTACTTTGGGACCAAAGTGCCAGGCTGTTCATATCTTTTTTTTTTTTTTTTTAAGATTTTATGTATTTATTTGAGAGAGAGAGAGAGAGAGAGAACACAAGCAGGAAGAGGGGCAGAGGGAGAGGAAGAAGCAGACTCCCTAGTGAGTGGGAAGCCAGATGTGGGGCTCCATCTCAGGACCCTGGGATCATGACCTGAGCTGAAGGCAGACGCTTAACTGACTGAGCCATCCAGGAACCCTCAGGCTTTTCATATATTGAAGTCTTTGCCTTCCCCTGTCTTTTTTGCCCTGGACGTTTGTACTTCCTTTCCTCCTGCGGAGCCCCCTCTTCAAGGCCTAGTTCACATATCCCTTCCTTGTGGTGGGGCAATCAAGGTGACTCAGGTAGCTTCAGCCTCTTGGGTCCCTGCTGTTAGAATACTCAAGCTGGATTGAGGTTTTCTGGTTACATCCGAAGAGAGGCTGTATTTTCTTTACTTTCCTAAATTCAGTAGAGAGGAGATGCACACTGAAGGTGGAAGGGATGGATGATCAGATGAATAAGTAAATGGATGGGTGGTTGGATAGGTGGGAGGGTGGATGGGTGGATGGATAGTTGGATGGATGGCATGATGAATGAGTGGTGGGTGGGTGGGTGAACAGTGGATGGGGAGATGAATGGGTAGTGGGTGGCTGGGTGGCTGGGTTGGTGGACTGTGGGAGGATGGGTGGATGGGTGGGTTGGTGAATGGAGGGTAGGTAGGTGGATGGGGTGGATGGTAGGATTGTGGGTGGGTGGGAGTAGATGGGTGGATG
>CM052809.1:6167999-6192337 GCA_028533885.1 Nasua narica | reverse complement strand
ACCATATCACCAAAGGAAGCATCCACATCACTGTCCTAAACACACAGACATCTGTAGTCCTTGCCAACCCTTTTATCCATCTATGCATGTCTCTCCCTTGATGCCCCAGTGCCCTGTCTTCACTCCCTTACACGAGGCCCTGAATGATCAGCAAACTGTGCTTAGACCTTACTGTCTTCCTCCATCCCTTCTGCCTTCACTGAAACCTGGCTTTCTGAAGCAACGCTGCCCCTGAGGTAGTAGCGCTCTCCATGGAACATGCCTGGCAGTGGAGGGCTTCCTGTGGTCATCTCCCTTCTCTGATGATACCACCTGCTCCCCACTAAAGCTCTCGTTAGCTGCCATCCTGGTTACTCCCCCTCATTCTTCGCTCCTGGCTTTCCAGCTCCCGCCACCCCAACTCAGGCCATTCCCCGTGGTTTCAACATCCACAAGGATGACTCACCAGTGTCCTGGCCTTTGTCATCCTCATATCCACTGTCCTTCCTCCTCCTCTCAGCCACTCACTTCCTGGGCACACCCTGGACCTGGTCCTTACCAGAAGCTACACCATCACTGAGTTCCTGCCTTCCTGTCCTGGTCTCTCCAACTCCTCTGCCTTTTGTTAGGGGCCCTGTCGCACCGCCACTAAGTTCTTCAGCCTCATCAAAACTCCCAGTCCAGGGACCCCTCCCTATTGATACACCCTCTTGGCCTCACACCTGTTTTGGCACAGTGTGGCCCTCAGCCCATCATTCGGATTGTTTCCTTGCCTCTCACCTACCCAAACCCTGCAGCACCACCATGGCCCCCAGTGGCTCAGCATTCAGTACAAAGCCAGAGCTCTGTGCTGCTGCCCCCCCTTTCTTGTCCTGTAGGCAGACCCTAAATGGGCCCTTGGACTGAAGGTCAGGGTGTTCCCCTGCCCCTCATTCTCAGCATTAATGAAGTAAAGCCATTAGATGGAGATCATCTTCCTACATCCAAACTCCTCACCCCCTGCCTGGGCCCTGGAAACCTTCTGACACTTCCCCTCCCAAGGCCAAGCCCGCCATCTCCCATCCTATAAACAACCCTAGCCCTGCCAAACTCCTTGATCGTCTATTCCCTTCCAGCCCTGCCCCCTTTCCTATTTCCCTTCACAGGAAAAACTCTGCTTGCTGTCCCCTCCTCTCACATTTGCTCATCCTCCCTCTGGGGTGCAGATGCCACCCCTGTTTTTTTGGAGCCATTGATCAAGGCATCCCACGATCTCCATGCTGCAGGACCCATGGGCACTCCAGGCAGGGAACAGGGCTGTCTCCTCCTCTGCCACCTTCTGTGAGCTCACTGTCTCCTCATCTTCCTCTTTCCCCTCTGCCCAGCACCACATGTATGCTCCTCACTTTCTTCTCTATAGGTCTCTCCAAGTGTTCAGATACCTCCAGAGTCTCTACCTCTTGTCCTTCTCTCAACTCTGAAGTATCCAGTTGCCATAGTGCTTGGCCATACTACAGACACCCTGGGTCCCACATTTCTGATGCTGAACTCCAGACCCACATCCTCTTCACCCCTCCCAAGCCTTCTCCTTGATAGCTCCCATCTCCCCTATGGGAGCAGCTGTGGATGAGCTTCTCCTTACCCTGTCCAACCACCCACCAGCAAAGTATCCCAGGGCTGGGCCCTGCTCTCCCACTGGGGCCCGCCTGACTGCACTCAACACCAAAGTGGGCTCCTGGGCCTACTCTTACCTTCCTTCAGTCCTGCACACAGTTGTTAGTGATAGTTAAGAAACAGAAAGGGGCCATATCATGCTTGTGCTTCAATACCGTCAGTGACTTCCCACTGCATTTTCAGGAAGATCCAAACTTGTGGCTGGGCCCCCAACCCCCTTTCCATACCCTCTTGGGCCACTCTCACCTTATGTTCACGTTCTTCAGCCATCATGCCCTTCAGGCTGTTCCATAACATGCATGTTCCTTCCTGTCCCAGGGCCTTTGCACATACTCCTCCTGATTTGCTCCCCTCACATGCCCTGCACAGGCTGACTTCTTCTCACCCTCAGGTCTTAGCTTAGTCATGACTTCTCACCCTCTCCAAAACCTACGCCCCCCTGTAATATCCATTTTAACCTCCTGGTTGCTTCATCCTTCTTGTTGCAATTTGTAATTATCTTATTTGTTTGTTCAACTTACTTTTTTTTTTTTTAAGACTTTACTTATTTGAGAGAGAGAGAAAGAGAGAGAGCACAAGCAGGGGGAGTGGGCAGGCAGAGGGAGAGGGAGAATCAGACTCCCTGCTGAGCAGGCAGCCCAATGTGGGGCTTGATCCCAGGACCTTGGGATCATGACCTGAGCTGAAGGCAGCCACTTAACTGACTGAGCCACCTGGGTGCCCCTCAACTTATGCCTTTCCATTTCCTCTATTAGACAGTAAATTTCCGTGGGGGTAAATTTCAAAGGACCAGGACAGTCTCCTTTTTTACCCCACCTCATGTCTAGCATAGCATCTGGCACAGAATCAAGACTCCATAAATACTTGTTGAATGAATAAATGGGAGAGTGGATGGAAGGATGGATGGATGGATGGATGAATAAATGAGTGAATGGATGGAAATATGGGTGGATGGATGGAAAGATGGCTAGCTGGATCGTCAGATGGACAGAGAGATGAACAGAAGGACAAGCAGATGAACAGAAGGAAGGATGGATGGACACATGGATGGTTGAAACGAAGGATGGCTAGAGGTGGAAGACCAGATGTACAGACAAATGGACAAAAGGATGGATGGATGGAAGGATGATGGATGGACAAATGGATGGATGAAAGGATGGAAGGAAGGATGGCTAGATAGAAGATAGCTGGATAAATGGACAGATGGATGAGTGGATGGATAATGGACAGATGGATAGATAGAAGGATGGATGGATGGATGGACAGATGGATAGAAAGATGGAAGGATGGGTGGATGGGTGGATGGATGGGTGGATGGAAGGAGAGGTGAATGACTGGCTGGCTAAACAGGCTTTAGGTTTTCTTTTAGGTTGGAACTACGTCAGACCCTGTCATTCCTCTGGAAAATATGTTTCCATTTTTAAAGACCAAGCTCCCTGCTGACCATGCAGACCCCAGAATGCTCAGTAGCTAAGACAGATTTGACCCAATGACTGTCTTGCCCAGAGGTTCCAGGCTGCCCAGCCCCCACCTGCAACCCCAAAGAAGAGGCATCCTTCCTGCCGAGCTGTTGTCTGTCTCCACTGTCCTTCCCTTCCCACATCAGGAAGCGCTGTCATCCTGGCCTCTGCTGCACTCCCCCTGCCTTCCTGTTCCTGGCCCAGGAACTGGCTTCTTCCTTCCCCTGGCCAGCGGCCCTGGCCCCCTAGCTTGCAACAGAGCAGTTGGGGCAGGCGCCGGGCCGAGGTCAGGGAGGCCAGAGTGCACACCTCCTCTTCTCTGTGCCGTCAGCAGCCTTGGACAGTGGGGACCCTGGCGTCAGCCACAGGCGGCCGGCTGTGAGAGCAGCACGCTGGGATCCTGGGTGAGGGGCGAGTGGCAGGAGGCCGGGGTGTGGGAAGTCCTCTGCCTTAGACACTAACCATGGCCTTGCAGTTGTTGCCTCCTTTGATCCTCACCCAACCCAGGAGGAAGGGAAGAATCACGAGTCCAGTGGGCGAGGAGGAAACTGAGGCTCCAGGACCCACAGAGGCAGTGGCGCAGGGGCCCGGGTCTGCCCAGTTCCCAGTCCTCACATCTCTCTGTCCCTTCTCTCCCAGTACCACCCTGAGTGCCTGCCTCTCCACTCTCCAGCAGCCTCCTTTCCGGCCTCCAGTCTGTCACTCAGCCTAGAGGGCTGTTGTGACCTAAGGACACCCTCGCTGCCTCCTCGTGGCCCTCGGGAGCTGTGCACGCCCTTGGCCTGGCCTCCGGGGTGAATGAAGCCCATCCTAACAGGCCCCGCCCTCCTGGCCAGCTTCACCTCCCAGTGCTCCTTCCACCTCTAGCATCTGCCAGGTCCTTGCCCACCTCCCTGCTGGCCTCAAGTGGTGTCCTTTGTTCTTTCCTGTTCTCTGTGCCCGGAGAATCGCTGTTCCTACTCCGAGACCTGAGGCTGGGCGCATGGTCCCTCCTATGTCCCTGTCCTTAGTCTCGGCTCTGTCCTCAGGCACAGCATGGCCAACCCAGGGATGGAGTCGGGATGGTCTGTGAGCTCAGGGGTGCCCCTCCACGTACTGACAATTTCTTACTGCCGACGCTGTCACGGTCACGCTCTGGGTGACGGGGACTCTGTGGTAGTCCTGCCAGTCTGTTTCATGCTTTCCTTAGCAGCTGTGCCCAAGACGACAGAGGCCACTAGGGGCCAGCCCGCAGACTGGAGGCAAGCCGAAGGAGAAACATGGGGACAGCTGGACAGGTGAGGCCGGGCTTGGGGTCTCTATGCATCTGTCCTAGAGCTGGGCGGATTTGGGGACACCGGCTCCAGACCCCTCTCCCTTCACTCTTGGAGGGTAGGCACAAGGGTGTTCAGTAGAGTCTGCCCTACACACCTGGCTGGTAAGCTCTGTGCCTCCAGAGGTCAAGGGTGACGGTCAAGAGGCCACAGTCCCCTGACCCTATGAGACCGAGACGACTGGGATAAGAGGAGCTCTTCCCAGAGTGTCCTTGGAGCCCCCCCGAGCCCGGCTGCGTGCTCCACAATGCCAGTCTCTGGCCGTACGACCTCGGGGAGGGCCCTTCCTCTTTCCAAGCTGCAGTTTTCCCACTTGCAAAATGAGAATTGTCCCCAGGATGATAGAGAACCACACCTAACATAACACCAAACCGTCGTCACAAGGACAAACTGCTTGCTGGCTCACGCACACGGAGCCTGTGGCTGTCACAGCCTGCTGAGTGTTTTGCATGCCACAGCTGTGGTGTGTGTGTGTTGGGTGGGGGGGGCGGGTCAGAGAAGGCCTTGCTGATAGCAGAGGGTGAGCTAAAATGTGCTTTGTAGACTGAGTAGGAGCTGGCTGGTCCGGGAGAACACACAGGGCAGATGGAACATGCGAGGCTAGAACACGGGTGACCTTGGGCTGCCAGGTAGATGGAATGGATGTGGGGCAAGGAAGCCACAGAAGAGGGTCCTTGCCCTTGCTCACTGGTGTGCTCCCTCCTCCTGGTGATGGCACCTTCCAGGGCTCCAAGCCCACCTTTGAGCTGTTTACCCTCCCCGGCAGCTTTCCCGAGCTCTGGCCCTGGACAGGGAGGGAAGGGGACTTGCTTCCAAAATGTCTCTGGCAGGGCAGCCCCCCACTCCGCCCCTCAGACCAGACCATACACACATCGGGGCAGGACAGCTAGAACCACAGGGTGCACGACCCTCCCAGCCCACAAGGCGAGCACGTGTTTAAAGGGTAGAGAATTCCCAGTATCAGCAAGGATGTGGGCAAATAGGCAAATAGGGACTCGCAGCACTAAAGGAAGGCTCATACTCTTTGACCCCCACATTCTGCTTACCCCAGACATCCTGTTAGGATAATAATAGCAAACACCGATTTCGCAATCGCCATATGCCAGCCCTGGCCTGCGCACCTGCGCACCCCACCCCCTCCTCGTGCCCCCTGAGGTGGGCACTGTCCTTTTGCAGTTGGGAAAACTAAAGGCCCGGAGGTTAACGTGCGGCTCAGAGATTATCTCTGGGGGACAGGATCGCAGGAAGCTACTCCTTAGTCTGTACACGTCTGCATTCTCAGTGTTTCTGCAGATCGAATCCTCTTTTCTGCACCAGCCCTGGAAGCACGGCTCTCCCTTCCACTATGGTTTGCCAGGCTTGTGGCGGTCACCTGTCAGGCATTTCTAACTCCACTCAGCCCCCACAGCCATGGCCATGAAGTCATGTCCATCCTCAGAGGCAGCACCAAGGGCGGTGGCGGTGGGGCGGGGGGTGGTTTCCCAAACCTGGGAGCTCCGGGTTTGCCCCTCCTCTCTCCCTGCCCCCGCCCCCAGCAAAGTGCTTCACGCTCAGGCACCTAGCTGGGAATGCCTTGCACCCAGAGTTCCAGATCCTGGGATGGCCCCCATCCAGTCCCCGGCCCCTCCAACCCACTGTCCGGCCCCTCCAATCCACCGGCCGGCCTCAACGTCCATCCCCCCGCTCGCCATGCCAGTGTCTCCCCACTGGTCCAGTGTTACCCAGTGGCTAGATAACCTTTCTAGAACACAGCTCCCTCTCCTGCCTAAAACCACTACGCAACGTGGGGGCAGAAGCTGCCTTCATTGCACTGTCTTACAGATGACTGGTGCTCCCTCCAACCCTAGAGTTGCATGTTGAGGCCCCCTCCTTGGGTCCCTGCTGCGTGTTTCTGCAGCGGTTGGCCCATTGCATCAGACAGTTGCTCAGTGCGAGGAGAAGAGGGCTTATGCTCGCCTTTCATGGTGGCGTCCTCAGCACGACACTTGTCCTGTGACTGCCCCGACTCCCCTGAGAGTCTCCCCTGTGGGCGGGTGTGGAGGTGAGCCATGGAGGTAGGCACGCTGCCCAGGGGTAGACTTGGGAGAAAGGCAAGATGCCTATGGGGCGTATGCTGCTTTTGAAAGGTCTCTGGGACAGTCAAGATAAAAATGTCCTCGAGGTGGTCAGAAATTTAGGACCCCACCTGCCCACCCCACTGGACCCTTCCTTGGGGACCATGGACAATCACCTGTCCCTTCTGACCCCTTGGCCCCCACGCCGTCTGGGACCAGATCCCCGACCCCCAACGCTCCTTCAAAGCCCTTCTTAGCAAGCCCCTCGTGAGCCATTTCCCCCCTCCAGCCTTAACTGCTAATCTCCAAGATGGACCCAGTAAGCCATGACATAAAGCTAAAACCTTCACATACCCTGATGAACCATTTTACACGGAGGGGAGACCCCACTTCCAGACATTCCGAAGGCGCACCCGCGTGCCCCGGGGGGGCTGCTTAATACGGATGAATCTCCATTGGGCAGAATTTGGGGTGGCTCTGAGGATGACGCTTTAGGTGGGGTGCGGATCGGAGCTTCTGCCCCCAAACCCGCCTGAAAGCCGGCATTCCGTGCTCTGGGGGGGGGACGCGGCACGTGGGAATGGAGCCCCCCTCCCCCCACGCAGAGTAGTCCCATCCTCTGGCCGGAGTTCTTGGCAGGCCCTGGGGAGGTAGAGCAAAAGGCAGGGCCTATGGAGAGCAGGAGGAAGGTCATGTGCTGGGAGCTGGGGCGTGTGGTGGGTGCAGGCTAGGCGGACATGGGGTTAGGGATGCCCTGGGGAGCCCCGCAGGAGGGGTCTGGATCACTCCCTCAAGATGCTGGTTGGGGGTGCTGCTGAAAGCTCAGATTTCTGTTTTAGAAAGGTCACCGCTGGGCCACCTTTCTGGAAGCAGGGAGGGAGGTGAGGCTGAGTGGGAGCAGGGGCTGCGGGAGTATGCCCTGAGGGTGACACGGGGGAGGGGCACCCTGGCAGGGGCTGAGCTCCCTGCAGCTGCGGGTGCAGCCGCCTGTGCCAGGCAGTTGCGGCGGCCTGCCCGGGGTCAGGACTCTGCTCCCCCGCGGCAGGACGGGCAGTGTTATCAGACAGCCCAGCTGGCTCAGAGGTGGCCCCCCAGCGCTGCTAAATCGGGGCCGTGGGCTCCTGCCGCAGGAAGAGGGAAACGCAGGCAGGATGTCCTCTCCTGTGGCCGACAAGTCCTTTCCCATGAACCCCTGCTGACCTCGCTGGCCACGTGGCGGGGCTCCCCCACTCGCCACCGTGACCTGCGCCTGCTCGCGGGGCCGTCCACACCCTGGCCTGGCTCGGGGCGGGGGTGGGCGGGCGAGGCCACCCCCCAGGCGCGGAAGCCCCGGCGGGGGGGGGGGGGAGGGTCCCGTGGGGGGGCGTGCCCGCTGCTGCCGCACCCAAGCCCAGCCCTGCCAGCCCCGAATGCCGAATACCCCGCACCTTCCTGCTCCCAGACTTCTCCCTTCGGCGTGACCGGAAAACTGAGATCCCAGAGGAAGCCAGTGTCTGAAAAGGATCGAAACTCAGGAATCCCTGGCTCCAGCTGGACACGTCGGCGGCCTCTGGCTCCGAAGTCAGCGCAGGGAGTGTGAGGGGCTCTCCAGACCCCTCCCTCGGCCCACCTCCCTCCCAGAGAGGACTCTCAGAGAGCCGTGGGGGACAGGCCAGATCCTAGTGGGGAGAAATCTGCCCTGTGGGGAAAGCGCCCACACCACAGCCAGAGTGTAAGCTAGCCACTCCCTCCTGGCTAAGACCCCACTTAATTTTCCTGGGTTCCCGGACTGCCTTCTGCCCTATTACAGTCAGGTGCCCCCAAGTTTCCTCCTTCCTTATCTGACCCGTTTGTATCAACTGGGAACTCCCTCCCCAGTGCCTCCTTCTGGAGGACCGAACTGGCCGGAGCAGCCCTTCGCCTTTCCCCACCTGAGCTCCTCCTTGCAGGGTCCGCATCTGGTTAACCACCTTCATGACCCATTCTGTGGCTTAAGCCAGAGACTAGCGCGCATCTCTCTCAACCCCAACCCCCCCACCCCCGCTGCCTGTTCCCCTGCCTATCCTCCTGGCTGTGGGCTCCCACCTTGTTTTGCCCCTCTGACAGTGCCTTCAAGGGACCTCACCAGGTGCCTCCCTGCCCAGGACTTCCCTTTTCCAGGCATGCCGCTGCCCCCCCCCTCCCCCGCCTCCAACTGCCTGGCCTCCCCCACGCTACCTCTGGCCGCCTAGAGACTCTAGCCTCTTCTGACTACCCGCAAGTCCCCATACACGATCTGGACTTTCCTGCCTCCGAGCCTTGGAGGGGTTCTTGGCCCTCCTTGGAATTCCCTTCCCTGGAGTCTGCAGATCCCCTCAAGAAGCCCCAAGCTAAAAGCCTGCCCATCCTCTGCAGCCCACGGCTACCAGCTGGGCCTCATGGGGGGTCCTGAGCACTTCTGTCCCTATGATACAGATGTCTGATACCATGTCTGTATCCCAGCCAGGCTGGCACTCAGGAAAAGCCCCTGCAGGACGGGGGTGGTCTGAACCCTCCCTGAGCTGCCCGGTGAGCAGGCACCAAAGCTTGTGACTTGCATAGAACTGCAGTCTCCTTCCCTGGGCCGGGGTCCCACTGCCTGGGGGCAGCATGGGGGGAAAGAACAGCGGGGAGCTGGCCAGATAATCCTTGTTACACCTCATTCTCAATCTAGGGCCTGGTCATGTGGGCTCCGTGCTCTGAGGGGGAAGAGAGCCCTTCAGCCACAGTGACCAAGCTGGGACTAGTGGCCCACAGGACTGAGTAAGGTGGCCCAGCCCCCCACATCCTGCCTGACTGGCATGTCCCGTCCCTCCCCCACTCCCCCCCCCCCCCCGGCTCTGTCCACACCTGGGTCTGGCTCAGGGATGAGGAGCAGGGACAGAGGAGAACCGAATGGCCGGCCACACGAGACTCAGGCCACGGCAGGAGCCAGCGTCCTCCCAGCTGCCTGGCTGTCCCCGAGCTGATCGCCCACTGTCCAGTGGCACAGACAGCCTCTCTCCAGACTAAACCCCAAAAGCAAAGCCTCTAGGGCCTGTCCTCTGCCACCTGCCCTCTCCACAGGGACACTGCCAAGGAACTGCCTTTTGGAACTAGACTGGGACCCCCAGCCATAAAGTCCAGCCCTGAAATGCTTGCCCAGTGCACTGGTATGGGGAAACTGAGGTGCAGGGAGAGGTGCAGGGAGAGGAAGTTGGGACCCAGACCACACAGCCAGGAATTTAGGGACCGAGCCGAGACAAAAATCTGGATCTAAAATCTGGGCTAACCACATCTTTTGAGGGGTCAGCTTCAGCGTCCCGGAGATTCTCACCTGCCAGTACCTGGCCACCCACCCTGGCCATCCTGACACTTGGCTGCAACTCCCACATCCCCTGTCAGGGTAGGAGCTCATTGGGGCCAATGCAGGGCGTATTTCCCAGCCGTGCCGTGGGCTGTGGGACCCTTTAGCTAACATCCTCTCCCCTCCTCATCACTGCCTGACTTTGGTACGAGCCGCCTGAGCTCATCCCCTTTCCCTTCTCCACCTCCGGTTCTCACACCTTACAGAAAGTCCCCTGTCTCCCCGGAAACCTCTGGCTCCGTCCCTCCCACATTCCTGTGGGGGAATCCCATCCTGGACTCTGCTCTCTCCCTCTCCAGTCCCCCCAGCCCAGCTTCTCTTGAGCTCCAGACACTACACCCAACGGCCCGCTGGATGTCTCCTCTAGGTGGGGTCTCCCACTCCTCAGCCTGACCGTCTTCACTTCTCTCACCACACTCATTCAGTCACTCAGCAAACACACTAAGTATCTGTGACAGCCTGGCCCTGGGCAGGATGCAGGGGAGCAAGGAAGGGCAAAGGGGCAGTGCCTCTTCTCTGACCTGCCCCACCTCAGAGTTGTCCTCCATCCTGCCTCTAGATTCATCCACACCTCCTTCATCTCCCCTGTCCCCTGCCCTTCAGCCTGTGAAGGCATAGAGAACAGGTTTCTGTTACCCTACAGATGTGGGTTGGCCATTTCCCTTACCGCTGGCCTTTGGGAACCTTGCAGAAGTTACAGATGTCCTTGTTCTATGCTTCCTCTTCTGTAAAATGGGTCTAACCCTCCCTTATGAGGATTGTTAAAAGAGATGAAGTGTGTAAAGCTGGTGTTCAAAAGTAGCAAGGGCCCCCTCCAGCCCTTTCAATACTTTCCCCCAACCACTGGGGGACCCATGACCCTCTCTTTACCCTCTGATTCTCTGGGTCACTAGATCTTGTCTAGACGTCCAGCTCATCTTCACCCATCGTCTGACATCTATGTACAAGGGTACTTCTTTCCTTCTCTCATCTCCCACACTTCCTTTTCTCCAACCCCACGGGGCCAACTTCTGGTCATACTCCTGTCCCAGACGTACCCTGCCTTTCTGTGTTTTAAGACCTTTCCGTGGCAGCTCCCACCTTATAGTCCAAGCTCTTGAGCTTGGCCTCCAAAGGCTCCTGCCCTGTGAAATACAGGGACCGCCGGCGTTCTGTCTCTTCTGCCACATTGACCTCTCCTGGGTTATCAACTCAAGATTCCCAAGTTCCCCTGTGCACCTGCACCCTATCCGCCCGAAGGCGCGGGTCTCTGGTGGTCCCCAAACCCCTGCGTCCGCAATCTCTGGCCTGGGGAAGGTGGACACCTGCCCGGAGCGCCCTCTGGGGGACCGATCTCGAGCGCAGCTGGGACGCGTCGGGAAGTGCGCACCCAGGTCTGCGGCCCGGGCGGGGATCGCCGGGGTACGGTCCCCTGTCCCCTTTGCGCGGGTGGGAGGGCAGCGCAGTGCAGCGCCCGGACTCCTCCTGGAAGCTAGAAAGCAAGGGAAGGATCCTAGTTGAGGATGCGGTGCGATGGGGCCTGGCTCCAAAGAAGCCGAGCCACCGATAGTGGAGGGTGGTCGAGGACCCCAAGCACAATCCCTGCGCAGCGGTGCAGATGGTGCCCGGTGCCTGACCCGGCTGCAGTCTCCGCCCGCCCTTTCCTCAGCCCGGCGGGCCCCGGCTCGGTCTGCCGTGTTCTATCCGGCGTCCGTATCCCCTGGCTCCCAGCCGCATCTCCCCTGCTGCCCCAGGCTCCTGGGGGTCCAGTGCCCCGCCCGTCCCCGTCGCCCCGGGAAAGCGTCCCCCCACTCGCGGCCAGCCGCGCACTCGTGCTTGCAGAGGTCTTACCGCGCTCGCCGTCGAGCAGTCCGAGGCAGAGCCACAGGCGCAGGCACAGCGCGACTCCGCGCTGCATCTCCGGCCGCTGCGGCGCGGGTCCGACCTGCGCGGCCGCGGCTCGGGGCTCGGAGTGTGGGCGCACAGAGCGAGCGCGGGCGGGGCCGGGACCCGGCGCGCGCGGGGCGGGGCCTGGGCGTGACCCCTTCCCCCAAGGGGTGGGGCCAGGCCCGCCGGACCGCCCCCGCACCTATCAGTCCCGCCCCCTCCCCCAGCCCGGGTTGCTTGCCGGTTAGATCGGAGGGTAAGCGTCTGGTTCAGCTCAGGTGGCTGGTTAGTGTCCCACTTCCGAGCCCCCCGGGGCCGCTCCCGGAGGACGGAGAATGCAGGTAATACACCAGTACTCCAATGCGCGTTAAAAAGACAATGAACCTCGCCGCGGTCAAGATTAGACAAAATGTGTCAGCGCCTATTTTTCTGTAGTTTCCTTTAATCAATGAACACAGTGTTCCAAGTAAGAAAAAAAAAAAAAAAAAGCAATGAATACAACTTAAGAGATAGGGGTATGTCAAATCTTTGAGAGCTGCCGCAAGCTTTATCTTAACCACCTACGTGGTGGGGATGGAGGTTGTGCCCTTGGGGGAGGCGTCCAGTCTAACAAACCTCCCCTCCCCCCTGCATGGGCTCTTCTTTAGATCTCCCCCAAATAGTTTTACTCTGAGCTCATTCATAAGTCCTTGTATCAGGTGACACTTTACTCTGACTTGGCAACCCTCTCACAGACTTCCTTTCTCTTTTCAGTTCTGTCTCTAGAATTTTCCTATTTAAAAATAAACCCCATGACGACGATTATCGCAGCCTCCCTCCCCCGCTTTTAGTCTACTTTATTCACACTCCAGCCCCACCCTGTACGCAAAAGTCCGTTCATCCTGGCCAGAAACCAAGCCCGGATTGTTGATAACAACCATTACCAACTCTCAAACTGCGAGTATTAAATATGTTATAAAGTTGGAATCACAAATCAGTGGGGATAGTTCAGATGATGTAAAAAATAATGTAGGCGAGCCTGGCGGTGGGTATGAGGAGGGAAAGTATTGCGTGGAGCACTGGGTGTGGTGCATAAACAATGAATCTTGGAACACTGAAAAAATAAAGTAAAATTTAAAAAAAAGAAAGAAAAAAATAATAATGTTGGAGGAACTAGACAACCAAATAAATGAAATTAGATTTTTTTTCTCCCTATGTATTGATTGTCTTTTAGTTTTAAAATAAAAACTTATTGTAAGGTGTAACACACATACGGAAGGAAGTATAGGTGAGTGCGTTAGGAATGGAAATTTAAAATCTCTGTCTCCACCGCCCAGATCAGGGAATATAGAAGGGCATCAACATTCCAAAAATCCCCACCCTTTCCCATCACAAACGCCTCCCTGACTCCCAAATCCTGGCTTTATCAGTTTCCCTGCTCTTCTTTATCTTTTTATTACCCAAATATATGTTTTCTTTTTTAACCTTATTTAAATGGGCTCATCCCACGTATATCCTTTTGCCCAGGATCTTTTGTGAGATTCGTCTGTACCATTATGATGATCCATGCCTCCCTCATTTTCATAGCTGTGTGATAACCACAATTTATTTGTTCATTTACTGTTGATGGAAGTTTGAGTTGTTATCAGTTTCCAATTTTTGCTGCTACAAACAGGCTTATGTATGTCTCCTGGTGTGCATGTGTCCTGTTTTCTCGGTGTGTGTCTAGGAGTGAAACTACTAGATCAGTGAATGTGTATCTTCAACTTCCGTACATAGTGCCAGCTATTTTTTTCTTTTTGTACCATTTTGGACTCCACAGCAATGTAACTAGTTCCCTATACTCTACACCTTCACAGACATTGGTTCTGATTTTTTAAATTTAGCCATTCTGGTTGTCTCGTAGTGACATCTCACTATGACTCTCATTAGCTTTCCCCTAATTACTGTTGAGGTTGAGCACATTTTTATTTTTATTTTTTTCAGAAGATTTTAATTATTTATTGGAGAGAAACAGTGAAAGAGCACAAGCAGGGCAAGCAGCAGAGGGAGAGGGAGAAGCAGGCTCCCCGCTGAGCAAGGAGCCCAATGCAGGGCTCGTCCTAGGACCCTGGGATCATGACCTGAGCTGAAGGCAGATGCTTAACCATCTGAGCCACCCAGGCGCCTGAGCACATATTTAAAAAGATTTATTTATTTATTTGAGAGAGAGAGAGTGGGAGCGCCAGTGCGTGAGTGGGGGCAGGGGCAGAGCGAAACGGAGAGAATCCCAAGCAGACTCCCTGTGGAGTGTGGAGCCCCACTTGGAGCTCCATCTCAGGACCCTGAGATCATGACCTTGACTGAGATTATGACCTGAGCTGAAATCAAGAGTAGGTCCCTCAACCAACTGAGCCTCCTAGGCAGCCCTATCTTAACTATTTCTTTAAGTCTAGCAGCTTTAACACTCGCATTGTTGTGCCCTCATCACCACCGTCCATCTCCAGAACTCTTTTTATCTTGTAAAAACCCAACTCTGTACCCATTACACAATAATTCCCCCCTCTCCCTCCCCTCAACCCCTGGAAACTACCACCGTACTTTCCATCTCTATAAATTTGACAACTCTTAGGTACTTCTAATAACTGGAATCCTACAGTATTAGTCCTTTCACAACTGACTTATTTCACTCAGCATAATTTTCTCAGTTTTTGTCTATGTCGTAGCATGTGTCAGTTTCCTTCCTTTCTAAGGTGGACTATTATTCCATTGTATGGATATGCCACATTTGTTTATCTGTTCATCTGTCAATGTACACTTCAGTTGCTTCTACCTTTTGTCTATTGTGAATGATGCTGTTATGAACACGAGAGTGCAAATATCTTTTTGAGTCCCTGAATTGCATGAGGGTTCTTTTTCCTCCACATCCTTGCCAATACTTGTTATTTCTTGTCTTTTTTGATAATAGCCATTCTAACAGGTGTGAAGTGATAGCTCATTGTGATTTTGATTTGTATTTCCCTGGTGATGAATAATGTTGAGCACGTTTTTGTGTAACTGTTGGCCCTCTGAATGCCTTCGTTGGACAAACATCTACTCAGATCTTCTGCCCATTTTTAAATCAAATTATTTTTTTCCTGTTGAGTTGTGTGAATTCTTTTTATACTTTGGATACATGACAAGTATTTTCTCTCATTCAGTAGGCTGCTTTTTCATTTTGTTGATAGTTTCCTTCACTTGTTTATTTTTGTTTTTGTTGTTTTTGCTTTTGGTGTCACATTCAAAAAGTCATCGCCGAGACTAATGTCAAAGAGTTTATTGTTTATGTTTTTTTTTTTTTTTTTCTAGGAGCTTTATGGCTTCAGGTCTGATCAAGTCTTTACTTGATTTTGAGTTAATTTTTTAAATTGAGGTACAATTAACATGCAGAGTTATGTTAATTTCAGGTGTAGAACGTGATTCAACAATTCTATACATTTTTCAGTGCTTGTCAAGATAAGTGTACTCTCGGGGCATCTGGGTGGCTCAGCCGGTCGATCATCTGACTCTTGGTTTTGGCTCAGGGCATGATCTCAGGGTTGTGAGATCAAGCCCTGGGTCAGGCTCCATGCTCAGTGGGGAGTCTGCTTGAAGATCCTGTCCTTCTGTCTCTTGCCTGCATGCTTGCTCTCTCTCTCAAATAAATAAATACATCTTAGAAAAAGAATATAAGTGTACTCTTAATCTCCTTTGTTTATCTCACCCATTCCCCTCCCCATCGCCCTTCTGTCAACCACCAGTTTATTCTCTGTATTTAAGTCTGGATTTTGTGTTGTCTCTTTTTCTTCTTTTTTTGTTCACTTGTTTTGTTTCTTAAATTCTACATATGAGTGAAATCACGCAGATGTTTTTCTCTGACTGACTTATTTCACTTAGTGTTGGACCTCTGGGTTCATCCACGTTGCAAATGGCAAGATGTCATTCTTTTTAATTGCTCAATCATATTCCATTGTATGTATATACCACATCTTCTTTATCCACTCACTTATGGATGAGCACTTGTGTTACTGCATCTCTTGGCTGTTGTAAATAATTAGTTCTTAGATTATTTTAATACTGTTTTTGATAAATGGAAGTTATTTTTAATATAGTCCATCTTATAATCTTTTCCTTTCGTGCATGACCTTCTATTGTGTTCTAAAAATTTTCTGCTTATTCCAAAGTCATGAAAATATTTTCCTCCACATTTTTTGCTCAGTGGGTCAGTGTTCCCTTTTCAGTTAAATTGCTAGTCCAGGGGCATCTGGGTGGCTCAGTCATTAAGTGTCTGCCTTTGGCACAGGCCATGATCCCAGGGTCCTGGGATTGAGACCCGCATCGGACTCGCTTCTCCCTCTCCCGCTCCCCCTGCTTGTGTTTCCTCTCTCGCTGGGTCTCTCTCTGTCAAATAAATAAATACAATCTTGGGGCGCCTGGGTGGCTCAGTGGGTTAAAGCCTCTGCCTTCAGCTCAGGTCATGACCTCAGGGTCCTGGGATCGAGCCCCGCATTGGGCTCTCTGTTCAGCAGGGAGCCTGCTTCCCCCCCTCTCTCTCTGCCTGCCTCTCTGCCTACTTGTGATCTCTTTCTCTGTCAAATAAATAAATAAAATCTTTAAAAATAAATAAATAAATAAATAAAATCTTAAAAAAAGGAAAAATTTAAAAAATTAAATGGCCAGTCCATTTAGAATTGATTTCTGTGTGTGGGTTAAGGTAGGTATCAATGTTCATTTTTTTTCATATTATTATTTAATTGGCTTAGTATGATTTGTTGAAATAACTAGCCTTTCTATCCAGCATTGTAGAGGGACATTGGTCATAAACGATGTTACTTACATGGAGGGGTCTGTTTCTGGACTGTTATGTTTCATTTGTATAATTGCATATTCTTGTCCCAATACCACACATTGTAATTGCCATAGGTCTGTAACAAATTTTAATATGTGAGATTGTTAGTGCTTAAAATTCTTGCTTCTTTTTTCCAGAGTGTCTTACTTTTTTATTGGTTCTTTGCATTTCCATATTCTAAAGTGAACCAGCTTGTCAATTTTCAGAAATGAAAAATATGCCAGAAATTTGGTCCGAATTCCATTGAATAGATTCGGAAGAATTACCATCTTAATAATTTTCAGTCATGAATACACTATGTCCATCCACTCATCTAATCTTTTATTTCTATCCCTAATGTTTTGTAGTTTTGATTTGCTATCTCTGTTATAATTCAGATCATACATTTTTAAATTTCCAGTATGATTTCTTCTGTGAATTATGAGCTATTTAGGAATAAATTACTCAATTCATAAATATTTGGGGATTTTTTTAGTTAACTTTGATTTCTGGTTTGGTTTGTCTTTGATCAGAGAATGTATTCTCAGTGAGTTGAATCCAGTGAAATTTACTGAAACTTCCTTTTAGGCTCAGGATGTGGTCAATCTTGGTAAACATCCCATATGTACTTGAAAATAATATGTTTTAAAATGTTGCTTAGTGTAGCATGGCACTATACATGGCATCGAAATCAAATTGGTTAATCATATTATGCAGAGGTCCTGTATATTTAACTTTTTGGTTTTTTTTTCTGTTCTGTCAGTTAGTGAAACAAATATGTTAAAATTCTACCCACAATTTGGGTTTGTCAATTTTATTTATTTATTTATTTAATTTTTTAAAGATTTTATTTATTTATTTATTAGGAAAGAGAGTGAGAGAGAGCAGGTCAGAGTGAGAAGCAGACTCCCCATGGAGCTGGGAGCCCGATGTGGGACTCGATCCCGGGACTCCGGGATCATGACCTGAGCCGAAGGCAGTCGCTCAACCAACTGCGCCACCCAGGGGCCCCAATTTTCTTTTTAGTTTGGTTAATTTTTGCTTTATGTGATTTGAATGTATATCATTAAGTATTCATGTATTTATTTTCTATGGGTTAATGAAGTGCTTTTTTCCTTTTTAATAGACTAATCAGGTATTTTTTATCATTACACTTTTTTCTTTTATTAATGTGGTAGATTGCAAAGATGGCCACCATTCTTTACTTCTCTCTGTGTCTCTGCCCTTTACAATGTGATTGGCAGGTCCTCCTTTCATGTATTCTGAGGGAATATTATTGGAGGCATGTAAATTTAAGGTTCTTATAACTTCCTGTTAAATTGACCTTTTTAGTTGCTTAGTTGCATTTAATATTTGTTTTTTTTAAAAGATTTTATTTATTTATTTATTTATTTATTTATTTATTTGACAGAGAGAGAGAGAGATCACAAGTAGGCAGAGAGGCAGGCAGAGAGAGAGGGGGGAAGCAGACTCCCTGCTGAGCAGAGAGCCCAGGACCCTGAGATCATGACCTGAGCCGAAAGCAGAGGTTTTAACCCACTGAGCCACCCAGGTACCCCTGTTTTGTTTTGTTTTTAAGTAAACTCCATGATTTTTGATTTTTAGATTTTTTCCATTTGGTTTTTGTTTTGTTTTGTTTTTAAGTAAGCTCCATGCTGGGCTTGAACTCATGACTTAGAAATTAAGAGTCACATGATTTACCAACTGATCCCGGCCAGTGCCCCCTTATGTAATACTTGTAACTTTTATCTCTTGTAATACATCTTAATGTAAAGTCTACTTGGTCTGACATTATTATAGCCACACCAACTTTCTGTTGACTAGAAGGTGTTGGCCTATCTTTTACAATCCTTTTTCTCCCAACTTACAGTCAATTCTCCTCTAATTTGACATATGCATTGCTAAAAATCACCAGACTATGCAAATCCCACAACAAAAGCCACAGTGTAGTGCGGAAATGGGACCAGGGGCATAAAACTCAGAAACTTCATCAGGACACATTAAAAAAAGAAAAAGATAGGAACCTAGTAAAAATAATACCAGAGGCTCTACTTTTGGCATAGCAACATGAAGAGTCTGTGGACACTGGTGAAAATGATTGTAAAACAATCATTTAAAGTCTCTGGAAATGGTCCTAAGGGTATACAGAAAATAAAGGAACATTTATTCAAGAAACCTATAAAAATTCGGCAAAAACAGTGAGAGACTCTGGCCACTGAAGTACAGCCTGCATCCTCCCTCCCCTCCCCAAGCTCAGAGTGATGGACATTCCACTCCAGACGTGTGTACCGGAGAATACAGGGTAGTCTTCCCTCTGGCTCCCAATTGGAGGCCCATGGTTTCTTTCCAGGATGGGTAGGACATCAGCATTTCTCATCCTTGGCTACCCATTGCAGAGGTTCGATTTTGGGTGAGTGTAAGTAGCCAAGAGGTGAGGCCCGCATCTTCTGCCCAGCCTCCAATTCATAAGACAGAGGGTCTATCTCAGGTGTGGTGCGCTGAGAATCCAGGGTCCCTGATTGCCCTCACAGCTAGTTTGTAAAGTGGGGGTCCCATGATAGGAGCAACAAAGCAAGAAGAGCAGAAATTGCAGCTTTTCCTCCTTTTCTATGGAGCACCCAGCTCCTAAAGCAGGTATTTTTCCCAGTAAGAAGCTTACCATGGTCCCTACCCCTAGCTCTAGAGTCTGGCTCAGAGATTTTGCCCAGAGGGAGAGGAAGGTGTAAAACAGAGTACTTTGAAGCTCTTCCAAAAAAAAAAAAAACAAAAAAACACAAAAAACTAAGTTCATTTACAACAGAAAGTAGGAAAGATCAAGCCTAAGGGTACGTCCAGAAACAATGGAGGTTTTGGGGAAAATAAGAGAAGGGGACACTCATAGGTTTGTTAGAGATCTAAGCCAAACCATAAGGTCTAAAAAGAGCTCTTCTGAGGTTAGAACAAATCTCTGACTTCAAAACCTATCCCTGTAAAGGAGACCAAAATTATATGATCAGTCTGTGCCACAATTGAAGCCCAGAGCATTGTTAAACAATAGAGCATTCAGTTAACAATTAATGGAGCTTAACAGCTGGATGTGGGCAGGAATGAGACAATCAAAAGGGCCCAAATCCCTGTCATCCCAGGGTAACTGTACATGTTCTAGGCTGTAATTGCCAAGGAGAAATATAAGGTTCACACTGCTGGAAATATAACGGAGGCCACTCAAATAATCCAGTGAATTGTTAAACAAATAAACAACAAACAACAATAAATCTTGGGGAAGGAGAGGGTGGATACCAGTGCTTAGACTTACTACAATATATTCTCTGAAATGCTTAGTTTCCAACAAAAAATTTTATAAGACATGCAAAAATCTAGGAAAGTCTGACTCATACCTGCAGAAAAAAAGCAGGCAGTTCAAACTTTCTGTGAGAAAGATTAGGTGTCTGATTTAATAAAGTTCAAAGTAGTCATCAATATCTTCAAAGAACTAAGCTAGATCATGCTTAAAATAAAGGATGGATGAGCACTGGGTATTATATTCAACTAATGAATCATTGAAAATTATCTAAAAAACTAATGATACCTTGGCTAATTGAATCTAAAAAAGTAAAGGATATATGAAAACAAATGTCTCATTAAATAGAGAATATCAATAAGAGGTAGAAATGATTAAAAAGAATCAAATGCGGGGTGCTTGGGTGGTTCAGTCGTTAAGCATCTACCTTCAGCTCAAGTCATGATCCCAGGGTCCTGGGATCGAGCCCCGTGTCAGGCTTCCTGTGTGGTGGGAAGCCTGCTTCTCCCTCTCCCACTCCCCCTGTTTGTGTTCCTGTTTTGCTATCTAAATAAATAAATAAACAAACAAACAAACAAACAAACAAATAAATAAAATATTAAAAAAGGAATCAAATGGAAATTCTAGAGCAAAAAGTATGCATATATATATGTATATACATACATACATATACACACACACATATATATACACACAAATAATTTTACTATAATGGCTTAACACTAGATTTGAACTAGCAGAAGAATCAGTGATCTTGATAACAGAGGGATAGAGATTATACAATCTGAAGAACACAGAAAAGAGTAAGGAAAATTGGACAGAGCCTCATAGAAATGTGGGACACCAATAATGTACCAACAACATATGTGTAATAAAAATACCAGAAGAATGGAAGTAAATGAAAGGAAGGAATTACATCTGAAGAAAAAATGGCTAAAAATTTCCCAAATTTGAAGAAAAACTGCACATCTGAGAAGTTGAATGAACTAAAAGTAGGATAAACACAAAGATGTCTGCAAGCAGATGTATCATGGTAGAAATGCTAAAAGCCAAAGACAAAGAGCAAAATCTTTAAAATAGCCAGAGAAAAATGAACTATCACTTACAAGAATTCCCCAGTAAGAGTAATAGCTGACTTCTCAGCAGAAACAACAGAGGCCAGAAAACACTTGGATGACATATTCCAAGTGTTTAAAGAAAAAAAAAATTGTCAACCAGGAATCCTATAGACAATAAAACTTTCTTTCAAAAATGAAGGCATAATAAAGATATTCCCAGAAAAACAAAATCTGAAAGAATTTGTTGCTAGAAAATCCACCTTACAAAAAATACTACAGAACTTCTCCAGACTGGGAGCTAGTGATCACAGATAATAATTCAATTACACATAAAAAAACAAAGAACACCAATAAAGGTAATTATAAAAGACAGTATAAATGTATATTTCTTTTCCTTTCTATTACTGATTTAAAAATAACTATATAAAACAAAATGTATATGATTAATTGTTGATCTTTTAATATATAGAAATGTAACATATTTGCAATTATAGCACAAGGGAGGAGCGTGTGAGAAAAGCTATATCAGGTTGAAGACATGACTTCAGACAGTAATTTGAAACCACAGTAAAAAATAAAGAGAACCAGAAATGGTAAACTAGAAGGCTGAAATGATAGAAACTGTAACTATATACTTGATAGCCCTTCTTATCTGTTTCTTAGTACACACACACACACACACACACACACACACCCCTACATAGGTATGTATGTACATACATACATATATATACATAGGCAGGCATGTATATATATATATATATATATATATATATATATACACACACATACCTACATACACACAGTGGAATATTATTCAACCATACAAAAGAATAAAAAAATAATGAAATCTTGTCATTTGCAACAACGTGGATGGAACCAGGGAGTATAATGTTAAGTGAAATAAGCCAGTCAGAGAAAGACAAATCTCATATGATTTCACTCAGTTATGGAATTTAAGAAACAAATGAACAAAGGAAAAAGAAAGGATAAAGAGACAAATCAAGAAACAGAGTCTTAGAGAATAAACTGATGGTTAGCAACCGGGAGGTGGGTGGGAGGCTGGGTGAAATAAGTGATGGGGATTAAGGAGTAAACATAATGAACACTGAATAATGTATAGAATTGTTGAGTGACAATATTGTATTGTATTGTATTGTACACCTGAAACTAACACTGTATGTTAACTATATTGGAATTAAAATAAGAAAATTAATTAAAAAAAATAAACATAAAATTTTGTAAAGTTCTAATTAAAACTTTAATGTTTTAAAAGTGTATTGTATTTGCAACAGGGATGAAATATGTATAACTACAAAAAAAGGGAAAAAGGAAATGGAGCTATATAGTAGTAACATTCTTATATCTTACTGGAATTAAATTAGTATAAATGTGAGTAGATTCTGATTGGTTAAGATGTATGTGTAAGCCCAAGAGCAATCACTAAGTTTAGTCTGAAAAATCATTAAAGTAGGGGTGCTAGGGTAGCTCAGTGGGTTAAAGCTTCTGCCTTCGCTCAGGTCATGATCTCAGAGTCCTGGGTTCGAGCCCCGCATCAGGCTCTCTGCTCAGGAGGGAGCCTGCTTCCCCCTCTCTCTCTGCCTGCCTCTTTGCCTACTTGTGATCTCTCTCTCTCTGTGACAAATAAATGAATAGAATCTTAAAAAAAAAAAAGAAAAATCATTAAAGTAAAGAAATGTTACATAAGAAAATATTCATTTAGGGTGGCACAGTCAGCTAAGTGTCCTACTCTCAGTTTTGGTCCAGGTTTGGTTCAGGTTGTGAACTCAGGGTCATGAGATCAAGCCCCAAGCTGGGTTCTGCACTCAGCAGAGTCTGCTTTGGATGCTCTCCCTCTCCCTTGTCCCTCCCATTCATGACTGATCTCTCTTTCTTTAAAATAAATAAATAAACCTTAAAAAAAGAAAATAGTCACTTATTATAAAAGAGACTAGAAGAGCAATAGGTGAAGAAATTAGAATAACAAAAAAGATATGAGATATATAGAAAACAGGAAAATGAGATGGCAAACATAAACCCATCATATCAATAATAACATTAAATGTGAGTGAATTAAATAATCCAATCCAAAGGTAGAGATGATCAGACCGTCCAAAAATAAGATCCAACAATAGACTGTCTACAGGATACACACTTTTGATTCAAAGACAGAAATGGTTTGAAAGTAAAAGGATAGAAAAAGATACATCATAAACAGCAGCCACACAAAACCTAGAGTGGCTAGGCTAATATCAGACAAAATAGATTTCAAAACAAATGATGTTTTGTCTACTAGTCTATCTACTAGATAGACTATCCACTATAGTTTATCTAGACTATAGATAGTCTAGTCTAGACTAGCCTATCTACTAGTAGATAGTAATCTAGACTAGACTATCTACTAGTCTGTCTACTAGACTATCTCTAGTCTATCTACTAGAGATAAAGAAAAACATTTTATAATGATAAAAGGATCAATCCATCATGAAGATATAGCAATTATAGGCAAATATGCACCTAATGACAAAGTATTAAAATAAATGACTCAAGAGCTGACAGCAAGAAAGGGAGATATAGACTATTAACTGCATTGTTGGAGACTTTAAAACCTTACTTTTTTTTTTTTAATAGAGGGCTTGAACGCATGACCCTGAGATCAAGACCTGAGCTGAGATCAGGAGTCAGACAGTCACTCAATTGAGCCACTCAGGTGCCCCTAAGCCCTACTTTTAACAATAGATAGACCAAGTAAGAACAAGATCAACAAGGAAACAGACCTGAGTGACACTGTAAACCAGTTGGATCCACAGAACCTATAGGACACTCAACTTCTCAACAGCAGAAACATACATTCTTCTCAAGTGCACAAGCCAGATTCTCCAGAGGAAGCCATGTGCTAGGCCATTAAGCAAATGCCAATAAATGTAAAACAATTGAAATTAGACAATGTATGTTCTCTAACCACAATAGATCGAAATGAAAAATCAATCATAGAAATTCGAGAAACTCAGAAACATGTGGAAATTAAACAACATATTTCTAAGTACCCAGTCGTCAAAGAAGAAATCAAAAAGGAAGTTAGAAAACACTTTGAGGTGAATGAGGGGTGCCTGGGTGGCTCTGTCGGTTAAATATCAGACTCTTGATTTTGGCTCAGGCCATGATCTCAGGGTCAGCCCCATGTCAGGCTCTACACTCAGTGGGGAGTGTGTTTGAGATTCTTTCTCTCCCTCATCTTCTGCCTCCCTCACCTTGCTCTCTCTCTCAAACAAATAAATAAATTTTAAGAAAAGGAAAATACTTTGAGGTGAATGAAATAAAGATACAACACATAAAACTTATGGGATACAGGTAAGGTAATAGTGTAAATGCCTATATTAAAGAAGAGTGCCTATATTAAAGAGGAGAAAGATCTCCTCAGTAGCTTAAGACACTAGAAAAAGAAGAGCACACTAAACTTTATGAAAGAAGATGAAAAGAAATAATAAAGATCCAGATGGAAGTGAATGGAATTGAGAGTAGAAAAAT
>CM052809.1:6142859-6159686 GCA_028533885.1 Nasua narica | reverse complement strand
GGGTCCTATCGTTTTATCCATTCTGCAACCCTGTGCCATTTTATGGGAGCATTTAGGCCATTCACTTTGAGAGTGATTATTGAAAGATAAGTGTTTATTGACATCATGTTGCCTGTGAAGTCCTTGTTTCTATAGATGGCAAATTTCTGTTCTAAGTCATTCATGTGTTCTTTCTACTTTTATAGAATCCCCTTTAATATTGCTTGGAGCGCCTTCTTGGTGGTCACATACTCTTTTAATCCTTGCCGGTCTTTGAATCTCTTTATCTCTCTATCCGTTTTGAATGTCAGCCTTGCTGGATAAAGTATTCTTGGCTGCGTGTTCTTTTTGTTTAGTGCCCTGAATATATCATGCCAGCCCTTTCTGGCTTGCCAGGTTTCTGTGGACAGGTCTGATGTTATTCTGATGCGTCTTCCTCTGTATGTAAGGAATCTCTTCCACCTAGCTGCCCTCAGGACCTCTTGTCTAAAATTATAATTTGCAAATTTTACAACGTTGTGTCTTCCTGATTTTCTAGGCTCGTTGATCTTGGTTGGTGTTTTTTCTGCCTCTAGGACACGAACACTTGTTCCATTCCCCATATTGGGGAAATTTGCATTCAGAAAATGGTCAGCTATATCTTCTAGTCTTCTGTCTTTCTCTACCCCCTCTGGGATTCCAATAATTCTGACGTGGCAATGTTTCATGGCGTCATTTATTTCCCTAAGTCTGTTCTCATAATTCCTGAGCAGTTTGTTCCAGATCTCCTCCTGACCTTCCTTCTCAACCAGTTTATCCTCTAGATCACTAATTCTATTCTCTGTTTACATAACTCTAGCTGTTAGACTATTTAGATTGGATTGGATCTCACTGACAACATTTTTTACATCAGCTATACTGCTTTCATTTCTGCCCTTAGAGATTCTATGTTGTCATTAACGTTTTTCTCCATCCTAGCCATTGCCTGGATAATTGTCACCCTGAATTCCCTTTCAGATATACTGTTTATGTCAATGTCCAATAGTTCTGAGGGAGAGGGTGCAGTCTCTGGGTTTTTCCTCTGTTGGGTGTTTCTCCTCCTTGTCATTTTGATGAGAAGTGGATGAGAGGATGTATAGCTGGATATATCACCCACAATTCAGGCAGCATTCACCCTGGAAGGTTTTGGAGCAATTGGGATCACCCCCAATAAGATAGAATAAGGATAAAAAAAAAAGAAAGAGAAAAAGAAGAAATCCCAGCCAGAATGTGCCCCAAAAATAAGATTTATAAGGTATGTAAATAAACACAAACAAACATATAGACCGACAAAAGTAGATGACAAGAAATAAAAAAACCTAGTCAGAATGAACCCCAAGAATAAGATTTATATAATACCAGAACAAAAGCAAATACGTAGAAACACTGACAGAAGGATAAGACGGGAGGGTGGTTATAACTCCTCACAGGTGAGGAAGGTTATTTCAGGTCTTCCTGGGTTTATTGTTGTATTAAGCCTCTAGTTGTAATGTTATGTCGTTTAAAAAAAATTAAAAGAAAAAAAAAAGAAATGTGAAAGCAAGTGAAAAAAAATAGAAAGAGAATAAGAAAGAAAAAAAATTGTGTCTATGAGATATACAGGTTTGGGGGTATTATCAGGAGCTTAATATATTGATTTCCCCTGATGTTGGGGGTTTAAAATTTTGTGGGGACCCTGTGGTTATAGTCCTTTTGTTTTTTGACTTGTCTTCTGGGGGAGGGGCCTGCCGCGTTGTTTTCCAGTCAATCTTGCTTGGGTTGAGTCACCCTGCCCCCCAGGCAAGGGGCTGAGCTCTGTGGAAACCGGTTTCTCAATCTTTCCCTCTCTGAAGGTTTTTGGCCTTTTGTAGCTCTTTCACCTTTTCAGAGTCCAAGCAAGGAATCTGCCCGGAAGTACCCAGACATCCGCGTCACAGAGAAGCCTCAGTCTGCTCCCCTGCGTGGTCCAGAACACACGCTCCCCTCTGCAAAATTCTGTTCACAGCACAGCCTATCAGAGGTGGTGCATGACCCCAGCCACCTTTCTGTGGCTCCTCTCACCGGGGAGATTAGGCTGCCTGCCCGCATTCTCTCCAGGGCCAGCTGGGATTGCGCAGACCCTGCAACAGGCCCTGAATGTCGAGGTCATGGGTGCCCCCACTCCAGACAGCAGGGCACACAGAGAAAAGCTGCCGCTCCTGGACCGTAGCAGACTCTCTAAAGGCACTTGCAGGTGCGCGCCCGGCCCACAGAATGTTGCAGAGAGTGGAAAACTCTAGGTTCAGGAACCACGGACTGGACCCCCTCCACACCAGTCTCACTTTGGGGAGCTCTTTCCTGGGAGCATGGCCCCACGGCAGTTCCCGTGACCACCCCTTCCACTAGTTGCTCCTCAGAACCTTTTGCTCTTTTTAAGTGTTTTTAACCAGACTCTACGTTAATGCTGGTCCCCAACCACCGGGCACTTTCCTTTGGGGTATTACTGTCCTTGGATGGCTTCTGGTGGCTCCCTCCCCCTTTTGTCTATCCTCTGATATCGGTTTGAGTGTTCCCACTTTGCTTACCTCTCCACTGCTGTCTTCTGCTCTCGTAGAGATCCAGAAGTGAGAAATCTTGCTCCTGAGGCTGATTTCATGGGTGTTCAGCGTGTTCTGGTAGATATCCAGCTCACTTTTGGGGACAGGTTGCAACAGGACCTCCTACTTCTCTGCCATCTTGCCCCCTCCTCCACCTCTTCTGCCCATTTTTAAATTTGGACTATTTGTTTTTTGTATGTCTATATATTTTGGATACTACCCCTGATTGGATAAGACATTTGCAAATATCTTCTCACATTCCATAGGTTGCCTTTTAATTTTGTTGATTGTTTCCTTCGCTGTGCAGAAGCTTTTTATTTTGATATAGTCCCAATAGTTTATTTTTGCTTTTGTCTCTCTTGCCTCAGGACACATGCCTAGAAAGTACTTTCTGTGGCCAATGTCAGAGAAATTGGTCTTTACAGACCTGTGTTCTCTTACAGGATTTTTTTGTTGTCCTTTTGGACATTTAGGTCTTTAGTCCATTTTGAATTTATTTTTGTGTATGGTGTAAGAAAGTTGTCCAGTTTCATTCTTTTGTGTGTTGCTGTCCAGTTTTCCCAACACCATTTGTTGAAGAGACTGTCTTTTTCCCATTGGATATTCTTTCCCGCTTTGTTGAAGATTAATGGAGCATATAGTTGTGGGCTCATTTCTATGTTTTCTCTTCTGTTCTGTTGATCTATGTGTCTATTTTTGTTCAAATACCATACTGCTTTGTAATAGAACTTGAAGTCCAGAATCGTAATGCCTCCAACTTTGCTTTACTTTTTCAAGATGGCTTCAACTATATGGGTCTTTTGTGGTTCCATACAAATTTTAGAGTTGTTTGTTCTAGTTCTGTGAAAAATTTTGGTATTTTGATAGAGATTGAATTAAATCTGTAGATTGCTTTGTGTAATATCGACATTTTAACAACATTTGTTCTTATAATCCATTAGCATGGAATTTTTTTCCATTTCATTGCATCCTCTTCCATTTCTTTCATCAGTGCTTTATAGTTTTCATCAGTATAGGTCTTTCACCTCTTTGGTTAGGTCTTTTCTTAACTATCTTCTTTTTGGTGCAACTGCAATGGCATTGTTTTCCTAATTTCTCTTTCTGCTCTTTCATTATTGCTGTATAAAAATGTCACAGATTTCTGTGCATTGATTTTGTATCCTGTGACTTTGAACTCACTTATCTATTCTATCAGTTTTTTGGTGGAGTCTTTTGGGTATTCTATCATAAATTATCAGGTCATCTGCAAATACTCAAAGTTTTCTTTCTTCTTTGCCAATTTGGGTGCCTTTTATTCCCTTTTGTTGTCTGTTTGCTGAGACTGGGATTTCCAGTACTATGCTGAATAACAGTGGTGAGAGTAGCCATCCCTGTCTTGAAGCTCTCAGTTTTTCCCCATTGAGGGTGATGTTAGCTGTGGGTTTTTCATATATGGCCTTCATTGTGTTGAGGTATCAAGGGTTTTCTCATGAATGACTGTTGTAGTATGTTGAAATGATTTTTCTGCATCGAATGAAATGATCATATGATTCTTACCCTTCCTTTTATTGGTGTGATGTATCAAATTGATTGATTTGCAAATATTGAACTACCCTTGCAACCCAGGAATAAATCTCACTTCATTGTGATGAATGATTTTTTAAAGGTATTGCTGGACTCAGTTTGCTAATCTTTTATTGAGGATTTTTACATCTCTGTTCATCAGGAATATTGGTCTGTAATTGCCCTTTTCAGTGGGGTGCTTACCCAGTTTTTGTATCAGGATAATGAATTTGGAAGCTTTTCTTCCTTTTCCTTTTGGAACAATTTGAGAAGAATTAGGTATTAACTCTTCTTTAAATGTTTGATAGAATTTGCCTGTGAAGCCATCTAGCACTAGATTTTTGTTTGTTGGAATTCTTTTTAATTACCGATTCAGTTTCATTACTGATTGATTATCAGTCCGTTCAAATTTTCTATTCCTGTTTCAGTTTCTATGTTTGCAGGAATTTATCCATTTCTTCTATGGTGTCCAATTTGTTGGCATACTGTTTTTTATAATATTCTTTTACAATTATTTGCACTTCTATGGTGTTGGTTGTTATTTCTCCTCTCTCGTTGGTGATTTTATTTGAATCCTTTATCTTTTTTCTTCATAAGCCTAGCTAGAGGATAATAAATTTTATTGATTTTTTTTTCAAAGAACCACTTTCTCATTTCATTGATCTGTTCAATTGAGTTTTTTTTTAAGTTTCTATGTCATTTATTTCTGCTCTAATCTTTATTATTTCCTGCCTTCTGCTGGCTTTTGGCTTCATTTGTTCTTTTTTCTTAGTTCCCTTAGGTGTAAGGTTAGCTTGTTTGAAATTTTTCTTGCTTCTTGAGATAGGTCTGTATTGCTATATGTTTCCCTCTTATGATCACTTTGGCTGCATCCCAAAGGTTTTGGACCATTGTGTTTTCATTTTCATTTGTTTCCATGTATTTTACTTCTTTTTTAATTTCCTGGTTGACCCATTCATTGTTTTGTAGCATGTGATTTAACCTACAAGTCTTTCCAAATTTTCTCATGTGAATGACTTCAAGTTACATAACATTGATATTGGAAAATATGCATGGTACGATCTATCTATCTGTACTTGTTAAGGCCTGATTTGTGATCTATTGTAGAGAATGTTCCATGTGCACTGGAAAAAGTATGTATTCTGCTGCTTTAGGATGAAATGTTCTGAATATATCTGTTATGTCCATCTGGTCTAGTGTGTCATCCAAAGCCATTGTTTCCTTGTTGATGTTCTGTTTTTTAAAAAATTTATTTATTTGAGAGAAAGAGAATGTGAGCAGAGGGAAGAGGGAGAGGGAAAGGAAGAAGCAGGGTCCCCACTAAACAGGAAGCCTAATGCAGGGCTCGATCCCAGAACCACAGGATCATGACCTGACCTGAGCTGAAGGCAGGTGCTTAACCAACTGAACAACCTAGGCACCCCTGATGTTCTGTTTAGGTAATCTGTCCATTGATGTAAGTGGGGTGTTAAAGTTCCCTACCATTATTGTGCAATTACTGATTAGTTCCTTTATGTTTGTTATTAACTGTTTTATGTATTTGGGTGCTCTTACATTGGATGCATAAACATTTATAATTGTTATTTCTTCTTTTTTGGATTGTCCCCTTTATGATTATATAGTGTCTTTATCTCTTGTTACAGTCTTTGTTTTAAAGTCTGTTTTGTTTGATATATTGCTATTCCAGCTTTCTTCTGACATCCATTTGCATGACAGAAATTTCTCCAACCCCTCACTTTTAATCTGCAGGTGTCTTTAGGTCTCTCTGATAGGCAGCATATAGATGGGTCTTGTTATTTCATCCATTCTGTCACCCTTTGTCTTTTGATTGGAGTGTTTAGTCCATTTACATTTAAAATATTTATTGACCGATATGTATTCATTGCCATTTATTACTTGTTTTGTGGTTGTTTCTGGAGAATTTCTCTGATCCTTTTTTGGCTCTTTTTCATGATTTTCTTATTTTCCTTTAGTGAAATATTTGGATTCCTTTCTCTTTATTCCTTACATATTTTTTAGTGGGTTTCGATATATGGTTGCCATTAGGTTTGAATATAACCTATTCTGCACATAGTAGTCTATATTAAGTTGATGGTCATTTAAGTTTGAACCCATTCTTTGCTCCTCTCCTCTTCACATTTTAAGTATATGTTATTATATTTTGTATCCTTTTCTGTGAGTTCCTTGACTTATTTTTTACAGAAATATTCACTTTTATTGCTTTTGTGTTTCCAGTTTTATACTGTCATTTTGGTCTCTCCTTTCCACTCAGAGTCCCCTCTAATATTTCTTGCAGGTCTGGTTTAGTGATCACAAACTCCTTTAGTTTTTGTCTGGGAAACTCTGCATCCTTCTTTCCATTCTGAATGATAGCCTTGCCGGATAGAGTATTTTTGGCTGCAGATTTTTTTCCCTTTCAGCATATTGAATATATTGTGCCACTCTATTTTGGCTTGCAAAATTTCTGTTGAAAAATCTCCTGTTAGCCTTATGGGTTTTTCCCTTGTAAGTTACTGACTTCTCTGGTCTTGCTGCTTTTAGAGATTTTTTTCTTTTCTTTTTTTTTGATTTTTTAAAATTTTATTTATTTTTCCTCCCAAATATGTTTATTTTATTTTTTCAGTGTTACAAGAATGATTGTTCATGCACCACACCCGATGCTCCATGCAATACGTGCCCTTCTCAATATCACTATATTTTGAAAACTTAATTACAACATGTCTTGGTGGGGGCACCTGTGTGGCTTAGTGGGTTAAAGCCTCTGCCTTCAGTTCAGGTCGTGGTCTTGGGGTCCTGGGATCGAGCCCCACATCGGGCTCTCTGCTCAGCGGGGAGCCTGCTCCCCCCCCCCCTCTAGCTGCCTCTCTGCCTACTTGTGATCTCTATCTCTGTCAAATAAATAAATAATCTTTAAAAAATGTCTTGATGTGGGTCTGTTTCTGTTGATTTTGATAGGAATTCTCTGTGCTTCCTGGATCTGGATATCTGTTTCTTTCCCCAGGTTGGGACAGTTTGCAGCTATTATTTCTTCAGATAAATTTTCTGCCCCCTTTTCTCTCTTTTTCTGAGACTCTTGTAATAAGAATGTTGTTATGTTTGATGGAGTCACTGAGTTCCCTAAGTCTATTCTCATTTTGTGCAATTCTTTTTTTCAGCTTGGATTACTCTCCATTACTTTGTCTTCTAGGTTACTAATTCTTTCCTCTGCTTGCTCCATCCTGCAATGCATTCCATCCAACATGTTTCTCATTTCATTCATTGAAATCTTTATCTCTACTATATTATTCCTTATCTCTGTGTCAAGGGTCTCACTGATGTCCTCCACTCTTTTCTCAAGTCCAGTGAATATCCTTATGATCATTGCTTTAAACTTTGTATCAGTCATGTTACTTATATCTGTTTTGCTTAGATCTCTGGCTGTGGTTTTGTCTTGTTCTTCCATTTGGGATAAATTTCTCTATCTCCTCATATTTTCTGCCTCACTCTGTTTCTTTGTGTTAGGAGAATCCTATATGTCCTCTGCTCTGAAAGTAGTGACTTTATGAAGAGGAGGTCCTAGAATGGCCCGGTGTGTAGTGTCCCCTGTTCACCAGAACTAGCACTTCAGGAGAGTATCCCATGTGTTTTGCTTACACCATGCTGCTGTGTCTGAGTCACTTTTCCTTTCAGTACAGTTGTCGTACTGACTCTTTCCCTATTGTGTGTTATATTTGCTCTCTGTGGTATTAGTGGGACAATGCAGTCCAGCTGTGAGGGGGCATGTATACCAGGGAACTGGAAGAAAAGCATCAGTGTTAGCAAAATTTGCTTTGGGACCCTAGTTCTATGCCAGATCTGTTCCCATTTTCCCTGGCATTATGTCAACTGCCATTTTTAAATTGCCTCTCTGTGCAGGCTGTTGTCTCTTTAAGGGTGGCAACCCAGCTATCACTTACCCTCCCTGATCACCAAGTGCTGAGTCTGTTGACTTTTAAAGCTCCAGGGCCTAAGTCCCACTGATTTTACAAACTTAAATTCACCCCTCAGGTTTGTTCTGTTTTGTTTTGTTATCTTAGAGAGAGAGAAGGAGAGAGAGTGCATGAGTTGGGGGATGGGATGGAAGAAGGAGAGGGAGAGAAGCTTAAGCAGGCTCCATGCTCAGTAGAGAGCCCAATGTGGGGGTCAATCTCACAACCCTGAGATTATGACCTGAGCCAAATCGAGTTGGATGCTCAACCGACTGAGCTACCCAGACAGCCCTCAGCCCCTCAGGTTTTTAAAGCCAAACATTATGGGAATTAGTCTTCCCCATGAGAGCTCCTCAGTGTAAGGGCCCATTTCTCTGCCCTGTCCACACATGCAGCTCCCTTCTTTCTGCACAGAGGCTCCCTCAGCCTTTCTGACCTTCCTAACTTTTCTTTTTTTAAAGTAGGCTCCATGACCAACGTGGGGCTTGAACTCATGATCCTGAGATCAAGAATCACATGCTCTACCAACTGAACCAGCCAGGAACCCCTGACCTTCTTAAACTTTCACCTGCAATGACTTCTCTATATTTAGTTGTTGAGTTTGTTCTGCCAGTCTTTGGATCACTCTCCAGTTTTTTGACTTGGATGTGGATAATATCTAGTTGTAAACATGGGATGGAGTAAGGTTAGGATTCCCTTACTCTGCCATCTTCCCCAACACTTACGTCTGCTCTGAGCTTTAAGACATTGAATTTCAAAGTCAAAACAGAGTCATTATTTGGTGATCCTTCTGCTTCGCATCCTCCAGAAGACTATTTTGGCATATACATGGGTGGTGGCAGGTTCTAAACGTGCAAAGAGAAAAGGTCTTCATGCTGTCAATTTTGTTAAATTCTTTTGGTAAAGTAAGTCAAGAGAATCAAGGGAGAAGCAATCAACATCAACTCTTGATAGGATAAGCTGCAAAGTCACATTGTAATAGTGCATGGACACAGGGACAATTAAGGGATGGTGGCCATCTTTGCAATCTACCATATTAATAGAAGAGAAAAGATGTAATAATAATTAAAAAAACACTTAGCCCAACTTGCACTATAGATTCAATGCAATCCAGATCAAACTCCCAGCAACTTATTTTGTGGATATGGACAAACAGATTTTAAAGTTTAAGTGGAGAGGCAAAAGATTCAGAATAACCAACTAAATATTAAAAGAGAAGAACAAAGCCAGAAGTCTGACACTACCTAACTTCAAGACTTAGTATAAAACTACAGTAATCAAGATATTGTGTATTAGCAAAAGAATAGATAAATAGATCAATGGAACAGAATAGAGAACCCAGAAATAGACCGACATAAATATAGTCAACTGATCTTTGACAAAGGATCCAAGGCAATGCAATTGAAAAGAGTCTTTTCAATAAATGGTGCTGGAACAATTAGACATCCACATGGAGAAAAATACAACAATTAGACATCCACATGGAGAAATCTTACACCTTTCACAAAAATTAACTCAAAATGGAGCACATACCTAAAGGTAAAATGCAAAACTATAAAACTACTGTAAGGTAACATAGGAGAAAACCTAGATAACCCTAGGTAAAGCAATGACTTTTTAGATGCAGCAACAAAAGTGTTGTCCATAAAAAAAAATAGACTTCATTAAACTTAAAAATTTCTTATCTGTAAAAGGCAATGTGAAGAGAGTGGTAAGACAAGCCACAGACTGGGAGAAAATATTTGCAAAAGACACATCTGATAAAGAACTGTCAAACAAAATATAAAAACAACATCTAAAACTTAACAATAAAAACAACTTAATTAAAAAATACTGTTCAAAAACTTGAACAGACACCTCACCAAAGATGATATATGGATGGCAAGTAAGCACCTGAAAAGATGCTCAACATTATATGTCATCAGAGAACTGCAAATTAAAACAACAATGAGATACCACTACACAGCTATTAGAATGACCAAAATCCAGACCACTGACAATACCAAATGCTGATGAGGACGTGGAACAACAAGAAATCTCACTAATTGCTGATGGGAATGCAAAATAATATAACCAGCTTTGAAAGAAAGTTTGGTGGTTTTTTTCAAACTAAACATACACTTACCACATGATCCAACAAGGAGTTGAAAATTTATGCCCCCACAAAAACTTGTACACAGTTGGTTATAGCAGCTTACTTCATCATTGCCAAAACCTGGAAGCAACCAAGATGTCCTTCAGCAGGTGAATGGGTAAATAAACTCTGGTCCATCCAGACAATAGAATATTATTCAGTTCTAAAAAGAAATGGGCTATCAAACTATGGAGATATGGAGGAAACTTAAATGCATATCACTAAGTGAAAGAACCCAATCTGAAAAGCCTATATACTGTATGAGGCTAACAATGTGAGATTCTGGAAAAAGCAAAATTAGGGAGACAGTGCAAAGATGAGTTGTTGCCAGGGACTAGCAGATAGGGAAGGTTGAATAGGCACAGCATAGAGGATTTTTAAGGGCATTGAAACTAGTCTGTAATAGTGGATACTTGTCTATACCCATAGAATGTACAACACAAATTGTAAACCCTAATGTCAACTATGGACTTTGGGTGACAATGTGTTAATGTAGGTTCACCAAGTGTAATAAATACACCAATTTGGTGGAGGATGTTGATAGTGGGGAAGATTACACATGTATGGAAGCAGGGGATATATGGGAAATTTCTGTACCTTTTCTGTGAACCTCAAATTACTCTAAAAAATAAAATCTATTAAAAACATTCCATTGATCCATAAAAAATAAGAAAAAAGAAATAAATTAACAAAAATAGGACAAATAGGAAATAAATGGAGAGAAGATAGACATAAACCCAAGTATCTTAGTTATTACATTAAATATAATGGCACTAAACTCAAAGATTGTCAATCTAGTTGCTGGTTTTTTTTTAAGTCAAGTAATTGGTGTTTATCAAACATTTTAAACATAAGGGAACAGCTACAGTCAGTTATGATATGATGCTTGTTTTGAATATTTGAATTTTATTCAATAAATTGATATATTAGGAAACAATTTGACTACAACACAAATTTTGCATTTGCTCATAGGTGATTTCATTTGCAAGAAATGTTAGTAAATGCATAAAACTCTACCCAGTCCCAGCTGATAGAGCCATGTAGAAGTGCACAAAAGCATAAAAGCCCAAACACTTGCAACACTTAGCAGCCACCTTGCTTCACCATGTGTTTTATGAAACATATCCATCCATATTTGGCTTAACAGCTTCCCATTCCATTTGATTTCAGATAACCTCCTTTCCACCACTTCACACTGACTCATAAGCTGGAACCCTGCTGACAACCATTTCCACAAGAGACCTTGAGTCTTATTCAGGGTAAAATGCCATATTTATTGTAGTGTTTATCTACTTCTTAACTATTTAAGATGTATAAAACTGTGCTATTAATTCACATGCCATACAATTCATCCATTTAAAGTATATAAGTCAAGGCCTCTTTGTATGTTCAGATACTTGTGCAACCATCACCAGAATCAATTTTAGGTTTCATCACTTTAAAAAGAAACCTAGTACTCTTTAACTATCACTCTTTTATGTTCCTGCGCATCAGTCCTAAGCAACTACTATTATACATTTCTGTTGCCATATATTTGCACAGTCTGGACATTTTGTACAAATGGAGTCATATAATATATGGTCTTTTGTGACCAGCATTTAGCATAACATTTCAAAGTTCATCCATGTTGTGGCATGTATCATTACTTCATTCCTTTTTCATAGCAGAGCAATACTCCATTGTATGGATATATCCCCGTTTAACTTATCCATTCATCAGTTGGTAAAAATTTGAGTTGTTCCACCTTTGGATGATTCTGAATAATGCTATTACGAACATTTGTTTACACATTTTGTGTGGATGTATGTTTTCATTCCTCTTGCATATATACCCACTAATGAAATTGTTGGGTCATATGGTAATTCTGTTTAACTTTTTGAGGAACTGCCAAGTAGTTTCCAAAGTAGTTCTCACCAGGAGTATATGGCAATTCCAATTTCTTCATTTCTTCAGTGAAACTTGTTATTTTCCATTGTTTTGATCATGGTCATGCTAGTAGGTGTGAAATAATATCTTGCATTACCTTGATGGGTGGTGATTTTGAGTATCTTTCATGTTCTTATTGGACATTTGTAGCTCTTCTTTGGAGAACTGTCTATTCAGATCCTTTGTTTAATTAATTAATCCCATGCTTAATTGAATTATTTGTCTTTTTATTACTGCATTATAATCTTTATAGATTCTAGATACAAGTGCCTTATCAGATATATGATTTGATATTATTTTTGATAATATTTTCTCCCATTCTGTGATCTGTCTTCTCACCCTCTTTCTGGTGTCTTTTTGTATACAAAATTTCCTAATTTTTTAAATTAACTTCAATTAGCCAACATATAGTTTTTGATATCATTAGTTTTTGATATAGTGTTCAAAGTTGCATATAATACCCAGTGCTCGGGGCACCTGGGTGGCTCAGTGGGTTAAAGCCTCTGCCTTCGGCTCAGGTCATGGTTCCAGGGTCCTGGGATCGAGCCCCACATCTGGCTCTCTGCTCAGCAGGGAGCCTGCTTCCCCCTCTCTCTCTGCCTGCTTTTCTGCCTACTTGTGATTTCTCTCTCTGTCAAATAAAAATAAAAATAAAAATAATAATAATAATACCCAGTGCTCATCATATCACGTGCCCACTTTTACGCCCATCACCCAGTTACCCCATCCCCGCACCCCCTTCCTTCTGAAACTCTCAATTTGTTTCCCAGAGTCCAGAGTCTCTAATGGTTTGTCTCCCTCTCTAATTTCTTCCCATTTAGTTTTCCTCCCTTCCCCTATGGTCCTCCATGGTATTCCTTATATCTCACATATTAGTGAAACCATATGATAATTGTCTTTTCCTGCTTGACTTATTTTCTGCTTGACTAACCCTAACCCTAACTTAGCATAATACCCTCCAGTTCCATACATGTTAATGCAAATGATAGGTAGGTAGGTAATATTCCATTGTATATATGATCCACATCTTCTTTATCCATTTAACTGTTGAAGGACATCTGGACTCCTTCCACAGGTTGGCTATTGTGGACATCGCTGCTATGAACATTGGGATACATGCTCCCCTTCTTTTCACTACATCTGTTTCTTTGGTGTAAATACCCAGTAGTGCAATTGCTGGGTCATAGGATAACCCTGTTTTTAACATCTTGAGGAACCTCCATGCTGTTTTCCATAGTGACTGTACCAGCTTGCATTGTAGAGTTTTCTGCATTTACTACATACACTGTTCCCACAAACAGTGTAAGAGCGTTCCCCTTTCTCCACATCCTCTCCAACATTTGTTTTTCTCTGTCTTGTTAATTTTGGCCATTCTAAGTGGTGTAAGATGGTATCTCATTGTGGTTTTGATTCTCACTTCCCTGATGGCAAGTGACATGGGGCATTTTTTCATATCTCTCTTAGCCATTTGTATGTCTTCTTTGGAAAATTGTCTGTTCATGGCTTCTGCCCATTTCTTGACTGGATTATTTATTTTTTGGGTGTCGAGTTTGAAAAGTTCTTTATAGATCTTGGGTATCAGCCCTTTATCTGTTGTAATTTGCATAAGCTATATTACAAATCTGTGATCATCAAGACAGCATGGTACTGGCACAAAAAAAGACACCGGAAAAATGAAACAGAATAGAGAGCCCAGAAATGGACCCTCAACTCTATGGTCTTCAACAAAGCAAGAAAGACTATCAAATGGAAAAAAAGCCAGTCCCTTCAGTAAGTGGTGCTGAGAAAATTGGACAGCTACATGCAGAATAATGAAACTGGACCATTCTCTTACACCATACACAAAGATAAACTCAAAATGGATGAAAGACCTAAATGTGAGACAGGAATCCATCAAAATCCTGGAGGCACACACAGTAACCACAGTAACCTAACACAGGCAGTAACCTTTTCAACCTTAGCAACAGCAACTTCTTCCAAGGCACATCTCTAAAGGCAAGGGAAACAAAAATAAAATTTCCTCATTTTGATAAAGCTCAAATGATCTATGTTTTTCCTCTGTTGCTTGTGTTTTTGGTGTCAGATCTAAGAATCACTTACCAAATCCAAGGTCACAAGGATTTACCACTATGTTTTCTTTCAAAAGTTTTACAGTTCTGGCTCTTACATTTAGGTCTTAACAGACTTTATTTTTTGTATGTGGTGTGAGAGAAAGGTCCAACTTAATTCTTTTGCATGTAACTATCCAATTATCTGAGCAGTTTGCTGAATAGACTATTCCTTTCTCATTGAATGGCCTTGGCACACTTGCCAAAAATCAGTTGGCCCCTGTCAAAAATCAACTGACCATCTACAAATAAGTTTATTGTTGGGATTCTCAATTGATCTTTATGTCTACTTTATGCCAATGAATTATCGTTGTGCCGTGGTAAATTTTGGAAAAAGAAAGTTGTGAGTCCTTAAACTATTCTTTTTCGAGACTGTTAGCAAGTCTGGATACCTTGGGTTTCCATATAAATTTTAGAATCAGTCTGTCCATATCTGCAAAGAGCCCATTGGAATTTTATAGGAATTACATTGAATCTATAGTTCAGTATGGGGAGTATTGTCATCTTCATGGTATAAGTCTTCCAATCCTAGAACATGAAATATCATTCCATTTATTTAGATCCTTAAAGTTTCAACAATATCTTGTAGTTTTCAGAGCACAAGTTTTTCACTTATTTTGTTAAATTTATTTAGGAATAAATACTTAGGTATGTATTTTGATTTTTATACCATTATATATGAAATCATTTTCTTAATTTCATTTTTGATTGGCCACTGCCATTGTATAGAAATAAAGTTGATCTTTTTATATTGACCTTGTAGCTTATAACCTTGCTGAACTTGTTTCTCAGTGCTAATAGTTTCTTTTTAGTAAAGTTCTTGGGTTTTTCTATACATAAGATCATGTCATTTGTAGAGAAATTTTACATTTTCCTGTCCAATCTGGATGACTTTTATTTCATTTTTGCCTTATTTCCTTGGCTAGAACCTCCAGTTCAATGCTGAACAGAAATGCCAAGAGCAGAGAACTTTTTACATTTTTTGTATTTTTTATTTGAGTATAGTTGACACACAATGTTATATTAGTTTCAAGTGCACAACATAGTGATTAGACAAGTTTATACATTATGCTAAGTTCACCACAAATGTAGCTACTATCTGTCCACACACATCAGTATTACAATATCTTTGACTGTATTCCTTATGCTGTGCCTTCTATTCCTGTCACTTATTTATTCTGTAAGTGGAAACCTGTATTTCCCAGTCCACTTCAACCATTTTGCCCAACCACCCCACCACCCTCCCCTCTGGCAACCATTAGTTTTTTTCTCAGTATTTATAGGTCTGATTCTGTTCTTTGTTAATCATTTGTGGGGTTTTTTAGATTCCACATATGAATGAAGTCATATGGTATTTGTCTTTCTTGACTGACTTATTTTACTAAACATAATACCCTCTAGGTCCATCCACGTTGTCTCAAATGGCATAATCTTATATGATTGTGTAATATCCCATATATACCATTTATATACTATATATATACTTATATATGTGTGTATATATATATGTGTGTGTGTGTGTGTGTCATTTGTACATTCATCTATCAATAAACACTTAGGTTGCTTCCATATTTGGGTTATTGTAAATAATGCTGCAATAAACATAAGGGTGCATATATCTTTTTGAATTAGTGTTTTCATTTTCTTCGTGTAAATGCCTAATAGTGGAATTATTGGCTCATACGGATATCTTCTATTGTTGCTAATGGAGATAAACCCAAATCATCCAGTCTTTCACCATTAAGAATACTTCAGTTGTGTGATTTTTCACAGATGCCCTCTATTAGCGTGTGGTTCACTTCTATTCCTATTTTTTAGTGTTTTTATCATGAAAAGCTGCTGAATTTTGTCAAATGCATTTTCTGCATCCGTTGACATAATATGGTGGGTTTTGTTTTTTAGCCTTTGAAATGTGCACTACATTAATTGATTTTCAAATTTTAAACCAACTTTGCATTACTGGAATGAATCCTTCTTGGTCATAGTTTATAGTTACTTTTGCACGTTGATAGATACTATTTGTTAGTATTTTGTTGAGAATTGTTGCATCTATATTCATAGAAAATATTAGAGTATAGTTTTCTTTCCATGTAATGTTTTTGTCTTGTTTTGGTACCAGGATAATAACGGCCTCATGGTACGAATTAGGAAGTGTTCCCCCTCTCCTCTGGATCTCAGGAAAGTTTGTGAACAATTGGTATCAAGTCTTTAAATGTTTCACTGAATATACTAATGAAGCTGTCTGGGCCTGGGTTTTTTTCCTTGTGGGTGGTTTTTTTGGTTCCTAATTCAACTCTATTTACTTACCATAGGTATATTCAGATTATCTATTCTTTCTTGAGTCAATTTTGGTAGTTTGTGTATTTTTAAGAATTTGTACACTCCATCACAGTTACCTAATTTACTGGCACACATTGTTCATAGTACTCTTTCATCCTCCTTTTTGTTCTTGTAATATCAGTGGTAATGTCCCATATTTTATTTTTTTCCTATGTTTTATTTTTTATTCTATTAATTTGAATTGTCTCTCTCTTAATCAGTCTAGCTAAAAGTTTGTCAATATGGTTGATTTTTTCAAAGAATTAATTTTTTTTAATTTTTATTTTTTATTTTTTTTT
>CM052809.1:6114327-6142359 GCA_028533885.1 Nasua narica | reverse complement strand
CATTTGTATATCTCATTAATGTACAGCCCTTTAGATATTGGTTATACAAAATTATATTTCCTTCTGCTTGCTGAGAGCAGTACAGACTGTAATTACTACTTTGAAGATTTATTTATTTGAGAGAAAGCACAAGTGGGAGCAGGAGCAGAGAAAGAGGGAGAAGCAGACTCCCTGCTGAGCAGGGAACCCAATATGGGTCTTGATCCCAGGACTGTGGGATCATGACTTGAGCCAAAGGCAGATGCTTCACCAACTGAGCCACCCAGGCGTCCCTGTAATAACTACTTTGAAAAACTACCTGGCCTAACAAAATGACTTGGGTCATTCATTAAGTGATAATGATCCAAATGAAGGCAAAAAGATTAAAAACAACAATGAAGTGAGGGTAATTACGAGAACGTCAAAAACTCTGCCGTAGTCTAAATATTCTAATGTGTTCACCACTGAACTAATCACATCAATGTCAGAATGTCTGTAGGGAGCTAAATTCTGAGTTCCACCTTGAATTAGCAGGTCCTCTCTCTTACCCCACAGACATAGACTTATTGAAAAATAATGACACAAAGGCCCACAGGATCTGTTAACGTGCAGAAAACAAATATTAAAGTGACGGTATAAAGCACGACCTTGAAAACAGGAATCCAATTTTAGGTCCCAGATAATACCATTCCTGGCTGTCTCAAAAGACATTAAGTTGCTACCTCTAAGTTCTGATTTTTTTTATCTAATGGATTCTTTTTTCCAATGAGATATAAATGACATGCCACATTATATTAGTTTTGGATGTACAATATGATGATTTGATATGTGGGCATATTGCAAAACGATCACCACAGAAAGTCTAATTAATATCTATCTCCATACAGAGTAACAGAATTTTTTTCTCATGAGACAACTTTTAAGATTTAGTTGCTTAGCAACTTTCAAATATGCAATGCAGCATTCTTAACCATAGTCACCAGGCCGGACACCTCATTTCCATGACTTATTTATTTTATAACTGGCAGTTTGTGCCTTTTGGCTTCTCTCAACCATTTTGCCCACCACACACTTTCCATCTCCTATAACTACCAATCTGTTCTCAGTATCTATGAACTTAGTGTTTTTAAATTTTATTTTTTATTTTTTTAAATTTTATATTCCACATGTAAGTGAGATCATATGGTACTTGTTTTCTCTCACTGACTTATTTCACTTAGCATAATGCCCCCAAGGTCCATCCATATCACAAATGACAGGATTTTATTCTTTTTTTTGTGGCTGAAAAATATGGCTGAAAAATCCATTGTGTGTAGATACTTATTTTCTTTATTCAGTAATCCATTGATGGAAATTTAGGTTGTTTCCATATCTTGGCTATTGTAAATAATGCTGCAGAGAACATGGGGATGTATACATCTTTTCAAATTAGTGTTTTTTTCTTCAGGTAAATACCCAGAAGTAGCATTGGATCACATGGCAGTTTTGCTTTTAATTTTTTAAATTAAAATGGTTTCCATAGTGAATGCACCAATTTATATTCCCAGGAACAGTGCAAAATACTGCTCCTGTACAAGGTTCCCTTCTCTCCACATCCTTGCCAACACTTAGTATTTCTTGCCTTTTTGATTCCAGCCATTCTTACAGGTGTGAGGTGATATCTCATTGTGGTTTGATTTGCGTTTCCCTTATGATTAGTGACCTTGAACATGTTTTTATGTACCCGTTGGCCATTCTTGTCTTTTTTGAAAAATGTCTATTCAGATCTTCTGTCCATTTTTTAACTGGATTTTTTTTTTGTACTATTGAGTTGTATGAGTTCTTCATATATTTTGGATATTAACCTCTTATCAGATAGATGATTTGCAAATATTTTCAACCAGTTTGTTGCCTTTTCATTTTTTGATGTTTCCTTTCCTGTGCAAAAGTTTTCTATTTTGATATAGTCCCATTTGTTTACTTTTGCTGTTCCATCCAAAAAATCATTGCCAAGACTGAGGTCAAGGAGCTTACCATCTATGTTTTCTTCTAGTAGTTTTGAGGTTTAAGGTTTTTAATCCATTTTTTAAAAGATTTTATTTATTTATTTGACAGAGAGAGAGAGAGATCACAAGTAGGCAGAGAGGCAGGCAGAGAGAGAGGGGGAAGCAGGCTCCCCGCTGAGCAGAAAGCCGATGCAGAGCTGGATCCCAGGACTCCGAGATCATGACCTGAGCCGAAGGCAGAGGCTTAACCCACTGAGCCACCCAGGCACCCCTTTTTAATCCATTTTGAGATAATTTTTGTGTACGGTGTAAGTTCCATTCTTTTGCATCTGGCTACTCAGTTTTCCCAAAACCAGCTCCTTTGTTGTGAATTAATTGGCCCTATAAGCAATGGGCTCTCCATTCTGTTCTTTGACTTGAGTTTCTTATGCCAGTACCATACTGTTGTGATTACTATAGCTTTGTAATAATACAGCTTGAAATCAGAGAGCATTATGTCTCTGGCTTTGTTCTTTCTCGGGATTGCCTTGGCTATTTGGGGTCTATAAGTTCTGATTTTATAAAATGTATCTAGAATTCTTGCTTTCTAGGAAAGGGGAGGGAGAGACAAGAAGGAATAATTGGAAAGTAAAATTCTAGAGAAAGGAAAGAGGGTAGATTAGCGAATGTGCTCTGGCATCTCAGCCCTGGCCAGTTCCCTCTTGGGGTCCTCCTGCCTCCTGAACATTCAGGGGGTTGTACCATCCCTCAGGATCTGAGTGGCTTGACCCCTAGGTATTGGGGCAAAGAGGAAGCACAGGTGGACTCCGGTGCTGACTCTGAATCTCTTGCTTGGAGTGGGCACTCCTAAGCCTGAAGCGATTCTTGGGCTCTGGAACCACGGTCCTGTAGCGTCCCCTAACGGAGCTGGGGGTTGGTTGCGTGAAGGGCGGCTGTGCCCGCGATGAGCTGGTCTACCTCGTGCCAACACCTTCGATGGGAAGCAGGGGTTGGGAAGCGCCTTGGGTGCGTGCGCCCTTCCCTCGTGCAGTACTCGCGCGCCCCTTTCTTTGCTCACACGTTCCAAGGACGCGTCATAGGCGGCACACCTAACAGTGCGCGCTTTGCCTGGGGCCCCTTTGGCAGCTAACGGAAACCTCTCTGAGCCACTGACTCCATTTGAAGGACGCGACCTTGTAGAACTGCTCCTTATGGGCAGTTACTTGAGCCGGCCTCGCCCTCGGCTGCCGTCCTCTCCTCTGCTGGGTGGGGAGCAGCCCGAGGCAACTGAGAGCCTCGGGTCCGGGCCCGCGCACCCCGCCCGCGGTGTTCCCCAGGCTGGCCGGGTTCACTCGGCGGCCTCGACCCTGGACGTAGCTCGCAGGCTGTCATACGAGGATCTTGTGGCTTCACCACGTCGCCGCCGGCGGCGACACCGTCGGCGGTTTGCCATAATCCATCGGCGGCAATATCCAATCCAGCAGGCCCGGTGTTTATTTCTGGGGGTCTTTTCCTCTGTGCCCCTGACGGGCGATCCGAAGCCAGTGCTGTCTGCTTGCAGCTCCAAGATGTTCTGCGCCTCGGTGATCCTGAAGATGGCATCGGCTAAGGGCAAACTGACACTCCGTTTGGCTCTGAAGCAGACAGTCATCTGCATGTGGTCCTCACTTTCTGGTCACCTCCCAAATCTGTGTGTAAGGGAGACCTTGGTGAGGGCCCTTGAAGAGAACGGTCAGGTGAGCGCCAAGGCCGAGAAGGAGCTGACCTCCCTAGCTGAGAGCAGGGAAGGGCTGGCGAAGTCAGAGGAAGGACCCCCAGTTTCTGAGAGGCAGGATAATCTGAGAAGGGGAGCCGAGGGCAGCCGGAGTGTGCAGTCAGCGTTTAGACGGCTGATGATCAACGGAGTCCTCTCTTCCTTCGTGCCCAGGCCTGGACCTCTGAAGAGAGACTTCTGTTCCACCAGCTTAGAAGATAACCTGATTAAGAAATCCCACACCTGCTTTTTGAGCTCATGCAGCAAACGCAATGCGATCACCAGTTCTTACAGCTCCACTCGAGGTTTCCCACCACCGCAGAGATGCTGTCGAGTTGCTGCTGGGGTCTGGGGCCCAGCCTCATCCCAGCCCCAGCCGCCCACGAAGAAAGCCAGCGAGGAAAGCTATCATTCTAGCTCTTCAGCCTCGGTAGAACCACAAAGGAAGATCAGGAATGAAAAGGTTGTCGATGGACCGTCTGGGCAGAAGCTAAGTTTGAGGAATCGCTCACCTACACCTGACGGTTCCAGGCCCCGGAAGCGCAAGATTCCTCTACTGCTGTCGTCGAGGCGAAATGACCCACTGATCCTGCCCCCGCCGCCCCAGCTAGGTTATCGAGTCACCGCTGAAGACCTTGACTTAGAGAAGAGAGCTGCGATCCAGTGGATCAACAAGGTGTTGGAAGGGTAAGACTGAGGTCCTCTCTGGCTGCAGCGCCCGCCCCCCCCAGCCTTCCTGTTTGTCCGCACTCCCCCCTCCCGCCTCCAGCACTAATGAATGGCAGGAGAGCTTCTGACAGATGCAGAACTCAACAAGCCCCGGGGCGGGGGTGGGGGGGTGGAATTCCCATAGTCGGAGGAAGGGGCACCTCCACGGGCTGTTTTTCTTGGTTCACCCTAAACCTCTGCCTTGCTTGGCTTGGCTCTAAAAAATTGGTCCCTTTTCCCTGGCTCACCAGGGTCTATTCCCCAGTACTTTGTGCTGGACCTCACTGGCTCTTTGGAGAATTGTAGGAAACCACTCAAGTCCGGTTATGCCCAGGGCACTATACCTCCGGGTCCAATACACCCATCAAGTAGCTTAGCTCTCTCTGTAGAGACAATGCTCCATTCCCATCGTCATTCTGCCAGCCGGTGCCCCTAGAAATTGGGTGGCTGGAGCTTGTTAGGCTGGTCCACCCAGTGGTCAGGGTCCCTGCAACAGAAGAGGGAAGCTTTGGACTAGTTTTTCTCCAGGCAGGAGCAGGGAGGACACCCACTGCTGCCATAATTGTCCTTTCTCATCTTCCCCATTTGCTCAATTAGACCCTTACCAGTCTTTCTCCTTTCTACATATGACTACTTGGTTCTGCATGAACATTCATGAAATGAACAAAGTTGTATGTGTCACACACATATATATATATAGTCATATGTATTTATATGTCATGCATAGTCATATATTTATATATAGTCATATATGTGTATAATATATGTGTATATGTATTATCTGTTACATAATGTACATGGAATATACACAATATATACTATATATGTGTAATGCATATGAATAATATATATGTATATATAACACAACACATAAGTATATGTGTATATAATGCATAATTAAAATATATAATAGCATATTACACATGTATGTGTAATATATAGGTGATATGTATAATAATGCATATACATACATGGAATATATATAATATGTATAATATATTACATATAGAATATATAATGTGTATTATATTACCTATAACAATAGATATTGAATATATATGTGACTTTTTGTTAATTTGCCAAATGTTCCATGTCTCTGCTCTTTGAACATAGTGGAGGAAAAATCGACTTGTGTAAGTAGCTAGCTTTAACTGTGTCAGGTTTTCTGTGGCTTGGCTGATGGGAAAGTAGTACCACTTTATGCCTCTAGATGCTGACTCCTGATTTTTGTGTTCAAGTCCATGGGAAGGCAACCCCCACACTAGCCTTTTCCCACTTCTGCTTCTCACCTGTCCACCTGACATCACTATGGGCTCGGTCATGCCTAGTATATGTTAGGAAATGACGTGTGACAATTTAGTCTTTATTTAATTCCTAAATTTGCTGCAATTTTAGACTTACAGGACAGTTTAAAAAGATAGTACAGAGAATCCCCATCTAGTCTTCATTGAGCTTCTCCTAATGTTACCATCCTACTGAACAGTTACTGAAACCAGGAAACTAACTTTGATATGATGCTATTAGCTGAACTTCAGACTTTAATTGGATTTTCCCAGTCTTTCTGGAAAGTTTTCGTTCTGTGCCAGTATCAATCCAGAATCCCACATTGCATGCAGTTGTCATGTCCCCTTAGTCTCCTCCAAACTGACTGTTTCCATCTTAATGCCTTGTATAACCTTGATATGTCTGAAGAGTACTGATGAGGTTTGGATTTGGATTTCTCTGTTTTCTTGGAAGAACATCGAGGTTACGGATTTTTAAGAAAGATCTCACAGAGATGATGTGCCCTTCTCGGCATGTCATCTCAGGGGCACATAGTATCCATATGTCTTATGGGAAATGTTAACCTGGACTACCTGGTTAAGGTGATGTCTGCCAGGGTTCTCCACTGTATAGTTATTTTTCCTTGTGTAATAAATATTGGGGGGGGAGTCATACTTCGATACTACAAAAGAATCCTGTTTATCCTTGAACTTTGCATCATCAGTGGATCTTGCCTACAGCAATTATTATTGTGCTGTTTTAAGGGTGATTTTCTACTTCCTTTGTTTCTTCTACATTTAGTTAAAAATTCTTCTCCAGGGAAAGGTTCTCTTGATTTATTTGTTTAGTCAATCATTTAAATCTGAATGGGCTCATCAATATTTATTTTGTTCTTTGGGCTATTATCTAATATTATCACTATTAATTTTTTTGCTCAAATTGTTCTACATTTTACCATTGTGAAATTATATCTGGTTAGCTCTTGAGTCCTTTTTAACATGCCTGCACATGCCTGCATTCCCCCCTTCCCCTTTTCTATAGGATTTCTTTACCTTCTAGTCCCATAAGATGCTCCAGGATCACTCTGTATTTTACCTATCCCAGTTCTGGGGTCACCTACTGCTCCAAGGAGCTTTGGTTCCTTTTACTGGAGAATAAAAATTAAAAAAACAAGATGTGGGCTCTCAGATGTGCTCATTGACACTAGGAAGTCTCTGCTTCTAAGTCCTCTCAGGAGACAGAATTAGGAAATATATGTTTCTGTTTATACATACTTACTTATATTTCTGTATTTCTTTGTGTGTGTGTTTGTGTGTGTGCATAAATGAATCTACACTGATATCTCAGACTATAATTCAGAACCACAGGGTTCATTCAAGAAATGTCCCCCTTTGCTTTTGTGTAACTTCTTTCTCCAACAGTTTCTCCAGAGAAACCTGGTCTAATCTATCTACATTATACTTATTTTTCCAATTTAGTATTTGACCAAATTAAAAATTTGTCCAATTTAATATGCTTACATATTATCTATATTTATTTGTCGAATCCTACAATACATGTATTGTAGCTTTGGAATTGCCAACCCTGTGGGCAACTTACTAAAGTGTTCGTGTACAATTATTTCTATTTAGCCTTACAGTATCCACTGCTTTAACTAAAACATTGCTTTTAAAAATCACTGGGTTCAGCTTTCAGCTTCCTTTCAGTGAGGTTATGTGATCCATTTGTACCACACTGAGATTCATTTCTCACAGTCTGCATTCCATTTTGGGTTCCTCCAACAATCTAGTTGATTTTAATTTGCAAGCAGTAAAACTCATTATTTTGGTGTACAGTTTGCTTATATTTTGTTGAGTACCTCTTTTTTTTTAAAAAAAAGATTTTTTTATTTATTCATTTTTTTTAGAGAGACAGCATGAGCAGGGGGGAGTGGAGGAAGAGTGAGAGAATGTCCAGCGGATTCCACACTGAGTGTGGAGCCGACTCGGCTCAATCTCATGAGCCTGAGATCATGACCTGAGCTGAAATCAAGAGTCAGAGCCTCAACCAACTGAGCCATCAAGGTGCCCCTTATTGAGAATTTCTGTGTCTGTTCATGAGAGACATCGGTCTGAAATTTTATTTTCTTGTGTTGTTTTTGTTTGGTTTTGACATCAGAGTAATACTATCCACATAGAATGAGTTGGGAGGGTTCCCTCCTGTTATACCTGGAAGAATTTGTACGATTGGTATAATTTCTTCTTGAAATACTTGGGAGGGTTTACCAATTAAACCATGTGGGCCTGGTTTTCTATTTATGGGAAGACTTAAAATGACTAATTCAATATCTTGCAAGTCTACTAAGGTTTTCTAATTCATCTTGAATCAGTTTCTGTAATTGGTGTCTTGCTGGGAATCTTCCCATTTCATATTAGTTGTCTAATGTGTTGGCATAAAATTATTCATATTTCCTTATCATCCTAATATCTGTAAGGTAGAAAATGATACCTTCTCTTCCATTTCTTTTTCTTTTAAGATTTTATTTATTTATCTGATAGAGAGAGAGATCACAATCAGGCAGAGAGAGGGGGGGGGAAGCAGGCTCCCTGCTGAGCAAAGAGCCCCATGTGGGACTCGATCCCAGGACCCTGAGACCATGACCTGAGCCAAAGGCAGAGGCCTTAACCCACTGAGCCACCCAGGCGCCCCTCTTCCATTTCTAACTTTGTGCCTTTTCTCTGTATCTCTTTCTGAATGTCTCCCATTCTACATTCTTGCTTTCCTTCTGGTCAGTGTGGCTAAAGTTTAGTCAACTGTGTTGATTTTTTAAAGAAATCCAATTTCATGGTTTTTGCTTCCTCTGCCATTTTGCTGTTTTCTCTATTTGTTAATTTAGTTTCCAACATTTATTATTTAATTCTTTCTGATTCTTTTGAGTTTGCTCTTCTTTACAAGTTTCTTAAGATGGAAAATTAGGGATTTGAGACCTTTCTCTTTTCTAATTTAGGTATTTTAAGCTACAAACTCCCCCTTTATAGGCATTGGAAAAATGTTGAGGCTATGTTTGGATGACACGCAGGTCAATATGTGTTCTAATTTCTCTTTTGATTTTTTCTTTGACCCATAGTTTATAAGTATGTTCTTGAATTTCCAAATATTTCAGGAGTTTTACACATTTCTAGTTTTGATTTGTAATTATATTCTATTGTGGCCTTAAGCCTATATTTAATGATCTCAATCCTTTATATTTATTGGGACATTTTTATCGGCAACTATATGCTCTATTTTGGAAAATATTCCACAGGTCCTTAAAAAAAAGGTATATTCTGCTATTTGGGGGCAGTGTTCAATCAATGTCAAGTCACGTTTCTGGACAGTGTTGTTGAAGTCTTTTTATTCTTACTAATTTCCTATCCAATTTTTCTATCAGCTATTGAGAATGGAGTCTTCAGATACTCAACTATATTTGTCTTATTGTCTATTTTCACTATGAAATGTCCCTCTTTCTCCCTTGTTTTTTTTTTAAGATTTATTTATTTATTTTAGAGAGAGCACATGCACGTGAGTGGGGGGAAGTGAGAGGGAGAGAATCTTGGGGAGTCTGACACGACCACTCTAGTATTAATGAGGGCACTTGTTGTGATGAGAACTGGGTGTTATATGTAAGTGATGAGTCACTAAATTCTACACCTACAACCAGTCTTACCGTATGTGTTAACTAATTAGAATTTAAATAAAAAATAAATACAAATATTTCAAATATTTTGAAATACAAAAAAAATGATATAGTCACTCTGGAAAACAGTATGGCAGTTCCTTTGAAAATCAAAAGTGGACTTAACATTTGACTGACCAATGGCACTTGTGGATGTTTATCACAAAGAAATGAAAACTTATTTCCAAGGAGAAACTTGTTCATCAATATTTATAGCAGCTTTATTCCTGATATTCCCAAACTGGAAACTACCCAAAAGTCCTTCAGTGGGTCAGTAGTTAAACAACTATGTACAGCCATACCATGAAATACCATTCAGCATTAAGAAGAAATGAACTATCGATATGCACAATGTAGATGGACCTCAAGAGAATTATGATGAGTGAATAAAACCAATCCTCAAAAGTTACATAGCATATGATTTCATTTATGTAACATTCTTGAAATAACAAAAGTATAGAAATAGAGAACAGATTAGTAGTTGACAAGGGTTAGGCATGAGAAGGGGAGTGGACATATGTGGCTATGAAGAGATGTCACAAGGGAGGCTCTTTGTGGATTAGTTCTCTATATTGATTGTGGTGGTTACACACATCTGCATGTAATAGAATTGCATAGAAATAAACACACAAATAAATTCATGTAGAATAATGAAATCTGAATAAACTCTGTAGACTGTACCAATATAATTTTCCTTGTTTTTATGTTGTACCGTAGTTACAGAAGATATTGTCATTGAAGGAAGCTGGCTGAAAGGTACATGGGAATTCCCTGTACTTTGCCTGCAATTTCCTACAAAAAAAAATTATATAAAAACAAAATTTAAGGGGCACCTGGGTGGCTCAGTAGGTTAAGTGTCTGTCCTTGGCTCAGGACATGAAGCTAGGGTCCTCAGATTGAGCCTCGCATTGGGCTCCTCCCTCTCCCTCTGACTGCCACTTTCCCTGCTTGAGCTCTCTCTCTCAAATAAAATCTTTAAAAAAATTTTAATTTTTAACTAATAATATACTACAGGAACTATATAGGGAGGTCCTGTGTACTTTTTATCCAGTATTAATGTTGTAATGTAAATAACTATACCACAATATAAAAAATAAGAAATTGTACAATCCACAAAGCTTATTGATATTTCACCAATTATACATGAATTCATTGTGTGTGTGTGTGTGTGTGTGTGTATATATATATATATATATATAGACATATATATATGTCTATGCAGTTTTAGCACATGAGCTTTATGTAAACTGCACATGTAATATACAAACTATACCATTACCACACAACCATCATGCTACACCTTTATGGTCACCTTACCTCATCCCTAACCCCTGCAAGCCACAAATCTGTTCTCCATTTTTATAATTGTTATTTCACAAATGTTAGATAAATGGAATCATGCACTATGTATCTCTGATATACTAACACCACCGAACTATTAACTCAGTTACAACACTAGCTACCTGGAGATAGGATTAGATCCCACAAATTAAAAGTTTAGTACCACAAGACTGTCCCCACTTCAGAATCCATTCATAAGTCCAAGTTGTTACTGACCCCCTCCTCAAGTTCAACTAATTTGCTAGAGTGGCTCACAGAACTCTGGGAAACATTTACTTATTTTATTTATCATTTATCATTTTATTATAAAGACTATCACATAGATGAACATCTAGATGAAGAAGCACACAGGGTGGGATTCAGAAAGGTCCTGAATACAGTAGCTTCTGTCCCCATGGAACTGGAATGTGCCACCTTCCAGGCATGTGATGTGTTCACCAAACTGGAAACTCTCCAAATCCTGCCCTCTTGGATTTTTAATGGAGACTTCATTATGTAGGAACCATTGAGTAAATCATTGGCCATTAGTGATTGAACTCAATCTCTAGCCCCTCTCCCCTCCCTAGTGGTCAGGGGATGAGGAGGAAAGTTCTAATGGCCTGGCCACCAGCCTCTACTCTTAGATTACTTAAGAGCTTTCCAAAAGTCACTTCCTTAACATACTAAGGTGTGGTGGGAAGGAACTTGTTATGAATAACAAAACATTCCTTTCACCTTTATTGCTCTGATGCTATTTCAGGAAAGGAGGACAAAAGACAAAATATAACAAAAGATACTTTTATTAGGAAATCCAAGGATTTTAGGAACTTTGTGCCAGAAATAAGACAAAAATCAAATATGTATTTCTTATAAGTCACAACATCACAATGTATTTTAGTGACTGGCTTTATTCACTTAGCATAATTTCTTGAGGTTTTCAAATTGCGTATGTCAACAGTCATTCCTTTTACTGTTAGATCATATTCCATTTTGTGGATGTATCACAGTTTAACTATTAACTGCTAAGACTGAAAAATCTTTGAGTATTTTCCAGCTTAAGGTTATTAGGAATAAAGCTGCTATAAACATTTATAAATAAGTTTCTTCGTGAGAAGAGCTAAGATGGCAGAGTAATAGGAGGACCCAAGGCTTGCGTCATCCCTGGAACACAGCTGGATAACAATAAAATCATTCTGAACACCCGAGAAATTTCTCTGAGGGTCAACAGAACAAACTGCACAACTAGAGGGGGAGAGAAGGCCACATCATGGAAGGTAGGATGTGTGGAGACATGATTTGGGGAGGAAAAGGACTGTGGGTGCTGTGGAGGGGAGGGACCCCTGATCATGGAGAGAGGCGTGCATAGAGATCACACAAAGAAAATAATTTCCTATGCCACTGACTGGGAAAAGGGGAGGGGGATGATTATTATGAGTTTTTACAATCAGCAGAGCTCAAAGACTGGTTTTAGAGGTCTACACTCTGGCTGGTGTTGAATCTGGTGAGCACTACAGTGCTTCTGTGGAAAAAGAGGGTAGAGACCCGGAAGCAGACAGTGTGATCTGGGGATCCCCTGGGACACACTGGGAGATACAGTTCCCTGTTCTTGGAGTGCCTCTGGGAGAGGTGCCATTGCCTCTGAGGGGACAAAAGAACTGACTGGTGCCATCACACTCTCCCACCACTTAGCACTGGGCAGAGCTACCTGCTTAGGGTGGCTAACCTGGACATTGCTTTTTTGCTGTGCTTTACTCTAAACTCCAAGCTCTTGTGCATTGGTACAATGGCCCTTCTAGGACACCTGCACCGACCCCAGAGTGGCAAGACTTTCTCCCAGAGGACCAGTGTAGGTCTGTGCCACATCAGGTCCTTAAAATTTAGAGTTTTTAAACTCATCTGGTGAAGGGAGGGATCTGTGGGGTGCCTAGGACATATGAGGGGAGATTGTTTGCTTTTCTATTAGGGCTTCTGGACATCAGCAGGAGCAAACTCCTCTCTCTGGGGACAAGGAGAGGGCTGGTACCATTTTTTTTTCTCCCCTGCCCATCAGCATGGACTAACTTCAGTGAGCAGCACAGCACCAACAATGGAGGCCTGAACTTCTTATGCAAAGCCATGTCCCCCTGCATTCAGCAGGTGCTTCTTTACTAGGGTAAGTTTGCCTGGGAACCAGAGCAGGGGGCCCCTTCCCCAGAAGACTAGTACAAACCCTCTGCAAGCACCAAGTCTACCGACCATAGAGTGCTATAAAGCTTTAGCTTTAGTGGAAATTGCATCAGATCTCTATTAACAAGCAGACCAGAGCACACTTAGTTAAAACTCATCACACTCTTGACAAGGTCCCCAAACTCCCCACTGTAGGCAAGGAGAAACTCTGCAAAGGGCTGACCTCAGGGAAAGAGCAGCCAAAACACAGCAGCAGAGTGCACACAGCCTACATCAGAAACACTTCCTGAAGAACCAGGCCCTGGACAGTGTATGACCTCTCCTTAAAAAGCCATTGTTCTCTGGAGCAGGATATACAACAGGCTTTCCTAACACACAGAAGGGAACAGAAACCTAGACAAAATGCTAAGATGGAGGGATTCATCCCAAAAGAAAGAACAAGAGATGGTCAAGGCCAGGGATCTAGTTGAAACAGATAAAAGTAATATGCCTGATCCAGATTTTAAAACAACAATCATAAAAATATTAGTTGGGTTTGAGAAAAGTGTAGTGACAAGGGTGTCATTTACCACAGAGATAAAAGACCTAGAAATTAGTCAGGCCAAAATAAAAAATGTAACTGAGTTGTGAAACAGCTGGATGTAGTGATAAATGGATGGAAGAAGCAGAAATGAATAAGTGATATATAAGATAAAATTTGGAAAATAATGAAGCTTAAAAGAAGAGCAAAAATGTTGGATCACAAATGTAGACTTACGGAGCTCAGCAACTCCGTAAAGCATAATATTCCTATTACAGGAGTCCCAGAAGGAGAAGAGAGGGGAAAAGGGGCAGAAGGTTTGCTTGAGCAAATTATAGCTAAAAACTTCCCTTATCTTGGGAAGGAAACAGACATCCAGATCTGAGAGGCACAGAGAATTCCCATCAACAAAAGCAGGCCAATATGAAGACATATCATAGTAAAATTTGCAAAATATAGAGATAAGGAAAAAGTTCTAAAACCAGCAAGACAAAAGAAATCCCTAAATTATAAGTGAAGACAAATAAGATTAGCAGTAGATCTCTCCACAGAAACTTGGCAGGCCAGATAGAAGTGGCATGATATATTCAACATCTGATGAGGAAAAATAAGCAACCAAGAATACTCTATCCTTTCATTCAGGACAGAGGAGAAATTAAGAAGTTCCAAGACAAAAATTAAAGGAGTTCATTGACCGCTAAACCAGCCCTGCAAGAAATATTAAAGGGGACCATTTGAGTGGGAGAGAAAGACCAAAAGTGACAAAGACCAGGAAGAAACAGAGACAATCTACAGGAACAGTGAATTTACAGGCAATACAATGGTAATTAATTCATATGTTTCAAAAATCACTCTAGGGGTGCCTGGGTGGCTCAGTCATTAGGCGTCTGCCTTCGGCTCAGGTCATGATCCCAGGGTCCTGGGATCGAGCCCCATATCAGGCTCCTTGCTCTGCAGGAAGCCTGCTTCTCTCTCTCCCATTTTCCCTGCTTGTGTTCCCTTTCTTGCTGTCTCTCCCTGTCAAATAAATAAATAAAATCTTTTTAAAAAATAATCACTCTATATGGAAGTGGATTAAACACTACAGTCAAAAGACATAGGGTATCATAATCAATTAAAAACAAAGACCCATCTATATGCAGCCCACCAGAGAATCATTTTAGACCTAAAGATACCAGCAGATTGAAAGTGAGGGGATGGAGAACCATCTATCATGGTAATGGGTGTCAAAAGAAAGCAAGAGTAGCCATACTTATATTAGACAAACTAGATTTTAACCCAAAGACTGCAATAAGAGATGAAGAAGGGCACTATATCATAATAAAGGGGAAAATCCAACAAGAAGATCTAACAATTATCAATATTCATGCCCCTAACTTGGGAGAACACAAATATGTAAAACAATTAATAACAAACACCAAGGAACTCTTTGACAATAATACAGTATTAGTAGGGAAATTTATCACCCCACTTGTAGCAATGAAAAAATTATCAAAGCAGAAAACCAACAATGAAAGAGTGGCTTTGAATGACACACTGGACCAGAGAGACTTAATGGATATATTCAGAAGACTTCATCACAAAGCAGCAGAATGCACATTTTTTCCCCCAGTGTGTATTGGGGCATTCTCCAAAACATGCAGCATTCTCCAAAACAGATCACATACTGGGTCACAAATAAGACCTCAACAAGTACAAAAAGATTGAAATCTTATGATGCATCTTTTCCAACCACATTGCTATGAAGCTTATAGTCAACCACAAGAAAAAATTTGGAAAGGCCATAAATACCTGAAGGTTAAAGGACACCATATAAAAGAATGGATGGATTAACCAGGAAATTAGAGAAGAAATTTAAAAATACATGGAAATCAAATTTTGTAAGTTCTTAAAACTGAAGGGACTTAAGCCTAGAACATTAAAAATCAGTAGGCTCGCTCTGGGAGAGCCCAGAGGATGATAAAAAGCTGAGTCCCTGCCCTTAAAGAGATAGTACAACAGCTTGCAGAGATACAGCATAGAAGTAGTGGGTTTGAAAAATGCCTGGAGCAAACAGGAGGGAGAGTAATTTATTAATCTCAGAGTTCACTGAGGGACTTCTCCAGGAACAAAGGAGATGGCAAGTGCAATTTCTGCCCCTACACCCCAGCATAAACACATGGCCACCTTTGGTCACCAGCACTTAGCTATCTTGTTGACACCAAGCCCCACCTACCCCACATAGTTGGGCCTGCCCGAGTCCTGGTACTGCCAGTCCCCACCCTCAGAAGACCATGTATATCTTGCCAACACTGTCTTCCCATTGCTCCTTTGTGGGGCCTCAGTCACTGTGTGGTAGCTGACCACCTCCCAGAAAGGACATTTGCACCTTGTTAAAATTGCACCCCTTGCCCACTCATGCTTTGTGGACTGAACCTGGCCTGCGTCAGTCTCTGCAGTGGCTGCACATTCCCTGTAGAAGAGGACCAGCACCATCGTATTCAAAGTGCATGCCCTGCTTGTTACTTTGAAGAGCAAAGAGGTAGCTGACTTTCCTAACACATGGAAACAGACAGAGTGTTAGGCAAAATGAGGAGACAGAGGAATTTGTCCTCTGTCTTATTCTGTCAAATGAGAAAACAGGATAAAATCATAGCAAGAAACCTAAGCTAAACAGAGAAAAGTAATATGCCTGATAGGGAATTTAAAGTAATGATCATAAAGATACTCACTGGACTTGAGAAAGAGTGGAGCACATCAGTGAGATCCTTAACAAAGAGATAAAAAAAGAACCAATCAGATATGAAGAACACAATAATTGAAGTTAAATATACACTAGATGGAATAAACAGCTGGCTAGAAGAAGCAGGAGAATGAGTCAGCAACCCAGAGAACAGAGTAATGGAAAGTAATCAAGCTGAACAGATGAGAGAGAAAAAAATTATGCAAAATGGGAATAGACTTAGGGAACTCAGTGACTCCATCAAATGTAAAAACATTTGTATTACAGGGATCCCAAAAGAAGAAGAAGAAAGAAAAGAGGGCAGGAAATGTATTTCCTCAAGAAATAACGGCAGAAAACTTCCCAAATTTGGGGAAGAAAACAGAAATTCAGATCGAGGAAGTACAGATATCTCCCAACAAAAGCAACCCAAGGAAGTCCACACCAAGACACATAGTAATTAAAGTGGTAAAAAGCAGGAATAGAGAAAGAATTATAAAAGCAACAAAAGAAAAGACAGTTACATATAAGGGAAACCCTGTATGGGGATTTTTTAGAAGAAACTTTACAGGCTAGAAGAGAATGGCATAATATATTCAAAGTGCTGACAGGAAAAAATCTGAGGCCAAGAATACTCTATTCAGCAAGGTTATCATTTAATAGGAGAGATATAGTTTCCTAGACAAACAAAAGTTAAAAGACTTCATGTCCACTAAACCAGCCCTACAAAAAAATGTTAAAGTAGACTCTGTAAATGGAAAGAAAAGGCTATAAGAAAGAGAAAAATAGGAAGTGCAAAAGCAGTAAAAATAAGGATATCAGTCAAGGGACTCACAGAATAAAAGGAAGTAAACAATGACACCATATACCTAAAATGTGGGGTGGGAAGGAATAAAGAATGTGATTAAACTTAAGTGAACATCAGCTTAAGATTGTTGTATGTAGAAGATGTTATATACATACCTAGTGGTAACCACAAATCAAAAACTAGTAATTGATATGCAAAAAAGTGAAGAGAAAGGAGTCCATGTATATCATTAAAGGCAGCGAACTTAGAGTGAGAGAAAGCAGCAAGGGAAGGAAGAACAGAAAAATCCACAAAAATGAACACAAAACAAGTAATAAAATGGCAATAAATACATACTTATCAGTAATTGCTTTTAATATAAATGGACTAAATGTACCAATCAAAAGATATAGGGTGACAGAATGGATTAAAAACAAAACAAAACAAGACCTTTTTATATGCTGCCTACAAGAAACTCACTTAAGACCCCCACAATACATGCAATTGAAAGTGAAGGGATGGAGAAGAATTTATCATGTAAATGGATGCGAAAAGAAATCCAGGGTAGAAATATTTATATAAGATGAAATTGAAGGATACTATATAATCATTACAGAAACAATTCAAAGAGAAGACATAAAAATTGTTAATATTTATACACCCAACATGGCAGTACCCAAATACATAAAACAGTTAATAACAGACATAAAGAACCTCATTTATAGTAACACATTAATAGTAGTTGACTTTAACACCTCACTTACATTGCTGGACAGATCATCCAGACAGAAAATCAACAAAGAAACAGTGTCTCTGAGTGACACACTAAACCAGAACAATCTAATAGATATATTCAGAAGATTCCATCCTAGGGCACCTGCGTGGCTCAGTTGTTGGGCAACTGCCTTTGGCTCAGGTCATGATCCTGGAGTCCTGGGATCGAGTCCTGCATTGGGCTCCCTCCTCACTGGGGAGTCTGCTTCTCCATCTGACCTCTCTCTCTCTCATTCTCTCTCTCTCTCAAATAAATAAATAACATCTTAAAAAAAAGAAGATTCCATCCTAAAACAGTAGAATACACACTCTTTTCAAGTGCACATGGAACATTCTCCAGAATAGATCACATATTAGTCACAAAACAAGTCTCAACAATTTCAATAAGATCAAAGGTATACCATGCATCTTTTCTGACCACAATGCAATGAAAACAACCACAAGAAAAAATCCAGAAAGAGCACAAATACAAGAAAGTTAAATAATATGCTACTAAACAATACATAGTTCAATCAAGAAATCAAAGAGGAAATAAAAAAATAGATGGAGACAAATGAAAATGAAACCAATAATCCAGAACCTTTGGTATGCAGCAAAAGCAGTTCTAAGAGGGAAGTTAATGGCAATACAAGCCTACCTCAAGAAGCAAGAAAAATGTCAAATAAAAAACCTAAAGGAGCTAGAAAAAGAACAAGTGGAGCCTAAAGCCAGCAGAAGAGGGGACATAATTAAGATTAGAGCAGAAATAAATGATTTATATAAAAACTAAACAATAGAATAGATGGATGGAACCAAGAGCTTGTTCTCTGAAAAGATCAACAAAATTAATAAACTTCTATCCAGACTCATTAAAAAAAAGACAGAAAAGGAAAAGAAAGTACGTCAAAAAATTCACAAATGAAAGAGGAGAAATAACAACCAACACCATAGAAATACAAAGGATTTTAAGACAATATTATGAAAAATTCTATGCCAACAAACTGGACAACCTAGAAGAAATGGATAAATTCCTAGAAACATAAAACATCTACCAAAACTGAATCATGAAGAAATAGAAAATTTGACTAGATTGAATACCAACAATGAGACTGAAACAGTAATCAAAAAACTTCCTATAAACGAAAGTTCCGGACCAGTTGGTTTAACAGATAAATTCTACCAAACATTTAAAGAAGAGTTGATTCCTATTCTTCTCATTGATTTCCAAAACATAGAAGAGGAAGGAAAACCTTCAAATTCATTCTATGAGACTAGGATTACCCTTATTCCAAAACCAGATAAAGACATCACACAAAGAGACCCATAGGAGAATATCCCTGATGAAAACAGATGCAAAAATCCTTAACAAAATATTAGCAAACTGAATCCAACAATACATTAAAAAAATTTGACCATGATCAAGTGGGACTTATTCCTGTGTTTCAATATTCACAAATCAATCGTAATACATTGCATTAATAAGAGAAAGAATAAAAATCATATGATCATTATAATAGCTGCAGAAAAAGTATTTGACAAAGTACAACTTCCATTCATGATAAAAACCCTCAACAAAGTAGGGTTATAGGGAACATACCTCAACATTATAAAGGCCTTATATGAAAACCCATAGAAAGCTTATAGCTTTCTATGAGCTAGCATCATAGTACATTTCCTCTCAGGTCAGGAATAAGACAACAATGTCTATTCTCACCACTGACTGTTGTTCAACATAGTACTGGAAGTCCCAAGTACAGCAATCAGACAAGAGAAAGGAATAAAAGGCATCCAAATTGGTAAGAAAGAAGTAAAGCTTTCACTATTTGCAGATGACCTGATGTTATATATAAAAGCCGGAGGATGTTATATGTTATATATATATATAAAAGCCTGAGGATTCTATAAAAAAAAACTACTAGAACTGATAAATCAATTCAGTAAGGTCATAAGATACAAAATCAATGTACAGAAATCCATTGCATTTCTATATACCAACAATAAAGCAGCAGAAAGAGAAATTAAGAAAGCAATCCCATTTATGATTGCACTAAAAATAGTAAGACACCTAGGAATAGCTTAACCAAAGAGGTTAAAGACATGTACTCTGAAAAATATAACACATTGATGAAAGAAATTGAAGATGAACAAAGAAATGGAGTCATTCCAAATTCATGGATTGGGAGAAGCAATATTTTTAAAATGTCTATACTACCCAAAGCAACATACACATTGAATGCAATCCCTATCAAAATACCGACACCATTGTTTAAAGAACTAGAACATCTTAAAATTTGTATGGAACTACAAAAGACCCTGAATACCAAAGCAATCTTGAAAAAGAAAAACAAAACTGAAGGTATCACAATTCCATACTTCAAGTTATATTACAAAGCTGTAGTCACCAAGACAATATGGAACTGGCACAAAAAAAGGGACACATAGATAAATGGAACAGAATAGAAAGCCCAGAAATAAATCCATAATTATATGGTCAATTAATCTTCGACAACTGAGGCAAGACTATTTGTTGGGAAAAAGACATTTCCTTCAACAAAAGGTGTTGGGAAAACTGGACAGCTACATGCAAAAGAATGAAACTGGACCACTTTCTGACACCATACACAAAAGCAAACTCAGAATGGGTTAAGAATTTATTTGTTTGTTTGTTTGTTTATTTATGGACTGGAGGAGATTATGGATTAAGAATTTAAATGTGAGACCTGAAACCATAAAAATCCTTGATGAAAACACAGGCAATAATTTCTCTGACATTGGTCATAATGATGTCTTTCTAGATGGGAAGGGAATGGTAAGGGAAATAAAACCAAAAATGAACTATTGGGACTACATCAAAATAAAAAGATTCCATACAGCGAAGGAAACAACCAATATTTTAGTATATGTGCTGCCGAAGCAAGCACAGGAAACAACCAATAAAACTAAATGACAACCTATGGAATGGGAGAAGATATTTGCAAATGACTTATCTGATAAAGGGTTAGCATTCAAAATATATAAAGAACTGATATAATCCAACACTCAGAAAACAAATAATCTCATTAAAAATGGCACAAGACATGAAAAGACATTTCCCCAAAGAAGATGTACAGATGTCCAAGAAACCATGAAACAATGCTCAACATCACGCATCATCTAGGAAATGGAAGTCAAAACCATAATATCACCCCCCACCTGTCAGAATGGCTAAAATAAAAAAACACAAGAAACAACGAGTTTTAGTGAGGCTGTGCAGAAACGGGATTGCCCGTATACTTGGTGGGAAGTTGGTACAGCCACTGTGGATAACGGTATGGAGATTCCTCAAAAAATTAAAAACAGAACCATCCTATGATCCAACAATCACAGTATACGGTATTTACCCAAAGACTACAAAAACACTAATCCAAAGGGATACATGCACCCCTATGCTTATTGCAGCATTATTTACAATAGTAAAACTATGGAAAACCTAATTGTCCACCGATAGATGAATGGATAAAAAAGATGTGGTAGGTATAGACAATGGGATATTATTCAGCCAAAGAAAATAATGAAATCTTGCTATTTGCAACAAAATGGGTGGATTTAGAGAGTATAATGTTAAGTGATGTCAGTCAGTCAGAGGAAGACCAAATACCACATGATTTCACTCAGTTGTGAAGTTTAAGAACAAAAGAAATGAACAAGGAATAAAAAAGAGACAAACTAGAAAACAGACTCTTAACTATAGAGAACAAACAGATAGTTACCAGAGGGGAAGTGGGTGGGGGGGATGAGTGAGATAGGAAAAAGGAATTAAGAGTACACATCTCTCTTTTATTTTTTAAAGATTTGTTTATTTATTTAAGAGAGCCAGTCGGGGAGGGGCAGAGGGAGCAGGAGAGAGAGAATCCCAAGCAGACTCCGCACTGAGCACTGAGCGTGATGAGGGGCTCCACCCTCAAGACCCTGAGATCATGATCTGAGGTGAAATCAAGAGTTGGACACTTTAATTGACTGAGCCACCCAGGTGACCCTAAGAGTATACACTGAGCAATATGTGGAATTGTTGAATTATTATATTGTACACCTGAAATGAATATAACATTTTGTTATATGTTAGCTACACTGGAATTAAAATTAAAAAATTTGAAAACCCAACAAACAAAACACACTATATCAGGGAGACCTGATATCTTTATTATTTGAGATTTTTGGTCCTTGTATGTGGTATGTCTCTCCAAGAATTTAGGTCATCTTTGATTTCTTTCATTTGCATTTTGTAATTTTTATCACACAGATCCTGCTCATATTTTGTTAGATTTATACCCGAGGATCTCATTTTCTCTAAAGCAATTATAAGTGATATTGTGGCTTTGTTTTTGGTTTCTATCCATTCCCCATTAGTATATAAAAATGCAATTCATCTTCATGTATTTATCTAGTATCTTGAGAGCAGGCCAAGCTCAATAAGTTGCTTTAGGGGCATTTATTTTGCAGATTTTCCTGGGATTTTCTACGCAGACCATCATGCCATTTGGAAATGGAGTTTTAATTTTTTCCTTCTCAATCAGTATCCCTTTTTTAAGTGCCTTATTACAGTGGCTAGACCTTTCCATGTTGAATAATAATGAGAGCCAAAATTCTTGCCTTGTTCCCAATCTTAGAGGAAAAGCATTCCAGTCTTTCATAATTAATTATGATCTTGGGTGTAGATTTTTTTTTGTAAGCTATTCTTTATAAGGTTGGGGATGATCATTTCTATTCCTACTGTAGTAAGATGTATTTTTTTAAAATCAGGAATATGGCTGTTGAATTTTGTCAAATACTTTTTTGTGCCAACTGATATGATCATATAAGATTTTTCTTCTTTAGGGGGGCGCCTGGGTGGCTCAGTGGGTTAAAGCCTCTGCCTTCAGCTCAGGTCATGATCTCAGGGTCCTGAGATCAAACCTCAAATCAGGCTTTCTGCTCAGCAGGGAGCCTGCTTCCTCCTTTCTCTCTGCCTGCCTCTCTGCCTAGTTGTGATCTCTCTCTCTATGTCAAATAAATAAATAAAATCTTAAAAAAAAAAAGATTTTCTTCTTTAGCCTGTATAGATATGGTGGATTATATTGATTGGTATTAGAATAATGAACCAGTCCTGCATACCTGGAATAAATTAAATTCCACTTCTTCATGATGTATTATTATTTGTATACCTTGTTGGATTTGATACGCTAAAATTTTGTTGAAGGTTTTTGTATCTATATCCATGAGAGATTTGGTCTTTATGTACTGTATTTATCTGACTTTGGTATCACCACACTGGCTGCAAAAAATGATTTGAGAAATATTCCCTTCTTATATTTTATGGATAATTTGTATACAATTGGCATTAATTCTCCTCAAATATTTGGTAAAATACTCCAGTGAAACTACCTGGGCTCAAGGATTTCTCTTGGGGAGGTTTATAGTTACAGATCCAATTTCTTTAGTAGTTTTAAGAATAGTCATGTTATCTACCATGAAAGACTGTGGACTCTGAGCAACAAACTGAGGGTTTTGGAGGGGAGGTGGGGGGAGTTGCATGAGCCTGGTGGTGAGTATTGAGGAGGACACGTATTGCATGGAGCACGGGGTGTGGTGCATGAACAATAATTTTCCAGCCTTTAGAGTGTCTTTTTACTGTTGTCTGTAAAATAATTTCTGAGGTATTTTGTTGCAGTAGAAGGGAGAAGCAGGAAATCGTAAGTTGATATTATCTTGTTATGATGCTGGTGTCTTTAACATTGCCTTTTCAGGAGAGGCTTTGCTGACCACCTTGCTCTGCCATTCTGGAAGTCCCATCCCCAAATCAGTTTAATTGTAAATTTTCTGACAAAAGTCTCATTTATTCCACACTTGTATCCTCTTCTCAAGGGTCCTAGCACAGTCCCATCACAATCCCAATACCCATCAACTATTCCCATGAATTTTAATTGCTATTTAACATCTGTTTTTTAAATGGGGAAAGAAACTAATTATGTTACATAAACATTTTGGGGATCATTTTTTTCCTGTATTCCTGGTCTGTTCTCTAGGTTTACCTTTGTTCTTGCTGAAATTATTCTTCAATAGTTCTTTTAGTGAGGCTGTGTGGAAGTAAACTCTCTTCATTATTTTCTATCTTCAATGACTTTTCTAGCCCTTACTTTTGAAAGATAATATAGATAAGCATAAAGTTTTTAGTTTGATACATATTTCCTCTTACCACCTTGATATTAGGGCATGGTTATTTGAAGACACTGTAAGTTTTGAGTTTTTGGGCAAGTACTTTCCCATGGATAAGATTTTGTGTTCTGGTGTCACAGTCAGTCATTCAAATGTGGACTCATGTTTGTTGGGTAAGTTACTAATCCTGTTTCCTTACAGACAAAATGGGGATAATCATAAGTGAGAGTTACAGAATGCTTATATAAGTCTTCTATGATGTCAAGTGTTTTGCCATTATTACCCTTTTTATTCCTCATGTAGTCATTATTATTTTTTGTCTTTTATAGATGATGGAGCTAAGATCCAGAGCAAACTTGAGGACCATGACATCATGACTCATCTGCATATGAGCTAACCCTCAAATCTGAGTGTCCAGGCTTTACTCTGTGCTTGTAGTGCAATATTACATTCCATGTAGGGTCATTTTGATACTTAAATAAGATAATCATCTAAAGTGCTAACTGTAGTATGTGACTTTTACTTGTGTTTGGTACATTTTATCCCTTATGATTTCTTCCCCCTCGGATGGCCACATCTGAAGCCTTACACTCCCTTAGAAAGTCCTCCCATTCCCCTTGGGTGTCAAGGGAATGCTCATGTATTGGCTGAGGTTGACCAGATGCTTCTCAACTTCTCATTCATCAAGATGCCAACAGGGGGTGCTGGCCTTCATGTAGAGCCCAGGGGAAGCACCACTTCCTCCTCCCAGATCTACTCTCCATGTCATGACATGGAAGCATCTGCATTTAGTCCATATGTCCAAGCATCATAAAACCCCTTTTCAGTAACACCATCAGCTTCTCCATAGGTGCTCAGATCAGTTTATGGGACCACGTTGAGCAGAGATGTCAATCTGTGGTCCCCCATACACCCACCTCCTTCTCTCTTGCTTCTGTCCCTCCCCCAAATTTCCCTTGTCTTCTTATCCCATCATCCCACTCCCAGTCACTCATCTTCTCCATTGCTAGCTTTATTGAATCAAACTTAGTTTCCTGCTTGAGGATAGTGAGAGCCACAGGGCAGAGCTTCAGTAGTTCAAAATAAAAGAGAACAAGGTACCTGAGACCTGAATCAGAGATAAGTCCTGAAAGAGGAAGGGGGAGGCTGAGGCAAGGTGTGCCACCAACCCCAGAACAGAGGGCTCTGTGAAGGCAGAGCCAGAGGAGGGCTACATTGTTCTAGATTGGACAGAGACAGATCTGCCAAGAGGAGAGGTTAGTGTTAGAGAAAGAAATGCTCCCCCAAGTGCCTTTCAAGGCTATTAAGGAGGAGGAGGTCCTGTAGCAGCATCTCTTGGGCTGTTCACTGTGAAATGATAGACATGTGACAAGCACAGTAAGACCCTTACTGCATTTGTTTACTGCAACCGGTGCTGAGCATCAGGAGGTGGCCATACCAGGGGACTGAGAAAGTCGGCTGAACCAGAACTCTTGGTCCTCCCTTAGCGATCAAATAGATACACAACAGACTTGCCCTCAGCTCAGGGCCTCCAGATACAATGAATGATTCAGAGGACATGCCAAATGCCACATGGCTTATGTGCAAAGGGGAGCGCCTAGCACAGCTTGAAAGATCCTGGGTTCCTGGAGTGGCAGGTGCTGACCTGAGACAGGGGTTCCCCCTTGCTGTCACTTCTGAATGGTCTCCTGAAAAAACACAATGCTCTGGCTTCTGCAAGTGTGATTCTCTCCCGGAGGCCTTGGGTTTATTACCTGAGATGCTGTATTCTGGTTTGTCTCTTGTGGCCCTGAGAGGCAGGGCCTGGATCTTTCCTGAAAGATGTGGATATCATTTGTATCCTACATCTTGTAAACCAAGGTGTCCACAGACAAGTGGGTGGATATAGAAAGGTAGATGAGAGCCGGACAAAAGAGGGAAGCCTGGGGACCAGTGCTTATTTCCCCATGAAATCAGTGGAGTCAAAAGAGGTAGGTACCTCTTTCTTTATAATGCAGCTTTCAAAAAAAAAAACACCCCAGAAAACTTTTCCCCTCCATTCCCCCCTGCATTTATCCAATGTTAACAACATTCTCAAATGAATGTATATGTATACACATAAATGGCACACAGAAAAAGTTGGTCACCACCTGCTTTACAAAAAAGGGTTATAAGATATACATTGTCTGCCTCTTAACACACCTAAGAGATCTGCATCAATCAGTTAATCTAGCACATTCCTTTTAAGACCCTAATCCTGAGTGTCACTTTAACCCTAAAGGACCAACCCAAGTCCTGACCTTAAGTCTTAAATTTAAGGCCCTAAGTCCAATCCTAACATTAAGGTCCTCACCAGAACCCTAATCCCCATGCTCTAATCCTACCAACCCCAACAGTGCTAGTCCATGGGGGAGAGAAACTGCAATATACCCCCTCACTATTAGAGGAGCATCAGGATTTTTGCAATAACATCCTTGTATGTGATCTTATTAGTTCTTAGTTATTAGTTCTTCAGATTAGATATCCAGGAATGAGATTGTAAGGCCTAAGGGTAGATATATTCTAATGCTTTGAGACATTGCCAAATTGTTTTCCAAAATGGACTGAAAGATGGTTCCTCCTGTGATGTGATGAGAGGACTCATTTTTTTCTCATCACCAATCAGATATAGGATTTATCACTTCCAAATTCTCCCCATTTGAAATAGCCATTGACCAGGGGAGTTGGTGGGAAAACAGGTTGCACCCATTCATTCCTAAACCTAAAAGGCCTGGAGGTGTCCAGGAACTCCCTCGCTCCCGCCCACCATCCGCATTTGAAGAGGAGAAGCGGACTTGGGAAGAGGTGGCTCTGACCCCCATGTCCAACATTCTCAGAGCATCCCTGTGGGCTGTCCCCCTGGAAATGAGTGAGGCCTTAGAAGATCGTCAGACCAGGACAGGTTGTGGGCGCATTAAGGAAGAGTGACAGTCTCCTGGCCACCCTGGCCAGGGTGCGCTCATTGCCATATACTTCATGATCTCCGCAGTGCGAGCTGGAAATGCCCAGGTCAAGGGGCGCTGTGGACGCATGCTGCTTCTCTGAGTGAGCTCCCCTGTTCCTTAAACACTGGGACAGATCTGTTTCATTGGGGGTGGGAAACCCAAGATGGAAGAATTTGGCAACTAAGAAAGGGAGGCCCAAACAGGCAAGGCTGGGAAGAAACCAAAGGGAGCATGGAAGGGGACTCAGAGAGCACTAAAGGGGATTACAGGAGAGAGGAATCAGTCAGACATGGAAGGAAGGAAGGCAGCTGGAAGGTCGCCCTGGTCCAGCTCCAGCGAGAGCTCCTCTCAGGGCAGGACCTGGGGACGGAGAGGCACCAATCTGGCAGGTGGTTTCCGAGCTCATTTGCATACACATTGACCCATCAGGGTGTTTCCTCTGGGCGCCACCTCTGTGCTAACTGAACTGTATGTAGTTGGGGAATTTCCTGCTATAGTGAAAGCCGAGTTCCCAGTCCAAGGTGCTCTCCCAGAAGTACCCAAGGACCCTAACAGGGCCGTCCCCAGACAGCAATGCTCCTTGCATTAAGGCATAGAGCAAACCCATTTAAAAAACTGTGTGAAAATGTAGAAAAGTGGAGAATTTCTAGAGGAGATGGGGAAACAGGATAAAATGAGGGTGGAAACGCCAATAGGGCAAGGAAAAATTAAAGGCAGTGCTGCCTGCCCCTAGTTCCAGGCGCAGTAACAGGCTCCGGTCTGCTCGGTGGTCTGCTCAGTGGTCGTGCTCTCTAGGGAGAAAGGAAGTCAAGGACAGCAGTGAGTTGGGGGTCTGGAGCAGAGGTGGCCATTTTAGTGCTCACAGCATCCAGGAGGCAGCAGCACTGGGCGTTCTAGGAGGTTGGGCTCAGCTCTAAGGGCAGAAGAGAGCTTGGTTTTGATTTGAACCTCCCTGATGACTAATGATGAACATTTTTTCATGTGTCTGTTAGCCATTTTGTATGTCTTCTTCGGAGAAGTGTCTGTTCATATTTTCTGCCCATTTTTTGATATGATTATCTCTTTTTTTTTTTTTTTTTTTTAAAGATTTTATTTATTTATTTACTAGGAAAGAGGGAGAGTGAAAGAGAGCAGGTCAGAGTGAGAAGCGGACTCCCCATGGAGCTGGGAGCCCGATGTGGGACTCGATCCCGGGACTCCGGGATCATGACCTGAGCCGAAGGCAGTCGCTCAACCAACTGCGCCACCCAGGGGCCCTGATTATCTCTTTTTTGAGTGTTGAGTTTGAGG
>CM052809.1:6022851-6105158 GCA_028533885.1 Nasua narica | reverse complement strand
TTAATATATTGCTTTCCCCTGGCTTTGGGGGTTGAAAGTTTTATGGGGACCCTGTGGTTATAGTCCTTTTGTTCTTTGGCTGGTCTTCTGGGGGAGGGGCCTGCCGCATTATTTTCCAGTCAGTCTTGCTTGGGTTGAGTCCCCCTGCCCCCCAGTCAAGGGGCTGAGCTCTGTGGAAACCGGTTTCTCAGTCTCTTGCTCTCTGAAGGTTTTTGGCCTTTTGTAACCTTTTCACCTTTTCAGGGAGTCCAAGCAATGAATCTGCCCAGAAGCACTCAGACCTCTGAGTTGCATGAAGCCCAAGTCTCTGCTCCCCTCTGTGTGGTTCAGAACACACACTCCCCTCCGCGAAATTTCAGCTCACAGCGCAGCCTGTTCGAGGTGGCGCGCGACCCCAGCCGCCTTTCTACGGCTCCCAAGCGCGGACCCGGGAGGCCTGCGGCGGGCCGGGAAAGTTGCGATCCCAGCTGCCTTTCTGCGGCTCCTCGAGGGGCGCCCCGGGAGGTTAGGCCACTTGCCCGCTTTCTCTCCGCGGCCAGCGGGGATCGCTTAGGCTCTGCAGTGCGCCGCGAATGTCGCGGTGGTACACATACCGGGAAAAAACTGTGGCTCGTGAACCACCGCAGATTCTCAAAAAAAGTGTTTGCAGGTGCGAGCCCGGCCCACCGGTTGTTGCAGAGAGGGGAAATCTGCAGGTTCAGGAATCGCGGACTGGATCCCCCACCAGTTCCACAGCTCCTTCCTGGGAGAGTGGGTCCAAGCGCCAGTGCCCGTGACCACCCCCTTTCACTAGTTACTCCTCCGAACTTTTTGCCCTTTTTAAGTGTTTTTAACGAGCTCTACGTTAATGCTGGTCCCCCGCCACCGGGCACTTTCCTTTGGGGTATTACTGTCCTTGGTTAGCTTCTGGTGGCTCCCTCCCCTTTTATTTATCCTCCGATATCAGCTCGAGTGATCCCACTTTGCTTTTACCTCTCCACTGCTGTCTTTTGCTCTCGGAGAGATCCTGGGGTTAGAAATCTTTCTCCTCAGGGTGATTTCATGGGTGTTCAGCATGTTCTGGTAGATTTCTAGCTCATTTTTGGGGACCGGTTGCTGCAGGATCTCTTACTTCTCCGCCATCTTGCCCCCTCCCCCTCCAACCTCTCATTTTCAATCTGCAGGTGTCTTTAGATCTAAAATGAGCCCTTGTAGGCAGCATATAGATGATTTTTTTAAATATCTTTTGACACCCTATGTCTTTTGATGGGAGCATTTAGTCAATTTACATTCAGAGTAATTACTGATAGATATGTATTTATTGCCATTTTGTTACTCATTTTGTGGTTGTTTCTGGAGATTTTCTATGATCCTTTCTTGTCTTTTTCACTTTTGTTTTTCCTTTCCACTCAAAGTCCCCATTAATATTTCTTGTGTGGCTGGTTAGTGTCATGAACTCCTTTGGTTTTTGTTTGTCTGGGAAACTCTATTCTTTTTTTTTTTTTTTTTTAAAGATTTAAAGAGAGAGATCACAGGTAGGCAGAGAGGCAGGCAGAGAGAGAGAGGGGGAAGCAGGTTCCCCGCTGAGCAGAGAGCCCGATGCGGGGCTCCATCCCAGGACCCTGAGATCATGACCTGAGGTGAAGGCAGAGGCTTTAACCCACTGAGCCACCCAGGCGCCCCAACTCTTTCTATTCTGAATGATAGCCTTGCTGTGTAGAGTATTCTTGGCTGCAGATTTTTCCCATTTCAGCATGCTTAATATCTCTTGCCATTCTCTTCTGGCTGGCCAAGTTTCTGTTGAGAAATCTGGGTCTTCCCTTGTAAATTAAGGACTTCTTTTGTCTTGTTGCTTTTAGGATTTATTTCATTATCACTATAGTTTGCAAGTTTAATTATAATATGTTTTGGTATTGTCCTGGGTTTGTTGATTTTGATGGGAGTTCTCCATGCTTCTTGGACGTGGATGTCTGTTTACTTCCCCAGATTAGGAAAGTTTTCAGCTAGGATTTCCTCAAATCAATTTTCTGGCACCTTTTCCCTCTCTTCTTTTCCTGGGTTTCCTATAATATGAATGTTATTACATTTGATAATGATATGTCACTGAGTTTCCTAAGTTTATTCATGACATGTTCCATAATTCTTTTGTTCGGCTTCCTTATTTTCCATTATTTTATGTTCTGTATCACTTATTCATTCTTTTGTTTCTTCCAGCTTTTTATTCATGCATCAAGCCTGTTTCCAATCTCAGTTATTGCATTTTTCATTTCTGTTTTTTAACTCTTTCATTTCTGTGATAAGTGTGTCCTTGATGTCTTCCATTCTTTTCTCAAGCCCAGTGAGTATACTTATGATTATTACTTTAAATTCTCTTATCAGGCATATTATTTATACCTGTTCCACTTAGATCTCTGGCTGTGTCCTTATCTAGTTCTTTCATTTGGGATGAATTCCTCTGTTTTGGCATTTTGTCTAATTCTCAGCCTTCTCTGTGTTAGAAAAGCTCATTATGTTTCCTGCTCTTAGAATGATGGCTTCCTGAAGAACAGGCCATATAGTGTCCAGGGTTTGGCACTTAAGGAAGGGTCTCTGGTGTGTGCTGAATGTCCTCTGTTGTGTTTTGGCTGCTCTATCCTTTAGGTCCGTTGTCTGCAGAGGATCTCTTTGCCTGAAGTGCACAGTGTTTGGTCCTCGGCCAGAATTTGGTGAGGGTTAGGTGATTTGCCCTGGTCTGCCTGTGGAATGAGACGTGATACCACTCCACCAGAACTGAAGCCCTGCAGAACACTGGTTGGGAGATGTGGTGTGGGCAGGGTTTTGGCTTGTCTTCTGGGCTCTAGAGCCTGTGGATCTAGGACTGTTGAGAGCTTGACTGAGAGGAGAAGTCCCACGAGAGCTCAGGCATGTGGGACTTGGTGTAAGCAGGTTAGGCAGCCAGTATTGGCGCTGCACTGCTTACATCTGGGAGCTCTGTGTTTTTGCTGAGTGGCAGGGGAGGGAAATGGCACCAGCTGGCTCTTTTGTCCCTGGGGAGGAATCTCCTTGATTGTTGCCCCTCTGGGAAGGACTTTGAAATAAGTGAATAATTTCCCCTCTGTGTATCCCAGGTGTTTTTCAGATTGCTGTTTCCACGCTGCCTGTCTCTGGGTTGTTTGCTTGACTTCTCTCCAGGAACAGCTCAGTGGCCTCGGGGTTTTATCCCAGCCATGCCTGCTGACTTTTAAAACTCCAGGCTTTAGGGACGTGGTGTTGCCAAGAGTCTGTGCTGGACTTCTGGGGGAGGGGCCCACTGTGCTGAGCCTTAGACAAGCTTGTCTGAAAAAAGGCAGTCTTGCCAGAAAGTAGGGGGCTGAGCTTGGTGTAAGCCAGTCGGGCAGCCGGAGTCATGCTGAGCTATTTCCAGTAGGTGGCTCTGTGTTTTTGCTGAATGGTTGGGGAGGGAAATGGTGCTTGCTGGCTCTTTCGTCCCCAGGGAGGCATCTCTGTGAAACCTGACTCTCAGGGAGGCACTCCAAGAGAAGGGAACAATCTCCTCCTTGTGTGCCCCAGGCATTCTTCAGATTGTTGTTTCCAGGCCGCCTGCTGAGGTCGGGTGCCTGATAGCAGTGCTCTTAGGGCTGTATCCCAGCAAAGCCAACTGACCTTTAAAACTCCAGTATTTAAGTCCTGGTAGTTGTCAGAACTCATTAGCTCTTCATATTTTCCCAGCCTGTGTCTCTGGGGAAATGTTCTTTGTGCATTCCACTGTGTGCTCCTCTCTCTCTGTTTCTGTCTCTCTCCTCTTTCTCTGCAACTTTGGCTTTCTCCCTATCACAGCACCAGGGATCCATTTCTCCCCTAAGGAGAGGAGGCTCTGCACTTACATTTTTGATGTGGCTACTTCTCTCCCTTTAGTTTGGAATTTCTGTCAGTCTTCTTGATTTCTGGGGTATTTAGAATATTTGATCGTTATCTACTTGTGTTCGAGGGAGGAGAGGAGCTTAGGGTCCTCCTACTCACTCACCATCTTGGCTCCTCCCCTCCATTCTTTTTTTCTTAGAATTGTGGCTATTTGCAATTTTTTGTGGTTCCACACATATTTTAGGATTGTTTCCCAAAAGGATAGCCCTCTTCTACTTCTCCTGGTAGGTATGATGTGGGAAACAGAAGCAGAAGAAAAGTTATTAAGTTTTCTTACTACTTATGTTAGGGTCCATGATCAAAGGAACGAGACTGATACAAAGCGAAGGTCAAGCAGAGCTTTATTTCGTGCCAAGCATCGAGAATCATACCAGCCGGTCAGGGTCGTCTCTATGCAGAGAGCGACCCCGCCTAGTCTTACAGGCTATCTTTTATAGGGTAAAACTGCAAATCGACTGTGAGCTTATCCTTATTGGTCAGAAGCAGTGGGGTCAGGGGGGGTTACATATGTGTTCTTTATTGGTTGGGCGTCTCCACCTGACCTGACTTCAGGAGCAGTGGGGTCAGGGGAGGTGGCATATGTGTCCTTTACTGATTGGATACCCCCACCTGGCCTGACTCTACCTTGTTCTTCTGGGGGACTGTCATCAGGAGCCCACAGATCACATTCCATTGGTGTCCTGGGCTTATCTTTCTAAGTAAGTTCCTCCAGGCTGACTTTGTTCCTTCAAGGCAAGGTCACCTTGTGTTCACAACAAAATGGCTGCTTAGACAAGATGGAATCACTTAGGCTAAGCAGGTCCTAACACTTACAGCCCACTGACAAGTTATTGAAACGGGCAGAGTGACCTTCCTCTTGGAACAGCCTAGACGTTGTTGACACTTTGCTAAGGGCAACAGGCAATCCTAGCCTGAACTCATCCTTCCTTCCTGTAAGCCTACTTTAACATATAAAAATTCTTTAGAAATTTCCTTTATCTCTAAACCCCCAAAAGGTATGTGTTGGCAATCATCCCCCAAGAATATGACCCACTGATATACATCTAAAGGGTCTCATGCCTCAGGTTTTATTAGCAGTAGCTAATGACCTTTTCCCAACAATAGCTAGCCCATTCAAGATCCTGGAAACCTTGCTTCCAAAAGAAAAGAATATTCCTTAGAGATTCACGCAATCCCTCACCCCCCTCCCACCTTGAAAGTATATAGTGGGCCACTTCTCATGACCCCAGTGCAGCTCTTTCTGCCTATGGGTCCTGTCCCCATGCTTTAATAAAACCACCTTTTTGCGCCAAAGACATCTCAGGAATTCTTTTTTGGTCATTGGCTTTGAACCCTATCATCTTTCCTACATTACTCATTACATCGAGTGCCCTCCTTAATGCCCATCATTCAAGTAACCCCATCTCCCTATTCACCTCCCCTCCCCCACCTTCTAATGTACAGATGTGTGGATATCTCCAAGTTCCTGGCATGTTAGACAGATGAATCTTGTTGGGTTATGTATGACTTAGTAGTTATAAATTGAAGAAGAGAGACACAGGAAGCAATTCACACTGCCATAATGCTGTCACTCATCATCCTTATATTTACCCACGTGATGGTCCAGGAGAGACAACCAACACTATGTTTAAAGCCCATTGGCCAAAATTAGTCACATGGCCAGGCTGGCTGCAGGGGGCTTCAGATGTGGTCTCCTGTGTTCCCAGGAAGAAACTCACAGAAGCCAGTGAGTGGTGATTGGAGGTCTGCTAAAGATTAATGCTGGGAGTTCTTTTTTTAAATTTTTAAAAATTTATTTATTTATGAGAGAGTGGGGGAAAGAGGTAGGGTAGAGGGAAAGAATCTCAAGCAGACTTCCCACTGAGCATGGAGCCCCATGTGGGGCTAGATCCCGCAACTCTGAGATCATGACCTGAGCCAAAACCAGAGTCAGAAGCTTAACTGAGGGGCACCTGGGTGGCTCATTGGGTTAAAGCCTCTGCCTTCGGCTCAGGTCATGATCTCGGGGTCCTGGGATTGAGCCCCGCATCGGGCTCTCTGCTCAGTGGGGTGCCTGCTTCCTCCTCTCTCTCTGCCTGCCTCTCTGCCTACTGGTGATCTCTCTCTCTCTGTCAAATAAATAGATAAAAATCTTAAAAAAAAAAAAAAAAGAAGCTTAACTGACTGAGATACCCAGGTGCCCCTGCTGAGAGTTCTTATTGTTGATGTGGTCAGAGGAGGAAAGCTCTGACAGGCATATTTTCTTACCTTCTGCCTCTTTCTCCAACATGCTTGGACAAAGGCCAGAATTAGGCCTGTAATCAAGACATTATCAGAAATATCATTTCAGGGATGGCAGATTCAAAATTTTTATCTGAAAGAGGTGTTCAGTCACACCAAGCATACCGGTCTGAGTTGGGATAAAGTGAGTTGCTTAGCCAGTGCTGAGGGCATTGTCCACAGGGTGGGACCTTGGTCACAGGCCAAGGAGGTCAGGACTCTGGGCACAGTATTCAGGAACCAAGGTCTAACAGAGTGCTAAGCTACTGGGTATTCGCAGACACTGTGCTGGATGGAGATAATAAGAAGAGATGCTGTAAGATAACGGGACGATGTAGGCTATGGCCAAAGTGGGCTGGTCAGATACAATGCTTTGTCTGGGAGATCAGCAGGCCTTTTGCTGGTAGCTAAAAGTGGTGACAAGACATGAATCTGTGTGCTGATGATGAGTCAGCACTGGGAGACTGGTCCTGCACCATTTTGAGCTCTGTCTTCAAAATATAGAGAGGCCATGTTTGAAGCAAGAAGTCCTGTCAGGTTTGAAGCAAGAAGTCCTGGATTCAAAGGGCTCTGGTAAGTCACCCATCTCCCCAGTCTTTATGTCTCCAGACACCCTCCTCAGTGCCCTCAGCCCCCCAGATGACTCCACCTTTGGCCAAAGCCACACTACCCCATCATTGGAGTGTAGGTGGGATACTCCATGATGCTCAAGTTGGGATCAACATGGACTGGGAGCTAAGCACCTGGGTTCCAGGTAGGGCTTCTCACTCTCTACTCAGTCTCCCCACCTGAGTTACAACCAGGGGATGGCAGATCCAAGCTTCTTCAGACACCATCTGATATTGCAAGGGGCACCTGAGTCTTCATGGGCTGTCCTTTTCAACCTTTGAAGCTTAGCATTTTTATTTGTAATAAGAATAGTAATACCCCTTTTGGTAAAGTGTTGTTAGGAGAATAAGATGGATAAAACACACAAAAAGCACCATGTTACATGTCAGTTATATTTCAATAAAAATAAATGAAAATAAATGGGTTAATAAAAAATGAGGAATATTCTGAAAAAGTAGATAAATTGAAGGAAATGTTTTATTTTAATGTTTATTAATCACAAAATATTTCAGACTGACAAAAGTTATAAGGAGGAAACACCTGTGATGGTTAATTTTATGTATCAACTTGAGTGGGCTTAGGGATGCCCAGATATCTGGTTAAATATTATTTCTGGGTGTGTCCATGACGGCATTCCTGGAAGATATTAGCATTTGAACTGGTTGGCTGAGTAAAGTTGATGGCCCTCCCCAGTGTAGGTGGATATCATCCAATATACTGAGAGCCTTAATAGAACAAAAAGGTGGAAAAAGATTGAATTTGCTCTGCATATGACTGAAATCATATAGTATTTGTCTTTCTCTGACTGATTTATTTCCCTTGCATAATATTCTCTAGCTCCATCCACATCATTGCAAATGGCAAGATTTCATTCCTTTTCATGATTATATAGATATATACCACATCTTCTTTATCCATTCATCAGTTGATGGACACTTAATTTGGCTATTGCTGATAATGCTGCTATAAACATTGGGGTACGTGTGTCCCTTTGAATTAGAATTTTTGTATCCTTTGGGTAAATACCTAGTAGTACAACTGCTAAATCATAGGGTAGTTTTATCATGTTTAGTTTGGTGATAGCCTTTTTCCATATTTTACAAAAGTATAATTTATACATTAAATTTTATAAATATGTTGTATTATATGTATTCTTTTTTGACTATTGTTTTATGCTTTGAAAAAGTTAATAGATTGCTTCTATGTTGATTCTTAGAATGTTATTCTAGTAAAATAGGGGTCATAAATAAACTCAAAGCATTTCCAATAACTTGTTCTTTTTTTTCCTTATAATTATTGCAAGGATTCTTTAGGTGCAGAAAAAACCTATCCCTTCAAAAGGGGAATTCTGATTTTTGAATAGGCATTGGTGGAGACCCTACTTTCAGTTATGATCAGCAAGTTTTTGATAATCAAGCAGTTTTGATCACCTGTCCAAGGGCAGTTGTTTGGGTAGCAAGATGAGAGAAAACCAGTGATATTCCCTCGTCTCAGGCTTTTCTTTGCTGGACTACCTTGTGCTGCCTGTAAGAGAGTATTGACATGTAGACACTGATCTAAATCATGAAGAATACACATAGGAAACCTCAGGAATATGGCATATAGGAATGCCATTACATGGTCAGGTCCAAACTACTTGATTTTACAAGTACTGTGATACCCAGGACCAATATTAGTGGTGCTGCTATAGTTAATGTTGTTTTAATCATCTTGATTAAATCAATCATAGATCTGCATGTTGATGATCCAGAAGGAAAGGGAAGAGAGCAGAATCCATGTTAAGATTTTCAGTTTGAGCTATGCCCACTTACATACAGTTCCTGGGACTGATAGCAATGGCCTAAAAGGTACTTAGAAAATAAGTTGTTCACAGAAAAAGACCCCAGGAAATGGAAAGAATATGACAACTTCACAACCAAAATTATTAAAAATGTATCTAATTTTGAAGACTGACATTCTTTCTGTCATGACAAATGTCATGACATTTGTCTCTCTGACAAAGTTATGTGTGAGATCATGTCTGCAAGCCTCCTTTGTATGGCTGACTTACAAAAGTTTATATGTATAACAAGAAGTGCAGGGATGTCTGGGTGGCTCAGTGGGTTAAAGCCTCTGCCTTCGGCTCAGGTCATGATCTCAGGGTCCTGGGGTCGAGCCCCACATCGGGCTCTCTGCTCAGCAGGGAGCCTGCTTCCTCCTCTCTCTCTCTACCTGCCTCTCTGCCTACTTGTGATCTCTCTCTCTCTCTGTCAAATAAAATAAATAAAATCTTTTTTTTTAAAAAGAAGAAGTGCAATGAGTTCCTCAGGAACCCAAGGCCAATTTTAGAGATGGAGAAAAATCTTCAAAATAATATCCATTGAAAACATTGTCCTCATGGCTTCCTTGGATCTTTAGAATGCAGTGAGCACAACCTAAAAAGTCATACAAATATATTTTAAGATGAGAAGTTAGAAGTGGCTAAGCCTTGGGCAAAGAAAATCAAACCTGGTGCTTCATTTTCATGTATAGAAATGCAAGATTTCTGTACATTGACTTTGTATTCTACAACTCTACCAAATTTGTTTATCAATTCTAGCAGTTTGTTTGTTTTTTGGTGCAGTCTATTGGGTTTTCTATATAGACTATCATGTCATCTGCAGACAGTAAAAGTTTTACTTCTTCCTTGCTCATTTGGATGCCTTTTATTTCTTTTTATTGTCTGATTTCTGATGCTAGGACTTCCAGTTCTAGTTAACATAACAATGGTGAGGCTGTCCTGTTTGTGACCATAGAGGAAAAGCTCTCAGTTTTTCCCAATTGAGGATGATATTAGCTGTGGTATTTTTGTATATGGCCTTTATTTTATTGAGGTATGTTCCCTCTATCCCTACTTTGCTCAGGGTTTTTGTTAAGAATGGATGCTCTGCTTTGTCAAATGCTTTGTCTGTACCTATTGAAATGATAATAAAGTTCTTACCCTTTCTTTTTTAAGTTTTTTATTTTTTATTTATTTTATTTTTATTTTGTTTTTTATTTATTTACTTGACAGAGAGGAGAGAGATCACAAGTAGGCAGAGAGGCAGGCAGAGAGAGGGGAAAGCAGGCTCCCTGCTGAGCAGAGAGCCCAATGTGGGGCTTGGTCCCAGGACCGTGAGATCATGACCTGAGCCGAAGGCAGAGGCTTTAACCCATTGAGCCACCCAGGTGCCCCTCTTTTTTAAGTTTTTATTTAAATTCTTGTGTGTTAACATGTAGTTAGTTCAGGTGTACAATTTAGTGATTCAACACGTCCATACAACACAAGTTGCTTATCACAATAAGTGAATTCCTTAATCCTTATCAACTATTTAACCCATCTCCTGACCCACCTCCCTTCTGGTAACTATCAGTTTGTTCTCTGTAAGTAAGAGTCTGTTTTTTTTGTTTGCTTCTCTCATTTTCTCCCTTTACTCATTTGTTTTGTTTCTTAAATTCCACATATGAGTGAAACCATATGGTATTTGTCTTTCTCTGGCTGACTTATTTCACTTAGCATAATACTCTCTAGATCAACCCACATCATGGCAAATGTCAAGATTTCATTCATTTTTAATGGCTTAGTAATATTCCATTGTATATATATTTCCACCACATCTTCTTTATCCATTCATCAGTCAATGGACGCTTAGGCTATTTCCATAGTCTGGCTACTGTGGATAATGCTGCTATAAACATTGGGGTGCATGTATCCCTTTAAATTAGTATTTTTGTATTCTTTGGGTAAATATTTAGTAGTACAATTTCTAGAGCATAAGGTAGTTCTATTTTTAACTTTTCAAGAGACCTCCATAATGTTTTCCAGAGTGACTGCACCAGTTTGCATTCCCAGCACAGGGCAAGAAGGGTTCCTTTTTCTCCATATCCTTGCCAACACCTGATGTTTCTTGTGCTGTTGATTTGGAAAACTGTCTATTCATATCTTTTGCACATTTTTAAATTGGATTATTCATTCCGGGGGATTGGATTTTGTAATTTTTTAAAATATATTTTGGATACTAACCCTTTATCAGATATGACACTTGTAAAAATCTTTGCCCATTCCATAGGTTGCTTTTTAGTTTTGTTGATTGTTTCTTTTGCTGTGGAGAAGCTTTTTATTTTGATGACATTGCAACAGTTTATTTTTGCTTTTGTTTCCCTTGTCTCAAGAGACATATATATAAAAAAGTCACTATGGCTAATGTCAGAGAAGTTACTGCCTGTTTTATTTTCTAGGATTTTTGTATTTTCAGGCCTCACGTTTAGATCTTTGATCAACTTTGAATTTATTTTTGTGTATCATGTCAGAAAGTGGTCCAATTTCATTCTATTGCACGTTGTTGCCCAGTTTTCCCAATACCATTTGTTGAAGAGACATTTTCCCCCCACTGGATATTCTTTCCTCCTTTGTTGAGGATTATTTGACCATATAGTTGTGGGTTCATTTTTGGGTTTTCTATTTGATTCCATTGATCTATGTGTCTATTTTGGTGCCAGTGCCATACTGTTTTGATCACTATAGCTTTGTAACATAACTTGAAGTCTGGATTTGTAATGCTTCCAGCTTTGCTTTTTTTTTTTTTCTGGATTGCTTTAGCTACTAGGGTCTTTTGGGGTTCCATACAAATTTTAAGGTTGTTTGTTCTAGCTCTGTAAAATATGTTGTTGTTATTTTGATAGGGACTGCATAAAATCTGTAGATTGTTTTGGGCAGTTGAGATTTTAACAGATGCAAAAAAAAAAGCATTTGACAAAGTATGACATCCATTCATGATAAAAGTCTTCAACAAATTTCAACATAATAAAGGCCATCTAGGAAAAGCACCCAGTAACATCAAACTCCATGGGGAAAAACTGAAAGCTTTTTCTCTATGGTCAGAAAAAAGACAGGGATGCCCACTCTCACCATTGTTATTTAACATAATATTGGAAGTTCTAGCCTCAGAAACCAGACAACACAAAGAGATAAAAGGTATCCAAAATGGCAAGGGAAAAGTAAAACTTTCACTATTCCCAGATGACATGATACTCTATATAGAAAACCTGAAAAATTCCACCAAAAAATTGCTAGAAATGATACACAAATTTAGTAAAGTCACAGGATACAAAATCAGCATACAGAAGTCTCTTGCCTTTCTATAAACCAATAATGAAGTAGTAGAAATTAAGGAATCAATCTCATTTATAATTACACCAAAAGCAATAAGATACTTCTAAATAAACTTAACCAAAGAGGTGAAAAACGTACTCTAAAAACTATAAAACACTGATGAAAAAAATTGAAGAAGATACAAAGAAATGGAAAAATATTGCATGCTCATGAAGAACATTTTTTTTGTCATTTTAAAATATATTGGTATAAAATCGTATATTTCTTTTTTTAAATTAACATATAATGTATTATTTGTTTCAAGGGTACTGGTCTTACAGGTCTGTGATTCATTAGTCTTACACAATTCATGGCACTCACCATAGCGCATACCCTCCCCAATGTCCATCACCCAGCCACTCCAGCCCTCCCTGCTCACCCTCCAGCAACCCTCAGTTTGTTTCCTGAGATTGAGTCTCTTATGGTTTGTCTGAAGAACAAGCATTGTTAAAATGCCTATTTTACCCAAAGCAATCTACACATTTAATGCAATTAGCATCTTTTTTTTAATAGGACAAAAATTTTAATTCATTTTTTTATGTGTAGGTTTTCCAAATTCTGTACCATTTTGTGTTAGTAAGTAGTACAATTAAAGGGCTTTCTATGGTCAAGTATTGTTGAGAAGCTTCAAGTAAGGTGAAGTTATAGATGTTTACTGAATCAGTTGGAATAACTAAGTTGTTTAAGGTTATAACAATCAAAATAAGGTGTTTTGCAAATGCAGAGAACATAGTTTATTTTATTCTCTAAAAATTTCTGTTAATTACCTTTGACCATCATAGTTCAATATGCTTTGGGTAAACTAGTTAAAACCAGATCAACTGGATTTTCCCATTCCTAGGTTTGAAACTAAGATTTTTTTAACAACATGGATGGACCTAGATAGTGTAAGTGAAATAAGTCAGTCAGAGAAAGGTGAATACCATATATTTTCCCTCATATGTGGAATTTTAAAAAGAAAAGAAATGAACAAACAAACAAAAAAAGGACAAAAAAAAAATCAGACTCTTAAAGTAAGCCCCTTCTCTTTAACAAATACAGAACTGAAAATTTGATTCCTGAGGTACCATAGAAATGACAAACATTATTCTTGTTTGGTTACTTTCTACTTAGCTTCTTAGTCTGTTTCCTTAAACATTGTAAGAACTGATTGATTCCTTAGGAGAAATATGAGTTACTTTCCATGGCCTTCCTGCTCTTTGGGACCTCATCACTCCAAACCTGAATTTCTTAGGAGCTTGACCTCCAATTTGTCTCTTGGGTCCCATGAGGTCACCAAAAGCTCTCCTGGCTTCTCTATTCCTTGGAAAAATGCATCCCTATTTTTTGTCTCATGTCAATGGTTGGCATAATTCCCATGGGGAAAATTTTCTCATAAATTATTAGATCACAACCATGCAGTTTTTTCTACTCTATGATCTTGGTTTTTCAAATCCTGGTCATGAACAGTTTCCTCAAAAATTTGTTTTGTTTCCCTTAAATTTTTGCTTTCCTGGGTTGCAGTATTGTTCTTCTAAAATTTCCTTTATCACAGCTAGAAGCAGAAATCTGTGTTAATTATTTCTGACAAACAAATACTTATTCTATTTTATCTATTTTGTTATTTTTCAGTTCTTTACTTCCTTTCTAACAAATTTTTTTTCTAAAATTACATAGTTTTAGTTTTGAGGTAACTCATTGAGGCTTATGATCTATATTGATATCTTATTAATTCATGCTTAACAAAGAACTCCATAGATGAGATTATGTGGACTTTGGCTAATATGTTAATTAAAATTTTTAGGAGAACCCAGAGATGAAGTATTAGTCTAAAAAATATTCTGGATGATGGCTATAATATAAATTCCCCAAGAGGCAAAGGGACTTTCTATCTGCCCAACATATTTATTGAACATATTCCAGTCCCAGCAACTTCCTCTGAGCAGAGATCAAACCAAAGCATCTGTATTTATTTTTATTTTCCCCTTGTTTTTCTTGTTTTGGGTTATCAACATGCTAAAAAATCCCAGACATACAAAAATGGATATAAACATCTCCTGTTGGGTATAGTTATCTAGGAAATATTATACACCAGCAAGGTATAATGTTCAATCATGAAAAGCATAGTTATTTGTAATTTCCTCTGTGTTCTTCATGGTCTGGACCAGTGTCTGTAGGATGATTTTTTTGTACAAACACTGGAAGAAAATTTAAGACATGAGTAAGAGCAAGCAAACACTGATACCCTCCTCAAAGAAGACAGCCTCACAAACTATCCTCTGCCTGGTGGCATTTTTTTCTTTTTTAATTTCTTTAGGCAATTCTTTCTTCATTGAACTCTTGGTATTTACACAAGAATCTTACTTGGCAGAAATCAACAAGACAGTAAACAACAACTGTTGGAGAGGATGTGGCGAAAGGGGAATCCTCTTACACTGTTGGTGGGAATGCAAGTTGGTGCAGCCCCTTTGGAAAACAGTGTGGAGATTCCTCAAGAAATTAAGAATAGAGCTACCCTATGACCCTGCAATTGCACTACTAGGTATTTACCCCAAAGAGGCAGATGCAGTACAATGAAGGGCCACAGGTACCCCAATGTTCATAGCAGCAGTGGCCACAATCGCCAAACTGTGGAAAGAGCCAAGATGCCCTTCAACAGATGAATGGATAAAGAAAATATGGTCCATATATACAATGGAATATTATGCCTCCATCAGAAAGGATGAATAGCCAACTTTTGTATCAACATGGACGGGACTGGAAGAGATTATGCAGAGTGAAATAAGTCAAGCAGAGAGAGTCAATTATCTTATGGTCTCATGTGTGGAGCATAAGGAAACATGGAGGACATTGTGAGAAGGAAGGGAAGGGTGAATGGGGGGAAATCAGAGGGGGCGATTATCCATGAGAGACTGTGGATTCTCAGCAACAAACTGAGGGTTTTGGAGGGGCAGGGATGGAGGGTTGGGTGAGCCTAGTGGTGGGTATTGAGGAGGTGATGTATTGCATGGAGCACTGGGTGTGGTGCATGAACAATGAATCTTATAACACTGAAAAAATAAAATAAAAATATTTTGGGGAAAAAAAAGAATCTTACTTGGCAGGGCATCAGCATCTTCTCTGCAGTTACCTAACCCACTGTCTTTGATGCTGATCCACAATAACAGCAGAATTCCCAAATTCTGACCTGCTCTTACTCAGATTAGAACCTCTTAGCTTATAAAGCAATTTTGGATGCCACCACCCCCAGAGTTTTTGTTGCATCTGAAGATCCCATGAGGAGAAGACTTCCATTTCAAGGTGAGAGTCTGCTTTGAGAATTTAATGTAGACTGACTTCTTTTACTTAAAAAATATGAACTTAAGTTTCATCCTTTTCTTTGCATGGCTTGTTAGCTCTCTAAAAAAATTGCTGAATAGTATTCTACTGTATGGATGTACCACTTTATTTATCATTCACCTACTGAAGGATATCTTGTGCACTTCTCATTTTGGATGGTTGTCAATAAAGCTGGTAGCAACAGGGACACATGGGTGGCTTAGTCAGTTAAGCAATTGCCTTTGTCTCAGGTCATGATCCCGGGGTCCTGGGATTGAGTCCCACATTAGGCTCCTTGCTCAGTGGGGAGCCTCCTTCTCCCTCTGTCTGATGCTCCTCCTGCTTGTGTTCTCTCTCTCTCTGTCAAATGAATAAATAAAATTAAAAAAAAATAAAGTTGGTATTAATCACATTCAGGTTTTTGTGTGGGCATAAAGTTTGAAACCAATCAGGTAAATACCTAGTACTATGATTGCTAGGTCATATATTAAGGCAATGTTCAGTTTTAAACTGAAAATACTAATTGACTCCACCTGAATTTTTAAAAACTAGATGTCTACATAGTGAGTGAATACTATCTCCCTAACTCAATCCAGAGGAGGTTACTGTATGGTAAGGAAGAGTATGCTAATTTTTATTGAATAAATTGAAGGATGTAACAGAAAACATTTTGTAGTCTAGCTTTATTTTATTGTTTCTTCTCCAAACTATCTTATTTGTGTAAATTCAGCCAAAAATCACTGCTATAAATACCATATGTGTAAGTAGTAGTAAAAAAATTACAAGCTATGAACATTGGGGTATATATGGTCCTTCTTTTCACTACATCTGTATTTTTGGGGTAAATACCCAGTAGTGTAATTGCAGGGTCATAGGGTAGCTCTGTTTTTAATTTCTTAAGGAATCTCCACACTGTTTTACAAAGTGTTGGGGGAAATTGGAGGGGGAGATGAAACATGAGAGACTGTGAACTCTGAGAAACAAACTGAGGGTTTTGGAGGGGAGAGAGGTGAGAGGTTAGGTGAGCCTGGTGGTGGGTATTAAGAAAGGCACATATTGCATGGAGCACTGTGTGTAGTGCATAAACAATGAATCTTGGAACACTGAAAAAATAAAAATGACAAGGTATTACAAATAGGAAGTCTGCCTCATTTGATTTTTGGTTCTTCCTTTTCTTCTGTTCCCCAACAGTGTCTAGTTTATTTATTATTTTTTCTATTCAGACTAATAAAATGCTGGGGACTGTATAAATACCGCTAAGCATTTAATAACACATTTATTAACTTAGATATTTTTAAACTTCAGAGGAGATGTGGAGAAAAAGGCTTTAGTGCCTCAGTAAGTTCATCCTCCTTGCTACTTATTCCTTCTCCCCAAGGCCCCTCACCATTTCACAATAATTGATCACTTAGGGGCTCTTCCTTCAGAGACCTTTTGCAGAGTAAACAAGTGAAGGTGGCAGTGGATGTGAAACATGGGGGTCATCACACTTCTCAAAGCTCCCTGGATACTTACTATAAAAGTTGCCTGCACCTACAGACTAAGTCTTTTGGATGGGAAGAAAGAACTCCCAGCCACCAGGTTAAGTCAACATCTTCTGGGTCTTTGGGCACAATGGACAGGCTTTCAGCTGACAGGTGCCAGAAACCAATTTAACTTATAGAAACCTAGGTGTACTAGATATACATTACCCTTGATCCACTACAAAAAAAATTTTTTTTTAAGACTCAGGATAATGTCTTTGCCCCACTCCTGGGAGAGAAATGAGAAGAGGATGAGGACATGATTTGGGTGCATATAATCATTTCTGAGAGTGGGCCAAAGCCAAATAGTTTGTGGGCTCAAGCAGAAAAGAGTAATAGGAAGAGAAGCAAAGGGAGGTGCTGGCAGTTTTTGCCAAATCCCACTTTGTGTCCTTGGTCCTAACATGTTGTTGTGGCAGATAAGTTTTACTCAGTCTGAAGGCTTAATAGCCTTGGCAAGGAGAAAACTCAGTTCTGCATCTTGCTGCTTTGGCAGTTACTTTGGTTATAGTAGGGAGATGAGACCTGTGTGTCTGAGAGAGCCCTAGCATAGCTTCTCTTCTCTACCAGTATTCAGATTTCTCACCCACACTAGGACTTTCTGTGGATGATAAAGAGTGTGACAAGAACATGACTTTTAACACGTCAGACTGAAAATCGTGTGTGAAGGTGAGTCTTGTTTCTTTAACTTCAATCTCTCTGGATGCAGAGTTGTAGCTGGGAGGGACTGAAAAGCCAAGACATAGTTCTCATGAATGCCCAAATTAGACTTTCCACATTGGCATAAAACTGGGTCATTAATGCCTTTAAGATTCTAAGAAGTGCTTTTTTTTTTTTTTTGAATTAAAAAGACAATTCGTATAAAGATGACACCTGGATAGAACCCTTGATCTTTCCTCCCCTCTTTTTACAATCCTGAGTGGTCAGGATTGGCAATGGTTTTGTTGAAGAACTGGCAGTTCCCCCTCTTCCCCTCACTCTTCACTCCGTAAGCATTTACCAAGTGCCCCGCGCTGGGAGCGATAACTACAAAAGGATTATATGCATAGCCACCTACAATAATAAGGCACTATTGTATGATAGTTTAGTGATCATGAACTTTGGAACCAGCTAACAGTTTAATTTTCATGTATATAATCTTTTATAATTTTCAAGATAATTCTATGACAAAATATGATATTGTTATTTTTTAAACCGAGACCCACAAAGGTTAAAGACCTTCCCAAGTTTACGTATGTAATAAATGGTTGAGCCAGGCAGAGTCCTCTTGATTTCATGTTTAATACTGTAGACCCTACATTATAGCCTTTTCAAGTTCTCTGAGTCAATTCAAACAAGAATCACTTGGTGAACTCATCTATCATTGAGTATGATGAGTTTAATATCCTTCGTTCTTTATTAGATTTTAGCAAACCTGTACAACTCCCTGATGAAGTCATTCCTCTTATTCCAATTAATCCTTTTCTCTTCACCATTACCACTCTCCTTTTGTGTCCTTATTCTCCCCATGGAGAATCTGAACAGTTTTCTACAAGAAAGATGTTGGGGGGTAGTTCATTTTGTGGTTCAATTATTATGATAGAAAAAAGTAATAAAGGGCTGTCAGATTATTTTTATTATAGCTGGCTTTTGAAATATTTAAAGACGTCAAAGGAGTCAAAATAAATGAAGAATTGAGTTTTCTCCACTCGTACATGGGGTTTTGTCTCATGTTTCTGTTTGCCAAGTTCATATTACTCAGATGTATAATATATGCGAAGCCCACTTCCAGGAAGAACATGAAATAATTTACAATCAAATGCATATAAAACGGCAGAGTCTTCACAGGGCCTGGAGTTGATGGAACCATAGAGTCACATGATGGCAAGACCTTGGTTCGGCAATGGATGTATAGAGTTCAATCTCAAATGGCCAAACACAGTAGATGGGGTAAGGTGGGTGTGTGAGGCAGGGTAGGGTGGGGAGATAGACAGTAGCGAAGACTGGGAACTGGAAAAGAATGTCTGCTTAAAGTTTACCCCCAACAAATTAGCATTTTAGATGAATATTAGCTTGGTGCTACTAGTCATCAATTTTTAAACGATTTACTAGAAATTATAATTAAAAAATAAAATCCCCCAATTTTAAATGTTTTATGTGAGTCAAACAAAATATGAGTTTCCAGTTTTGGTTCAAAGGTCACACATATGATATATTTGGAGAGTTATTAACTGACTATATACTTGTCACTTACCAGACATTTGACAACGGATGAAGATTTAATAATGAACACAACTCATAGAGATTTAATAATGAACAAAAGAGACACTCCTGTTTTTCCATCATCACATCTCTGACTTCTGTCCCCAGGATGTCTGAGAACCCAATTTTTCACTTAAAAATTGGCTCTCCCATTACCTCCTGTGTGTATCCCCCTTGCTTCTGTTCAATCCCAAATTACTCCCAAGGAATTTTCCTTCCTCTGTCTCCTCACCTTCTTGTTTTAATTCGCCTTGTGAGTTTTTAAATTTGAGCATAATTTAGTAAAAAAGTATTCACTCTTACAGAATGTAAAACCTTTGCTGTTAAATTTGTTTAACCATTAGTTGTGATGAAGCAAACTGATTGTGGACACAAAGAGCATTGTATACACACCAGTGCCCCACCCTTACCATCTCAATATACTCAGTCCAAAGGCATGAAGAGTGCCGTTAATAACTTGGATACCAATAGAGAGATAAGATATTGTTGCAAAGAAGGAGGCGAGTATCTTTTTAAGAAAAAGTCTTTCTTAATTCAATACGAGTAGTGAAGGGAAAAATACAATTTGAAAGACCTGAATATCTCAAAACTTACTGAAGTCAGTGCATATCTATCTCTAAGGCAATCCTATGAAGTATTTCTGTTTAACAGAAGAGGGACAACTGGAAAAGTCACAGAAAGAATCAAGGTGGAAGTTTTTAATGACATAGATGGAGATAACCTTTTGCTTCACTTTCTAATTTCTCCTTTACCTTCTATTCAAATAGAGTGAATTTGTTATCTAATTTGTGGTTTCTTAATATCTTTATTTATAATTCCTATTTAAAATAAGTGTTTAAATTACTTTACCTTCTAGCTCATTTAGTTGAGATCTGTTGCCTTGCTATCATTCGATTTTCACAAAGGTATTGACAGAAGCTACTCCAAAAAAGTGGATGTCCCACAAAATTTTGTCCCACAAAACCGAGTGTTCCACTGCCTCCAGCACATAAGAATAAAATGAATCTTGCTGCCTTATACTTGACTCAAATGTTAAAAAGGGTGTGAAAGGTATAATCATATGTAGAATTTATAAGAAAATGATTTTTTAAGTGATTTTATGATTCTCAGACTAGTCATCCAGAGTAGTTTCATCCCCATGAAAAATAAGTCAGGAGAGTAGAAAGAAGGGGTGGTCTGTGTGCCTCAGTTAGTTAGTTAAGCATCTGCCTTTGGCTCAGGCCATGATCTCAGGGTCCTGGGATCAAGCCCTGCATTGGGCACCCTGCACAGCAGGGAGTCTGCTTTTCCCTCTCTATCTGCCCCTTGCCCCATTTGTGCTCTCTCTCAAATAAATAAATTTTAAGGAGAGTGGGGAATTGGAGAGAGAATTTATGAAGATTCATTTGGAATGAGCAGTAGTCTTGACTCTGAAACCATCCCCTTCAAACAGGAAAGGGTGTTTTGAAGTACCTGCCCCATCACATCAATAGATGTACAGGTGGGAGACTTGGGGATTTCAGTAAGTGTATATTTTAGTCGGGAGGGAACAGAGTGAACTGAGTCAGAAATTCTGGGGGATGAGAAAAGAGCCAACAGCTACTACAGTGGCAGATTAAAGAAAGTCTTGGCTGCTGCAATGGTTTTTAGACAAATGATGAAAGGGACCTTCCTCTGTGTTGGAGGAGGCCCACAAGAGAAGGGAGAGCTAGCACAGGGTTGTCCTAAGTCTAATCCAATAGGGCCATCGAAGGGACAAAGGATCAAATAGCATGATGCTGGGAGAGAATGCTGGATCTCCAGAGGCTACAAAAGTTGATGTAAGCTTCATAGGAGGAGATGCACCAGCTCAGGCTGGGGAACTACCAGCCTGTTGTCCCAGGAAAGAGGCTTCTAAGAACCTGAACTTTTCCCATGAGAGAAGAGTCAGCTCTTTAAACACCTCCCAGGCTCAGATTGGGAGAGTAAGAAATGTTTTGTAACTCTTTCCCTTCCCAAACAGGAGGACCCTATGGCCACTGGTGACATGCTGTCAGGGAAGGGGGCAGGGAGAGAGAGAAGCTGCCCGGCCGGATCCCTTCCCTCAATCACAAGGGGTCACCAGGAAGGAGTTCTACCTGGGGAGAGGACAAGACTAAATGTTAAATAAGATTATGAGTTTTTAGTATTCGTGGAATCAGGCTTTCAAATTAGTGAATTTAGATGCTGTTTATGTTTATAACTGAAATTGGTTGTGATAAATTTATTACTATGGAGGTCATACACCTGCAGAAGTTTTCATCCAATTGCAGGGGGAAATAAGATAGGACAATAAGAAACAAAAATGTAGAATTTAGGTCACATCTAAGGACCATGCTTGTCTCTTAAATCCATTATGTGTATTAATTACTCACTTATTATTCTTAAATCCCACTGCAGAGGGTGTGGGATCTCCTGCAGTCATAGGACTGAAGAGGAGATGGAAACAGCTAATGACAGCACAGGTGGGGATTTCATCTTAGTGGGCTTCTCTGAGCGGCCTGAGTTAGAGCTGATTCTCTCCCTCTTTGTCCTGACATTCTACACAATAACCCTTGTGGGCAACGTGGCCATCATCCTGCTTTCCATCCTGGACACTGGACTCCACACACCCATGTACTTCTTCCTTAGAAACCTCTCTGTTCTTGACCTCTGCTTCACCACCAGCATTGTGCCCCAGATGTTGGTGAACATGTGGGGAGGCAACAAGAAGATTAGCTATGCTGGCTGCATGATCCAATACTGGGTGGCCTTGGCACTTGGCTCCACTGAGTGTGTGCTCCTTGCAGTGATGGCAGTAGACCGCTATGTTGCAGTTTGCTGGCCTCTGCGCTATGCCTCTATCATGCACCCCAGGCTGTGCCACCTCCTGGCAGCAGCTTCCTGGTCCTCTGGTTTTGCCAACTCCTTCCTACAGTCCTCAATGGCCATGGTGCTGCCTCGATGTGGAAACCGGCGTGTGGACCATTTCTTTTGTGAACTGTTGATCATTGTTAAACTCTCCTGTGTGGATACTGGCCCAACAGAATCCAAGATGTTTATCGCCCGGCTAATCATCCTAGGCATGCCTGTCTCCATCATCTTGACTACTTATGTGTGCATCGCCAGAGCAGTAGTAAAAATGCGCTCAGCAGAAGGAAGGAAAAAGGCCTTTGGGACCTGTGCCTCCCACCTAATGGTAGTCTCGCTTTTCTATGGGACCATTATGTTTTTGTATCTGCAGCCCAAGGACAACTACTCCCAGGACCAGAGCAAAGCACTGGCAGTGCTGTACATGATCCTTGCTCCCACACTCAACCCTCTGATCTACACGCTGAGGAATAAGGATGTGAAGAAAGCAGTCAGGAGGGTGATTGGGAAGGAACAGGTGTAGGGAGATCAAGAGTGGGAAGAACAGGTGAGGCAACCCTTGTGGAGACATACATGGGGTGTACCTGTTTTAACTGCACTTGCTTCACCTTTCTGTGAGGGGATTGAAAATCTGCTGTGTTCTATCCACTAGCTCTGGCTGGGTTCCTTACAGGGTGAACACCCCCCAGAAGGAAACGTAACCATTCCTTAAAGGAACCTCTGGTCAAGGCAATCCTCACTGGCAAGTAGTTTTGTGACCCACTATTGATGCTTTCCTATTTTCAATGCATAACCACTAACTTATTCAAACGCCACCAAATATACATTTAGATATTACAATAACACCGATAATAATTCTACTACATTTATTAAGCAGCTACATGGCCATAGAAGCATCTTCATTTTCTCCATCATTACCTTCACTGCACCATCATCAAAATAGGCATATGATTTAGTTAGTGACATACAATGCAAAACTTGTCCATCATGAATAAATATATGGAGAACAAAACCAAAAGAATAAAAGACAAGTAGACAGAGATTACACAGTATACCAAGGATTCCTGTTTCTCAGAACTGAAAGGAATACCATGACTATTCAAGGTCAGGCTGTAGAACATGTCAAATTCCACCTAATTTAGAATAGTTTTATTTTTTTAAATTTTTTTAAAGATTTTATTTATTTGACAGGGAGAGAAACATCACAAGTAGGCAGAGAGGCAGGCAGAGAGAGGAGGAAGCAGGCTCCATGCTGAGCAAAGAGCCCGATATGGAGCTTGATCCCAGGACCCTGAGATCATGCCCTGAGCTGAAGGCAGAAGCTTTAATCCACTGAGGGACTCAGGTGCCCCTAGAATAGTTTTAAAGGTGTTTGAATAATAGGAATAAACATGTTTGCTTGCTGGATATATAGACAGTTTATAAATTTCAAAATTACAAAAATGATAACTGAACAAAGAGAACGGTTATTTAAGTAGAGACAAGGTAACTGATGTCAATGAAATTCTAAATAGACCGCTTACCTTCATAGAAAGAGAGAAGAGGAAAGTTAAAAAGCACAATTTTGAGTAGGGAAATGACAGCAAAGGGAATCAGGGGACTTTATATGCATTACTACATCCACATGGTGATCCCATGGTTCCTAATCCACATTGTCATTAACAGGTTGCTTAGTCATTCATTCTGTGGCCCAATATGGGACCCAAGTGCATCCTATCTTTCTGACATTTGGATCAGCCTATTATGACATATCTTTGTAAGAGGAAGTCTCCACTAATTAAAGCGGGACTTGAGAAAAACATCCCCTGATTCCCAGAAGAGCAGTCTTTTCTTATGCAGAGGCTCTGGATGTTATACAATTATGCCCTTAAATTGCTCATTCATGTGCATAGAAGGAAACTTAACACTCTGTAAATGATCAATAAATATGGGTTGAATGAATGAATGAATATGGCCAGATGTCCATACAAGATGGCGGCACAGTTTAGAATACCTCTGAGACATCTTTGTGGAGTTACATGCAACATTTCATTCTATAGGATGGACACTTTGTATTGGCAAGTGACTGAAGGTGCAGACTGAAGAAATAAAATTATCATGCATATAATGGGCTACAGCCATATCTATGTAACTCTACTGTAATAACCACACAAAACACAATAGTCAGGGATTAGTCCAAGTGTAAATCATTTCTTTAAGGGAGAAAAAGAAATAACTGTAGTGTTTTTCATCAACTTTTCAATTAAAGATGTGGTTCTCAACATTGGGCAGTTTTGCCCCACACTCTCACTGAAGGGGACACTTGGCAATGTCTGGTGATCACAGCCTAGGAGGGAGGGTTTACTGGCATCTAGTAAGTAGAGGCCAGGGATTCTTCTAAATATTGTACAATACACAGGATAGTCTCCCTCAACAAAGAATTAACCAGCCCAAATTGTCAACAGTGCTGATCTTGGAAGCCCTGAATTAGAGAAATAAATATTATGGATGTTTTGATCAAAGGTATAACATTTATGAAGGCAAGTATATTCATGACAGTGAGGTGAGTTGATATTTTCTGAATTTTTATGAAGTCATTGATCACCCTGTGTCAGAAAGGATCTAACTATGAAAATAGAAACAACTTATTATTTACAAGGGAGGCTATTTAATGCAGAATATTGGTGTCCCAAGTGATAAAAGAGTTGCAAATCCAAACAGGAGATATTGAAGAAATCCTGAGATTTGTAACAGTATGAATCTGCTAATCCTTACACTTGAGATGAAAGAAGTTGGTGTTAGTAGACCCCAAGGAGTAGGGTCATCTGGAAGAAACTGTGGCCAGCATGGCCGACTTGTCTTGCAAGAACGCGAGCAGCTTTCCACTGCTACTCCCTGAGGTGCCACCTGAAACAACCTGGGAGACAGTACTAGCGTGCCTTATCTGTTCATTCTTTCCTCCAATATTCTGTGGGTATGGGAACCAAGAAGATGCAGCCTGCAGGGTCATTAGTGCCTCATTGTACTCCCTCAAACTGACTAGATGAAGGAAGGGCAATAAATGTATCTGGAGACCAATAGGCTTGAGATTGGCACCATTAATCCTTAGTACAGTCTGCATCCATTCTCACATTCTGTGAGTATTTTCCTCTCATAGAAAATTCAGACCTTCAGCTTAGGATAGGCAACTCCCTACCTCTCTCCAGCAAGAGGCCCACATATCTTATCAATTATGTGTCCATCTCAGGTCCATTCAGGTAATAGACTGTCCTTTTCATATAGTCTGCATAACTTCTCAGGGTCTGATGGTCTATGAATGAAATAGAAAATAATTGGTTAATATGTACATAAAAATATCCATAACAGCCACAGTCTTCATTACTGTAATAAGTCACGAGGCCACTACTGGTATTGATTTCAATCACATTACCTTGTGACCCAGTTCATGTTACTTTTTCTTTCAATCACTATCTGGTGAGTTGTACCAAACTTCTGTTTCTAGAGGTTATGAAGCCTTTGTTGGAGTGTCATAGTTTTTGAATGATGGTATCAAACTTGGCAGTACTAAGACTCACCCAGAGAATTCCATGGGTTCCAAACATAGTGTTTCTTATCGTCATTGTGTAGTAACCAGCCTATTTCCCTTGATAATTGTGATTATTTGCCCCATATAAGAAATTAATATTAACTAATTCTCAGTTCAATGACATTATGGCATGAGGTCTCACCATACCAGGTGAAGTCATAATTATTGTTGTGCCTTCTGGTAAGCACACTTATCTTTTAAAAGGGAACTAAGACCTCAAGAGAAGCAGAGATTAAGGTTGTGGGGTAGAAAGAAAAACTTAAGTGGGATGTGAGGTGGTGAGAGTGTTCACACTCATTTCTTCTCCTTGGTGCCTGGGCCTATGCATCCTGTCTTTGGGAAAAAAGTGCACCAGATATATAAAGCATATAATACATGATATATAATTCCCATAGGATGTTATATCCAAGCCAATAAGATATCATTTTTCAGTAGGTCATCCAAATAGTCTACCAGGCTACCTATTTTTAGATACTGTGGTACATGGAAAGAACAATACCTTATATGGACAGTGAGTCATCGTCACATTTTATTATGGTGAAATGAGTTTGGGAAGGTACTATGTGGAATACCATGATGATGAATAAGGCATTCCTCAAGTCCACAGATAATGATGCAGGAATATAGCATAGAGGGAAGGCAAATCCATATGTAGAATATGTCCTGTTGTAATGAAGACAAGTTTTATGGTAGAAGGGGACCAATGTCATAAACCTGCCCCCAGAGAGATAGCTTGAGGATTCAGGGAATGACAGATAGTTGGGGCTCCATGTGAACCTTTAGTTTTGGCAGTTAAAGCACTCAGTTCTAGTAGTAGGCAGATCAGTGAAGTAAGAAAAAACCCATACCACGGAGCCAATGCATAGCCTCCATTCCCAGCCCCATTGCCAATTTATACATGGGCCTACTGAGTAACTCTTTGAGGAGCTGAGATAAAAGGCTGATAGATGTTCATACGCTCACAAATATTCTTAACTCCTGTGCCCATTCTGAGAGGTTTCTCCATATATGCCTTCCCCAAGGCCCATTAACGATCTGGGATTTGTTTCTTGAAAATATCACCAGAAGAGGTTGTGACTTTGCAGTGAAACCCCAAGACTTTTTGTGTTATATGGTATATATATTGGGCCTTTTCAGAAAGTCTATCCGGAATCCCTATTTTGCCTGACTCATGAAATATTGGAATTGGATCTGTTGGTTCTTAAAACCCAAGTGGCAGGGTGTTTTTACTGTAGCCTGGATTTGTTGTACAGCCTTGAGACACCATACAAACTAATGGGGGAAAAGACTGGAGCAACATAGCCAAACTTGGTATATCTTGCATTCCAAATCCAAAGGGACTCAGCAATTGCTGTGCCTCTTTCTTAAATGTAATGTTTAAGATGTAGTACCTTTTTTTTTTTTCACTTAGAGGAGACTTAGGGGGTATCTTTACATGCTCCTTTGTTTTTTAATTTTTTTATTATTTATTTATTTATTTTTACATGCTCCTTTGTTCTTAAATCCCACTTATGAGTGAAATCATTTGGTATTTGCCTTCCTCTGACTTCGCTTAGCATTATACTCTCTAGTCCATCCATTCATTACAAATGGAAAGATTTCAGTCGTTTTTATGTCTCAGTATCTATGTACTGCATCTTCTTTATCCACTTATCAGTCCACGGACACCCGGGCTGCTTTCTGTATCTTGGCTATTGTAAATACTGCTGATACAAACATAGGGATGCATGTATCACTTTGAGTTAGTGTTCTTATATTCTTTGGGTAAATATTCAGTAATGCAATTGCTGGATGCTAGGGTATTTATGTTTTTAACTTTTTGAGGAATCTCCATACTGTTTTCCAGAGTGGCTGTACCAGTTGCATTCCCACCAATAGCAGGAGCATTCCCCTTTCTCCACATCCTTGCCAATACTTGTTGTTTCTTGTGTTGTTGATTTTGGCCATTCTGACAGGTGTGAGGTGTAGTTTTGATTTGCATTTCCCTGATGACTAGTGATGATAAGGCTCTTTCCATGTGTCTGTTTGCCATCTGTACGTCTTCTTTGGAGAAACGTCTCCAAAGAATATATGAAATGTCTTCATATCTTCTGCCCATTTTCTAATTGGATTATTCATTTGGGGGGTTGAGTTTTATAAGTTCTTTATATATTTTGGATATTAAACCTTTATCAGATAGGTAATTTGCAAATATCTGCTCCCATTCCATAAGTTGTCTGTTAGTTGGTTTTTCCATTCACTGTTCAGAAGCATTTTATTTTGATAGATTCCCAATAATTTATTTTTGCTTCTATTTCCCTTGCCTCAGGAGACAGATCTAGAAAGAAGTTGCTTTGGCTGATGTCTTAACATGTCTTAGCACAACGGTCTCTAATTCCATCCACATCATTGCAAATGGCAAGATTTCATTCTTTTTTTAAATTAAAAATCAATTTAATTAACAAATAGTGTATTACTAGTTTCAGAGGTAGAAATTAGTGATTCATCAGTTGCATGTAACACCCAGAACTCCTGACCTCAAGTACCCTCCTTAATGCCCATCACCCAGTTACACCATCCCCCCCATCCACCTCCCCTCCAGCAAACCTCAGTTTGTTTCCTAGCAGTAAGAGTCTCTTATGGTTTGTTACCCTCTGATTTTGTCTTATTTTATTTTTCATTCCCTTCCCCTGTGTTCATCTGTTTTATTTCTTAAATTCCACATATGAGTGAAATCATATGATATTTGTCTTTCTCTGACTGACTTATTTTGCTTAGCATTATACCCTCTAGTTCCATCCACATCACTGCAAATGGCAAGATTTCATTCTTTTTGATACCTGAGTAATATTACATTGTGTATATATAAACACACACCACATTTTCTTTAGCCACTCATTTGACTATGGATATGTGGGCTCTTTCTATATTTTGGATATTGTGGACATTGCTGCTATGAACATTGGGGTGCATGTGCCCCTCTTTTCACTACATCTGCATCTTTGGGGGAGATACTTAGTAGTTCAATTGCTGGGTCATAGGGTAGCTCTATTTTTAACATCTTATGGAACCTCCATACTGTTTTCCAGAGTGGATGTACCAGCTTGCTTTCCCATGAGCAGTGTAAGAGGGTTCCCCTTTCTCCACATTCTCCCCAACATTTGTTGTTCCCTGTCTTCTTAATTTTTGCCATTCTAACTGGTGTAAGATGGCATCTCATTGTGGTTTTGATCTATATTTCCCTGATGGCTAGTGATGTGGAACATTTTTTCATGTGTCTGTTAGCCATTTGAATGTCTTCTTTGGAGAAGTGTCTGTTCATGTCTTCTGTCCATTTCTTGACTGGATTATTTGTTTTTGGCTGTTGAGTTGGTAAGTTCTTTATCATTTGGATACTAGCCCTTTGTCGTATGAGACATTTGCAAATATTTTCTCCCATTCTTTTAGTTTTGTCAACTGTTTCCTTTGTTGTGAAAAAGTTTTTGATCCTGATGAAGTCCCAATAGTTAATTTTTGCTTTTGTTTCCCTTGCCTTTGGAGACATGTCTTGTAAGAAGTTACTGAGGCTGAGGTTAAAGAGGTTGTTGTCTGTATTCTTCTCTAGGATTTGTGATGGATTCCTGTGTCACATTTAGGTCTTTCATCCATTTTAATTTATCTTTGTGTATGGTGTAAGAAGGTGATATAGTTTTGTTTTTCTGCATTTGGCTGTCCAATTTTCCTAACACCATTTGTTGAAGAGACTGTATTTTTTCCATTGGATATTCTTTCCTGCTTTGTCAAAGATTAGTTGACTGTAGACTTGAGGGTCCATTTCTGGGGTCTCTATTCTGTTCCATCGACCTATGAATCTGTTTTTCTGCCAGTACCACACTTTCTTGATTATTACAGCTTTGTAATAGAGCTTGAGGTCTGGAATTGTGATGCCCCCAGTTTTAATTTTCTTTTTCAACATTCCTTTGACTATTCAGGGCTTTTTTGATTCCATACAAATTGTAGGATTGTTTGTTCCAGCTCTGTGAAAAATGTTCATTGTATTTTGATAAGGATTGCATTGAATGTGTAGACTGGGTAGCATAGATATTTTAACAGTGTTTGTTCTTCCAATCCATGGGCATGGGATGTTTTTCCATTTCTTTCTGTCTTCCTCAATTTCTTTCATAAGTACTTTATAGTTTTCTGAGTACAGAACTTTTTCCTCTTTGGTTAGGTTTATTTCTTATGGTTTTTGGTGCAATTGTAAATGGGATTGATTCTTTGATTTCTGTTTTTGTGCCTCATTGTTAGTGTGTAGAAATGCAGCTGGTTTCTGAACATTGATTTTATATCCTTCCACTTTGCTGAATTCCTTTATAAGTTCTAGTGATTTGGGGGTGGGATCTTTTCGGTTTTCCACATAGAATGTCATGTTATCTGGGAAGAGCAAAAGTTTGATTTCTTCTTTGCTGATTTGGATGCCTCTTATTTCTTTTGTTGTCTGATTGCTGAGGCTAGGACTTCCAATACTGTTTTGAACAACAGTGGTGAACACATCCCTGTTGTGTTCTTGACCTTAGGGGAAAAGCTCTCTGTTTCTCCCCATTGAGAATGATATTGGCTGTTGGCTTTTTGTATATGGCCTTTGATATTGAGTTATGTTCCCTCTGTCCCTACACTGCAGAGAGATTTAATCAAGAAAAGATGCTGTATATTGTCAAATGCTTTTACTGCATCTATAGAGATGATCATATTGTTCTTGTCCTTTCTTTTATTAGTGTAGTGTATCACACTGATTGATTTGCAGATGTCGAACCACCCTTCTAGTCCAGGAATAAATCCCACTTGGTTGTGGTGAATTATCCTTTTAATGTACTATTGGATCCTATTAGCTAGTATCTTGCTGAGAATTTTTGCATTCATCTTTACCAGGGATATTAGTCTCCAATTCTCCATTTTGGTGGGGTCTTTGGTTTGGAGATCAAGGTAATATTGGCCTCATGGAATGCATTTGGAGGTTTTCATTTATATTTTTGAAATAGCTTCAGGAGAATAGGTACTAATTTTTCTTTAAATGTTTGGTAGAATTCTGCTGGGAGGCCATCTGGCCCTAGCTTCTTGGTTTTTTTTTGGAGATTTTTGATTACTGATTTAATTTTTTTGATGGTTATGGATCTGTTCAGGTTTTCTATTTCTTCCTGTTTCAGTTTTGGTAGTTTATATGTTCCTAGGAATGCATCCATTTCTTTCAGATTGCCCAATTTTTTGGCATATAATTGCTCATAATACTCTATTAAACTTTTTTGTATTTCTTTCCTGTTGGTTGTGATCTCTCCTGTTTCATTCATGATTTTATTGATTTGGGTTCTTTCATTTTTCTTTTTGAAAAATCTGGCCAGGGGGTTAGTGATCTTATTAATTCTTTCAAAGAACCAGCTTCTGGTTTCATTCATCTGTTCTACTGTTCTTTTGATTTCTATTTCATTGATTTCTGTTCTAATCTTTATTATTTCTCTTCTCCTTCTGGATTTAGGCTTTATTGGCTGTTCTTTTCCCAGCTCCTTTAGGTATAAGATTAGTTGTGTATTAAAGACTTTTATTATTTCTTGAGAAAGGCTTATATTGCTATATATTTCTCTATACACATCCCTGTGGGATGCCTGCATCCCAAAGTTTCTTAACTGTCATGTTTTCGTTTTCATGCATTTTAAAAATTCTTCTTTAATTTCTTGGTTGAGCCATTTGTTCTTTAGTAGGATGCTGTTTAATCTGAGTGTATCCGTGTTCCTTCCAAATTTTCTCTTGTGAATGAGTTCAAGTTTTAAAACACTGTGGTCTGAAAGTGTGCAGGCATAATCTCAATCTTTTGGTACCGGTTGAGACTTGATTTGTGACCTAGTATGTGATGTATTCTGGAGAATGTTCCATGGGCACTCAAAAAGAATGCATATTTTGTTTCTTTAGGATAAAAGGTTAGTCTGTGAAGTCCATCTGGTGCAGTGCGTCATTCAAAGCCCTTGTTCAATATTGATCTTCTGCTTAAATGATCTATCCACTGCTGTGAGAGGGGTGTTAATGTCCCCTACTATTATTATATTATTTTCAATGTGTTTCTTTAATTTTATTTAATTGGTTTATGTAATTGGTTGCTCCTACATTAGGGGCATAAATATTTACACTTTTTAGATCTTGTTGGATAGACCTTTTTATAATGATATTGTGTCCTTCATCTCTTATTATAGTATTTGGTTTAAAATCTAGTTTTTCTGATGTCAGGATGGCTACTCCAGCTTTCTTTTGATGTCCATTGGCATGGTAAATTATTCTCTACCACTCAATTTCAGTCTGAAGATGACTTTGTGTCTAAAATGACTGTCTTGTAGACAGGATATGAATGGGTCTTTTTTTTTTTTTTAATCCAATCTGATACCCTGTGTCTTTTGATTGGAGCTTTTAGTCCATTTACATTCAGAGTGATTATTGAAATATATGAATTTAATTCCATTGTATTATGTGTAAGGTCACAGTTTCTTTAGATTGTCTGTTCCATTCTGGTCTTTGTTACTTTTCGGCTCTCAGCTCAAAGGATCCTCTTTAATATTTCTTACAAGTCTAGTTTAGTGTTCATTAATTCCTTTAGTTTTTGTCTGAAAACTCTCTCTCTCCTCCTATTCTCAATGAAAGCCTTGTTGGATAAAGTATTCTTGGCTGCGTATTTTCCCCATTTAGCTCTTTGAGTATATCACACCTGTTCTTTCTGGCCTCTCATGTCTCTGCATATAGGTCTGCTGCCAACCATATGTTTCTCCTCTTGTAGAAGCTGATTGTTCTAAGCTGCTTTCAGGATTTTTTCTTTATCTCTGCAATTTGCAAGCTTCACTGTTACATGTGGGGTTGTTGACCTATTTTTATTGATTTTGTGGGGAGTTCTCTGTGCCTTTTGGACTTGAATGCCTATTTCTTTCCCCAGATTAAGGAAATGTTCAGCTATAATTTGTTCAAATAAACCTTCTGTTTCCCTCTCTTTCTCCTCCTCTTCTAGGACCTCTATGTTATTTTCCTTTATTATATTGCAGAGTTCTTTTTTTTTTAAGATTTCATTTATTTATTTGACACAGAGAGAGAGAGATCACAAGTAGGCAGAGAGGTAGGTGGGGGGAGGGAGAAACGGCTCCCTGCTGAGCAGAGAGCCCAATACAGGGCTCGATTCCAGGACCCTGAGATCATGACCTGAGCTGAAGGCAGAGGCTTTAACCCACTGAGTCACCCAGGCACCCTATATTGCAGAGTTCTTGATTTTTCCCTTTGTTATCCAGTAGTTCTCTTTCTCTCTTTTTCTCAGTTTCCTTATTCTCTATCATTTTGTCTTCCATATCACTGACTCTCTTCTGCCTCTTTTATCCTAGCAGGGAGAGCCTCCTTTTGGGACTACATTTAATAATTGCATTTTTAATTTTGGCCTGATTAGATTTTGTTCTTTTATTTCTCCAGTAAGGGATTCTCTAGACTTTTGTATGCTTTTTTTCAATCACAGCTAGTATCTCTATAATTGTTGTTTTGAATTCTATTTCTGACACCTTACTTATATCCACATTGATTAAATTCCTGGTAAGTACTGCCTCCTGTTTTTTCTTTTGAGGTGAGTTTCTCCATCTCTTCATTATATCCAGAAAAGAATAGAAGAAAGAGAAATGACAAAAATATAGCAACAATGCCAGAAAAAGACATAGAAAATAAGCCAGAAGGAAACAGAAAATACAGTAAGAAAAAATCAAACAAGAAGTAAACTTGAACAAAACAATAAACTAGATTAGATCCTGGGTGTACTTTGGTCTATTAAAAGAACTTAGATCACAAAATAGAAAAGAAAGAAAAGAAATATAAACAAACAAACAAACAAATAAACACACACACACACACACACACACACACAAGATAAAATACAATGACAGGAAACAAAAAATAAAAAAATATATAAAAATAAAAATTAAAAATAATTAAAGAATTGATAAAATAAGAAAATAGCAATAAAATAAAATAAAATAAAACTGAAAGACTATGGAATAATAAAAAACCAGGAATGCTATATACTGTTTTCCCAAGAGGCAAGGTTTTGCAGTTCTCTATCATTGGTGAACTTGGTGTTAGCTGGTTTTTCTTGCTGATTTTCTGGAGGAGGGGCTTGTTGTGTTGATTCTCAGGTCACTTTACTCTGATAGAATTTGGCCCCTCTTGACAGGGACCCAGGCTTAGTATAAGTGGCTCCAGATTGCACTGGAGCTATTTTACTGGTGCTATTTTACTGCCTGAAGGCTTTCTACACTGATGGGGAGGATGAAAATGGCGGCACTCAGTTCTCTAGACCTGGAGCTGAAAGTTTGCATCCCTGCCACTTTTTAGTGAGCCCTCACAGAAAAGCAGCCAATCACTCTTGTCTCCTTGGTTTCTGTCTAAACTCTGTTCAACAAGCCTGCGATAGTGTTTTTATCTCAAATACCCAACCCAGTTTCCAGTCTCCAAACTTTATGAACTCCTGTAGCACAGACCCACACACTTCCTCTCAGGGGATGGAAATGAGTCATGCTGGGTTTCTGCCTTTTGCTGGGCCCTTGCTCAGAGAGCAGTCACCTGACCATACACTGGTTCCCAGTTTATGGCAACACTGAGCAGAAAGCCAGAGCTTAACCTCATTGCTTTCAGCTGGCTTCCCTTCTCTGATGCTTGGGAACTCTACCACACTCATGCATTCCCATTCTTTTTGTGACCCCAGGGATCTTGAGACCATGATACGCCACCTGGAATTCTGCCCTGCTTCACCACCTGAGCACATTTATGCCAGGGACATCCTCAACTGTAACAGACTTCTAAAAGTTTGGGTTTTGTGCTCCACTGGTTATAATACTTTCTGGTAGCCTTCTTTTTTTTTTTTTTTAAGATTTTATTTATTTACTAGAGAGAGAGAGAGACTGAGAATGAGAGGGGAGAAGGTCAGAGGGAGAAGCAGACTTCCCGCAGAGCTGGGAGTCCGATATGGGACTCGATCCCGGGACTCCGGGATCATGACCTGAGCCGAAAGCAGTCGCTTAACCAACTGAGCCACCCAGGCGGCCCTCTGGTAGCCTTCTTAAGCAAGTTCTCTCCCCTCCCCAGTTTATCTTCTAATATATATTGCCCCGGATTCACATCTTCACACCTCCTAGCTTCCAAAAGTGATGGCTTTTCTATTTGTAGAATTGCAACATTCTTTTCTCAGCGCTCCCATTGATTCACAGGTGTTTAGAATGATTTGATCACTAGCTGAAATCCAGGAACCAGACAAAAATAGGGTCTCCTACTTCTCTGCCTTCCTTTTTTTTTTTTTAAAGGTTTTTATTTATTTATTTATTAGGAAAGAGAGAGAGTGAGAGAGAGCATGAGAAGGGAGAAGGTCAGAGTGAGAAGCAGACTCTCCATGGAGCTGGGAGGCCGATGTGGGACTCGATCTCGGGACTCCGGAATCATGACCTGAGCCGAAGGCAGTTGCTTAACCAACGGAGCCACCCAGGCGCCCCCTTCTCTGCCTTCCTAACTCTAAGATTTCATTCTTTTTTTTATGGCTGAGTAATTTTCATTACATCAATCAATCAATTAGTTAATCAATTTTTCATTAATTTAATTTAATTTAAATTTTCATTATATATAATTTATATATAATATATTAATTTTTCATTATCTATATCTACATCTATCTATCTCAATCACTTCTTTATCCAATCATCAATTGATGGACACGGGCTGTTTCTATAATTTGGCCATGGTAGATAATGCTGCTATAAACATAGGGTGCGTATATCTCCTTAGTATTCTTTGAGTAAACACCTAGTAGTGTGGTTGCTGGATGGTAGAGTAGTTCTTTTCTTTAACTTTTTGAGGAAACTCCATACTATTTCCTAGAGCGGTTGTAGCAATTTATATTCCCACCAATAGTGCAGGAGGGTTCCCGCTTCCCACCATGTTATAAACACCTGTTGTTTTCATGTGTGTGTGTGTGTGTGTGTGTGTGTGTTCATTCTGTTTAGTTTTTATTAAACTTCACTTAGTTAACATACAGTATAATATTAGTTTCAGGTATACAATTTAGTGATTCAACACTTACATATAACATCTGGTGCTCATCATAACAAGTGCACTCCTTAATACCCGTCACACACTTAATCCATCTTGTCACCCACCTGCCTTCTGGTAACTATCAGTTTGTTCTCTATAGTTAAAAGTCCGTTTCTTGGTTTTCCTCTCTACTTTTTCCCCTATGATCATTTGTTTTGTTTCTTAAATTTAACATATGAGTGAAATCATATGGTTTTTGTCTTTCTCTGACTGACTTATTTCACTTAGCATAATAAGTTCTAGCTGATCTACATCATTGCAAATGGCAAGATTTCATTCTTTTTTATGGCTGAATAATATTTCATTGTATATATGTATGCCACTTCTTTATCCATCCATCTGTTTGATGGACATTTAGGTTCTTTCTAGAATTTGGCTATTGGTCTATAGTTTTCTTTCCTTCCTTCCTTCCTTCCTTCCTTCCTTCCTTCCTTCCTTCCTTCCTTCCTTCCTTCCTTCCTTCCTCTTTTCTACTTCTTTTCTTTCTTTCTTTCTTTCTTTCTTTCTTTCTTTCTTTCTCTCTTTCTCTCTTTCTCTCTTTCTCTCTTTCTCTCTTTCTCTCTTTCTCTCTTTCTCTCTTTCTTTCTCTCTCTCTCTTCCTCTTTCTTTCTTTCTTTCTTTCTTTCTTTTTCTTTTTCTTTGGTATTAGGGCAATACTAGCCTCAGAAAGAGGAAATGTTCTCTTTTTCTCTATTTTACATGAATTTGAGAAAGACTGGTTTCAATCGTTCTTTATTTGGTAGAATTCACCACTGAAGACATCTAGCCCGGACTCCTCTTTGTTGGGATACATGGTTTTTTACAAAAGACATAATATTCTTTTTGGGCTTTTGTCACTTTAAATATGTATGAATCATCGCTTCTCGGCCTTTGGCTAAGATCAAGTGTAGTATCTGTTCTTATCAGTTTAAATATGTATGAATCACTCTGTGTTATACATCTTTTTTTTTCTTTTTTCACTCTGTTTTAAAGGTGTAATTTACATTCAGCAAAATATACAGATATAAGTGTATAACTTTTGTCTGTAAATGTAATGGAGGATACTTTCTGACAAATTTAACCTGAATTATGATATAATGAATGGCTACCACTATAGAAAGTTTCTCATGTCATTTTGCAGTTTATTAGTCCCTCTCAAGCAACCACTATTTTTTTTAAAGGTTTATTTATTTATTTGAGAAAAAGAGAAGGAGAGAGAAAGCATGAGTGGAGGGAGAGGCAGAAGGAGAGAGGGAATCCTCTTGGAGGAGCATGTCCTGGGTCTGACATGGGGGTCCATGTCATGACCCTGAGATCATGACCTGAGCTGAAATCAAGAGTCAGGAGCTTAACCTGCTGGGTCACCCAGGTACTCCATAAACAATCACTAGTTTTATCTATATCCTCCACTATTATGATTTTTATACAAATAGACTGTTTGCTTTTTCTTGATCTACATATACATGTAAACATCTTTTGTAACTGGCTTCTTTGTTCAGCAAGATATTTTTGAACCTTGTTCTACTAGTAGTTTATTCCTTTTGTTGCTCATTATTGTATAAATGTTACAATTTGTTTTAAAAAAATTTTTATGTCCTAATATATCATTTATATATATAATATATATATATAAATTTTTTTGCTATTTTCTTAGTTGTTGCTACAGGCATTACAAAAGTATTTTTATTTTCCAGAGTTTATCAGATGTTTTCACTTCATTCTAGTAAAATATAAACACTTCACTCTAACATCACTCCATTTCTTCTTCTATCTTATGTACTTTTTGGTCCTGAAAATTATATCTTAATTTAAACCCAACAATGTAGTTTTATTATTATTGTTTTATACCGTTTTCTTTAATTAGTTTAAAGAAGAAAGAGAAAAATGTATTTAGACTATCTCTTAGTTTTACTTTTACAATATTATTTACTGTTTTTTTCTTCTTCATGTGTATTTGAGGGACTGCTTGGTGTCATTTCTATTCAATATGAAGTTTTTATTTTACCATTTATTATAGGATAGATCTGCTAGCAACAATACCTAACAGTGTTTGTTTATCTGGAAATGTGTGCATTTTGCATTCAATTTTTACTTAAGTATAGTTGACACACTATGCTACATTAGTTTCAGGTGTACAATATAGTGATCCAACATCTCTATATGTTATGCTATACTCACCACAAGTGTAACTAGCATCTGTCACCATACAACGTTACATGACATCATTGATTGTATTCCCCATGTTGTACCTTTTATTCCCATGACTTTTTCATTCTGTAACTGGAAGCCTGTATCTAGTGCTTACTGTTCCCATTTTGCCCATCCCCTGACAACCTTTCCCTCTGGCAACCACCAGTTTCTTCTCAGTATTTATTAGTGTCATTCTGCTTTTTATTGTTTGCTATTTATTTGTTTTGTTTTTTAGGTTCCACATGTGAGTGAAATCATATGGTATTTGTCTTTCTTAGTCTGATTTATTTTACTTAACATAATACCCTCTAGGTCTATCCATGTTGCCACCAATGTCAAAATGTCATCCGTTTTTAAGACTGCATAATATTCTAATATATGTATATATTAGAATAATATATAGATATATATCTATATCTATATATATCTATATATAGATATATATATGATGTAGTCTTTACCCATTCATCTATCAGTGGAACTTCCAGTTGCTTCCATATTATGGCTATTGTAAATAATGGTGCAGTAAACAGGGGTGAACATATCTCTTTGAGTTAGTGTTTTTGGGTGCATCTGGCTGGCTTAGGTGACTCTTGACCTCAGGGTTGTAAATTTGAGTTAGTGTTTTCATTTTCTCAATTTTCTCAAAGTAAATATCCAGTAGTGGAATTATTGGATCAAATGGAATTTCTATTTTTAATTTTTTTGAGGAACCTCCATACTGTTTTTCAGAGTGGTTGCCTCAATTCATATTCCCACCCACAGTGTACAATGTTTCTTTTTTTCCCACATCCTTGGCAATACTTGTTAATTCTTGTCTTTTTTATTTTAGCCATTTGAACAGATGTATAGTGATATTTGATAGCAGCTTTGATTTGCATTTCCCTAATGATTAGTGATGTTGAATATCTTTTCATGTGTACACTTATATTTCTTTTTTTGGAAGAATGCCTATTCAGGTCCTCTGCCCATTTTTTAACCAGATTGTTTTTTAGGTGGTGAGTTGTATAAGTTCTTTATGTGTTTTGGATATTAATCCCTTATTGGATATTTCATTTGCAAATACATTCTCCCATCCAGTAGATTGCCTTTCTGTTTTGATATTGATTGCCTTCACTGTACAATATCTTTTTATATTGATGTAAGCCCCATAGTTTATTTTTTACTTTTCTTTCTGTTGTCTGAAAAGACATATCCATAGGTATATTGTTAAGGTCAATTTCTGCAGAAATGTGGTTTCACATCTTACTTTTAGGCTTTAATCCACTATTTTTGTGTATGGTATAGGTAATTGCTCCAATTTCATTCTTTTACATGTAGCTGTCCAGTTTTTCAAGAACCATTTATTGAAAGGACTATCTTTTCCCCATCATATATTCTTGTACCCTTAATTGACCATATAGTTTGGGCTTATTTATGGGCACCCTAGCCTGTTCTATTCATCTATCTATTTTCCTGCCAGTGCATATTGTTTTAACTACTATAGCTTTGTAGTATATCTTAAAATATAGAATTGTGACCCCTCCAACTTATTTCTTCTTCCTTGATATTTCTATAGCATTCAAGGTGTTTTGTGGTTTTGATTAAATCTTAGTATTATTTGTTTTAGTTCAGTGAAAAGTGCTATTGGTATTTTGACATGGATTGCATTGAATCTATAGATTGTTATGAGTAGTATGGACATTTTAACCATTTTAATTCTTCCAAACTATTAGTATGGTATGTCTTTCCATTTGAATGTGTCATGTTCAATTTCTTTCATCGATGAATTATACTTTTCAAAGCATAGATCTGTACATTTTTGTTGAAAATTTTCTTATTACTAATTCACTATCATGACTACAAATCAGTCTGTTTAAATTTTCTATTTATTCCTGGTTCACTCTTGGAAAATTTAAAAATTTATCTATTGTTTCTAGGTTGTTTAGTCTGTTGATATATTCTCTTATAATCCTTCATGTTTCTGTCATTTATTTTTCCTTCTTCATTTTTGATTTTATCTATTTGAGTCTTCTGTCTTTTTTTTCATGATGAGTCTGGCTTGAGGCTTATTGATTTTGTTTATGTTTTCAAAGAATCAGCTCTTGGTTTTATTGACATTTTCTTCCTTTCTTTCTTTTTAGTTTTTATTTCATTTATTTCTGTTCTGATCACTATGATTTCCTCTTTCTACTAGATTTGGGCTCTGTTTGTTCTTCTATTTCTGCTTCCTTTAGGTGTAAGTTTAGGTTGTTTATTTGAGGTTTTTCTTGTTTCTAGAGACAGACGTTTATTGCTATAAACTTCCCTTTTAGAACTGCTTTTGCAAAGATTTTGGATCATCAAATTTTTATTTTCATTTGTCCCCTTGTACTTTTTGGTTTCCTCTTATATCTTTATTGATCTAGTCATTGTGTGGTAGTATGTGGTGTGGTTGCCAAATCTTTTTTTTTTTTTAAGATTTTATTTATTTGAGAGAAGAAGAGTGAGAGAAGATGCACAAATGTGGGGGAGGGGCAGAGGAAGAGGAAGAAGCAGATTTCCTGATGAGCAGGGAACTCTACGTGGGGCTCCATTCCAGGACCCAGGATCTAATTCCAGGATCATGACCTGAGCTGAAGGCAACCACTTAACTGATGGAGCCACCCTGGTACCCTTCCACATCTTTTTTCCCCAGTTTTTTTCTTGTAATTTATTTCTAGTTTTATACTATTATCATCAGAAATGGTACTCAACATGATTTCAGTCTTCTTAAGTTCATAGAAACTGCTTTTGAGGCTTAATATGTGATCTATTCCGGAAAATGTTTCTTGTGCACTTGAAAAGAATGTGCATTCTGGTTTTCGAATGAAATGTTCTGTATATCCCTCTATGTCCATCTGGTCTGATATGCCATTCAAAGCCACAGTTTCCTTGTTGATTTTCTGTCTGGAGTATCTGTCCATTGATGTAAGTGGGGTGTTCAAGTCTTCGACTATTATTTATTACCATCATCTTCTCCCTTTAAGTGTTTTCATCTTGCATTATGTATTTATGTGCTCCTGTGTGGGTTGCATAGAAATTTGCCATTGCTATATCCTCTTGTATTGTTGTCTTTACCACTATGGAGTACCTGTCTTTGTCTCTTGCTATAGTCTTTATTTTAGAGTCTATTTTGTTTGATAAAAATATGCTAACCTCCCTTTTTTTAAACTTTTATTTGCATGAAATATGTTTCCAGCTCTTCACTTTCAACCTGCATAGTTCTTTAGGTCCAAAATTAGTCTGTTATAGGCAACACAAAGATGAGTCTTTAAAAAAAATCCATTCAGCCAAACTCTGTCTTTGATGAAGCAGTTAGTTCATTTACATTTAAGGTACTTATTGATAGGCAGGTACTTACTGCCATTTTCTTCATTGTTTTCTGGTTGTTTGATAGTTTTTCTCTGTTCCCTTCTTCTCTTCCTCTCTTCTCTCATGGTTTTTGGGCTTTCTTCAGTGTTATGCTTGGATTTCTTTCTCTTTATTGTTTCTATATCTAGTACAGGTTTTTGATTCATTGTTACCATTGGGTTTGTGTAAAACATCTTATTTTATAGCAGGGTATATTAAGTTGATGGTCACGTGAGTTCAGATTCTAAAAGAACTAAATTTTTTTTTAAATTTTTTATTACCATATAATGTATTATTTGCCCCAGGGTACATGTCTGTGAATCATCAGGCTTACACATTTCACAGCATTTGCCATAGCACATACCCTCCCCCATGTAAAAGAACTAAATTTTTATGGAGTTACTCTAAACTATACACAATTTTAGGGCAGATATTTCTTCTGAGTTAATTCAACCCCTTATTATTATATTTACCTCTCCATCATAACTACATAATTTTGTCTCACATTATATATGCTTAATTTATCTTTATGTCAGTTAGCTTACTGTAATTTTTGTCCCTTTAAATTTTAACCTCTGGGTGTCTTTATGCATTAGTTGTTTCTATTGTAAAAAGAATGTAGTTGAAATGTATTACCTCATTATCTAGTCTCAGTTCTCAGACTCCAACTTCTAGTTTCTCTTTGCCAAGGAGCTTTGAAGCATAGAGGTCTGTGCTGTGAGAATCACTCATGTGTTGACAGCAGCTGCACTTTTAGCATGAAACTCACTCTTTTTTTCATCAGATTCACATTATATTTATTTCAGGACAGTTATTACTTTACAAATGTCTATAAGAACTTTATTGAGAATTTCAGCTGTTTTCAAGAAAAGTTTTTAAATTTTCTAATATGTCATACTGTGATATATGATTTGTTAAATACTTTTATAGAAGTACAGAACTACATAGATAAAATATTAGCTATTGATACAATGTGCTCACACAAAACAGAATGTGTAAGAATTCAAGAAATACTTTTAGTGATGTAAATAGATACAGATAGAAGGTAACATATGGGTTTTATAAAGTGTTTGAGGAAGACAAATATCTTTGTGCTTTGGGGAATCATCATCAGTATTCACAGGGTGAAAGGAGTATGGTTATATTTACACTTACATCACTCTCTATGATTAAACCAGACATAATCAACAGCAAATAATAATTTCAACTATTTTTTGGGTCCAAAGTATACAACAGTGTGGTTATAAAATATTTTTGCTTGATGAAACCTGTCTAGAATAATCCAGTGAGTGTAGGTAATTTAACTGATAGATATGTCACATTAAGGAAGAATTCTTAGAAATCAGGGTATCTAAATAATCATAAGTAAGAATTTTTCACAGTCATTTTAGGTAAGGACAAAGAGTGCTCTGGCTAGGTTCAACAATCCTGAACATGTTCATTCCATGTGTGTGGTCATTTATTTTCTATGTTCACTAAGCTGGATGATTTGAAGAAATGTCCGAAGTAATAAATTATTAATGCTTTTGCAGAATTTAACTCTCTAAAATTGTGGAGTGGAAACTTCTAACCAAATGCTCCTTGTGTCAGAAAAGCATGTGAGGGTGTTCAAGACTCTGAGAGGATTGTCTCATATGTGCAAAAGCACAGTTCACAAGTGATCGTCTGTTACCATTTTTGATCATCACAAAAGGACAAATAGCTGGATAACAACTGGAGAGAAAAATAGCGATGTTCTCCAATCCTTGTACATTATGTCTGTACATTATATACATGGTAAGGCAGCTGTTAGTCCAATAAAAGAGGACAAAGCAGCTCACCAGTGCCAGGATTGTGTGGGTGGCCTTGGTTTCAGGAGAGGGTCTTGGGCAGGGGCTGGTCCTATGGAGATGCTGGACTGTCTTGTGATGTGTGAAAGGAGTTTTACCACAGACACACTGGTCCGGATCATGAGGAACACACACAGGAAACCTCGTAGATTTCCATGCCCCCTAGAAAATCAGCCTGCTGAAGTTGATCAGACTTTCTCCCATTACAGTATGTCAGAGAATACACTTGCTCAACTTCAGTGGTGTTGAAGGGGGCCACAGCAGTTATGATGACACGGATGTAGATCAGCATGTTGATGATCCAGAAAGAAAAGAAGGCAGGAAAAATGTATGTGGAGATTTTGGATTTGAGCCATGCCCACCTAGAGTTGCTGTGAGTGATAATTATGGCCTGAAAAATACTCAGAAAAGACGTGTGCGGAGAGAAAGACCCCGTGTGACTCTGTACATGTACAGCACTGCCTTACAGACGATGTCATCTAGAAAATGTCTTACTCCAAAGGCATTCATTATTTCTGGAATCCCACTGAAAAGAATTGTCATGACATTAGCTAAAATTAAATGAGTAAATATCAAATCTATAGGCTTCTTTATATGTAGCTGGACTAGTAGCAATGTGTTCCCAATAAAACCAATCCCAAATTGAGAGAGAAAGAATACTCCTAAAATAGTCTCGTTTGTAATCATTATAATCAGTGGCTCTGATACTATGGACTCCTCTACAGCTAAAAAGGGAACTGCAATGATTTGTAAGCTTGATGGAAGTAAGAGAACTTTAAGAAGTCTCCATGAGCTATGATCACTCTCAGCAGTAAGTTGTGCAGATGCTCGAAGAATTAATTCTAGAAGTAAATGTCAAGCATTATTAAAGTTACTTCAAAGGAGCCTTAAGGTCAAGACAAACATGTCTTATTTATAAAAACAGTTCTGTAATTCTTAAAAAGAACTTGAGTTTCCTGAAGGACAATATTTCATATTTATAGAGATTTTATGTTCGGCATATATGTTCTGAACTTCATTTCTATGTTTTGAATGCACTTCCATTTTCTGTCATGAAAAACTGGAAATTTTAATGTTTATCATTATGTTCCTACTAGAGATGACACTCATCATTTTTACTATAGTTCACAGAAGACTCCACCCCCAGAGTTGCAAACAATCATTAGGCTCTGTAAATGCCTTTTCCCAACCCTACTGCTCATGCTTCCCCAACTCTAAGACCCTACCAATCACACAGTGAATATATTTCAGCACACATAATTGATGTGTAATATTGTGTCTGATGTACAACATAAAATTTGATATTTGTGTATTTTGAAAAATGATTACAATAGGTCTAGTTAGCATCCATCACCACACATAGTTACAAATTTTTTCTTGTCATGACATTTAAGATCTATTCTTTTAGCAACTTTCAAATATATATAGTACAGTATTACTAACTATAGTCACCAGTTTACACACTACAGCTCCATAATTTATTTCTTTTAGAACAGGAAGCTTGTACCCTTTGACCATGTCACCTATTTCTCCAAACCCCTGACCCCCAACTTAGGCAAACACCAATCTATTCTTTTTTTGTCTATGAGTTCAGACATAAAAAACTCTATGTTATTTTTTATTTTTTTTTGATTGCACATAAACATGAAATCATACATATTTGTTTTTCACTGTCTGACTTTTATGTAGTGTTACATCCTCAAATTTCATATATATATATATGCCTGAAATATACATATATATTTTATTTTATATATATAAAGTCACTTTATTTTCTTTATTCATTCATCCATCAATGAATTCCATATTCCATTTAGAAAACTGAAGCAATCCAAAAGACTACTTCACACAAATCCCACGACTACACCAATCCCTTTTAATATTCTTGCTCAGAAATGTACCCTTCTGGGTACATTTGGGTATTGTGAATGAATTATATATGTTTCTAATCATAGCTAATCCATCCACCATGCAATAAATCTGGAACTCTCTTTCTTGCTCAAGACCCTCTCTTCTGCGATCCTTTCCCTCATGCATCATAAAAATTTCTCCATCAATATGCAAATATACTGTCTTTCCTCTACATTTCTTGAGTCATTGCTCTCTAGAGGGACAATACTCTTCTAGGGAATTGTCTCTACTCCCTGTCTCCAGTTGCTCACATCTCAGTGGCTCTTGATCCCAGAAGTGCTGGACTATAAAAAGGCCTGTAAATTCTTCCCTTCCTTGTATACATTATAAAGGGATGTTGTGGTTCCACTCAGGAGATGGCCCTTTTGTCCACACCTTGAATATAGTTTGGTCTTTGACATACTTTGGCAAGTCAGTGTGGAGCAAATACAACATGACTAGCCTCTTGAGGAAAGTCTGGGGGCAAGGCTTGCTTTTTGCTTTGCTCTGCACCCACCATACCAGCACATGAAACACCCTCACCTATTAGAGGATGAGCAGGACACATGGAAGAAATTTTCGGCCAATTTCCAGAATTTTATGTGAGGCTATTGCATTCTAAGCTAAATTTGTCCCATATGGGACACAAGCCTTTCTCTAGCCAACTAACATGACCACACTTGCATGAGAAAGTCCAGCAAAGAAAGGAAAGAGTCTAGACTCAAAAATCACATATGGTCTGAATCCATATAGGAAATATCCCAGAATGCATAAATCTGTAGACAGAAAGCAGACATTTGTTGCCAGGGATTGGAAGGAAGAAGGACAGAGGAATGACTGGGGATTCTGTGGTTTTCTTTGGGGGTAATGAAATGTTTTGAAGCTTAATAGGAGTTGTGATTTCAAACATTGCAAAAAAAAGTTCCATCGAATGGCACAAAATAAAATGGTTAATTTTATATTCTATTAATTTCATCTCAATATATGTAAATATACATATAAATAAGGTAGACAATATGCACCAAGGCCTAAAAAAAGAGTAATATATTATAAACAGAATAAATTTTCCCAGAAATGCTAAAATGTGTCATCTTTAAGAACTCTCTTAACATAGTTATCCATACTAATATCTGGAAGACAAAAGGCACGTGACATTTTAGTAAACAGGAAAGCTACATTCATATGCATTTAACATGTATTTGTGATAAAACAAAACCCTATAGTGTATTATAAATACAAAGGATATTTTAAATTTATGAAAGTTAGCTAGCTAATGTAAACATAGACGAACCAAAAAATTATGAAACTCAACTAATTCTCTTTTAAGTGAGAAATGTAAAAAGTGTACCACTACCATGTCCACATTTTTTAAAAAGATTTTATTTATTTATTTGATAGAGAGAGATCACAAGCAGACAGAGAGGAGGAAGCAGGCTACCTGCTGAGCAGAGAGCCTGAATTGCAAGTCCCCATTTTTATTGCCTTTTAGCTCCTAATGCGTGGTAAAGAATTAAAAGAAGGTGCATGAACAATCAATCTTGTAACACTGAAAAATTAAAATAAACATATTTGGAGAGGAAAAAAAAAGAGAAAAAAAGAGAAAAAAAAAGAATTAAAAGAAGGATAAGCATTTCCAAAACCAAAAGTGTGACTGTTATTATTCACTGATGATAATGACGAGGGAACAGAAGGAACTGAGTCTCCCTCCCGTTTACAAATGTCTTAGCAATTTACAAGAACAAAGCATTTCTATCAATGGCCTAGCTTCCAAAAGGAAATGTAGATACAATTAAATGTCCTTATAACCTGCAGACCATTGACAGATATTTGAAGTGGGCAGAGCGTATTGTTCCTCCAGGAAATTCCCAACTATTTCATGTTAATGTATTGCTAGAGGAAAAGCAACCTTAACTTGACAACATCAAGGCCTTTGGTGTCTTGTGAATTTTCTTTAACATACGAAAGATCTTTCTCAAAACCTCCCTTTTTCCTTGCCTCCCCCAACCCCATAGTATATAACCAGTCACCCCTTACAATGCTAGTGCAGCAGCCCATTGGTCCTGTCCCCCTGGTTCCCTCAGTCTTTGCCCAGTCATTTTCAGCTGCTGTACAAGTGGGATTTCATAAGGAGGGGGTAACGGGTGCTATAATGGCAAGTTGTCTGTCTTGGGCAGCTTCTCTGGCTGCCTGCTCAGCTAAGCGGTTCCCTGTAGCTGGCTTGGCATCTCCTTTTTGGTGTCCCTGACAGTGAATGACGGCTAAGCTCCGGGGTGCCCACAGCACTTCTAACAACTGGAGGATTTCATTTTTGTTTTTGATGGTTTTTCCATTGGATGTGAGGAGTCCTCTTTCCTTGTAGATGACCCCATGTATATGCAGAATGGTGAAAGTGTATCTTGAGTCAGTATATATGTTGACCTTTTTGTCCTTAGACAGTAAGAGCACCCAGATGAGGGCCCAGAGTTCAGCTCTCTGGGCTGACCATCCTGCAGGGAGTGCTTTGGCTTCTAGGACTTCTGTAGCCGTGGTAACGGCATAACCTGCTTTTCATAGGCCACTGCTTAGGAAGCTGCTGCCATCAGTGTATAGGGTAAGGTGTATAGGGTGAGGTCAGCATTCGGCAGAGGAGAATCCTGGAGGTCTGGTCGGGTGGCGTAGACTTCAGTTATGATTTCTAGACAGTTGTGTTCCAGCTCCCCTTCTGCTGTAGGGAGGTATGTAGCTGGGTTAAGGGCCTGCACGGTCTGTAAGTTTATGCGAGGTTTTTCTAGAAGTAACCCTTGATACTGAGCGAGTCTGGCATTTGAAATCCATTTTTGACCCTGACAGTTCATGAGAGTGATCACCAAATGAGGAACCTTTACTGTAAGCTGTTGCCCAAGGGTGAGTTTGTCGGCTTCCCTCATAAGGATTATGGTAGCAGCTAGGGCCCGTAGGCAAGGAGGCCATCCGGAGGTGACTGGGTCTAATTTTTTAGATAGGTATGCAATGGGCTTTGTCCATGGACCCATCAATTGGGTTAGAAGTCCTAAAGCCGTTTTATTCTTTTCATGGACATATAGACAGAAGGGCTTTTCTGTATCAGGTAGGCCCAAGGCTGGAGCTTTTCCAAGTAAGTCTTTGAGTTCCATGAAGGCCTCTTCCTGTGCATCTCCCCACTGTAGAGGCTGACTGTCCAGTCCTGTAAGTGAGTCATATAAGGGTCGGGCTACGGTGGAGAATCCTGGTATCCAGATCTGATAGAACCCTGTTGCCCCCAGGAATTTGTGGTAAGGCTTGCTGGGTGGTGGGCCATGGGAAATTGGTTATTACAGCCTTTCATTCAGTGCTGAGGGCCCACTTTCCTTGAGTTATGAAACCTAGGTATTTGACTTCTTTTCTGCATAGTTGAGCCTTCTTCCAAGATACTCAGTATCCCCTCTCTGATAGATGCTGCAGGAGATCGAGCATCACCTGGTGGCAGGTTTTCTTGGTTGGGCAGGTGATGAGGAGGTCATCTACATTTTGAAGAAGTGTGCAGCTGGTCTGTTCTCTGGGGAAGTCAGTGAGATCAGAGGCTAGGGCCTTGCTGAATAATGTCAGTGAATTCTTGAATCCTTGTGGAAGTCTGGTCCATCTGGCGTCCTGAGGTGGTATCAGTTCATTTGAAGCCAAAAATGGGCTTACTGAGGGGAGCCAGGTGAATACAAAGGAAAGCATCTTTAAGGTCCAGGCAGGTAAACCAGGCAGCATTTGGAGGAATCTGGCTTAGGAGGGTGTAGGGGTTGGGCACCACCGGATGTAGAGACTGGGCAACTTGGTTTATGGTGCACAAGTCCTGGACAGGTCAGTAATTGCCAGTGGGCTTTTTGATGGGGAGCAGTGGGGTGTTCCAGGGACATTTCAATAAGGATGCCTGCTTCTTTTAGTTGTTCCAGGTGGGTCTGTATGCCTAGTTGGACCTCCCAAGAGATCGAATACTGTCTCTGCTGTTGTGGTTGGGTTCCAGCTTTTAGTTCTATGATGACTGGGGTCTGCTGAACAGCAAATCTGGGAGGGTTATCTTCTGCCCATACACCTGGGACCACAACCTGGATTTGTTTCAGGATTCTCTTGTTCAAACAGTCTCCATTCTTCATCCCGAGGCATGTCGAGGGACAGGATAAGTTGGGGTTCAGTGGGGCTTAGATTCATGGTGGCTCGTCCCGAGGGCTTGAAGATCTGTGTCCCCAGTTTTGAAAGTCGGTCTCTTCCTAACAAAGGGAGCAGGCAGTCCAGAACATATAGGAACTCATGGGATATGATGTGACCTCCTAGTTCGCAAGTCTGGGATTGGTAAAAAGGTTGGTTTGTGGCATGATCTCCTGTGGCGCCCATGATGGTTATGGTTCAGCCTGTAAGGGGCACTACTGGAGTGGTGCCCACCAAATGTTCTGCTCCTGTATCCACCATGAAGGTTATCTTCTGGCCCCCCACATTTACATCAACCATGAGCTCCTAGGGGCCTAGCAGCCTGGTCCCTGTCAGTCTGAGTCTATGTTGGCCAGTCTGATAAAGTCTGAATCCCTGTCTGCCTGGGCTTCAGGTTGGGTGAAGAATTTGAGTGCTTTTGGCCTTCGATTCAGGCATTCATTCTTCCAGTGCTCCATTTCCTTGCAATATGTGCATTTGTCCCTTTTGAGAGTTCTGCGTTGTTGAGGCTGTCCTCCAAACTGTTCTGGTGGTCCTCATAGTTGAGAGTTTTGTTGAAGGGCTGCTGCCAGCAGGGTGACCTTTCCTTTCAATTTTTTTCAGCCTCGCATTTTGCTACAGTGTGTCTCAGTTTCGATAGACCTTTTTGGCGATTTCTAGCAGATGGGTGATGTTCATTCCAGCAAAACCCTCAAGTTTTTGGAGTTTATGATGGATATCAGGGGCTGACTGTGTCACAAAGGCTGCATTTACCAACCATTGGTTCTCAGGTGCTTCTGGATCAAATGGAGTGTATATGCGAAAAGCCTCACAAAGCCGCTCGTAGTAATTACCAGCAGTTTCTTCCCCGTCCTGGGTCACATCAGCTGTTTTTCACATGTTGGTAAGTTTGTTGGCTCCTTGTCAGAGACCTCGCAGGATGGCTTCCTGGTAGAGCTTGACAGCATTACGGCCTTCTTCCGTGTTGAAGTCCCAGTCTGGCTGACTGTCCAGTGCAGACCTCTGAGCCCATCCCTTAGTATTCATAACGCCTGCTGGAGCCACCTCCTCGAGCCACTTATGTGCCTCCTGAAGGATTATTCTTCTCTCTTCAGTGTTGAACAAAGTGCGAAGGAGATGTTGACAATCTTCCCACGTTGGTCGGTGGGTTTGGGAGATGGATTCCATGAGGTCAGTCATTGCCTGTGGTTTCTCTGAATATGCAGGAGTATGATGTTTCCAGTTTAGGAGGTCGGTAGTGGCGAAAGGCTGATAATAGATGATGGGCCGACCCTGTTGCGGGATGCCATCTGCACCAATTGTATCGGGACCTTGAGTCTCATGGAGGGGGATTTGGTAAGCCAGGATTTCCCATATTCGGAGATGGCGCATGGTTTTTTGGAGTTTGGGTTCTGGAGAGGAGTCCCCACCAGAAGCAGTTGGGGGCAGTATGGAGGCTGGCAGTGAGACCATTGATGGTTGCGGAACCAGAGATGGCGGGGAGACCATGACCATTGGTGGATCAGAGGTGTCAGAGAAGATGCAGCTGTCACTGGAAGGGGGGAGGTGGAGAGGCAGGGATGGAACCGGAGACAGTGGGGAGACCAAGGGTCGTGGGGTGCTGGGTCCCATTTTAGGGGCAGTCAGAAGGGCTGGAAGAACATAAGGTGGTGGGAGCTCTTCCTCTGAGGCCCCCTGATGTATGAATTTATTCCAAGTACTTCTGGTTGGTTGAGCAACGAGGATCCTGCACTGTCCCTTACTATTGATGCAGAACCGTACCCATGGGGGAAGGGTTTTAGCTATCCCTAACCAGAAATTGATGTAAAGAAACTGATCCGGATGTCCTGGGTTGCTGGTAATCATGCAATAAATGTGCCCCTGGCTGGTGGGTAAATCTAGGGTTCCTTCCGAGGGCCAGCCAACGTCATAACTGGGCCACTCTAGTTCACACAGGGTTCTGAGCTTTCCTGGGGTCATGTGGACTCCATACTCTCCGCTGAAACCCTTTTTAAAGTTATTAAGCATACAGTCTAATATGCTGGGTTTGCTGGGCTTCCCTCCCATAGTGAACAGTGTCGCAAACAGGGGGAAGGGGCTCTTTCAGGTGCAGTCCTGCTCGCCTCCCTCGCAGGAGCTTAGGAGCGTCTTAGCTAAGGTCTATCCGTATAAGCCCCGGACCAGGCTACTCCATGGAGTAAATGACCATTATGCCGTATGACGCTCCACGAGACTCAAGGTGCAGCCCACTCAGACTCCGTGGCCAAAGCTGTGGAGCCCTACAGACAGATTCACATAGTCAGGCACTCTTCACATACAAACAGGTTGGACACCGCCCTCTGGGGTATCCCTGACTAACGGGAGGCGATCAAACTCCCCTCCATCTCTAACGGATGGATCTGACTCAGGCAGTGTCCCTGGGGCTTACCTGGTCCAGAGGGTAGGATCTGGCTGGTCGTCCCTGGTCTCCTAACATGGGTCCAGCGAGGTAGAGGTGAGCCGTGGCTGTCAGGGAAGACCCAACTTTGGGTCTACCGAAATCAGTGGGATGCGCCTAAAGCCTTGGGTAGGTTCTCCGTTTTCCTCTATAGCTCGTCTCTTGTGCCACATCAGTGGCACAATGGGCCAGTGCAGTTGTGTTTGGCTCCCCTTTATGTGGGAGTATAATCTATAGGGAAACTCTCAGGAAAGTGCTGAATCTCAGGAGAGTGCTTAATCATCCCTGGGGATTTGTTTCTTTTCATAACCAAATGGAATGGCCAGCTGTTTGATCTTTTCTTCCGCCATGGTGAAAGGAGGGCAGCGGGCAGGAAGGGGCTGGGGCCTAAGGAGGAGGCCTCTATCCACCTCAGAAGAATGTAAATTCAGGTAATTTAAACGTAAGAAAGAACTCACAAGTGAGAGAAATATTGTGAAAAAAACAATGGAAGATACAGAAATGGCACAAAAAACATACAAAGAGAGAGAGAGAAAATAAAGGAGAGGAAGTTTTTACCATAAGTGGAAAGCAATGGGGAAGTGAATTAAAAATCGAAGATTGAGGAGTGCCTGGGTGGCTCAGTTGGTTAAGTGTCAGACTTTTGACTTCAGCTCAGGTCATGATCTCAGGGTTTTGAGATTGAGCCCTGTGTTGGGCTCCATGCTGGGCATGGAACTTGCTTAAGATTTTCTCTTTCCCTCTCCCTCTGCCTTCTTCTCCCTCACGTTTGCTCTCTCTCTTAAAAAAGAAAAATAAAGATTCAATCAACACAAAGGTGTATGAGTTTGGAGGAAAAGAGGAGGTAAGAAGAGAAGAAGCCATGATAGAAAGAGAAAGGAAGGAAGGGAAACAGGAACAGCAGACACAAAAGGTGAGAGGAAGTAGACTGAAGTAACAAGGAGAGAAAAGAGAAAAATGAATAAACACAACACAAATGTATACTAACTTACATAAATAAGGTGATAGAAGGAAACTTCAAAGGAAATGCATCTTAAAAAAAAAACACAGCTGTTTATGTTTCAAGTTGGTTTATAGATCTGAATTTTACAGAAAAAATATGGGAGATTTGGCCAAAAGTAATGTTGCCAAAGTAAAAATCCTTGGTTTACAAACATCTCAATATTGTTTGTCATACAATACTGGTTTATACAATTATTTTTAATGACTTAGATCTTCCTAAAGAGATTCAGAATAATTATTCATAAAAGGGACAATATCCAGGTCATAATCAGAGTGAAAAAACTTAGTTTGAATACTGGAAAATTTTGCATTTTAGGATATTAGCCTATATGTCAGAGTAGATAGAAAATGCATGAGTGACCATTCTTACTCTTACTGAGATAGTAATAATGCATGAAAGTGTTTTAAGGAAAATGAAAAAAAAAATTGTAGAAAACTGTGTTGAAGAATGTAAAGAAATGTCAGAAAGAAAAAATATACATTAAGATAACAGTGGAAAAATGAAGAAATGAAGTACCAAAAATAGAGGGGGAAGAGGAAAAGCAGGGAGCAAGTCCAGAGGAAATTAAAAATAGAATTGCAAAAGCAATAAATTAAGGGCTGAGAAATGAAAAATTTGAGAACAATCATGAAAGATGGAAGATGGTAAAGATATAAACAATTAGAAAAATATCAATTAATTAAGAAAAATACTAACATACAAGATGTGTGAAGATTGTAAGAGGAAGAATAAATAATTTTTACCACAACACTGAGAATTATAGAAGGAGAGCAATGAAAGGAGAAGACAGCAGAATAAAAAGACTAATAGGAAAGAGATGAGAGAAATGGAATAGAAAACTAAAGATAAGGAAAAATGATAAGAAGTGTGGAAGTAAGAACATGGAGAGAGGAGACTTACTGTTAAGGACAGACAAAATATTCAGCATAAAAAGAATCTGAAACAAAAAAAGAAGAAGCAAATTTTTATGAAAATGGCCAGGTCTTTCCCTTCATGCCAGAACTACAGACAGGTAGGGGATTTACTTTGTCTGAGCTCCTCAGCAGTGCAGGGGATATCTCGGATGGGCTGCAGCTGGGTGCAGGTGCCTGGATCCAGGGCTATAGGAAGAACAGCTTGCTGTTCATTCTCATGATTCTTGTTCTTTTATTTATTATATTTTACCTACTTACCATTACAACTAGATGTTTACTACAACATATTCCATAGTAACTTTTTAATTTGAACTTTTTTCATACATATACTTTTTTCTTTTTCTTTTTTTTAAGTGTATCTACATATAAGCTTCAATGTAGTCCTTTTTTCCCTATTCAATACTACTTCTTTATATATACCAGTTTTAATTTCCCTGATCATAAATTCAAGAAATTCCCTTAAGAGCAGCTAGGGGGAAGAGATTCCTTAAGTACAGAGGGAGGAACATCAGAATAACATTAGACCTGTCCACAGAAATGTGGCAAACCAGAAAGGGCTGACAAGACATATTCAGTGGACTAAATGAGAAGAACATGCAGCCAAGAATACTTTATCCAGCAAGGCTGATGTTCAGAATGGATAGAGAGATAAAGAGCTTCCAAGACCAGCAAAGACTAAAAGATTCTGTGAACACCAAGTCAGCACTACAAGAAATATTAAAGGGGGGGATGTTCTATAAAAGAAGAAAGATCCCAAGAGTGATATAGAACAGAAATTTACAAAGATAATCTATAGAAACAAGGTCCTCACAGGCAACGTGATGACAATAAAAATACATCTTTCAATAATCACTCTCAAAGTGAGTGGCCTAAATGCTCCCATGAAATAGCACAGGGTTGCAGGTTGGATAATAAGTCAGGACCCATATGCTGTCTACAAGAGATGCATTTTGAACCTAAAGATACAACCAGAATGACAGTGAAGGGATGGAGAACCATCTTTCATTCCAATAGGCCTCAAAAGAAAGCTGGTTTAGTAATTCTTATATCAGACAAAGTAGATTTTAAGCTAGAGAATATAGTCAGAGATACAGAAGGACACTAGATCATTATTAAAGGGTATATCCAACAAGAAGATCTAACAATTGTAAATATCTATGGCCCCAACATGGGAGAAGCCAACTACATAAGCCAACTGTTAACTAAAATAAAGAAACATTGATAATAATACATTAACTGTTGGAGACCTTAACACTACACTCTCAGCAACAGACAGGTCATCTCAGCAGAAAATCAACAAAGAAACAAGAGCTTTGAATAACGCACTGGACCAGATGGACTTCATAGGTATATACAGAACATTCCACCCTAAAACAAGAGAATACTCATTCTTCTCAAGTGCACCTGGAACATTCTCCAGAATAGACCACTTACTGGGTCACAAATTCGGTCTCAACTGAAAATATTGAGATTATTTCCTACATATTCTCAAACCACAAAGCTTTGAAACTGGAACTCAATCACAAGAAAAAGTTTAGAAGAAATTCAAACACTTGGAAGCTAAAAGCCATCCTGCTCAAGAATGTTTGGGTCAACCAGGATATAAGAGAAGAACTTAATCCATGGAACAATTCATTGAAACCAATGAGAATGAAGACACATCGGTCCAAAACCTATGGGATGTGGCAAAGGCGGTCCTAAAAGAGAAATACATAATCATCCAAGCCTCTCTCAAAAAAAAAAAAAAAAAAAAAAAAAAGAAAAATCCTGAATACACAAACTCTCTTTACATCTTAAAGAACTGGAGAATCAACAACAACTTAAGCCTAACCCCTGCATGAGAAGGGAAATAATCAATATTAGAGCAGACATTAATGAATTAGAAACTAGAAATACTGTAGAAGATATCAGCAAAACTAGAAAGTGTTTATTTGAAAGAATTAATAAGATCAATAAACCACTGGCCAGATTTATCCAAAAGAAAAGAGAAAGGACCTAAATTAATAAAATTATGAAGGAAAGGGGAGAGGTCATGACTAACAACGAGGAAATAGAAACAATCATCAGAAATTAATATCAACAGCTATATGCTAATAAGTTAAGAAACCTAGAAGAAATGGATACATTCCTGGAAACCTATAAACTTCCAAGACTAAAGCAGGAAGAAATTGACAACCTGAATAGAACAATAACTAGAACAAAAAAATAAATAGAACAAAACCTAGATTGAAGCAGCGATCAAACCTCCCAAAAAACAAGACCTAATGGATTCCCTGGGGAATTCTACCAAATATTCAAAGAAGAAATAATACTTATTCTCCTGAAGCTGTTTCAAAAAATAGAAACAGAAGGGAAACTTCCAGACTCTTTCTATGAAGCCAGTATTACCTTGATCCCCAAACCAGACAAAGACCCTATCAAGAAGGAGAATTTCAGGGGCGCCTGGGTGGCTCAGTGGGTTTAGCCTCTGCCTTCGGCTCAGGTCGTGATCTTGGGGTCCTGGGATCCAGCCCCGCATCGGGCTCTCTGCTCGGCGGGGAGCCTGCTTCCTCCTCTCTCTCTGCCTGCCTCTCTGCCTACTTGTGATGTCTCTCTTGCTGTCAAATAAATAAATAAATAAATAAATAAATAAATAAATAAATAAAAGGAGAATTTCAGATCAACATCCCTGTTGAATATGGATGCTAAAATTCTCAATAAGACTTTAGCTAACAGGATCCAACAGTACATTAAAAGAATTATCCACAACAACCAGGTGGGATTTATCTTGGCAATGCAAGTGTGGTTCAACAGTCACAAATCGAACAATGTGATAGAACACATTAATAGAAGAGAGAAGAACCACACAGTCCTCTGAATTGATGCAGAAAAAACATTTCACAAAATACAGCATCCTTTCCTGATTAAAACTCTTCAAAGTATAGGGATAGAGGGAACATATCTCAATATCATAAAAGCCACCTATTAAAAGCCCACAGCAAATATCATTCTCAATGGGGAAAAGCTGAGAGCCTTTCCCTTAAAGTCAGGGACATGACAAAGGATGCTCACTATTCCCACTATTGTTCAACATAGTACTAGAAGTCCTAGTGACAGCAATCAGACAACAAAAAGAAATAAAAAGTATTCAGATTGGCAAAGAAGAAGTCAAACTCTCTTTCTTCACAGATGACATGATACTTTATGTGGAAAACCTAAAAGACTCCACCCCCAAGTTACTAGACCTCATACATCAATTCGGTAATGTGACAGAATACAAAAGTAATGCACAGAAATCAGTTACTTCCTTATACAGTATCAGTGAAACTGTAGAAAGAGAAATTAGAGAATCTATTCCATTTACAATAGCACCAAAAACCATAAGATACCTTGGAATAAACCTAATCAAAGAGGAAAAGGATCTATACTCTAGGAACTACAGAACACTCATGAAAAAAATTGAAGACATAAAAAGATGAAAAAACTTTCCATGCTCATGGATCAGAAGAATAAAGATTGTTAAAATGTCTATGCTGCCCAGAGCAATCTATACTTTCAATGCCATCCCAATCAAAATACCAATGGCATTTTTTCAAAGTGCTGGAAAAAAGAATCTTAAAATTTGTATGGATCCAGAAAAGGCCCTGAATCGCCAAGGAAATGTTAAAAAAGAAAAACAATGCTGGGGCCATCTCTTTGCTTGATTTCAAATTACATTACAAAACATGATTGCCAAAACAGCATGGGTACTGGCACAAAAACAGACACATAGACCAATGGAACAGAAGAGAGAGCCCAAATATGGACTCTCAATTCTATTGTCAAATATTCTTCAGCAGAGCAGGAAAAAATATCCAGTGGAAAAAAGCCAGTCCCTTCAGTAAGTGGTGCTGGGAAAATTGGACAGCTACATATAGAAAAATGAAACTCGACCATTCTCTTACACCATACACAAAGATAAACTCGAAATGAATGAAATGTGAGACAGAAATCCATCAAAATCCTACAGAACATAGGTGGTAATCTCTTCGACATTAGCCACAGTAACTTCTTTCAAGTCATGTCTCCAAAGGAAAACAAAAGCAAAAATGAACTTTTGGGACTTCCTCAAGGTAAAAAGATTCTGCAGAACAAAGAAACAGTCACTAAAACAAAGAGGCAGCACATGGAATGGGAAAAGATATTTGCAAATGGCACTACAGATAAAGGACTGGTATCCAGGATCTATAAATATCTTTCAAACTTGGGTCACTTAGGTGACTCAGTCATTGGACGTCTACCTTTGGCTCAGGTCATGATCCCAGAGTCCTGGGATCAAGCCCCACATCAGGCTTCCAGTTTGGTGGGAAGCCTGTTTCTCCCTCCCCCTGCTTGTGTTCCCTCTCACAGTGTCTCTCTTTGTCAAATGAATAAATAAAAATCATTAAAAAAAAAAAAACTTCTCAAACTCAACAGCCAAAAACCAAATAAGTCAAAAAATGGGCAAAAGACATGAAAAGACACTTCTCCAAAGCTGACATACAAATGGCTAATAGACACATGACAAAATGTTCATCATTTGCTTTCAGGGAAATAAAAATCAAAGTCACACTTAGATATTATCTTACACCAGTTAGAATGTCAAAAATTAAGAAAGCAGGAAAGAACAAGTGTTGGAAAGGATGCGGAGAAAGGGGAACCCTCTTACTGTTGATGGGAATGCAAGTTAGGACAGCCACTTTGGAAAACAGTGTGGAGGTTCCCACAAAAATTAAAAATAGAACTATTCTATGACCCAGCAATTGCACTACTGTGAATTTACCCCACATCTACAGATGCAGTGAAAAGAAGGGCAATATGCACCCCAATATTCATAGCAGAAATGTCCACAATAGCCAAACTGTGGAAGGAGCTGAGATGCCCTTCTACAGATAAATGGATAAGATGTGGTACATATATATAACGGGATATTACTTAGGCATCAGAAAGGATGAATACCCAACTTTTGCATCCACATGAATGCAACTGGAGGAGATTATATTAAGTGAAATAAGTCAAACAGAGAAAGTCAATTGTGATATGGTTTCACTTACTTGTGGAACATAAGGAATAGCATGGAAGACATTAGAAGAAGGAAGAGAAAAGTGAAGAGGGGGGAATCGGAGGGGGATACAAACCAGGAGAGACTGTGGACACGAAGAAACACATTGAATATTTTAGAGGGAGGAGGGTGGAAGGCTGGGTGAGCCTGGTGGTGGGTATTGAGGAGGGCACGTATTGTATGTAGCCCTGGGAATTATAGGCAACCAATGAATCGTGGGACACTACATCAAAAACTAATGATGTACTGTATGGTGACTAACATAAAATATATGAATGAATAAATAAATAAAATATGTATATATTTTTACTCTTTGTAATAGTTCTTTTTAATTTTTTATTTAAATTCAATTAGTCAATGTAATTGTATAGTATAGTATAATACATCATTTGTTTACAATTATTGAGATTTTAGCTGTCTTGAAGAAAAAAATTTAAGTTTTTTAATATATCATACTGTGATACACGGGATTTTTGGGGAAGATTTTATTTATTTATTTGTCAGAGAGAGAGAGGGAGAGAGAGAGCACAACCAGGGAGAGCAGGCAGAGGGAGAAGCAGACTCCTCACAGAGCAAGGAGTCGGATGTGAGACTCCACACCAGGACCCCTGGATCATAACCTGAGCTGAAGGCAGAAGCTTATCTGACCGAGCCACCCATGCATCCCAACCTGGAAATTGATAAATGTTTTATTTTTTTCCCAAATACTTTTATTTTATTTTTTCAGTGTTATAAGATTCATTGTTCATGTACCATACCCAGTACTCCATGCAATATATGCCCTCCTCAATACCCATCACCAGGCTGGCCCAACCCCCCCCCCGCCACAATCCCCTCCAAAACCCTCAGTTTGTTTCTCAAGAGTTCACACTCTCTCATGGTTCCCCCTCAGATTTCCCCCAATTCACCCTTCCTTTCTTACTCCCAATGTCCTCCATATTTTCCTTATGCTCCGCACAAAAGTGAGACCATATGATAATTGACTCTCTCCGCTTCACTTATTTCACTCAGCATAATCTCTTCCAGTCCCATCCATATTGATACAAAAGTTGGCTATTTACCTTTTCTGATGGAGGCATAATATTCCACTGTATACATGCACCATATCTTCTTTATCCATTCATCTGTTGAAGGGCATCTTGGCTCTTTCCACAGTTTCGCTGTTGTGGCCATTGCTGCTATGAACATTGGGGTCCATGTGGCCCTTCTTTGTACTGCATCTGCTTCTTTCGGGTAAATACCTACTAGTGCAATTGCAGGGTCATAGGGTATCTCTATTTTTAATTTCATAAGGAATGTCCACACTGTTTTCCAGAATGGCTGCACCAATGTGCATTCCCACCAACAGTGGAAGAGGGTTCTCCTTTTTCCAAATCTTCTCCACCACTTATTGTTTAGTGTCTTGTTGATTTTGGCCATTCTAAATGGCATAAGGTGGTATCTCAATGTGGTTTTGATTTGAGACTCCCTGATGCCTAATGATGATGAACATGTTTTCATATGTCTGTTAGGCATTTGTATGTCTTCTTTGGAGAAGTGCTGTTCATATCTCCTGCCCATTTTTTGACGTCATTATCTGCTTTTTGAGTGTTCAGTTTGAGGAGTTCTTTATAGATCTTAGATATCACACCTTTGTCTATAGTGTCATTTGTGATTATCTTTTCCCATTCTGTGGGTTGCCTGTTTGTTTTGTTGACTGTTTCCATCTCTGTACAGAAGCTTTTTATCTTGATGAAGTCCCAAAAGTTCATCTTCACTTTTATTTCCTTTGCTTTTGGAGACATGTCCTGAAAGAAGTTGCTGTGGCTGATGTCATAAGGTTACTGCCTATGTTCTTCTCTGGGGTTTTGATAGATTTCTGCCTCACGTTGAGGTCTTTTATCCATTTCGAGTTTATCTTTGTGTATGGTGTAAGAGAATGGTCAAGTTTCATTCTTCTACATATAGCTGTCCAGTTTTCCCAGCACCATTTATTGAAGAGACTGTCTTTTTTCCACTGGATTTTTGCCTGTTTTGTCAAAGATGATTTGACCATAGAGTTGTGGGTCCATCTCTGGGCTCTCTATTCTGTTCTACTGGTCTATGTGTCTGTTTTTGTGCCAGTCCCATGCTGTCTTGGTGATCACCACTTTGTAGTAAAGCTTGAAATCAGGCAATGTGATGCCCCCAGCTTTGTTTTTCTTTTTCAACATTTCCTTAGCAATTCAGGGTCTTTTCTGGTTCAGTACAAATTTTAGAATTGTTTGTTCCAGCACTTTGAAAAACACTGGTGGAATTTTGATCGGGATGGCATTGAAATTATCAATTGCTGGGCAGTACAGACATTTTAACAATGTTTATTCTTCTGATCCATGAGCATAGAATGCTTTTCCACCTTTTTGTGTCTTCAATTTCTTTCATGAGTGTTCTATAGTTCCTTGAGTAAAGGACTTAAACTCATCACCCAAAACCCAAAAATGCAGCCAAGAAACAGGCAGAGGACATGAACAGACGTTTCTCCAAAGAAGACATACACATGACCAACAGACATGAAAAAATGCTCCACGTCACTTGGCATCAGGGAAATACAAATCGAAATCACAATGAGATACCACCCCGCACTGGTCAGAATGGCTAAAATGAACAACTCAGGAAACAGCAGATGTTGGCAAGGTTGTGGAGAAAGAGAGGAATCTTCTTACACTGTTGGTGGGAATGCAACTGGTGTAGCTACTTTGGAGAACAGTATGGATTTTCCTTAAAAAGTTAAAAACAGGGGTGCCTGGGTTGTTCAGTGGGTTAAAGCCTCCACCTTTGGCTCAGGTTATGATCTCAGGGTCCTGGGATTGAGCCCTGCATCGAGCTCTATACTCAGCAGGGAGCCTGCTTCCCCCTCTCCCTCTGCCTGCTTCTCTGCCTACTTGTGCTCTCTCTCTTTGTGTCAAATAAATAAATAAAATCTTAAAAAAAAGTTAAAAACAGAGGTATCCTATGACTCAGCAATTCAGGTATGAGGTATTTATCCAAAGAATTCAAACATAGTGATTTGATGGGGCAAAGGCACCCCAATGTTTATATCAGTAATATCCACAAGAACCAACTATTTGAAAAAGCCCAGATGTCCATCACCAGGTGAATGGATAAAGAATATGTGGCATATATATATATATATATATATATATATATATATATTTATATATATATAATGGAATATTACTCAGCCATCAAAAAGAATGGAATCTTGCTGTTGCAATGACTTGGATGGAACTAGAGGGTATAATGCTATACAAAACAAGTCAGTTAGAGAAAGAAAAATACAATATGATCTCACTCATATGTGGAATTTAAGAAACAAAAGAAATGAGCATAAGGAAAGTTAAGGAAAAGTAAAATAAGATGAAAATTGAGAGGGAGGCAAAGCATAAGAGCCACTGAGCTGTAGGAAACAAACTGAGGGATGCTGGAGGGGAGGCGGGTGTGAGGGAAGGGATAATTATATGGTGGATTTTAAGGAGGGCACTTGATGTAATGAACAGTGGGTGTTATGTGCAACTGATGAACTACTAAATATTACCTCTGAAACTAAAAAAAATATATTAAAAATGGCAAGTATTGGTGAGGATGTGGATGAAGGGAAAAATCATGCACTCTTGCAGGAATATGAATTGAGGCAACCTCTTTGGAAAGCTGTATGGAATTTCCTCAAAAGATCAAAAACAGAAATACCACATAATCTAGTCATTTATCAAAGAAAACAAAAACACTAATTCAAAAAGATGTCTGCACCTCTATGTTTACTGCAGCATTATTTACAATAGTCAAGACAATGGAAGTCGAGACTGAGAAGCCTCCTGACTGTGTCCTCCTCTCACTCATGATGCCAAAGACACACCATATCAATGACCATGCTGCCTTTCAGTTTCACTTCCTGGCAATGGCTGTGTTTCTCAAAAAGGAGCCCTCAGAACTTTGATTTCACTTTCTGTTCCTGGAAATGAGGAGCTCTGCAATGTTGATGGCTGCTTTTTTACTCTTGGGCAGGTTTACTCTTGTGAGGGTGGAGCAGAGGCCAGAGATGATTTAATTCCTGCCAACTCCTCACAGGCAGTAAAGACATTTGGGTGACAGTCAGCTCTTTAATCTCTGCAGTGACCACACCAGCACACAGGACCTGTTCCAGGGCAAGGCCAGTCTGTGCAGAGGAGTGCTCCTGCTGTGGGCTGCAGGGAGCACTTCATTCAGGCTCAGCATTTCCTGTGCTGCCCCGGGACACCTTCAGACTCAACTCTGACACCAGGAGTCTCTTTTCTTTCAGGAGCTGGTAAGCAAAAAATCATTTTGGTTTGAGGCCAGGTCTAAAAATAGAATTACGGATCTGTAGGCCTGAGGTTGGGAGAGACTGGACGTTCGATTTTGGGTGCTGTGGACTTGAAAGGCTGAGGGGCAGGATGTCTGGTGGATGTCTGTAAACCATTTAGAGCATTTAACTTTGGGACATTTTCAGAGGGCATTTGGAGAACAAACTTCATTCCTGTGACCTGTAGAAGGATAATATGAATGTCAGGGGTGTCAGTGGATTGGGGCTTCCCCAAGAACTTCTGGATTAGACCACCCCCATCTCATGCCTAAATACCTTTCATTGCAGAGACAATGCATATTATCTGTTAAAAAACCAAATTGAAATCAACTGAAAACCTTAAAGAGCTATTTGGCTTTATTAAATGACTCAAAAAACCAACTGAAAATCTTAAAGAGCTATTTGGCTTTATTAAATGACTCATGAGTTAGGCGTCATCTTATCTAGCAAATAGAAAGGAGCTCCCCTGAGCTGTCAGAAAGGAAATGTTTTTAAAGGTAGAAAGGAAGGGTAAAGAAAAGAAATTATTAGCTAATAATCCATTATTTTAGTCAAGATTGCTCTCTTAAGGGGAACTGAAAGGGTCTATCAGCAAATTTCCTAGTGCTAACCAGGAAATACTATGTTCACTGCTTAAAAGGTCCATTCCTTTGGGATTGAAACTGTAGTTAGGCATTAGGTTTTGGTAACTGAGTTGAGGCCTTAATTTAAGTGTCTTCCTATGGCCCTGGGGCCATGTGACCCTGTAGCCCTTTTTCGCAATTATCTGCTTTTGATCAGACTCAGCTTAAGATATAGGTGTGATCAAAATGTAAGATACCGGTGCCACTTCCAGTTACTTATTCAGTGTTCTTGCTGTTTGTGTTAATCCTTTGCATGGTATTCACCTGTTATCATGTTTTTGCCTAATCTCTGTGATATTCCCAGGTTGTAACTTCACATTCACAAATTTTGAATTATCCATCCTCTACATTTTATTTTTTTCTGATGGTCTAGTCTCAGGGAGATTACCTACTTGATGGTTGGCATTTATGAACATGCATTTACAACTTTTGAGAGAATACAATCTATTTGTCAGATTATATAGATTTTTATGAGCAGGGCAATTTTTAATGGTTAAAGTGCACATTGAAGCCATGGTTCCCAAGACCCCAACAATCAAATGTAAATAAGTCAGAGAAAGACTTCATTGAAGGAGTCATCTTTTCAAGCCACGTGGTTTGCTCAGTGATCTTATGTAGTTGTGTTTCAACTTCCCTAGAAATGTTAATCCAGGTGCACCAGGTGGTGTTGGTCACAGTATAAACCGCTCTTGTTAAGCTTAAAGATAATCAGGGGATATCTTAATTGTGAAGAGAATTTTTGGCCAGAGTCTAAGCACCTTTGTTGGGCAGCTATTGTGTCAGCCATAGAGTTTGAGTTTGTAGTATCTTTCAGAGTTAAGGAAAAGTTCTGGATCAATTTGGCATGTAAATTTACTCTTAACCAGAGAAGCATGGTCTTTCCAAATGAAGCAAACCCAGAGTCATGAATGCCTCTGGTTGGTCTTTTTTTTTAACTCGATTTAAATCTAGAGACAGCTATCAATGAGATGTCTTATTTTGCTTGTGAAAGGTTAGGGGCACAATTAGATGTTCTCTTAGCTTAAAATAAAAGGTGGTTTTACATTCTGGAGTTTACTCCCCCTTGTGGGCCATGAGCTCAGACATTCAGCTGAGGGCATTATTTTTCCAGGATTATGCCAGAGTGAAGGAAAGGAAAAGAAGAAAGGGTTTCTCATTTAGTTAAAGTATGAAGACTTGATCTGTTGTCTCGATGAAAGCAGTCTACCTCCACGTCAGCTACTTATCTCCCTCATCAATTTGATTTAGAGGTCTCCAGCATCTGTGCAGGACTAGATGTCAGGTAAAACCTTCTTTAGCTGTGAAATGTGTACCCAAGACTCAACACCTTATAATTTTCTAGCAATGTCAGTGGTTGAGAGCACTTGATAAGATCCCTTTCAGAGGTGCCTGGGTGGCTCAGTCGTTAAGTGTCTGCTTTGGCTCAGGTCATGTTCCCGTGGTCCTGGAATTGAGCCCCACATGGGGCTCCCTGCTCAGTGCGAAGCCTGCTTCTCTCTCTCCTGCTCCCCCTGCTTGTGTTCCCTCTCTCACGGTGTCAAATAAATAAATAAAATCTGTCAAATAAATAAATAATATCTAAAAAAAAAATCCCTTTCAAAGGGGTCAAAAGTTGTAATCCTCTAATGATGTTTCTAGAATACTCAGTCACCAGGTTCTAGACTGTGTCCAACAGGATTCTTTGAATTGGGATGTGGGAAGAGTTCTCTAACCTACTGATGATAAGTTTTATGGTAAAAAATTAGAGATCTTGCTGCATTTGGTCATACTAACATGAAGCATCAAGGGATCAGCAGGAAGTTGTATTCCAATAGACACTGGTGTTCCAGTGACTATGTTGTGTGGGGTGATTTACATGCTCAAAGAGGATACTATAAACAGCAAGTCCAAGGGCAATATCTTAGGGCAGGGAAGTCCAGTAGTTTTGGCTATTAAACTGGCTACTACTGGCTAAAAAAAATTTTAAGTTTGATCTCTCAACGTTGCCTGATGATTGAGGGTGATAGGACTAGTGATGATTCGAAGGAGTTTGAATGGTTTTTGTTAAGGCTGGTATGATTTATCCAATGAAAAGGCTGCCTCAATCACTGGAGATTGTGGAAGCTATACTGCAAGTGGGAAACACATTTTCTAACAGTTCCCTTGACACTGTGAAGGCTTTAACTTTTAGCAGGTGAAATTTTCAACCTTACTGGAAAATATACGTACAATAACAAGAACATATTGATAACCCACGGCTGCAGGTATTCACAAGTCCAGAGGGACTAGGTGTGAGGCCTCTGGGGGCAAAAATAATTTCTCCAGGATAATGGACCTGGGAAGTCAGACATTGTTGGTAAACTGTTTCCACAATTTTATAGAAATTTCCCTACTAATGTCTAGTCATACTTTGAGTCATCTCAAATGGACCATGATAGGTAAAGGAATGAAAACAAAACAAAACAAAACAAAACAAAACAAAACAAAACAAAACAAAACAACAATCAAAGAAACAATCGAGTTTATCAGGGAAAGAATCAAGCAGCTGCCCTGGGTTTCCCAAGGCCTGCTTATTCAATTTACAGCCATTGGTTACCCATCATGTTTTCTCTGATTTGGAAGCAGAGTATGTTACTCTGACATCAGAATGGCAAAAATCTCACAGTGAGGGGACATTTTTGCAGCAGCAGAATGGATGTTAACCATATGTGCCATAATCTTCATAGATACTTTTTTGGCTGCTTTGACATGAGAGTCAGTTGGGACATTTTCCTGCTATTCTGGTTTAGTCCTTTTAGTATGAGCCTCAGTTTTGATGACAGCAGTTTCAGAAGGTAAAGGGTAATTATAAGAGATACCATTATACTGGGACATATAAAATTTTCAGGAATTTCACATAATTTCTAGAACACATATATCTATACAAATAAAACATAAAACACAGGATCTTTGTTTTCTAGGAAGATCACTTAAATGGTAAGGGAAATTTTACAATGTATTACTAAAGGTAGGTCAAATGTTTAAACAGACAACTCTTTGTTCTTTTAACAGACAGGAAACCAAATTCTTTTTTTTTTTTAATTTTTTACTTTTTATTATTATTTTTTGATTTTTAATTTTTCCCCCAAATACTTTTATTTTTTCACTGTTACAAGATTAATTGTTCATGCACCACACCCAGTGCTCCATGCAAAACGTGCCCTCCTTAATACCCACCACCAGACTCGCCTAACCCTCCACCACCCCCGCCCAAACCCTCAGTTTGTTGCTCAGAGTCCACAGTCTCTCATGGTTCAACCCCCCCTTTCGATGAAACCAAATTCTAATTTTGCACCAGCTTACTTATGTATGAGAACATATTCATTGCAATGTTAGTCAGTCCTGACCATGAATAAATTCCTTTCCAAAGATTCCTTTTGTCTTTCTACAAATTTCTTTTGCATCAAAAAAAATCATCTCTCGTCCATAAACCTTTTTTAACCAAAAGCACATGCCTACTTTTTTCATTTAGAGACGTTTCCTTTTTTTAATTTTTAGTAGCTCTAGCCACACACATTAATTAGAGTTCTTAACACTTAGAAACTTAAATGTCTAAGAAAAGTAGAGGGTAAGTACTTATTAAGTATGTCATACCAGTATTCTTTAGATTGTAGATTTATAAATACATATCATGATTTATGGAAATGTGCTTTTTAAAATAGTATGATCTTTCAATAAATTATGGCAAAAAGGTTTACCAATAGATCTACATTTATCTTTATTTTCCCTGTAATATAGAACCCAAAATTAGAGAAACCAATGTTTAGTACTTAATGTTTCATTATTTTATTTTACTTGGAAATGATCTAGATATTTAATGAATTTAACTTACATTGTTATTTAATATAACTCAGTGATACTTAAAGGTTTTAGTTTATTAAAAAGATTTTGACAACTATTTCAAGTTTACCTAATTTTAAAGAAAATTTAAATTAAGTTAGCGAATGTATAGTACATCATTAGTTTTTGGTATAATGTTCAATGATTCAGTAGTTGATGTTCATCACATCATGTGCCCTCCTGAATGCCCATCAACAAGTTACCCCACCCCCCACCCTCTTCCCTTTCCACAACCCTCAGTTTGTTGTCCAGAGTCCAGAGTCTCTCATGGTTTGGCTCCCTCTCTGATTTCTTCTCATTCACTTTTTCCTCCCTTCACCTATGATCCTCTGCACTATTCCTTATGTGCCACGTATGAGTGAAATCATATGATTATTATCTTTCTCTGTTTGACTTATTTCACTTATCATAATTCCCTCCAATTTCATCCATGTTGATGCAAATGGTAGGCATTCATCCTTTCTAATGGCTGAATAATATTCCATTATATATATGAATCACATCTTCTATACCCATTCATCTGTTGAAGGACATCTCAGCTCCTTTCACAGTTTGGCTATTGTGGACATTGTTGCTATGAACAGTGGGTGCAATTGCTGGATTGTAAGCTCTATTTTTAATTTCTTGAGGAACCTCCATACTGTTTTCCAGAGTGGCTATACCAGCTTGCATTCAAAAGTTTACTCAAAATATTTAAAAATTTTATTTAAATATCTATTCAATATATTTATTCTTAAACATTAACTTTTGATTACCCATAAAGTTAGTAATCAGACACCATGAGATGTCAAAGTCATTCTGTTGAGCTATTTTTATTTTATTCTTTTTATATATATTTTTAGTTTAATCCCAGTACACTTAACATACAGTGTTATACTAGTTTCAGGTATACAATATAGTGATTCAACAATTCTATATATTATTCGTGCTAATCATAATAAGTGTACATTTTAATTCCCTTCACCTATTTCACCCATCCCTCACCCCTCCTCCTCTCTGGTAACCATCAATTTGTTCTCTATAGTTGAGTTTCTTTTTTTTTTAGTTTCTGCCACTCTCTCTTTTTTCCCCTCCTTTGCACATTTGTTTTGTTTCTTAAATTTCACATGTGAGTGAAATCATATGGAATTTGTTTTTCTCTGAAGTCATATGGAATTTTTTCTTCTCTGACTGGTTCATTGGCTTAGCATTATACTCTCTAGTCCCATTCATGTCTTTGTGAAAGGCCAGATTCCATTCTTTTTTATGCTTGAATAATATTCCATTGTATATCCATCTATCTATAGATGGTGACTTGGCAGCTTCCATAATTTGGCTTTTATATAAAATGCTGCAATAATCATCAGGGTACATGTATCTCTTTGCACCCTGTGTTTTGTATTTTGTATTTCTTGGATTATAACCAAGTAGTGTGATTATTGGATCATAGGGTAGTCCCATTTTTAACTTTTTGAGAAATTTCCATATTATTTTCCACTGTGCCTGCCCCAGCCTGCATTCCCACCAACAGTGCACCAGGATTCCTTTTTCTATACATCCTCCTTAACACTTTTTTTCCTTGTGGTTTTCACTTTAACCTTTTGGATATTTAATTGTGGTTTTGGTCACCATTTTCCTAATGATAAGTGATTTTGAGCATCTTTTCATGTGTCCTTTGGCCATCCAGATGTCTTCTTTGGTGAAATGTCTGTTCTTGTCTTCTATCCATTTTTTCCCCTTTTTTAAAAAAAATTTAAATTCAGTTAGCCAAAGTATAGTACATCATTAGTTTTAATATATCGTTCACTGATTCATTAATTCAGTGTAACACTCAGTGTTCGTCATACCATGTGCCCCCTTTGACGCCCATTTTTAAATTGGATTATTTATTTTTGTGGTTTGACTTGTATCCATTTCTTGTATATTTTGGCTACTAACTCTTTATCTCATATATCATTCACAAATATCTGATCCAATTCAGTAGGTTGTCTTTTGGTTTTGTTCATAGTTTTCTTTGATATGCACAAGATTTTTATTTTGATGAAGTCCTAATAGTTAATTTTTGCTTTTATTTCCCTGCCTTAGGAGAGTGGTCTAGAAAAATGTTGTTTTGGCCAACGTCAAAGACTTTACTTCCTGTGTTCTCTTCTAGGACTTTTATGGTTTCAGGTCTCATATTTAGTTCTTTAATCCATTTTGGATTAAGTTTTGAATTAATTTTGTAAAATTCTGTTTCATTCTTTGACATGTAGCTCTTCAGTTTTCCCAACACCACTTGTTGAAGACTCTATCTCTTGTCCATTGCATTTCTTTCCTGCTTTGTCAAAGAATAATTGACCATATAATTGTGGGTTTATTTCAGGGTTTTCTATTCTTTTGCATTGATGGATGTGTCTATATTATGTATTATATATATTATAAAAATATATGTATTATATATTATATATGTATTATATATTGGTTTTTTCTCTCTCAAGTTTCCTTTGGCTATTGGAGGTCTTTTTTTTTTCAATAGAAATTTTAGGATTATTCATTCCATTCTTGTGCAAAGTGCTCTTGGTATGTCTGTAGAGCTTGCATTAGAGCTGTAGATTTCTTTAGGTAATAGAGATGTTTTAACAATATTTGTTCCCACCCAAACATGGAATGTCTTTCAATTTCTTTGTGTTGCTTTGATTTTCTCTCATCAGTGTTTTATAGTTTTCAGAGAACAGATCTTTCACCTCTTTGGTTAAGTTTATTCCTAGATATTTTAGTGTTTTTTGGTGGAATTATAAATGGGATTGTTTTTCTAGTTTCTCTTTCTGCTGCTTTATTGTTAGTGTATAGTAACGCAACAGATCTCTATACATTGATTTCATATCTTGTGACTTTACTGAATTCATTTACTAGTTCTAGTTTTTAGGTGGAGTCTATAGTGTTTTCTGTATATCATATCATGTCATCTGCAATGATAACTTCTACTTCCTGCTTGCCAATTTGAATGCTTTTTATGCTTTTATGTAGTCTAATTACTATGGTTGGGACTTCTAGCCTATGTTGAATACAAGTGGTGAGAGTGGACATCTTTGTCTTGTTCCTAACCTTAGGTGAAATGCTCCCAGTTTTTCTCAATGGAGTATGATGTTCACTGAGGATTTTTCATATATGGTCTTTATTATGTTGAAGTATGTTCTCTCTAGACCTACTTTGTGTAAAGTTTTTAACATATATGGATGCTATACTTTGTGAAATGCGTTTTCCTCATCTGTTTAAGTGATCACATGGTTTTCATTCTTTTCCATATTGATGTGTCACATTGATTATTTTGCAAACAGTGAACCACACTTGTATCCTGAGAATAAATCCCACTTGATTTTTCTCCCAAGCTATTTTTAAAATACATTCCCCCTTCAAGTTTTTATTTAAATTCCAGTTAGATAATATACAGTGTAATATTCGTTTTAAGTGTAGACTTCAGTGATTTGACACTTACATATATCACCCATTGCTCATTACAAGTGTCTTCCATAATACCCATCACATGTTTAAGCCATCCCCCCTGCCTACCTTCCCTCCAGTAGTCATTGGTTTGTTCTGAAAGCTAAGAGCCCCTTTCTTGGTTTACCTTGGTTTACCTTGGTTTACCTGCCACCCATGTTCATTTCTTTTTTGTTTCTTAAATTCCACATATGAGTGAAATGATATGGTATTTATCTTTCTCTCATTGAATTATTTTCTTAGCATAATTTTTTCTAGCTCCATCCACTTCAAATAGCAAGATTTTATTCTTTCTTATGGTGGCATTCTTTCTTATGGTGGAATAATATTCTATTGTAAGATATCTCTATATCTCATATCATGTATATATATATATTTAACTAAGACTCTTTTAGTTCTCTCTTATAAAGAGAATGTTTGCATGCCTTATTCATATGTTTGTCAGTCCAGACAATGTACACTTGCTCTGAATAATTTCTTCCCAAAATATTTATTTTACCATCCTTTCCTGAGCTGCAGCCTGTGGCTACCAAGGAGCCCACAGGTCAAGTGCCTGATCCTTCACAAACACACCTCTCCAGCCCGCATACTTCCTGGACGTCAGTGGTGACTTGAGGTGACTTACTTCCTGGTCTAAAAACTCTGGTCTCAAACTCCTGAGGGGACAGTATACAAGTCTTTTACATTGCATTTAGTCCTAGGTATATGATTTCTTCTGTTGCACCACCTCAAAGTGTAAGACTCCAGTGATCAGATAGATTCAGGATTCCAAATCATGCTCAGTTTGATTGATATCAGAGAAGGTGACAGAGGTACCTCTTTATCATGGCTGCCTTATATCCTAGTCAGGTCCTGCTTCAGTCTTTGCTAACACCATCTTTTGTTCCAATGACATTTTATACATCAGTCAGTCCCCTAGGTGGATTATCTCCCTGACTTGGTTTCGGTTCCCCTTTATGCACATGTATGAGGCAGGTGATGGGTGGGGTCTCAGGACAGTCAGGGTGGCTCATAGCAAGTCCCAGGTGGATAGTCTGACATGTTTTTTTAGAACATGGGAATCCATGTCACCTGCTGTTTCTGCTCTAGGAAAAGTAAAAAGAGTCCTTTTATCACCTTGTTTGATAAGCCAACATACTTTCTAGACAAAAGAAAAGAAATTTGCAATCATTAAAAGTCTCTATCTTCTAATGAAGATGTACAGTATCTTTTCGGAGAAAGAAAGGAACCACTCATCCTTATTTAGCTGCCCCATATGAGAACCAAAGTTTATGACAAGAGGTTGTAGGTTATCAGAAGTGGATCTTCTAGAGGAACTCACACCACAGGTGGGAGGGGGTGTGGACATTAATGCTGGTGCTCTCTTCTTAGATTTCCAGGAAGAAGTATTATTTTCATAACATTACAGATAAAGAAAACTGAAGCAAGATAAGGAAAGAATAATGTGGGCAAGAAAGTTTGAAAAGAAGAATCAGGCTTTGAAATAAGTCTGGAAGAATGAAGAGTATCTTAAAGAAGAAGGGCTTTCCAAGATAAGGGAAGTGACTGAACAAGGGCAAACTTTGTATCTAGGTAAGAAGTTCACAAAATGCCTGGACAGAAAGAGAAGGGCACCTGGCTACAATATTATGGCCAGGACTGAGGTTCTCCCTGCCCATGATAGCATATTCCAAGCCACCCTTCTTTGTGGTAACTTTTTAATTTCTTTCTTCTCTCCTTCCCATAGTGTTTTCTGTTCCAGCCATGGGTCAGTCCTCCTCTACCATACCCTCTCATAGAAAGGGTGGTGATTTGGCCTCCAGCTTCGAGAAGTTTTTTAAGGAATTCAAGATGGAAAGAAAAATCCTCTCTCAGGAAACCATCACCTTGATTCAATCACACCTGGTGAAAGGGGACCTTCAGAGAGCAGTTTCTGTAATCAGTGATGCATTGAGAGACATGGAGAATGCCACAGTAAACATTGCTGTGACTGGGGAGTCTGGGACAGGGAAGTCAAGCTTTGTCAATGCCCTGCGGAGGGTGGATCATGAGGATGATGGGGCTGCTCCCATTGGGGTAGTGGAGACAACCTTTAAGAGAACTCCCTACAAACACCCAAAGTTTCCCAATGTGACCCTATGGGACCTTCCTGGTGTGGGGACCCCTACATTTCAGCCAGAGACATATTTAAAGAAAATGAAATTTGGTGAATATGATCTCTTTATTATCATCTCTGCTACACGCTTTAAGGATAATGATGTGTATCTGGCCACAGAAATTAGAAAAATGAAGAAGAATTTCTATTTTGTCCGAAGTAAAGTGGATAGTGATTTACATAACCTAGAAATGAGGAAGCCGAACACATTTAATAAGTATGAAATCCTGCAACGGATCCGCAATGACTGTGTGACACATCTGCAGGAGGCCAATGTGAGTGATCCTCAGATCTTCTTAATCTCCAGCTTTGAGGTGTCTGCCTATGATTTCCAAAGCCTGGAGACCACCCTTCTGAGGGAGCTCCCAGCCCACAAGCGCCACATCTTCATGCAATACCTGCCGAATATTACTGAGGCCGAAATTGACTGGAAGAGGGATTCTCTGAGACAGAAGATATGGTTGGAGGCCCTGAAGGCTGGAACATCGACCCTCTTCCCTATCCTTGTCTTAATCAGTGATAATGATGTGAAGATGCTGGAGGAGACTTTAACCCTCTATAGGTCTTACTTTGGGCTGGATGATGCATCCCTGGAAACCATGGCCAAGGACTTGCACATGTCAGTGGAGAAACTCAAGGCAAACCTTAGGTTTCCCCATTTGCTCTCACTTGAGAAGGATGATAAATTGCTAGGGAAAAAACCATTGAGATATATGGACAAATTCTTCCCTATTAGTGGAGGACCCATTGCCACTGGTATTTACTTTAAAGAGATTTACTATTTGCAAAATTATTTACTTGAGACTGTGGTGAGTGATGCGAAATCTCTTCTTAAAAAAGAAGAGATTTTTAGGAACTCTGTGGGCTCTGGGGAAGCCTATCTATATCAGGATGTCAGGAATGATGATGGGAAAAGTGAGACAGCCAGCTCCTGAATTATTCTCAGTGCTGACATGGCACTGGTGCCTGGAAAGTTGACTTAGGGCTTCTTTGAAGCAATACTGACTCACTGCTCTCAGGGATTGTCATAGATATTTCCATAATTTACTCTTGAACAAACCATGGACTTAGTGACTATTATTTGACAGTGAAAACAATGAACTCTAAAGAGTCCTTCCTTCATATCATCCTTCTTGGGAAAATGAAAGACAGGAATCTGGAATTTTCTGCTTAGTGGGGAGTATAACACTATGTGATGGTTGCTTCTTACTCAGCACTGGTCTTTCTACTGACATACTTGGAATAAAATGGCTGTGCACACAGTAGGTCCTCAAAAATGATTTTTAAAAATTTTATTATTTTAAAAAATATTTTATTTATTTATTTGAGAGAGACACAAGCTGGGGGAGGGGCAGAGGGAGAGGAAGAAGCAGACTCCCTGCTGAGCAGGGAGTCTGACATGGGGCTCGATCCCAGACCCTGAGATCATGACCTGAGCCAAAGTCAGATGCTTAACAGACTGATCCACCCAGGCGCCTCTCAAAAATGATTTTTAAAATACATGTATACATAGTTGGTTTTTTGTGTTCCTGACATTCTGTTGTGAATCCATAAATTGTGATCATTAATAGATCAATTAATGTTGACTGATAACCTCCTTGTCTTTCTAGGGTTATTATTTCAGTAAAAAACATAAAAGATGGTGAGCTGAACATGAGTTACAGGAAATGAAAGAGAAACATTAGCTAAGGAAAAACTTTATCTGGAGTACACTGTGAGAGGGACACATGTATAAGATGGGACATAGTCCAAGGTTTTCATATTGCACGTCTAGGCACCCCTTGGTTGCTATTGGTGTATTTTCTGTCTAAACTTGGGAGGTTAGGGAATAAGAGAAAAGTGGACTATTATGCATCTAGGTGGAAATTAAAAAAAATGCAAAAAGGTATTTGAACATATCCAACCTCTCATCTAATAAGGGGAATGCAAATTCATCTCAAGAAATGTCATGTACACTAAGATATCATTTATTTCCTAGTAGATTTGGGAAATTGCATAGTTTGACCTTCTGTGGGTGAAACTGCAGAAAGACAGTTGCTGTCATACAATGTTGGTATTCCCACAAAATGATCTCGCCTAATGTGGCATATTGGGTTATCTCTAGGAACATTACACACACATTTACACTTTGCCCCGGGGATCTCACTTTGAAGAATCTGGGCCATAAAACTGAGAGTAGATTGGTGGCTGACAAGGGTTGGAAAGCGGGGGTAATGTGTAATGCCATTGAAAGAGCACAATTTTCAGTTATAAAGTGAATGTACAGTATGGTAACTACAGTTAATAATACTGTGTAATAACACTATACGACAATACTTGAAATTTGCTCAGACAGTAGATCCTAAGCCTGCTCAACACACACACACAAAAGGTAAAATATGTGAGGTGATAGATGCGGTAATCATTCAAGTAATCAACTTGAATGCAGTATCATTCCATTATATGTAAATATATATCAAATCACCAGATTGTATACTTTAAATATATATGAGTTTATTTCCAGTTTCACTTAAATAAAGCTGTGGGGAGGGGAGAAGAACAAGAAATTTGGGAAAAATTCCAAAGTATGTATGGTTAAAGTTATTAATTGCAGCACTATTTGAAACGGTAAAACGTAAAATTGAAATGTTCTTCAATAAGAAATGTTACAGCCACAAAATAAATGACTTGACAATTATATATATACTTTATATATTGCTATATAAAGCAATATAAAATTTTTTATATTGCTATAAAAAATATATATAGGGGCGCCTGGGTGGCTCAGTGTGTTAAAGCCCCTGCCTTCAGCTCAGGTCATGATCTCGGGGTCCTGGGATCGAGCCCCGCATCAGGCTCTCTGCTCAGCGGGGATCCTGCTTCCTTCCCCCTCTCCCTCTGCCTTCCTCTCTGCCTACTTGCGCTCTCTCTCCCTGTCAAATAAATAAATAAAATCTTAAAAAAAAAAAAAAATATATATATATATATATATATATATATATATATATATATATTGCTATAATCTCATCTCCAGGATATATTGTTCATTGTTTAATGCAAAAAAGTGAGGTGGAGAATTATGTATATAGTATGTTAATGATAATCTAAATGTAAAACATGAGAATATATTTGCACATATTCTTCAGTTAAATATGAGATAACTTTAATAAAATTCCATTATATATTGGGGAAGTGATGTACCATGTGGAGAGGCAGCGTATGGGCTAGATTTTACTTAATGTAACTTATTTTATTTTATTATTTTTTAAAGATTTTATTTATTTTTTTGATAGAGAGGGAGAGAGAATGTGCACAGGGCAGGGAGGGGCAGAGGGAGAGGGAGAAGCAAACTCCCTGTTGAGCAGGGAGCCAGATACTGGGCTTGATCCCAGGACCCTGAGACCAAGACCTGAGCCGAAGGCAGATGCTTAAGTGGCTGAGCCACCCAGGCACTCCAATGCAACTTATTCTATATTGGAACATTCAAATATTTTATAAAGGTAGTAATTGTATAACTAAACAAAAAGGCCCAACATTTTCACTTACTTGTGGAACATAAGGAATAACATGGAGGACATTAGGAGAAGGAAAGGAAAAGTGAAGGGAGGGAAATTGGAGGGGGAGATGAACCATGAGAGACTGTGAACTCTGAGAAACAAACTGAGGATTTTAGAGGGGATGGGGTTAGGGGGGTAGGTGAGCCTGGTGGTGGGTATGAATGAGGGCACGTATTGCATGGAGCACTGGGTATTATACATAAGCAATGAATCTTGGAACACTACATCAAAAACTAATGATGTGGGCGCCTGGGTGGCTCAGTTGGTTGGGCGACTGCCTTCGGCTCAGGTCATGATCCCGGAGTCCTGGGATCGAGTCCCATATCGGACTCCCAGCTCTGTGGGAAGTCTGCTTCTCCCTCTGACCTTCTCCCCTCTCATTCTCACTCTCTCTCTCTCTAATAAATAAATAAAATCTTAAAAAAACAAAAACAAACAAAAAAAAAACTAATGATGTAAGGTGACTAACATAACACAATAAAGAAAAAAAAGAAATACAAAGCAACTTGAAACAAATTAATCTAAACTTATCGTTGCTTTGAGAAAACCAAGGTTATTTCAAGATTTTATCACTTTATCTATCTACCTATCACTTATCTATTTTTAATTTTTAAAATTCCAGTAAACATACAGTGTGATGTAAGTTTCAGGTGTACTTCTAACCGTTACTCTGTGTGCTTCTTCATGACAAGCATATTCTTAATCCCCTTCTCCATTCCACGTGTTCCCCCCCCCCACCACCCTCTTCCCTCTGGCAACTGCCGAGAGCCGCAGAAACCTCACCGTTGGACAGGGTCGCGGCGAGGACATGGCAGGTTTGCACGGCTCCTGCCATATGGACGGGATTGGTATCTCCTCCTATATCTCTTTGTGTTACTTGAATTCCTTTTTTCTTTTCTTTTTGGCCTAAGCCCTTTGCTCAAGTTGAGGCTCTGATCCACTTAACCCACTTCGAACCAGACCGAGATCTCCTTACAGAAACTACATAAAGCGACCAAACCATTCCCCGCCATAAAACTGTTAGAGCAGATAACTGCGAGGCTCCCTTCCAATGTTTGCCTACCAAATTATTGCAGATAAGATGATAAGGTACTTAAAGGGCAAAAACTTACACAGACCTTTAATGATCTACAGCCAACCTTAGTTCCTCCCTAGGGATTCACATTCCATCATCCACACCAACACCTGCATTCCCTTACAATGGAGAGTACACATAAGGTCAGGTAGGAATGTTTAAATATAAAGACAATAGAGTCTTACTTCAGACTTTGCTAAAGAATACACAAGATGAAGCTCCCAGGTGTCTGCTCATCCAGCAGCAAAAAAGGGCTTCTACAAACAACTTGGGCCATTCTATAATAAACTCAAATGTCACCCCTCTTCCTTTGGTTAATGTGCAAAAGATATACATCACTAAATCTTTTTCCAATACATAGAAGAGTCATAAAAATTGTTGTTCAGGGTCTTGCTGTTCAAAAAAAGATAAGCCTGTCTCTGCCTCGGTCTTAGAAAAAACTATAGGTTCTACAAAAAAAAACTTTTGTTGATCTAAGCCTCCTTATCTAAGAAAATCATTGACTGTTTTCCATGTAAACTGCTGCCTATAAATAAAGAGTCAAAAACCAATGAGGCAGAGATGCCTGCCTGGTGACTGAAAGAAACCTCTGGCTCTCTCATTTTTTTTGCCGACACCGTCCATCCTTCAGGGAATCCCTGGGCTGGACCCTGGCAGGCAACCACAAGTTGTTCTTTATATTTACGTGTCTGTTTTTTTGGTCTTTTTTTTGTTGTTGTTGTTGATTTCTTTGTTTTGTTTCTTAAATTTAAACACGAGTGAAATCATATGGTATTTGTTTTTCTCTGAGAGGCTTAATTCACTTAGCACAATACCCTCTAGGTCCATTCATGTTGTTGAAAATGGCAAAATTTCTTTCATTTTTATGGCTCAGTAACATTCTGTATAATATACCACATCTTCTCTGGATCGATGCCTGGATTGTTTCCACATTTTGGCTAATGTAAATAATGATGCAATAAAACTAGGGATGTATATATTTTCTGAATTAGTGTTTTTCATTTCCTTAAGGTAAATACACAGTAGTGGAGTTATTGGGTTATATAGTAATTCTGTTTAATGATTTGAGGAAACAATCATACCGTTTTTCACAATCACTACACGAGTTTGCATTCCTGCCAGCAATGTACAAGGGTTCTTTTTCTCCACATCTTCACCAGTATAACTTGTTTCTTCTGTTTTGTATTTTAGCTCTTCTGAAAGGTATGAGGGAATATCTCATTGTAATTTTGATTTGCATTTCCCTGATGATTTATGATGTTGAGCATCTTTTCATGTGTCTGTGGGCCACCTATATATCTTCTTTGGGGAAATACCTGTTCATGTCTTCAGCTTATTTTTTAATTGGGCTATTTGGGGATTTTTGGTGTTATATCAGGTCTTATATGTCTAGATATTAACCCCTCATTGGATATATCATTGGCAACTATCTTTTATTAAGTAGATTGTATTTATGTTTTGTTGAGACTTTTCTTCACAGTACAAATCTTTTTATTTTGATATGGTCTCAATGGTCTTTTTTTTGGTTTTGTTTCCTCTCAGGAGACATATCTAGAAAAATGTTGCTATGGCCCATGTCAGAGATATTACTGCCTGTGCTCTCTTCTAGGATTTTTATAGTTTCAGATGTCACAATTAGGTCTTTAATCTATTTCGAGTTTACTTTTGTGTGTGGTGGAAGTGGTCCAGTTAAGGGGTCAGTCTGGGGGTGACTTGGACTTGGATCTGGGTCAGAGTGGCTGCCTGCTCTCAGGCCATTTGCCAAGCCTGCTGTCTATCAAAATACAGGATACTCTCCCTATGCTGTCCCCTGAGGCTTTAGTTATTGGGTATGGCCTGCAGTAAGACCAGATATTTACCTCCAGTCTGTCTTAAATTTGCAGTGCCTCCCCCCACCCCAAAACAGGGTTTTCTCCTTGTGCTACTCCCAGTGAGGTCTTGTTAGAGGACTGGACTGGTGGTCATCTCAGATGTCTGTCCCCAATCTACTATTGAGGCTGTATTTGTACTGGTATGTATGGTTATTTCCCCCTGTCCACCATATAAATAACTCTGGAGTGGAGCTAGGTACTGTTGGGGCTGCTTATAGAATGAGATTCATCAAGAACTGCTCTGGGTGGTCTTGTTGGATGGGGAGGCTAGGTCGACGCAAGTTCACTAGAGTGTATGTGGGTGGGATGCATGGTGTTAGCAAGGTAGGTGCTGGTTCCAGGTCCCTACTGGGGCTACATGAAGGATGATACCTGTCTGGAGATGCTTTGCAGGGGCTCCTACAGGTTTGAGGTGTGTTGAATTGGGAGGATACACAGGAGAACATGGGGGTGGGGAGCATGCGGTGTTAGCAAGCTGTATGGCAAGTGTTCATGCTGGTTCCCTCAGGTGTCCCAGTATTTAGTCTAGCGGCGAGGAGAGAAGTGACACCCATCAACTCTTGTGTTCTTGGAAAGTCTAAAGATGCTTGCACACATTCTGAGATTTGTAGATAAATGTCCTTTTATACCCTAGGTATAAAGTGTTTGAAAGTGTTGCTTTTATGTTGTATCTCAAGAGAGTTGTCTGTTACGTTGTTTCAATAAGTTCTGAGATTCAGTTTCCTATTGCCCTGCTCCCCCAGAACTGAGCCAGTTGATTTTTAAAGTACCTGGTGTTAAGCAAAAGCACCACTGATTGTAAATACTTATGGCTTTAATCCCCATTGGTTTTCAAAGTGGAATGTTATCGGGACTCATCTTCCTAGTGCAGTTACCCGATGTCTGAGGTGCTTGGTGTGGGGTCTGTTCCTCTTCCTTCTCTGTTTGTGGTGTCCCTCCAGTATGTAATTAGCCTCACTGAGAGTTTTGTTCTTTACTGCCTCTCTGCCCTTCCTACCATTTTGAGGTGGCCTCCTCTCTACAATTAACTGTGGAGAGTCTGTTCTGCCTGACTTTGGGTCATTTTCTGAGTTAATTGCAATGAGGTGGCTGGGATCTAGCAATATCCATGGGATGAAGTGCACTTAGGATCTTCCCACTATGTCATGTTCTCAGTCTCCTTAAGATGTTTTAAAATAACAACATTACAGCAACAAAAAGCAAATGGTATAGAAATATGAAACTAAATAAGGAATGAAGGAAGAAAAATATAGAGGAGAGGGAAAAAAATTGATGGATAGTGAAGGAGAAAACAAGACATGACCCACCACTTATATAAGGCTTGTGGAATACCACTGATTCAGTGAGATCTGGAGCTCACAGTTTAATAGTCTGGGACCTTTACTAGTTGTCTTATCTCAGGCAGTTCCTTATTTCTTATGTCTCAGTTCAGTTTTATCTGTAAGCATGGTCATATTCATGAGCATAGACTAGAATTAGAGTACAGGGAAATCTCAGTAAAATTAAGATATTATTTTTTTTTTTTGCCTTTTAGAGTTAGATGCAATCAGGGGGATGAAGGGAGAAATGTGAAAAAATCAGATGGGTTACGTTAGGCCATCCTCACATGTCAGGAACTTGTGAACTCTGATGGCTAGGGTTACCAATGGCAGTGATGAAGATATGAGAAAGGGGGGAGAAAGTAAATAGTGGTGGAAACAGTGGGGAATGTATGGTCATCAGTTAGGGCTCCCTCCAATGTCCCCTTCAGTAGATACCTTCCCATGGGCTTCTGGAAAGTGAGGGAAAAGAGGCCATTGTGGTATGTAGAACTGCAAGCATTTATTGTTGTGATACTGAGATGGTTTCCATAGGAAAGAGGCAATAATTTACTGTCCTGGGAAATAATCCCTCATGATTACATCTTCAATGGGAAGAAGAAAATCCTCTCTTTTCATTATGTGAATTCACCAGGGCATTTGGGTTAAAGTTCCATCTCATGAAGTTAAATCAAAAATGTGAAATTGTGAGTTGTCCCATTGCATGTGTGACCTTGATCCCTACTTCAGTTTAACTTTATTTAATCTCTTAACAAATATTTAGTGAATGCCTATGTGGCAGATGTTAAATGTGTAGGTGACAGTTTAACAAGAGAATGTCTTTGACCTCAGGATCAAACTGGTGCAGCCGTTCTGGAAAACAGTATGGATGGTCCTCAAAAACTTAAAAATATAATTGTACTACTAAGGTATGTACCCAAAGAATACAAAAATACTAACTCAAAGCATCATATGTACCCAGATGTTTATAGCCATATTATCAACCATAGCCAAATTATGGAAGAAGCCCAAATGTCCATCAACTAATGAATGGACAAAGAAGTTGTATGTGTGTGTGTGTGTGTGTGTGTGTGTATAAATATACATACATATACAATATTCACATCATTTATAAAATAAATTATTATATAATGTATCATTAATGGAATTAATATTATATAATAAAAATAAATAATATAAAATAAATATATAATGTATAATTATAATAGAAAATAAATTATATCATAATATAAAATATCATCTAAAATACATATTAAAGTATAATATAGTTATACTTTAATTTATACTATAATTAAAATACATATTAAAGTATAATATAAATATAAAATAATAGTATATAATATTAGTCCAATTATATTATATATGAATGTTACTCAGCCATAATAAAGTATGATATCTTTTCATTTGTAATGTCATGGATGAAGCTAAAAATTATTTTGCTAAGTGAAGTAAGTCAGTTAGAGAAAAAGAATTACAATTTCATTCGTATGTGGATTTCAAGAAACAAAACAAAGGAATGTAAGGGAGAAAGAAAAGAAAAGCAAACCAAGGAACAGATTCCTTTTTTTTTTTTTTTCCCCAAATTTATTTTAATTTTTCAGTGTTACAAGATTGATTGTTCATGCACCACACCCAGTGCTCCATGCAGTACGTGCCCCTCTCGATACCCACCACCAGGCTAACCCTCCCCACCCCCTCCCCTCCAAAACCCTCAGTTTGTTGCTCAGAGTCCACAGTCTCTCCTGGTTCATCACCCCCTCCAATTTCCCCCCATTCACCCTTCCCTTCCTTCTCACGATGCCCTCCATGATTTTCATTATACTCC
>CM052809.1:5978511-6022351 GCA_028533885.1 Nasua narica | reverse complement strand
TTCCACTAGTTACTCCTCTGAACTTTTTGCCCTTTTTAAGTGTTTTATCGGGCTCTACGTTAATGCTGGTCCCCTGCCACCGGGCACTTTCCTTTGGGGTATTACTGTCCTTGGTTAGCTTCTGGTGGCTCCCATCCCCTTTTGTTTATCCTCCAATATCAGTTCCAGTGTCCCCACTTTGCTTTTACCTCTCCACTGCTGTCTTCTGCTCTCGGAGAGATCCTGGGGTTAGAAATCTTTCTCCTCAGGGTGATTTCGTGGGTGTTCAGTGTGTTCTGGTAGATTTCCAGCTCATTTTTGGGGACTGGTTGCTGCAGGATCTCTTACTTCTCTGCCATCTTGCCCCCCTCCCCCCTATATCCCTTTTTAAAGGGGATATTCAGTTCCTCTTCAGAGAGAGAGAGAGAGAGAGAGAGAGAGATATCAGAGGTACAACATGAATAGAGTCTGCAAGGAAGGGAAAATAGAAGGCCACTTGCATCCCGGGCTGATCTTTGATGGGCTCTTCTCAACTTTTGGGTCAGTGCTCTGGGCCTCAGTGTCCTGAAGGCTCACACACACAAACAATGATTACTCTTGGAGGACCCTGCAACTTCTCATAAAGTTATGTGTTCTGACCCTGGCCTGGTGGGGTCACATGGGTACAGTACTTCACCCTGAGGAAGGGCATTTGGGCTAGGGCTTGAGGAGGTTCTGTATACAGGGTTGATCAGTACCAGGGTGCAGGGTATGGACCAGAGGAGCAGGCAATGGGGGCAGGGAGCTGGGACTTTGAGGTCTCAGCACCCTCTCCAAAAGGACCCATCAGAGGTGCTCAGGTGAGCAGACAGGTGCAAAGTCCATGGATAGGTCAGATATGGTCACAGAAATGGTCTATCCTAGCTTCTACTTACTTTCCTCGGGGGTGTGAATGAGCTGGCTTCAGCACTTCAGATCACAGATTTAGGAAGAAAAATTAATTTATTTGTCAGCCATAAGTTAAGGATATAAAAAAAAGTATGTTGTGTTTCTTTCATCTAATAGAAATGTGCCAAGTAGCAGATGGGAGCTAGGATTACAGGAAAAGGAATCTATTGGATTTATTGGATTAAAAGTGCCAAGACCTGAATGCGTATTTTCATACCAAGCATTTCACATGAGATGCGGCATAACTTTCTGGGACTTCAACCCATTCTTTGTCTATGTCAGTCTCAGTCTATTGACAGTGCCTATAGTGTCTGGAAGAGACTGGGGGCATTCATCTGGGTCCCTAATACTTGCAGCTAGCTGACATAGATATTGCCATGGCCAGAGACAATGCTGTGGCTGGACTGGTCCTTGTACTTCTTATTATGATTAGAAGACACACCTCATCAAAAACCATCAGGGAACTTTGAAAAACAAGATGTATTACTCACAGGTCTGAGGGATACATGGTATGCAAGGGGCCACGCAGTGAACTTAAGGGGAGAGAGAGAGGTAGATTGAGGTTCTGTCTTTGTTGGGGCTAAATGTGGGATGCCTAGGGTTTGGGGCTCACTCTTTATTAATTAAATTAAAACATGAGAGTGGTAATTAAAACATGGAAAGGGAAAAGCAGAGTGACATGGGTAGTCAGTTATCTAGGACATCCAGGGCTTTCTAAAGAAAACTTCATGGGTGGAGTGACCAGGCTCTTTATCCAGTTGTGTAGTTGGTAACATGTTTATCTGAATAGATATCTTGGAAGAGATGCTTTGGCATCGATGCAGGTTATGCACTTTACAAGCAAATAAGCTAATTTCCAAGCGCTTATGCTACACTTATTGAGGAGATAGGGTATTTTCAAGTGATCTGATAGAGAAGTCATGGTGATATGGGTACATGTGGAAGTAATGATGGGATTGAGACAAACCAGGGTAAGGATTCAAGGACTCCTGCCTGGTTCTTTTCCTTTCTGGCTGACCTGGCCCAGGGCACTGCTGATAAGAGCACTGAGCCTTTCTCAGTTCATACTAAGGATAAGCTTAGATGCAAGCAGAATCCATAGCGTGCTTGGGGCAGAAGAAAGCTGTTCACACAACCATGTCAGTGAGCCTGAAACTCACCCAGGGGATTGTCTCCCTGGGGCCAGGATGACAGTTGAGGCCTCCTGGAACCTCCATGTTGCCCCATAAGCAAGAACACAGGTTTTAATTGGGAAAGGACAAAAGAGACTTTAAAAGATTTTGGTGCAAGGGTAGGGAAAGAGTATTCTTTGGAAATTGAGATAAAAGATATTTATATCCACTACGACGGCTGACCACTCCTTCCTCATCCTCCACTACTGCCCTTGTGAGCAAAGCATACTGTGTCCACTTATATGGCAAACACTTATTTCCAACTTGGTGGATACGAGGTAGAGGGGAGGAGAATTGGAATAGGATCTGAGGGACAAGATGGTTATCTTGACACCAGAGTTTTCTTCCACTGGCCACTTCTCCCATTCTAGGAGGTTCTCCTCTCCCCCAAACCAACCTAGAGCTCCATCTTTCTGGCTTCTAGCCAGATTTGCCCATGCGTGTTCTGCCTGACCACCACGTTGCTCACCTTTTACCAAGCTCAGGGCACCTCCACTCCCTGAAGAAGGAGAAACCATCCTTGCTGACCTATTGCACCTCAAGTTTGTCACAGGCACCCCTGGTGGAGAACAGTGAAGACTTTGTGGTTCCCAGAAGCAGGGGATTTTGGTTTCCAAGAAGATAGGATGGTGATCACACGATATTTTCATCATCTTTTTTCTCTGTGAACTCCCACCGACTTCTGATTATTTTGTTAGGAATTTCTATCTCTCCTTGGGTGTGTAGGTCCCACGAAGAGTTTCTGAGAAGTGGGGATGCTTTTTTTGGATTTTCTCTCATACTTGCAAAAGTGGGGAGTACCAAATTTCAGTGAGTTTTCTTTAATGCGGAGTGAGGATGGGAACTTAAAGAGAACTGGAATTTCCATCCTCTTCCCATATTAGGAAGGGTAGATCCAGGAAGGGGGTAAAAGGCAGATGATAGCAATAAGTGGACCCACATCTCCGAGGGAAGCATCTCAGCATCCAGCCATCTTTAAGTCCATAATGCTGCAGATTCAGCATTAACTAGGATTATCCTCCCTTCCTGTCTAGAAAGAAACAGAGAATCACACTATGGGTTCAAACCTTGGATTTGAGACTTGTTTCCTTTCTATGAGACATCATTTCTTCATCCATAACCAGAAATAATAATATCACTTATCTAATAGAACTTATGGAAGATTAACTAAGAAAAGCTTTCAAAAGACCTAGCCTTGACAGACTTACAGAGATAGTACCATCATACACTGTGGTAAGAGTTGGAGTGTGTCAGAACCAGAGAAAAGTCTTCCTCAGAGACCCTAATAAGATGAGAAAGGATTTACTGAGGGGTGCTGGGAGCCCTGCTGAAAGAGCTTCACCTGGATCATACCACATAACCCTCACTGGAGTCCTGAGAGGTAGGTGACATGGTTGCCCTGCTGCACTGGGAAGAATATTGGGCAGTTTTCACATTGTCTTGGGCAGAGCTTATCCCTTGGCCCATTCCTTCAATAGGTAGGGTGAGTCCATGTTTTGGAGCTGGTTTCTGCCAGAGAAGTCTGGGGAGCAATGAAGCAAATAGGACCCACCCCAGAAGTGAGCTTGGCTGCCCAGAGGATAAACGAAAAAGCTGTACCATGTGGCCTACAAATGGATGTGGAACTTATACCACAGTGGGGACAGTGGGCCCTGTGGGACAGAAGCATTGTAGGTGGGTGTGAGCATGGGTCTCTAGCAGCTTCACAGGGCCCCATAGGTTGGTCTGGTAGGCAGCGCTTCATGGACTAGAAGGACCTTAGGGGGTTTTCAGGGCTTCTCCTCAGCCAAAAAAGCAGGCTTGAATTTTTTAAAAAAATTGCGCTCATGCATATAGAAGTAGTAGATTTTTAAAAAATTGTTATTGTGTTATGTTAGACACCATACAATACATCATTAGTTTTTGATGTAGTATTCTAAGATTCATTGTTTACATATAAAACCCAGTGCACCTTGCAGTAGGTGCCCTCCTTAATACTCACCACCTGGCAATTGAACTACTGGGTGTTTACCCCAAAGATACAGATGTATGGAAAAGAAGGGTCATATGTACCACCAATGTTCAGAGCAGCAATGTCCACAATCGCCAAACTGTGGAAAGAGCTGAGATGCCCTTCAACATACGAATGGATAAAGAAGATGAGGTCTATATATACAATGGAATATTACACAGCCATCAGAAAGGATGAATACCCAACTTTTGTATCACCATGGATGGGACTGGAGGAGATTATGCTGAGTGAAATAAGTCAAGCAGAGAAAGCCAATTATCATATGGTTTCACTTACTTGTGGAATATAAGGAATAACATGGAGGACATTAGGAGAAGAAAAGGAAAAGTGAAGGGGGGAAAATCGGAGTGGGGAGACAAAGCATGAGAGACTGTGGACTTTGAGAAACAAACAGGGTTTTAGAAGGGAGGGGGTGGTGGGATGGGTGAGCCTGGTGGTGGGTATTGAGGAGGGCACATATTTCATGGAGCACTGGGTGTGGTGCATAAACGATGAATCTTGGAACACTGAAAAAAAATTAAATTAAGATGTTAAAAAAAAAAATAAAAATGGGCAGATACCTGAGTAGACATTACTTTCCCCCCAAGAAATTCCCAAACTAAAGCATACAGATGACCAATACATGTGAAAAAATGATCAACATTACTAATTATCAGGGAATGCAAATCAAAACCACAGTGAGATATCTCACATCAGTCAGAATGGCTACTATTAAAAAGAAAAAATACCAAGTGTTGGTGAAGATATGGAATGAAGGGAACTACCAGGCACTGCTGTGAGAATGTGAATTGGTGCAACCACTGTGGACAACTGTATGGTGTTTCATCAAAAGATTAAAAATATATAACAGATGAAATCTAGTAAAAGATAAAAATCTAGCAATTCCACTATTGTGCATTTAACCAAAGAAAGCAAAAACACTAATTCAAAAAAATATCTGCACCTCTATGTTTGTTGCAACATTATTTACTATGGGCCAGATATGGAAGCAATGCAAGGGTGCACTGATAGATAAATAGATACAGAAGATGAAGTGCGTATATATAAATATATGTATGTATATATACATACACAATAGATTAATCATCCATAAAGAATGGCTTGCCATTACTTGCCATATGCAACAACATGGATCACTTAGAGGGTATTATACTAAGTGAAATAAGTCAGAAAAAGAAAGACAAGTACTATATAATTTTACTTATAGGTGGAATCTGAACAAGCAAACAAGTGAGAACAAAACACACCTTTAAATACAGAGAACAAACTGGAGTGGAGGTCGGTGGGAGGGAAGGTAAAAATAAATAAAGGAGATTAAGAAGGACACACTTCCAGTTATAAAGTAAATAAGTCACGGAGATGAATAGTACAACACAGGGAATGTAGTCAATAATATTGTAACAGTGTTGTATGGTGACAGATGGTGACCGCGCTTACAGTGGAGAGCCTTGAGTAATATATAGAGTCGTTGAATCAGTGCTCTGCGCCTAAAACTAATATAATGTTTTACATTAATTATTCTTTAATCAAAACCTGGTGTGTGTGAGGGATAGAAACTCCAGTTGGAGGAGAGAATTGCTGTTTGCAGGGATCATGAGTTTTCTGGGCTGATGGTGTATCCCATTTCTTTTCTTTCTTTTTTAGAGTGACAGCTTCATTGAGCTATAGTTCACATAGGTATTATTTCTTAAGCTATTTTTCTTACCAGATGTTTGTTTGAAAAGACATTAATAAAAATATTTTTAACAGGTGAAGCTTTGAGTGTGCTCATCTAGAACAATTACCAAATAGCAAACGAAGAACCCGGGGTACAGGACATTGTGCAGGGAATGCTGCCATTTTTATATAGAGGAGAAAAGAGATGTGCATATTTCTTCATATGTCGTTCAGCAGAACTGTAAAGATGACAGGGTCCCCTCTGGTACAGAAATTTGAAGAATGGCCATTGTGTGCATTGTATACATCTTAGAGCTCTTGGTTTATAAACTATATAGCTGATTTCTTTTCAACAAAGAAATGAAAAACAAAACCAAACAAAAAAATTAAAGCCAGACTTTGGCTCCCCAGGACGCAGGGTTACTCTGTGTATTACTCTCTGTGTTCAGTTTCCACCCCAGCTGGATATACTGTCTTTTAATTTCTGCACTAACCATGCAGAGTTAGCAAAGATTACCCAGGTTTCAAGGCTCAGTCCTTGAGAAGACTAGTTTCACTTCAGACACCAGCTGAACTTGGGGGGAGTCCCTAGGTCACCTGGATATCCAACTGTCTACAAATTAGAGGGGTCCTGTAACCCCCCTCAAGCTTGCTAATTGATTAGATGATTCACATGAGTCAGGAAAATGTCATACTAACAAGTCCAGTTTTATTTAAAAGGATACACATAGGGTGAGGTCTGGGAGGGAGTACACAGCTTCCATGCCTCTGTCCATGGAGACAGAGTATGCAGCTTCCCAGAACATCAATGCAAACCTCAACCAAGAAGCCCACTGAGCCTTGGTGTGTAGGGTTTTGATTGATGTTTCATTACAAAGACATGATTGCTCAAATCACCAGCTACTTAATTGAACTCAGTGTCTACCCACTTCTCCCCAGAGGTTCAGCTCGCCCAGAGTCTCCACTCGCTATTCACATGGTTGGTTTCCGGTGACCAGCCACTGACCCGAAGCAATCTGGGATCCTGCCTGCAATCACTTCATTAGCAAAGGGAAGTCAGCTCCCATCAGTCAGGAATTATTAATTTTTTTAAATTAAAAAATGTTAATTGGGAAGAGATACAAGAGAGCATTTTACCCCGGTAAATAGAGGATACATAATATTTTCAAATACAAAAGATTTTTTTTTTTTTTCAAATGGCAAGGTTTTAGGTCTATCTGTAGTAATGAACTTCACAAAAGTAGAAATCCAACAGGCTTGTAAATCCAATTTACAGTGTCTAAACTTGACACTGTAAAATAAAAGTAGAAACTGCCAATTGTTCCCAGGGATTCTGAAGCCATGCGAGGAACCAGGGACAAAGACTAGATACTCTCTTTATTAGACTTCACTCCCCATAGAGTGTGGGCTGTCCAAGGTTAACAGGTGAGGCATGAGTTCCGTTTTCCTGGGACTCAGTCCTGTGTTCTCCGAGTGCAGATCCAGATTCTGTCTGGCTTGGAACCTGAGGCCCGCTTAGGGTGTCCTTTGGAGTCACTGAGAAGCCTGCTGCCTGGGATCCTGTGCCCTCCTCTCACTCACATGTCAAAACACACCGTATCAATGGCCGTGGTGCCTTTCAGTTTCCCTTCCCGACAATGGCTGTGTTTCTCGGAAAAGGAGCCCTCAGAACTTTGATTTCACTTTCTGTTCCTGGAAACGCAGAGCTCTGCAATGTGATGGCTGCTTCTTACTATTGGTCAGGTCCCTGTGAGGGTGGAGCAGAGGCCACAGATGATTTAAGTGCTACTTACTCCTCTCACATAGTGGAGACATTTCAGATGACAGTCAGCTGTTTAATCTCAGCAGTGACCACACCAGCATACAGGACCTGCTCCAGGGCAAGGCCAGTCTCTGCAGAGGAGTGCTCCTGCCGTGGGCTGCAGGAAGCATTTCATCCAGGCTCGCATTTCCTGTGCTGCCTGGAGACACATTCAGACTCAGCTCGGACCCTGGAAGTCTCTTTTCCTCCAGGAGCTGGTAAGCAAGACATCACAGATTTGTATATCTAAGCTTGGGAGAGCCTGGACGCTCGATTTTGGATGCTGTGGACTTGGAAGGCTGAGGGGCAGGATGTCTGGTGGATGACTGTAAGCCAGTTAGAGAATTTAACTATTTGGGACATTTTCAGAGGGCAGTTGAAGAACAGACTTTATCCTGTGAGCTGCAGAAGGATCATGTAACTGTCAGGGGTGTCAGTGGATGGGGCTTTTCCCCAAGAGCTTCCTGATCAGACACCCTCCCCCCATCTCATGCCTAAATACCTTTCCCTGGGGGGACAATGCATGTATTCTCTGTTAAAAAAGTACAATCAATAAATCTTAAACATTAAAAAATTTAAATTTTTAAATAAATTTTAAATTTAAAAATGGCTTTATTATATGATTCATGAACTAGGCAGCATCTTATCTAGCAAATAGAAAGGAGCTCCATGGAGATGTAGGAAGGGAAATATTTTTAAAGGAAGAGAAGAAGGGAAAAAAAAAAGAAATCATTGACAGTTCCTTTACCACTGTGAGGGCATGAGCTTTGCAGCAGGGCAAACTTCAACCCAACTGGAAAATACACATATGGTAAGAAGAACATATTGATAACTCAGGTTAGGTGACAATTGAATAAAGACCAGCTGTGGGTGTTCAAATGAGGAGGTGTGAGTCCTCTGAGGGCAAAAATAATTTTTCCAGGATAAGGGGCCTGATAGGTCAGACATTGCTGGTAGAGTTCCACAGTTTTACAGAAGTCTTTCCTTCAATATGTAGCCATAGTTTGAGTCATCTTAAATGTACCGTGATGGGTGGAAGAATAAAAAAACAGCAACAACAAAATGTGTTTGTTAGTGAGTCAGGAAGAATCCAGCAGCTGTCTTGTGTTTCATAAATCCCCAACTGCTTCTTCAATTTACAGCCATTGGTTACCCATCTTATTTTCTCTGGTTCAGAAGCAGAATATTGTCATGATAGCCTGGCATCAGAATGGCAGAAATCTCACAATGAGGGGATATTTCTGCAGAGGCATTGTCCACATGTGCCACATTCCTTGTAGATTCTTTTACTGGCTGCCTTTGCATGAGAGTCAGCTGGGACATTTTCCTCATACTCTGGTTCAGTCCTTTTTGTGTGAGCCTCAGTTTTGATGACTGCAGTTTCAGAGGGTAAGAGAGTAATTACAAGCAATAACATTATACTAGGATGTATCAAATTTCCAGGAATTTTACATAATTTCTAGAACACATAATCCCATGGAAATGCAACATAAAACACAGGATCTTTGTTTTCTAGGAAGATCACTTAAATGGAAGGGTAACATTCACAACCTACTACCAAAAGTAGACCAAATGTTTAAAATATTTCCCCTTTTAACAGATTGGAAAGCAAATTCTAATTTTACACTAGTTTACTTTTCTATAAGAACATATTCATTGCAATGTTTGTCAGTCCTGACTATGAATAAAATCCTTTCTAAAGGTTTGTTTTTCATCATCTTTCTACAACTTTCTTTCCCCTCAAAAAAAGTGTTTCTCCAGTCTATATACATTTTATTTTATTTTTTTTACCAAAAGCACATAACCTAGTTTTCTTTCTTTCAGAGATGTTTCCTTTTTTAATTTTTAGTAGCTTTAACCACACACATTAATTAGAGTTCTTAACACTTAGAAACTTTAATTTCTAGTGAAAATAAAGTAGTAACACTTGTTAACTGTGTGTTAGATCAGTCTTCTGTTCTTGAGATGGGAAGTTTATAAATACTTTTTTTCTAGAAACATATGGTTTTTTAAATAGTACGATCTTCCTATACAATACATCAAAAAAGTTTACCAACACACGTAACATTTATCTTTAGTTTCTCAGTAATAAAGGAGCCAAAATTAGAGACGTATGTTTAGTAATGAATGTTTCGTGGTTTTAATTTATTTGGATACGGTTTAGAAATAAAATGAATATAACTTAAATCATTCAGAGAAGACCCAGGAGGATGAGTCAGCAGATCCTGCAGAGCTTAAAGGACATGACTCAGGAAGCTGCTTCCAAGGCAGATGTGGTCTGACACCATGTAATGTGCTCAAGACAGAAATGGGAGGTCACAGGCACCAAGTTATAAGTGTAGTCTGTATTTGAGATATAAGGGGAGGAGATCCTTCTCAACTCTCCAGCAGTGATAGGCATACAGAAAATACCTGAATGATGGGAAATTTGATGCTGTTGGGTAAGCAATGCATTCCTTCCTTTTGTGCAATGTGTAAGAATCTGTATGTTATAAACCACCAATTCCACTCCAATTTCTGGAGAAGGTTCTGCACAGGTGTACAAGAAACATGTGTAACATGTTTGTAGCAGAACTGTGTTGAAGTGAAAGAAACAGCTGTAAAGAACCCCAAAGTCAAATTTCCATTGACAAGGAGTAGATTCCATGTGTTATCTTGGCAAAATGGAAAACACATGTGATAGAAACAATTGTTAATGAAAAGCAGCTTACAGAAGATGACACACAAAATAATCATATTTTTCTATGACACCCACCAAGGAAAACTAATTTTCTGAGGAACCACACATAGTGGTAAAAACCGAAGGAAGCAAAAAATGATGAAGGTAAAATGTGAAAGTGCTGTATGTCTGAGAAGAGATTCGGAGAGACAGGATATGGGATTAAGTGTGTAGGAATATTCACTTATACAAGAAACATTCTAGTTCTTAATTTTGGGAGTCGAGTTCACAGGTATTTACATCTGTATCTTTTTTTTTATATTGCATGATTATATCTTTTTTTTTTCGAAAGAGTTATTTACTTATTTTAGACAGAGAAAGAGTGCCTCCAAACAGGAGAGGGCCAAGGAAGAGGGAAGGTATCCACAAGCAGACTCCCCAGTGAGCAGGGAGCCAAATGTTGGGTTCTGTCTCAGGTCCCTGAGACCTTGACCTAAGTTGAAACCAATAGTCAGACATCTAATTGACTGAGCCACCCTGGTATCCCTTTATATCTTGGTTTATTCTGTGTGTATGGATGCATGTAGTATCCTACTGTAATAAAGGAGCTTCTGAACACGTATTATACTTAGAAAAAGTAACAAGGGACAATGCCAAAGCTGAAGAACAATGTCAGCAGCCATCGTCTTTTCATTAGACTGTATTTTAGAGCAGCTTCAGTGTTATAGCAAAACTGAGCAGAAGGTACAGAGGGTTTTCATGTACCCCCTGCCCTCATACAAGTACAGCCTCCCCACTGTCAACAACACACACCATCTTACAATTCATGAACCCAAATTGACCTGTCTTTCTCCCTCTACGTCCGTAGTTTACATTGGATTCCCTCTTGGTGTTGTGTATTCTATGGGATTTGACAAAAGTATAATTTGTCCACCATTGATCCACCATTATCACATTACGGTTTCATTTTACAGAGCGGTTTCATTCCTCTAAATCGCCTCTGTTCTCCACTGACTTGTCCCTCCCTCCCTTGAACACTTGGGAACCAATGGTCTTTTTCTGATCTCTACAGTTTTGCCTTTCTCAGAATGTTACAAAGTTGGAATCATGCAGTATTTAGCCTTTCCAGGTTGCTTTCTTTCACTTGGCAATATGTGTTTCAGTTTCTTTCATGTCTTTTCACATCAGCTGTCATTTAAGGAGCTTTCTGAATGCTGAGTGTTGATGGAAGTGCTCCAGGTCACTAGTCCCTGGTGACACTTCTGACATAGTCCCCAGAGATGAAGAGTTCCTAAAATTTTCCATGGAGACAACCAGGTGACCATCCAAGGAATGGAATGGAATTGGCATTGGGCTTTTTACTAGCAACATGGCATGCTGGAAGGAGATGGATCACCAGAGTTCTAAGAGAAAATGATGTTGTATCCAGAATACTATACTCCTAGAGTAATAACATATAATACTAGAATAGTATACTATATTATACTATTTATTTAGTTAATGCCTAAATAAAGGCATTAACTGGAAATCCAAAGGCTCAGAAAGTTTACTTCCCAGAGAACATTTATCTTGGATCTAATTTTTTAGGGTTTTTTTGTTTTGTTTTGTTTTTAGATTCCACAAATGGTGAGATCATATGGTATTTGTCATTCTCTGAATTATTTCATTTAGCTAAAGCCTTCAAGGTCACTTATGTTGTTGCAAGTAGCAAGATTTTATTCTTTTTCATAACTGAATAATATTATATTATATATATCACTATTATATGTATGTGCATACACACACCACAATTAAATATATACCATAAGTTATATGTATAATATATATTATTATAAGTATATTATAATAATTATAAGTATATCATACTTATATATAATAATATGTACTATATTATATATATGTTATATATATGTATACAACATATAATTATAAGTATAAGTATATTATAATAATATATATTATAAATATGTATATATATCACATTTTCTTTATCCCTTTATCCACTGATGAACACTTCGGTTGTTTTCATATCTTGGCTATTGTAAATAATGATGCAATGGACATGGGTGTGCATATATCTCTTTTTCTTTACTGTTTGTCATTATCATTGGTAGAATACCCAGAAGGGGAGTTCCTGGACCATATGGTAGTTTTATTTTCAATTTTTAGAGGAAACTTCATACTGTTTTCCATAGTGGCTACATCAATTCACATTCCCACCAACAGTGCATAAAGATTCCCTTTCCTCTATATCCTTGACAATAGTTATTATTTCTAATCTTTTTGAGGATAGTCATTCTAACAAGTGCGAGGTAATGTGTCATTGTGCTTTTGATTAGCTTTTTCATGAAGAGTAGGATGTTGAGAATCTTCACGTAACTTTAGGGCACCTAAGTTTTGTTTGGAAAAACATGTAGTCAGATCCTCTGCATTTTTTTGAGGTGGGGGAAGCAGGCTCCCTGCTGAGCAGAGAGCCCGATGCGGGGCTCGATCCCAGGACCCTGAGATCATGACCTGAACTGAAGGCAGAAGCTTTAGCCCACTGAGCCCCCCAGGCATCCCAGATCCTCTGCATTTTTTAATCACATATTTTTTTCTTTTTTGCTACCAAGTTGTATGAGTTTTTTTTAAAATGTATTTTGGATATTAATCCCTTATCAAATCTGATTTATAAATATTTTCTCCCATTCAGTAAGTTGTTTTTTCAAATTTTTTTGATGATTTCCTTCTGCTGTCTTGAAGCCTTTCAATTGACTTAATTTCATCTCACTTGTTTATTTTTGCTTTTGTTGCCTTGTTTTTGGAGTCAGAGCCAGAAAAATCATAGCCAAGATTGATGTCAATGGGCTTACCAGATAAATTTTCTCCTAGGAGTTTTATAGTTCCAGATCTTAAACTCAAGTCTTTGATCCATTTAGTGTTAGTGTTTGTGATGGTATAATATTCCAATTTCATTCTCTTTTTTTTTTCTTAAGACTCCTTGACATTGGTATTGGCAATGCCAATTTCATTCTCTTGCATGTGCCTGTCCTGTTTACTTAAACACCATTTATTGAAGAGACTGTCCATATCCCTTTTTTATATTCTTACATCCTCTGTCATAAATAAATTGACTATATATACTTGGGTTTATTTCAGGATACTCATTATATTCCATTCGTCTATGTGTCTTTTGTTATGCCAATGCAATACTGTTTTGATTACCATAACTTTGTAATATAGTTTGAAATCAGGAAGCTTGATACCCTGTTTCTTCTTTGTCAAGATTGCTTTGACTATTTGGGTTCTTTTGTGGTGTCATACAAATCTTAGGACCGTTCATTCTATTTCTGTGAAAAATGCAGGGATTGACTTGAACCTGTAGATTGCTTTGGGTAGTATGGACATTTTAACAGTAGCATTTCTTCCAATCTATGAGTGCAGAATAGTCTACATTTATTTTTGTTTTCTTCACTTTCTTACATCAGTGTCTTAGAGTTTTCAGTACACATATCTTTCACCTTCTTGGTTAAATTTATTCCTAAGTATTCTTTTCTTCTTATTCTTTTTTTAAATGCAACCAAATAACTTTTGCTACTATCACAGATGTATGATATTTTTATTTTTATTTTATTTATTTATTTATTTTTAAGATTTTATTTATCCATTTGACAGAGAGGAGAGAGATCACAAGTAGGCAGAGAGGCAGGCAGAGAGAGAGGGGGAAGCAGGCTCTTCCTGCAGAGGCCCTGAACTCTGGTGAGACTGACTTTCTCAATCAGCTAGCCTCAGTCCCAGTATGGAGGCCCCACCCCATGAAGATAAGCACCCCCTCCCACACACAAACTATGTGGCCAGACCAAAGTGTTTTTTAATTTTTTTAATTAAAATTTATTTTATTTTATTTTGAAAGAAAGAGAGAATGTACATATGAAAAAGGTGGGGAGGTGCAGAGGGGGAGTGAGAGAAAGAATCTCAAGCAGGCTCAATACTCAGTGCAGAGTCCAGCCAGACCTCAATCTCATGATCCTAAGATCACGATCTGAGGTGAAATCAAGAATTGGTCAATTAACCGACTGAGTCACTCAGATGCCCGCAGACCAAAGAGTTTTGAGAGCAAAGGAGAGATTAAAATTGACGAAAAACAAGAAAGGACAGAAAATCTCCAGAAATAATGACAAAACAGTTATAAAATGGTACTAAATACATATCTACGAATAATTACTTTGAATGTAAATGGAATAAACACTTCAATCAAAAGACATTGGGTCTCATTTTATTCTATTTTTTTAAATAAAGATTTTATTTATTTATTTATTTGAGAGAGAGAGGGAGCACAAGTGAGAGAGTACAAGCAGGGGGAATAGCAGAGAGAGAAGCAGACTCCCCACTGAGCAGAGAGCCCAATGTGGGGCTCGATCTCAGGACCCTGAGATTATGACCTGAGTTGAAGACAGCTGCTTAAGTGACTGAGTCACCTAGGCACCACAAGGTGACTAGACTTAAAGGCACTTGCTGATTAAAAGTGCAGGGATAGATGAGGAAATACAAATCAAAACTAACAATGAGGTATCACCATCTGTCAAAGTGGCTAAAATCTTTTTGTGTCTTCCTCAGTTTACACAAAAAGATGAAAAACATTCCATGCTCATGGATTAGAAGAATAAACATTGTGAAAATGTCTATCCCGCCCAGAGCAATCTACACTTTCAATGCCATCCTTATTAAAATACCACTGGCATTTTTCAAGGAGCTGGAACAATCAGTCCTAAAATTTGTATGGAACCAGAAAAGACCCTGAATCACCAAGGGAATGTTGAAAAAGAAAAGCAAAGCTGGGCACATCACGTTTGCCTGACTCCAAGCTATGTTACAAAGCTGTGATCATCAAGACAGCTTGGTATTGGCATAAACACAGACACTAGACCAGTGAAACAGAATAGAGACTCCAGAAATGGACCCTCAACTCTATGGTCAACTAATCTTTGACAGATCAGGAAAAAATATCCAAAGGAAAAAAGACAGTCTCTTCAATAAGTGGTGCTGGGAAAATTGAACAGCTACATGTAGAAGAATGAAACTAGATCATTCTCTTATACCATACACAAAGATAAACTCAAAATGGATGAAAGACCTCAATGTGAGACAGGAATCCATCGAAGTCCTAGAGAAGAGCATAAGCAGTGATCTCTTCAACTTCGACCATAGCAACTTCTTTCAAGACATGTCTCCAAAGGCAAACGAAACAAAAGTGAAAATGAACTTTTGGAACTTCATCAAGATAAAAGCTTCTGCACAGCAAAGGAAAGAGTCAACAAAACTAAGAGGCAACCCACGGAATGGGAAAAGATATTTGTAAATGACACCACAGATAAAGGGCTGGTATCCAAGGACTATAAAGAACTTCTCAAACTGAGCATCAATAAACAAATAACCCAGTCAAGAAATGGGCAGAAGACATGAACAGACAGTTCCCAAAGAAGACATATAAATGGCTAACAGACACATTAAAAAAAATCTCAACATCATTAACCATCAGAGAAATAAAAATCAAAACCACAATAAGATATCACCTTATACCTGTTAGAATGGCAAAAACTAACAAAATAGGAAACAAGAAATGTTGGTGAGGATGTGGAGAAAGAGGAACCCTCTTACACTGTTGGTGGGAATGCAAACTGGTACAGCCACTCTGGAAAACATTATGGAGGTTCCTCAAGATGTTAAAAATAGAACTACTATATGACCCATTAATTGCACTACTAGGTATTTACCCCGAAGATACAGGGGTAGTGAAAAGAAGGGCACATGCAACCCAATTTTTATAACAGCAATGTCTACAATAGCCAAACTGTGGAAGGAGCCAAGATCCCTTCAACATATGAATGGATACAGAATATGTGGTACATATATACAATGGAATATTATTCAGCCATCAGAAAGGATGGATGCCCACCATTTACATCAATATGTATGGAACTAGAGGGGATTATGCTAAGTGAAGTAAGTCAAGTAGAGAAAGGCAATTATCATATGGTTTCACTCTTATGTGGGACATAAGCAATAGCATGAGGACCATAGGGGAAGGGAGGGAAATCTGAAGGGGGACAAATCAGAGAGGAAGGATACCATATGTAAGGGATATCAGAGAAATATTCTCTATCTGACATACAGACACAATCACTGCTATGATAGGAGAACTACTAAGAAATCATTCAGGGAGGAGGCAGGGAACAAGAGAGTCTGAAATTCTAGGTAGAACCAACTGCAAGGCAAAGACACAAGCTCACACATGAACTTGACAACTGGCTGTGGATGCAGATAAACACATGTAGACATGGGATGAATGTGGACTTCTCACTAGTCTGGGTGCTGACATGGGAGGAAGAATCTCAGGGAGGATACAGCAGGGCTGGTCTCAGAGCACCCTTACCCTTCCCTGGGTTTTTCTGCTGAAGGTGCTCAAATAATCCTAGAGATACCTTAGGTAAATGCTGCAGGAGCCCTATCCTCTAGAATGGAGAAAGTGAAACTGGTTCTCCCCCTTTTTGAGAATTGGTGTGATTTCCAGGAATAGAAACTGAAAGCAGCCATCCCTGATTTCCCTCCACTTGGACTGAGGTCCTGCCACCACCTTTATCTAGAAATTACACAGCTCTGTGCAGATTAGGCACTGGAGCAGAAAACCCTGCAGTTTCACCTTCGTAATTCCTTTTCTTTCCTTTTTAGGCTCTTCCTAGGACACCCCAACCCAACACAATTTCCTTCTTTCCTTACAGAGCATCCTGGGCATTGAACTAGCTTTGGATGGTCCCAGAGGGAATTGTCTTTACTTAAGGGCTGTACTCTTCCCCAAGGAGAGGTAACTTCCAGGAAGACCACTGATACCTGCCTGATCATAGTCACTCTCTGCTTCCTGGAGCAGGTAAGCGAGAGAGCTCCTACAAACCAACTTGGCTAATAATCCTCCTGCTGTGAAGACATGAAACGTGGAGTCTGAGTCCAGAGCAGAAGAGCTTGGGGACTGGATTACCCATTTCAGCGAGTAGTCACAATTGGGACCCTCTCTGACATTCTTCAGGGACAAAACAGCACCCAAACTCTTTGGCTGCTCCAAAGCCATCCAGCCCTCCAGTGTGGTGGCAATGGGGTTATCACCTCCATGTTCACAGCATTGGGATTGGAAAAGAAGAGCAAGATTTATCATTCATATTCTCTCAGGGTCTAAGTAGTATGTAAGATAATGACAATTTCAAGGGGTAGCCTGGAGTTGGGAGAGTCTTGACCTTCTTGGATTGTAAAGAGTAGTCAAGAATGCTTGACCTTCTGTGGATTAGGGACTAGGGTGTGGTTTCAAGGATAAGGAGTCTAATAGACCTTAGACAGTGTATAACAGTGCACATGTGACCCTGCATTGGAGAAACTATCCCTGTTGTTGAACATCAATTCCATCCTTTACCTCAGTGAGATGGATTCTTGAAATACTCTTTCCCGGACCGGGTCCTTTTATGCTTCATGCCCATTGATGATGCAGATTTTTATTATACTTTCCCAAAATAAATCAATATGTTGATATTTTCCTCACCCTTTCCCTATGATGATAAAATGGGTGAAATGTGGGGCTTGGTCCACATTGTGTTCAAACTACAAAAGTCCTTGATGCCTTAGATTTCTAGTCTGGTCCAAGGCTGATCTCTGCTTATGGCTGAAAATAATTGGGCATGATATGAACTATACAGGACCCTGCATTGGAAGTCCATTAATGAGTATTTTCCTTTCTGCTTCTTAGGTCATGAAATTTATCTGGTGCATTATACCAAGAGTTCAAAAAAAAATTACCCAGTGCACTAGAATACAGTAGGTTAAAATAAAGGGTAGGCAAACTGTTGGTAAACTCTTTCTTCATGTATATGCATGTGTGTGCATGCATGTGTGTTGAGCATGTTCTTAGTTCCTGTGTGAAATCCATCTCACTGCTGGTCTCATTCAGAAGACTGAAAGATCTGCTCACATGGTCTGGTTCTTTTGCAAGCAAAGCTGCCCTCTCTAGTTGAATCTGTTCCCTGGACTCCCTCCATAAAGGCCTATGTCCCCTTACTCAAGGACCCTCAAACTCTGTTTAGAGAGGGAAGATCAGAGGTTTAACATAAGTAGGATCTACAAGAAGGAAACCTGGGGGGAGGCACTTGCACCTGGGTTTGTCTCTGATGGCTTCTCCTCAACTTCTGTGCCAGTAATTTGAGCCTCAATGTCCTGCAGACACATGTGTACTGACAACTCCTAGAATAACCTGCAACTTCTCGTGGAGTTAGCCTTGTCCCGTCCCATGATGGTAGTGACACATGGGCACAGGACACAAAGGATCCTGAGAGAGTCTCATGTGCAGGGTTGTCTAGCACCAAGTGCAGGACAGGGACCAGATGGGCAAGTAGTGGGGGATAGGGAGCTGCGTCTGGTGCTTCATGGCCTCAATTACCCCCCTTCAATAGGGTCCAGCTCACAAGGGCTCAGGTGAGCAGACATGTGAAAAGTCAGACATAGTCATAAAAATGGTCTGGAAAAGTGTAGGTTTTTGCTCACCTCCCATACCCACCTTGTGGCGGTGGGGGTCATACTCTGCCCCAGCCCCTATTCACTTTCCAAAGGGCTGTGGCAGAACTGGCTTCAACATTTCAGATGACAGATTTAGGAAGCAAAGTTAGTTTTCCATCAACCAGTAAGTGGAGGGTATACAATGGTATATTGTGTTTCATTCATCTAACAGAACTATGTCTCATACCTGCTGGGGACTAAGGGTACCAGGTGGAGTCTAGGGGATTATTTACAGTAAGTGCCAAGACCTGCATATGTATTTTTATGATACTATGCATCTAACATGGGATGACAGAACACTTTTTGGGATTTTAAACTTTTGAAGACACAGGATTTTTTTTTAATTGATCTAATTTGTGGGAAGTCAAGGTGAGATGGGTACATGTAGAAGTTGTGATGGGATTTAGACAAACCAGGAAAAGAAACCAAGGGCTGTAGCCCAGGTCCTATGTTCTGGCTGGTCTGGGCACCATACGTACACTGATAAGGACATCCAGCCTTTTCCATCCCATAGTAGGAGTGGATTTACAGGCATGCAGAATATATAGCATACTGAAGGGTAGCAGAAATCCCTTCACACAATCAAGTCAGGGAGCCTGGAACTCATCCAAGAGATTGTCTCCCTGGAGCCATGATGGCAGTTCAGGCCTCCAGGGACCTCTATGTACCCCATAAACACGAATCTAGACTATTCTGGATAATAGTAAAGAGAGGTCTTAAAGAAGGCCTTGAGTACAAGGGCAGGGTATACTCTTCTTCTTATTCTAGAATGTTTTTTCAGCCTGAGGCAGCCCAGAGCTCCATCTTTCTGACTTTTAGCCAGCTTTAGCCATGAGTGCTCTGCTCATCACCATGTCATTCACCCCCTCACCAAGCTCAGGGCACCTCCTCTCCCTGCAGGAGGTGCCCTACATCTTTGCTGACCTATTGTATCTCTCCTGATGGAGGACCCTGAAAACTTTGTGGGCACAGGCCTCAGGAGATTCTGGTCCCCAAGCAAATGGGATAAAGATCTGCTTCATAATCCATCAGCTTCCCTCCCTCCCTCTGAACTCTCAGCGTCTTCTGATCATTTCATTAGGCATCTCTATCTCCCAATGGGGGTTAGGTTCCCTGAAACATTTTCTGAGAAGTGGAGACACATTTTTGGATTTCCCTTCACACTTGGAAATCAGTGAGTTTAATGTAGAGTGAGAATGGGAGTTGTGAGAGAACTGTGATTTCCATTATCTCCCCCAAATTAGTAAGAGTGCATCCAGGGAGAGGTAAATGGTAATTGACAGCAATAAGTGGACTCACATCCCCAGGAGAAGCATCCAGTCATCCCTCAGCCCCTGGGGCTGGAGAATCAGCATTTACTAGGATTGTCCTCCCGTCTTATCCAGACAGAAACAGAGAATCACACTGTGAGTTTAAATCTTGGGTCCTGGGTCATTGTTATGCAATTTGAGGCTTGTTTCTCATCTGTGAGACACTTTCTTGATCTGTGACCAGGAATAATACTATTGCTTGTCTCATAGAGCTTGGAGAAGATTAATGAAGAAAAGGCATGCAGAAGATCCTTCCTAGACAGACTTACAGATCAAAATCTTCATATACTGTGGGAAGAGTTGGAGGGAATAAGAACCAGAGAAAAGTCTTCCTCAGAGATCATAAGACCAGAGAGAATTCACCAAGAAGTTCCTGGGAGGCCTTCCCAGACCTTCACTTGGATCTTAGCATGAAGTCCTCAATGAAGTCTGGTGAGGTGGGTAGCATGGCTTCCCTGATGCACAAGACAGAACACTAGGGCTCAGGTTTCAGTGTGAAGATGTTCATATTACCATGGGCCAAGTATTTCTGAAAACTCATTCAGGGCTTTTGGCAATTTTCTCATTGAAAGAAAGCACCCAGGGAAGTCTGGGGGGCAGTCAGGCAAGCAGGACACACCAGTGGAAAGGAAAGCCAGTGTGGTGGGTAACAAGCTGCACCATAGCACCTACAGCTCAACATGAAATTTGTCAAAGTTTTGAGTAGAAACTTGAGTATTTGGATGAGATCTCATCTCCAACAACAGGAGACTCCCATAATGAGGCCTCACAAGAAAACTCCTCAGCAAAGAGTCAATCTTGAATTAGAAAATGTTTTAAAATTTGCATTTGTGCACAGAGATAGTAGATGTCTTAAGGAAAATGACCACAGCAGGCACCCATAACTTGTGGGATTGTGAAAGCCCACCAGCCAGCACTGTGTGTACAGCCCCCAGGTGGAGAGTCCACTGGGTAATCCCAACCAGTTCTCTTTCCCAATTCTGCCTTATAAAATGCTTGCTATTTTACTGCAGGGCTCAGCTTACAAGAGAAAGTTCATGGGAAAGCTTACATCACTTATAACAATAATCACAACAAAGATAAACAATCAAGTACAAACATAAGTACTGACTTAAGAATCAGTAGGATATTATTTAGAAAGCTTGTGTAACTTAAATGTTGAAGTGGATGAGGGACAGGGATTTCTTAGGGATGCAGTTACTGGTGAAAGATATGGAAAATGAGGGACAATGCATTTTTCATTGCTGTTAAAAATAATTAAATTGTTCTTGACTTTGAAGACATATGAATTGAGGATGTGTCAGTCCTTGGGATTGAACAGTATGGAGAGTTGGCACAAGTTTGCTACTGCCTGGAGACATCCCCAGTGGGACATCCTGCTCACCCAGTCTGGGTGGAGGAGTACCCATACCTGCCTGGCTCCTGACTGAGCGACCCTCCCAATGCTCTTCTGCTCAAGTCCCCTCCGTCTAGAACGTGCTGAGACTACTAGAAGCACAGCTGCAGAGCATTTGTCAGTGGTCTCCTCTGAGCCTCTAACATGTACACATCTCCTAAATGACCATCTCTGCTGCTTTTCTTTTCAACAACTTTATTGGGATATAATTTACACATTCTATGATTCATCCCTTTAAAGTTTTTCAGTAGCTTTGAGTATATTCACAAAGTTGTACACCCATCATAATCAAATTTAGAACATTTTCATTATCCAAAAGATATTCTGTACTTCTTGACTGCCACCTCTCCTTTCCATCCTACCATTTGCCCTTCAGATCTTGGAAACCCCCACTATATTTTCTGTGCCTAAGGATACGCCTTTTCTGGACATTTCATATGAATAGAATATAGAATACATGGTCCGATGGGCTGTCTGCTTTCAATGAGTATACTGTTTCGGGGTTCATCCATGTTGTGGCTGTATCATTACTTCATTTTTTTTCTTGCTCAATACTGATCTCTTGTATAGACAGACCACTTTCGTTTATTCATTGAACAGTGAATGGACAACCGTGTTAATTCCACCTGAGGGGTTATTGTAATAATACTACTGTGAACATTTGCATCTAGGTTTTACCTAGATGTATGTTTTCATCCTTCTTAGGTATACACCTAGGAATGTAACCGCTGGGTCATTTGGTGACTCTGTTTAAATTATATTATTAGTTTTATTGAAAAAGAATTGTCATACATCACTGTACGGGTTTAAGGCATAGAGCGTGATGATTTGACTTACATATATTGTGAAGTAATTACAACAATAAGTTCAGCTAACATCCATCATCTCGATAAAAGGAAAAGAAAGAAAAAAAAAGAGAAAAAGTTCTCCATGTGATGAGAACTTTTAGGATATATTCCCTTGACAACTTTCCCATAAATCATATAGTGGTATTATCTGTAGTCATCAGGTTGTACATTACATCCCTAGTACTTACTTATCTTATAACTGAAATCTTGTACCTTTTGAACACTTCCTCTAATTCCCCCTCCTCTCACCCTGTGATAGAATCAATCCACATATCTGTTCTCTTTTTCTATGAATTTATTTTATTTTAATTTTAGATTCCACATTGGCTAGATCATGCAGTATTTGTCTGATTTATTTTACTTAGCATAATGCTTTCAATGTCCATACACATTACAAATGGAAGGATTTCCTCATTTTCTATGGTTGAATATGTTTAAATTTTTGACAAACTAGCAAACATTTTTCCAGAGGCTTGCTGTTTGTCGTCTAAGTGCCTTTGCAGGAAGTTGGGTGTGGATCTGATACCCTTAGTTTGCGTTATCAAATCTGATGATTTCTCTACCACCTTGTGTGCCTGGCCCTCCTAACTCCCCTGCTTTTCCTATTTCTGCAGGTCACTCCACTGCTCAGTGATGTGACACAGCCCACCCACTCTCTTCACACCCCATTACTTGCATCCTCCACCTCTGATATGCCATACAATATGGGCCGGAGTGCCTTACCTAAGGATATTGCCATAAACATGGAAAAGGCCTTGGGAGGAGGGAAGTTGCTGGAGGTGGTCTCTGTGGTCAGGGAGACCTTGAAGACAGCATCCAGTGCTCCAGTGAACATTGCAGTGACTGGGGACTCTGGCAATGGCATGTCTTCCTTCATCAATGCACTGCGGGGAATTGGGCATGAGGAGAAGGACTCAGCTCCCACTGGGGTGGTGAGGACCACCCAGATTCCCACTCGCTACTTTTCCTCCCACTTTCCCAATGTGGTGCTGTGGGACCTACCCGGAATAGGGCCAGGTACCCAAAGCCTGGTGAACTATCTGGAGGAGATGCAGTTTACTCAGTATGACCTCTTCATCATCATTGCATCTGAACAGTTCAGCATGAATCTCGTGAAGCTTGCTAAAACCATCCAGGGCCTGGGAAAGAAGTTCTATATTGTCTGGACCAAGCTGGACAGGGACCTCAGCACAAGTGCCCACTTGGAGGAACGACTCCTGAAGAATATTGAGGAGAATATCCAGCAAAATCTGAAAAAGGAGAGAGTGTGTAAACCCCATATATTCCTGGTCTCCAGCTTTGACCCCTTATTGCATGACTTCCCAAAGCTTAGGACCACCTTGCACAGGGACATTTCTGACATCAGGTACCATGGTCCCCTAGAGAATCTGTCCCACATATATGAGAAGTCCATTAATGACAAAGTGATCACTTGCAGGGGGAAAATAGCCTCAAAGTCTTTTGACACCCTTGGCATCTGGAATGCAGATGATATGGGGGAAAGTCTGATAGCCTACCGCTTGCTCTTTGGTATAGATGATGAATCTCTCCAGCAGATAGCTCAGACTATGGGGAACACCATGGGGGGGTACAAGGTCATTATGAAGTCTCAGGATCTACACACAGTCCTCAGAGGGGACTGGTCATTATCTTGTGTGAATTCTAATACAGTCTCTTGCTTATATTTAATTCTGAGCTATATCCCACTGTTAGGTGGCTTTATTCTCAACTCCCTGAGAAAGTGGAAACACAGGCGTCTCCTTGAAATAGTTGCCAAGGACACCAAGGCCATCCTGAAGAAAATCCTGACAGACTCCATCATCTGAAGAAGTGATGTCTCAGCAACTTCCTTCTAGAGAGAAGTCAGGACATCTGGGGTCCTGTCCTCACACTGTCTCCCTTCTGAATTCTCAATCAAGCTTAATTACTTCTACTTTCATTGAATCTAAGTTCCTTGAGGTATATGAGATGACTTGCTCATTTTGAACTCATGTCAGGAAATTCTCAAATATGTTGTACTTTTGTCATTTATTAAATGAGCTTGTATCCAAAGGTGGAAGAAAAGATCTGCTCGGTGTGACATACAGTCTCATCCTGACATCCATTTATCACTTAACTTTAACATCATTTCTCTGATGTCCATGTTCTTTCACTTCTTATCTCATACTCTGTGGACTCACACAATCTTGACCTACCCGTAGGTCAGTGGTAGACACTTTAAGATGACCTCTAACATTTCCTCCTATTTTCATAGCTGTGTTAATCCCTTTCCCTGGAGTGGCTAATAGAATATGGCAGCAAGGGGTGTCTGGGTGGCTCAGTGGGTTAAAGCCTCTGCCTTCAGCTCAGGTCATGATCCCAGGGTCCTGGGATAAAGCCCCGCATCGGGCTCTCTGCTTGGTGGGAAGCCTGCTTCCCCCTCTCTCTGTGCCTCTCTCTCTGCCTGCCTCTCTGCCTACTTGTGATCTCTCTCTCTCTCTGTCAAATAAAGAAATAAAATCTTTAAAAAAAAAGAATATGGCAGCAATAAAGGAATGTCAAAAAATTCCAGAAATTTGTTATTAAAAGTGCATTTCTCTCTTATAAACCCTCTGTTCACTGGCTCTGTCTTGCTCCTGCTCCAGCTCTGTCTCCCTCTCTCTATCTCCCTCTCCCTTTTCCTCTTTCATCCTAGTAACCATAGAAATTTTGGAGAGGTCCTGAGAAATCAGAGGCCATGCGGAGGATAGCAGAGGCAGCCTATATTAACTGCCGGTCATGTAAATGTGTCATTTTGGGAGTAAATCTTCCAACCCCAGCAAGACTTCAGAAGATGCAGCCCAACTGATAGCTTGACTGCCACCTCAGGAGAGACCTTTATCCAGAACCACATAACTGAAACGGTTCATGAATTTCTGACCCTCAGAAACTATAAGCAAATAAACACTTGTTTTAAGCCACTAAGTTTCAGGGTAATTTGATCCACAACAACAGATACCAGATAATACCATCAAGAAGCTTCTTACAAAACAGGCAGTTATGAGTGATCTCCTCCCTCTGTGAGAGTCACTCTTGCATGGACCCAGCATGAAGGAGCTGCACCCTCTCCAATCACAGCCCTTCCCTCCTTGGCCCCTGGATATGTCCTTCCCTGCTGTCTACTGAAGGACCAGCCTCTGCCAACATTCTCAGGTCATTTCATCCAGCCTCAGGCCACAGAGAATTATCCAGTTTGAGACCCTATATTTAAGAAGAAAAAAGCAGAAAGAAAAAAAAAAAAGGAAGGAGGTAGATAGCTAGATATAGACATACTCAGTAGTGAGAGGGAGAGTAAATGACAGTAGAATGTGAGCACTCCCCTGAGGAAGAGCTGGCTAGGGTTCTCTCTGAAGGTGTCCTGTGCAATACTTCTAATTCCTGTTCTTACTTGGACTAGTTGCTCTCCTAGCCTGGAGCTCAGGCCTCACTCACATCCACCCATTAACTTAGTGGTGCTGGTGTTCCTGGATTCCCTGTTTCCTGTTCATCTAAATTGCATGCATTCTCAAACAAAGTGAGAAAAAAGTTCCCTGGGAGGTTAACTTTCTAGTCTGCATTTCAAATTAATGCCTTTATTTTGTGATCACTTTCAATAGTTTAACTGAGTACAGGATTCTGGATACAACATCATGTTCTCTTAGAACTCTGAAGATCTATCTTCTTCAAGCATGCCGTGTTGCCAGTAAAAAGCCCAATGCCAATTCCATTCACATTCCTTGGATGACCACTGGTTACCTGGTTGTCTCCAAGGAAAACTGTAAGAACTCTTCATCCTTGGGGTTCAGAAATGTCACCAGAGACTAGTAACCTGAAGCACTTCTATCAACACTCAGCATTCAGCATAAATTAATATTTAATGTCAACATTATAACAAAAGATTAATTACTCTCCATATATCTGTGGTTCAGTCCTTTCAACACGGTGTAGCTAAACTTATTTATCTGTTCTCTGTCAATGCCCATCTTCTCTTTGTCCATAATTATGAAGACTGCTGCTAGGAGCACATGTCCACGTCTCCTGCACATATGTGCAGAGTGACTCTTAGGTACATTGTTTGGAGTGGAAATGATGAATCCAGAGGCACATGAATGTGCAATTTTATGATTCAGCCATACTATTTTTTTCAAAGGGATTTTATTGTTTTACGGTCCCAGCAGCCTTGTTTCAAAGATTCTATCAATGTACATCCTCACCAATACCTGAATTTGTCCAACTTTTCAAATTTTGCAATTGAACTAACAATGTCATATCATAGTACATAGAGATGAATTTTTCTCATTACTAGTTAATTTATGGTAATCTATTTTTCCTTATACATGTTTCTTTTTCTATGAACATTCTGTTCATGTCTTTTGACCACCTCCATGTTGGATTGTTTCAGTTTTTCTTAGTGACTTCTGGAATTTTTAAAATACTTTCCTTTCATTGATCATTAATTGACTACATTTATGGAAAAATCTCCAGATTTGTGGAGATTTTTAAACTTTCTTTTTGCGTTCATTTTAATGAAGAGAAGCTTTTCACTTTAATGTAGTCAAAGGTAACTCATTGGTCAGTCTGTGTTATACAGCTGCCATATTGGTATCTTTATACTAATTTCATCTCATTTAAGAAAACTTTTCTAGGAGAAAAAAGAGGAGTTAAGATGGAAGAGGAATAGGGGATTCTAATTTCATCATGTCTCTGGAATTCACCTTGATAGTTATCAAATCATTCTGAACACTTGCAAAATTAAATGGAGATCTTAGAAAAGAATTGCTGAAATTTTACAAATAAGAAAGCAACTGTTTGCAAGGTAGAAGGTGCAGAGACATGAATCTGGGGAGATATATCAGAAGATAAACTGCAGGGGGAGGGTCTGGCTTGAAGCTACCAGAAAGTCTTTAAGCAGTGGAAACACAAAATCGGAACTTTTGAAGTCTGTGTGGGTGGTAGACATCCTGTCTAAAAAGGTCAGGTAGTGAAGCAGGGCTGAATACCAGGTGGGACAACATGGTCTCAGGATCCCCAAGGCCACAAAAAGAACGGGGGTGCCTGAGAGTAACAGAGTTCCAAAACATCAGAGTAGGGAAGCCTGCTGCAAACAGTGAGTTTAGAAGCTGGCTTTCCACACAGTGTTGCCATAAACCACAAACTGCTACTTGTTCGAGTGACCACTCTCCAAGTAGGGGCCAAGCAAAGGGCAGAAGCCCAGTGAGCCCTGAGGAAGGGCAGGAGTCTGTGCCACAGGATCCATAAAGTTTGGAGACTTGAAAGAGGGTGGTCTGCCTGAGATAAAAAAATGTTCTGTCACAGGATGGGTGAATATAGTGTTCAGATGGAAACCAGGGAGATGAAAGTGATTGACTGCTTTTCTGTGAGGGGTGGGTGTGACCTTTCAGCTCTGGGGCTAGGGATGGGTAAAAATGGAGTGCCAACATTTTCATCCCCTCCCCCCATTGGTGCTGAAAGCCTTCAGATAGCAATACAGCACCAAATGGTGCAATCCAGAGCTGCTTGAACTGAACCTGGCCCCCTGGCAAGGATGGGTGGTGCATTTCACCTGGAGAAAGACATCTTAGAATCAGTACAACAGGCCCCTGCCTCAGAAGACCAGCAAGAGCATGAGGCTAATACCCAGTTTACTGATCATACAGAATTGCAAAACTTAAGCTCTGGGGAAAAATAGTATATAACATTCATTTTTTTTCTTATTCTATAGTCTTTCAGTTTTATATTTTTTCCTTTTTAGTTATTTTCTTATTTTATTAATTCCTTCTTTAAGTCTTTTTAAATTTTTATATTTACATTACATATATGTATATGAAATGATTTCCTTTCATTGTATTCAATTTTATTTTTTTTTGTATATATGAAAGTTTTTATTTCATTCCTATTTTGGGACATGGTTTCCTCAAATAAACATCTCAAAATACATCCAGGATCTAGTTTATTTTGTGTTCTGTTCTCCTTGTTTGATTATTTCTTTCTCTCTGTCTCTGTCTTTCTCTCTCTCTCTCTCTTTTTTTTAGTTTCTGTTCTCTTCTGATTTCCTTATTGCATATATTTCTTATGTTATTGTTAGTTTTGCATTTTCTCTCTCTTTCAACTATTCACTTATTGTTTTGTGGACATAATGATGAGATGGAAAAACTCATCCCAAAAAAAGAACAAGATGCAGTTCTCACTGACAGGGATTTAATTAATATGAATATAAGTAAGATGTCAGAAATAGAATCAAGGAGGAGGGGCAAGATGGCAGAGAAGTGAGACACCCTGTTTCAACCGGTCCCCTAAAGTGAGCTAAGTATCTACCAGAACACTCTGAACACCCATGAAACCAGCCTGAGATGTAAGATTATACACATCTGGATCTCTAAGGGGGCAGAGGACAGCAGTGGAGAGGTAAAGCAGTATGAGAATGTTCGGACTGATATCGGAGGATAAACAGAAGGGGGAGGGAAAGTAACACAGCAATGCGATTGGGGACCAGCATTAACTTGGAGTCTGGTTAAAAACACTCAAAAAAAAGAACAAAGGATCTTAAGGGGCAAATAGTGGAATTGGGTGGTCACGGGCATGGGCTTAAGCCCACGTTCCCAGGAAGGACACCACCACGGGCGACCACCTGTGTCAGAGAGAGACTGGTGGAGGGTCCAGTATGTGGTCCATGAGCCAGTGGCTTTCCGCTGCTTGTACCACCACTCAGGTTGGGTGCACTCCTGTAAGCACCTAAGGAGCTTGGTGTGGTCACCAACCAGCAATCTCTTTAGAACCTTGGTCTGCCATATCCCACCACAGGGTCCGAGCACTCCCAACTCACGCCTGAGAGAACACAATGTGATCCCATTCAGAATCCCTCCACCACCTGCGTGGACCCTGGAGAGCTGTCCCAGCAATGGCAACACCTGTGAGTTTAGCGGCAAAGGAGTGCAGAGACAAGTGGGGGCCTCCCGTGACCACTGGGACAGTGGCTGGGGGTGCACAACACCTGTGGGAGGTTGTGCTGTACAGCAGAGTTTGCAGAGGGGGAGTCTGTGTGTTCTGGACTACCCAGAGGGGAGCAGACTGAAGCTTCTCTCTGAGGTGGAGGGCTGGGTGCAGATTCTTTCCTCAGACACCCTGAAAAGCCACAAAAAGCCACAAAAGAACAAAACCTTCAGAGAGCAAAAGCCTGAAAAACCAGTTTCCACAGAGCCCAGCCCCTTGATAGTGGGCAGGGCAAATCAACCTAAGCAATTGGAAAACAATGTGACTGGAAAACAATGTGGCAGGCCCCTCCCCCAGAAGATAAGCCAAAAGCAAGCAGACAATAACCACAGGGTCCGCATAAAACTGTAGAACCCCAACATCAGGTGAAAACAATATATCAAGCCCCCAGTATTGCCCTAAAATCTGTGTATTTTGTATATTGCCCTAAAACCTGTGTATTTTGTGTATTGCCCTAAAGCTTGTATATTATTCTAAAACCTGTTTATAGCTACAAGTTATTTTTTTAATTCATTCTCATGATTCTTAATTTTTTAAAAACTACTTAGCATTACAACTAGAGACTTAATAAAATGATACACCCAGGAAGATGCAAAATAATATTCCTCGCCAACATTGAGGATTTATAACCACCCTCCCATCTTATTCTCCTGTCAGTGGTTCTGTGTATTTGTTTTTGTTCTGGTATTATATAAATGTTATTTTAGGGATTCATTTTGTCTGGGCTTTTTTTTTCTTGTCATTTCCTCTTGTCAATCTTTTTGTTTGTTCATGTTTGTTTGTATACCTTATAAATCTTACCTTTGGGGCTTATTTTGGCTGGGATTTCTCTTTTATTTCTTTCTCTCTCTCTTTTTCTTTTTTCTTTCTTTTTGGTGGTGAATTCTGATTGCTCCAAAACTTTCCAGGGTGCACCTTGCCTGGATCATGGTTGATATATTCAGCTATACATCCAACCACTTCTCACCAGAATGACTAGGATGAGGAACACTCAACAGAGGAAAAACCCAGAGACTGCACCCTCTCCATATACATATGGATATATCCATGTCCATAAATATGGATATGTTTATGTCCATATAGGATATTGAATATGGACATAAACAGTATGTCAGAAAGTGAATTCAGGGTGACAATTATCCAGGCAATGGCGAGGTTGGAGAAAAACTTTAGTGACAACATAGAATCTCTAAAGGTGGAACTGAGAGCTAATATGGCTGATGTTAAAAATGCTATCAATGATATCCAATGTAATCTAAATAGTCAAACAGCTAGCATAACCAAGGCAGAAGATAGAATTAGTGATCTAGAGGACAAGATGATAGAGAAGAAAGGTGAGGAGGGCTGGAATGGCTTAGAAGCCATGAAAACAGAATTAGGGAAATAAATGACACCATGAAACCTTCCAACATCAGAATTTTGGAATCCCTGAGGGTTTGGAAAAGACAGAAGACTAAAAGATATAGTTGAACAAATTCTGGATGAAAATTTTCCCAATCTGAGGAATGGAACAAGTGTTCATATCCTACAGGTAGAAAGAACACCTCCCAAGATCAATGAATCTAGAAAGACCTCCAGACACTTAATTGTGAAATTCATGAATTATAATTCTACACAAGAGGTCCTGAGGGCAGCTAAGGGGAAGAGATTCCTTACAAACAGAGGAAGGTCCAACAGAATAATGTCAGATCTGTCCACAGAAACCTGGCCAGCCAGAAAGGGCTGGCAAGACATATTCAGGGAACTAAATGAGAAGAACATGCAGCCAAAAACACTATATCCAGCAAGGCTGACATTCAAAATGGATGGAGAGATAAAGAGCTTCCAAGACTGGCAAGGTTTAAAGGAGTATGTGACCAACAAGCCAGCCCTACAAGAAATATAAGGGGGGTTTTATAGAAGAAGAAAGACCCAAGAGTGACATATTATAGAAATTTACAGAGACAATATATAGAAAAAAGGACTTCAAAGGCAACATGATGTTAATAAAAACTTATCTTTCAAAAATCGTTCTCAACCTGAATGGCCTAAATGCTTCCATAAAGTGGCACAGGGTTGCAGACTGGATAAAACAATAGGACCCACCCATATGCTGTCTACAAGAGACACATTTGGAACGTAAAGATAAATCCAGACAGAAAGTGAAGGGATGGAGAACCATCTTTCATGCCAATGGGCCTCAAAAGAAAGCTGGGGCAGCAATTCTCATATCAGATAAATTAGATTTTAAGCTAAAGACTGTAGTCAGAGATACAGAAGGACACTACATCATTCTTAGAGGATCTATCCTCCAATAAGATCTAATAATATTGGAGCAACCAAATACATAAGCCAACTGTTAATCAAAATAAGGAGTCATATTGATATGAATACATTAATTGTAGGGGAACTTTACACACCACTCTCACTTATAGACAGAGCATCCAAGCAGAAAATCAATAAAGAAATAAGCTCTCTGAATGACACACTGGACCAGATGGACCTCATATATATAGAACATTCCACCCTAAAACAACAGAATACTCATTAGTCTCAAGCACACATGCAACTTTCTCCAGAATATACGACATACTGGGTCACAAATCGGGATGCAACCAATACCAAAAATTGAGATGATTCCTTGCATATTCTCAGGCCACAATGCTTTAAAACTGGAACTCAACTACAAGAAAAAGTTTGGATGGAATTCAAACACGTGGAGGCTAAAGACCAACCTGCTCAAGAATGGTGGGATCAACCGGGAAATCAAAGAACTTAAATAATTCATGGAAACCAATGAGAATGAAGACACATAGGCCCAAAACCTATGGGATATGGCAAAGGTTGTCCTCAAGGGGAAATCAATAGCCATCCAAGCCTAACTCAAAAAAATTGAAAAATCCCAAATACACCAGGTCTCTTTACACCTTAAAGAACTGGAAAATCAACAACAAATCAAGCCAACCCCATGCACAAGAAGGGAAATAATCAAGATTAGAGCAGAGATCAATGAGTTAGAAACTAGAGAAACAGTAGAATGTATCAATGAAACCAGAAGTTGGTTTTCTGAAAGAATCAATAAGATCAATAAACCACTGGCCAAACTAATCTAAAAAAAGAGAGAGAGGACCCTAATTAATAAAATTATGAAAGAAAAGGGAGAGATCACAACTAACCCCAAGGAAAGAGAAACACTGCTCAGAAATTATCTACAGGTATATGCCAATAACTTAAGCAACCTAGAAGAAATGGATGCATTCCTGGAAGCCTATAAACTTCCAAGACTGAAACAGGAAGAAATTGACAACCTAAATAGACCAATATCTAGTAAGGAGCTTGAAGTGATCAAAAACCTCCCAGAAAACAAGAGCCCGTGACCTGATGGATTCCCTGGGGAATTCTACCAAACATTTAAAGAAGAAATAATACCTATTATCCTGAAGCTGTTTCAAAAAATAAAAATGGAAGGAAAACTTCCAAACTCATATGAAGTGAGCATTACCCTGATTCCCAAATCAGGCAAAGATCTTATCGAAAAGGAGAATTTAGATCAATACCACTGATGAATATGGATGCCAAGATTCTCAACAAGATCCTAGCTAATAGGATCCAACAGTACATTAAAAAGATTATCCACCATGACTGGGTGGGATTTATCCCTGGGATGCAAGGGTGGTTCAACATTGGCAAATCAATCAATGTGATAGAACAAATCAATAAGAGAGAGAAGAACCACATAGTCCTCTCAATTGATGCAGAAAGAGCATTTGACATAATACAGCATCTGTTCCTGATTAAAACTCTTCAAATAGAGGGATAGAGGGAACATTCCTCAACTTCATAAAATTTATCTATGAAAAGCCCACAGTGAATATCATTCTCAATTAGAAAAAGCTGACAGCCTTCCCTTTGAAATCAGGAACACCACAAGGATGCTCACTTTCACCACTCTTATTCAACATAGTACTAGAGATCCTAGCAACACCAATCAGACAACACAAAGAAATAAAATGTATTCAAATTGACAAAGAAGAAGTGAAACTCTCTCTCTTCGTAGATGACATGATACTTCACATGGAGAACCCAAAAGATTCCACCCCCAAACTACTAGAACTCATATAGCAATTCAGTAATGTGGCAGGATACAAAATCAATGCACAGAAATCAGTTGCTTTCTTATATATATTTTCATTGTTAGTGTATAAGAAAGCAACTGATTTCTGTGCATTGATTTTATATCCTGCCACATTACTGAATTAATGTATGAGTTCTAGTCCAACATTACTTTAAAAGGATTATTCACTATGATCAAGTGGGATTTATTCCTGGGCTGCAAGGTGGTTCAATATCTGCAAATCAATGAATGTGATACATCACATTAATAAAAGAGAAGACAAAACCATAAGATCCTCTCAAGATGCAGAGAAAAAAAATTGACAAAATAGAGCATCCTTTCTGATGAAAACTCTCCATAGTGAAGGGATAGAGGGAACATACATCAATATCATAAAAGTCATATATGAAAAGTCCACAGAGAATATTATTCTCAATGGGGAAAAACTGAGAGCTTTTCCCCTAAAGTCAGGGACATGACAGGAATGCCCACTCTTACCACTGTTGTTTAACTTAGTATTAGAAGTCCTAACCTCAGGAATCAGACAACAAAGATAAATAAAAGGCATCTAAACTGGCAAATAAGGAGTCAAACTCTCCCTCTTTGCAGAAGACATGATACTCTATGTAGAAAATCCAGACTCCACCAAAAAAGCATTAAAATCAGAACAGGAATTCAGCAAAGTTGCAAGATAAAGAATCAATGCACAAAAATCGCTAAAATGAGAAGAAAGAGAAATCAGGGAATTGATCCTATTTGGAATTGTGCTAAAAGGCATAAGCTACTTAGGAAGAAACCTAACCAAAGAGGTAAAAGATCTGTACTCTGAAAATTATAGAAGATTCATGAAAGAAATTGAGAAAGACATGAAGAAATGGAAAAAAATTCCATATTCAAGGATTGGAAGAACAAATATTGTTAAAATGACTATGCTATCTAATGCAATCTACACATTCAATGCATTCCCTATCAAAATACTATCTGCATTTTTCAAAGAGCTGGAACAAATAATCCTATAATTTTTTAATCCTATAATTTGTATGGAACCACAAAAGACTCTGAATGGCCAAAGGAATTTTGGAAAGGAAACCAAAAGGGTGGCATCAAAATTCCAGATTTCAAGGTACATTACAGAGCTATAATCATCAAGATAGCATGGTACTGGCCTGAACCATGGACCCTCAACTCTATGGTCAACTTACCCAGAAATGGACGCTCAACTCTATGGTCAAGTAACATTCAGCAAAGCAAGAATGAATATCCAATGGAAAAAGGACAGTCTCTTCAATAATGGTGCTGGGAAAACTGGACAGCCACATGCAGAAGAATGAAACTAGACCTTTTTCTTACATCATACACAAAAATAGACTCAAAATGAATGAAAGACCAAAATGTGAGAGAGGAATCCATCAAAATCCTAGAGGAGGGGTGCCTGGGTGGCTCAGTGGGTTAAAGCCTCTGCCTTCGGCTCAGGTCATGATCTCAGGGTCCTGGGATTGAGCCCCGCATTGGGCTCTGCTCAGCGGGGAGCCTGCTTCCTCCTCTCTCTCTGCCTGCCTCTCTGCCTACTTGTGATCTCTCTCTGTCAAATAAATAAATAAAATCTTAAAAAAAAATCCTGGAGGAGAACCAGGCAGCAACCTCTTTGACCTCGGCTGCACTGACTTCTGGCTAGACATGTTTCCAAAGGCAAGGGAAACAAAAACAAAAATGAACTATTGGGACTTTAAGACAAAAAGCTTCTGCACAGCACCGGAAAAGTCAACAGAAAGACAATCTACAGAGTGGGGGAAGGTATTTGCAGATGAAATATTACTTAAAGGGCAAGTATCCAAGATCTCTAAAGAACTTATCAAACTCAATTCCCAAAAAACAAATAATCCAGTCAAGAAATGGGCAGAAGATATGAACAGACATTTCTCCAAAGAAGACATACACATGGCCAAACAGAATATGAAAAAAAAAATGCTCCACATCACTTGGGATCAGGGAAATACAAAGAAAAACCACAATGAGATACCACCTTATACCAGTCAGAATGGCTAAAATGGACAAGACAGGAAATAACAAATGTCCATGAGGATGTGGAGAAAAGGGAACTCTCTTACACATATAGCATTGAGGGAATGCAAGGTGGTACAGCTTTTCTGGAAAAAAGTATGGAGTTTCCTCAAGAAGTTAAAAATAAAGGTACTCTATGGCCCAGGAATTGCACTACTAGGTATTTACCCTGAAGATACAAATGTAGTGATCTGAAGGGATACCTGCACCCAATGTTCATAGTAGCAATGTCACAATACCCAAACTATGGAAAGAGCTGAGATGTCCATTGACAGATGAATGGATTAAGGCAGCAAAGTATATATATACTATATATATACTATGGAATATTACTCAGACATTAGAAAGGATGAATATTTACTATTTACATCAATGTGAATGGAATTTGAGGGTAGTATGCTGAGCAAAAGAAATCAAACAGAGGAAGACAATTATCACGTGGTTTCACTCATGTGAAATATAAGAAACAGCACAGAGTATCATAGGGGAAGGGAGGGAAAACTGAATGGGAAGTCATCAGAGAGGGAGAAAAACCATGAAAGATTCCAAACTATAGGAAACTAACTGAGTGTTGTTGGAGAGGAGGAGGGTGGGGGAATGGGGTTATTGGGTGATGGGCATTAAGGAGGGCATGTGATGTGGTGAGCACTGGGTGTTATACACAACTGATAAATTATTTAACACTACATTTGAAACTAATGATGTACTATATGATGGCTAATTGAATTAAGTAAAAAATTAAAAACAAATTAAAAAAATATCTTATCAAACTCAACACCCACAAAACAAATAATCTAGTCAAGAAATAAGCAGAGGACATGAACAGCCATTTCTTCAAAGAAGACATAAATGGCCAACAGACACATGAAAAAATGCTCAACATCACTTGGCATCAGGGAAATACAAATCAAAACCACAATAAGATACTACCTCTTACCAGTCAGAATGGCTAAAATTAGCAAGTCAGGAAACAACAAATATTGCTAAGGATGTGGAGAAAAGGGAACCCTTTTACACTCTTGGTGGGGATGCAAGCTGGTACAACCACTCAGGGAAACAGTATGGAGATTCCTCAAAAAGTTAAAAATAGAGCTAACCTACAACCCAGCAATGTACTACTAGGTATTTACCCAAAAGATATAATCATAGTGATTTGAAGGGGTACCTGCACCACAATGTTTATAGCAGCAATGTTCACAATGGAATGAGACCAGATGTCCATCAATAGATGAATGGATAAGGAAAAGGTAGTATATATATATATATATATATATATATATATATATACACAGTGGAATATTACTCAGCTATCAAAAAATGAAATCTTACGATTTGCATCAACATGAATAGAACTAGAGTGTATTATGCTATGCAAAATATGTCAATCAGTGAAAGATAATTATCACATGATTTAACTCATGTCGAATTTAAGAAACAAAATAGAGAATCATATGGCAAGGTAGGGAAAAATAAAATAAGCTGAGATCACAGAGGGAGACAATCCACAAGAGACTCTTTTTTTGTTTGTTTTTGTTTTAAATTTTTATTGTGTTGTGTTAGTCGCCTTACAATACATCATTAGTTTTTGATGTAGTGTTCCAAGATTCATTGTTTACATACACCATCCAGGGCTCCTTAAGGGGAGCATAAGAGATTCTTAACCAAAGACACAAACTGAGGATTGCTGGAGAGGAGGTTGGGGAGACAATGGGGTAACTGGGTGGTGGGCATTAAGGACAATTGACATAATGAGTCTGGGTGTTATATGCAACTGATGAATCACTAAACTCTACCTCTGAAATTTACAAAAAAGAAAAAGAAAAAAGAAAAATAAAGAAATCCTTCTCTAAGAGCAGTTATATTATCTTCTATAGTTTCCATTTGAGATTTTGGTCTTAAATCCCTTTGGAGTTGATTATCATAAGTAATGTAAGCAGAGATCTAGTAACTTCTGTTCATATGGAGAACTGGTTTGTCAGCTCCATTTACTAGATGGAGCCTACTATACCCCCTGACATCCCATGCACTTCTCCCATGCCACAGAACTCCAAACAGGCCTGAATCCTATACATGGCTCTGGTTCCCTTTCTGTGGGTCAGTTGGTGTATCCCTGTGGCAGCATCCAACTGTCTTAGTTACTACACATTGAAATAAATATTATATAGAGGTGCCTGGGTGGCTCAGTGATTAAACATCTGCCTTCAGTTCAGATCATGATCCCAGGGTCCTAGAATCAGGCCCCTCATTGGGCTCCTTGCTCAGTGCGGAGCCTGCTCTTTCCTCTGCTGCTCCCCTCGCTTGTGCTTGCTCCCTCTCTCTGGCAAGTAAATAAATAAAATCTTAAAAAAAAGAGAAGAAATAAATATTATCTGATACAGCAGATCCTCTTATGTTCTGCTTCTTCTAAAGAAACTTTGGTAATTTCCTCCTGATCTTCCACATAAATCCTAGAATCCAGGCTTCTTCTTCCCTCTCTGAACTCCCACCCTGCTGTCTTGCCAGATTTCCCCAGAGTCCTTCCTGGTAGTTTAAGTTGTTCATGAGATGTGACCCCATGACCTGCCAGTGTCATACATACCCAAGAGTGAAAACTCTTAGATTTTCACTCCTATGACTTAGGTCATAGCCAGCAACAGGGCACCTAAAAATGAAAGAAACAAAAACACGGAGAAATGTTATACTCCCTCTGTTTTCCGAAGGGAAATGCTTCTCTCACTCTCTAGAAGCTTTAGAAACTTGCTCACAGCCTTCCTCACTGCCTCCAGGGCTCCCACGGGAGTCTTGGCTAGGCGACCTCACAGAGCTCTTTGGAGACCTACCTTCACTGTCCCTGGTGTCTCTCTGCCCTCCCTTCATTCCCTGAGCTGCCCAAAGTCAAAACACTTCTATGTTTCTTCCTGGAATTGCTTGTTCTGTGGAGAAATTGTGGTTTCACTTTCATGTTCTATAAGGGTGGGCCTGCAACCATCAGCCAAGTCTTCCTGAGGGAGGGGCTCAAGTCAGAGGCTGTTATCCTTCCTGTTGTTTTTACATTTTCCCCACGCAGGACAGAGGCTTTCCAGCCTCTTGCTCAGGGCAATGACCTGAGGAGACTCCAGGGCCTGCAATTTCCCAGGGAGGTCAGGTGTATGGGATGTTCTGTGCCTGGGACTCTAGGGAGCTTTTTGGTAATCTCAGCATTTTCAGCCATCATGAATGGATTAGTGCCATTTAAGAAACTACAGAGAGCTAATTTGCATTAGGATTTTCAGCTGTGTAGGTGGAAACATTAATGACCTCTGACACCAGAAACCTCTTTTTTTCTCTGGAGCTGTTGAGTGAGCCAACTCCATACTTGCAATGAGATACTAGGTTGTGCTTGGAGGGTTGAGTGGCAGTGGTAGCTGGTGGAGAGGTAAGATTTCATCCCACTGCTTATGCCATCCTCTTTGAAGAAGAGGGAAGCATTCTGTGTGAAGATGTCTCTAAAATGGAAGAAAATTTGGAATTAGTGAATGTTTAGTGGGTGTCTGAAGTTGGAAACTATGCTATGTATTAGTGCAATCTAGAGCTCATTACCATAGAGCTATTTAAAAATATGGTGAGTTTTGATAATTGGTAGCAATGCAAAGTAATTGTTTTGTTGAGCATTTCTTTTTCATCTCTTTAGGCTTTGACAAAATACCACAATGGGTGGCTTACAAACAGAAATATATTTCTCATACTTCTGGAGGTTAGGAAGACCCAGTTTAGAGCTTGTGTTTGGTGAGAGCTCACTTCTGAAGACGCCAGTTTTTCTTGTTTCCCATGGCAAAAGGGACAAATTAGCTCTCTGTAGTTTCTTAAATGGCACTAATCCATGCCCTCATGACTAAGGAACTGACCACAAATCTACCTACTGATACCAGAAATTGAGCTTGCACTTCAACTATGAATTTTTCAGAGAACACAGACATTCAGTCCATTGCAGTCATATAGATAATATCTCTCTTTGGAGGTTCCATTGATTTTCCACCTTCATCTTAGAGCAGCACTCTTGCAGGGGTGATTCAACATCTGTAAATCTATCAGCGTGATACTGCACAAGGACAGGAAGCATATGATCCTCTCAAAAGATGCAGAAAAAGTATTTGACAAAATAGAGCATCCTTTCTTGATAATAACCTTTGCCATGTAAGGATAGAGGAAACAGGGGCACCTGGGTGGCTTAAAGCCTCTGCCTTTGGCTCAGGTCACGATCTCAGGGTCCTGGGATTGAGCCCCACATCAAGCTCTCTGCTCAGCAGGGAGCCTGCTTCCCCCTCTCTCTCTGCCTGCCTCTCTGCCTTGTGATCTCTCCCCTGTGATCCTTCCCCTACTTGTGATCATTCTCTCTCTCTCTCTCTGTCAAATAAATAAAAATCTTAAAAAAAGGGTAGAGGAAACATACCTCAGTTTCACAAAAGCCACATATGAAAGACCCACAGCAAATATCATCCTCAGCAGGGAAAAACTGAGAGATTTTCTCCTAAGGTCAGGAACATGACAGGGATGTTCACTCTCACCACTGTTGTTTAACATAGTACTAGAACTCCTAACCTCAGGAATAAGACAACAAATAGAAATAAAGGGCATCTAAATTGATAAATAAGAAGTCAAACTCTCACTCTTTGCAAAAGACATGATACTCTATGTAGAAAACCCAAAAGACTCCACCAAAAAATTGCTAGAATTGATACAGGAATTCAGCAAAGTTGCAGGATAAAAAAATCGATGCACAGAAATAAGCTGCATTTCTATACATTAACAATAAGACTGAAGAAAGAGAAATCAAGGAATTAATCCCATTTACCATTGCACTAAAAACCATAAGTTACCTAGGAAGAAACCTAACCAAAGAGGTAAGGGATCTGTACTCTGAAAACTATAGAACATTTATGAAAGAAGTTAAGGAAGACATGAAGAACTGGAAAAATATTCCATGCTCATGGAATGGAGGAACAAATATTGTTAAAGTGTCTATGCTATCCAGAGCAATCTACACATTGAAATAACAATACTACACCTACCAAATTCCATGAGCATTTTTCATAGAGCTGGAACAAGCAATCTTAAAATTGGTATGGAACCAGAGAAGACCCCAAATAGCCAGAGGAATGTTGAAAAAGAAAAGCAAAGCTGGTGGCATCACAATTCTGGGCTCCAACCTATATTACAAAGCTGTAATCATGAAGACAGTATGGTATTGTCACAAAAACAGACACATAGATCAATGGAACAGAATAGAGAGCCCAGAAATAGACCCTCAACTCTATGGTCAACTAATCTTTGAAAAGGCAGGAAACAATATCTGATGGAAATAAGAGAGTCTCTTCAACAAATGGTGTTGGGAAAATTGGACAGGCACATGCAGAAGAATGAAACTGGACCACTTACTTGTACCATAGACAAAAATAGACTCAAAATGAATGAAAGACCTAAATGAGAGACAGGAATCCATCAGACTCCTAGAGGAGAACACAGGTAGCAACCTCTTTGACCTCAGCTGCAGCAACTTCTGGCTAGACATGTCTCCAAATACAAGGGGAACAAAAGCAAAAATGAACTATTGGCATCACCAAGATAAAAAGCTTCTGCACAGCAAAGGAAACAGTCAACAAAACTAAAGGACAACCTATGGAATGGGAGAAAATATTTGCAAATGACTTACCAGATAAAGGGCTTGTATCTAAAACCTATAAAAAATTGATCAAATTCAACATCCAAAAAACCAAAAAATTCAGTCAAGAAATGGATATGTCATATACAGACATTTTTCCAAAGAAGATATATAAATGGTCAACAGACAGAAGAAAAATGCTTAACATCACTCAGTATCAGGGAAATACGAATCAAAACTGCAATGATATACCACCTCACACTGGTCAGAATGACTAAAATTAACAAGATAGGAAACAAAAGATGTTGGCAAGGATATAGAGAAAGGGGAACCCTCTTACACTGTTGTGGTTCAACCTCTCTAGAAAAAATATGGAGGTTCCTCAAAAAGTTAAAAATAGAACTGTCTTACAACCCAGCATTTGCACTACTGGGTATTTATCCAAAGGATACAAACATAGTAAGGGGCACTTGCCCCAATGTTTATAGCAGAAATATCTACAATAGTCAAAATATGGAAAGAGCCTGGATGTCCATCGACAGATGGATAGATAAAGAATTGGTATATATACACACACATACATACAAGGCAATATTACTCAGCCATCAAAAAGGATAAAATCTTGCCATTTGCAATGACATGGTTGGAACTAGAGAGTATTATGCTAAGTGAAAGAAGTCATTAGGAGAAAGACAAATGCCATATGGTTTCACTCATATGTGGAATTTAAGAAACAAAACAGATGAACATAAGGGAAAGGAAGGAAAAATAAAATTAGATGAAAACAAAGAGGGAGGCAAGCCATAAGAGACTCTTAACTATAGGAAACAAACTGAGGGTTGCTGGAGAGTAGGTCAGTGGGGAGGGATAATTGGAAGATGGGCATTAAGGAGGGCACTTGATGTAATGAGCACTGGGTGTTATATACAACTGTTGAATCACTAAATTCTATCCCTGAAAATAATAATACAGTATATGTTAACTAAATTGGATTTAATTTTTTAAAAAAGAAAAAAAAGGAAAGCAAGTATTGTTTCATTTTAATATGCATCTCAATATTCTTAAACTAATAATTGTCTCTTCTTTGGGATTCTCTATTTAACTAATAACATCATCTTCCTGGGTATTTCATTAGTATTCAGTTAAATAAAATCCTAAACATAGGTTCATTTTATACTTGTTTTAGAGTCATGATTTTCATCTCTTTTGAAAATTAACTCTGCAGGTCATGTAGGATGTGATGAATATTCAGCATTCTCCTACTGGTAAAAGCCCACTGGTAGTCCCTGAGACAATCTTATGTGTATAAATAGTTTTAAAATCACAGTTTCCTTACTTATAGTGGGTAATAAGAAACCCCAATAACATACTAATGATTACCTTGAATTATCATGGTAATCAGGTGCCTATGTTTCAGATATATGCAGAACTGAATAGGGAAAATTAGAGCTCTTATCTACTTCTGCTACTTCCTGTCATATGCTCTAAATTTACCATGTAAGGTAAATGGACATTAAGCTGCCATGGGGAAATTTTTACAAGGATTATGTGCTTGGCCATCCATCTTATAGAATACACATCTCGGTGGGCCTTTCTCTGTCTCCAGCCTCTGCCGCAAGACAAGTCCTGCCCCTATTTGCTGCAGGGGATGGGATGGACGTATGTCTGCAGTTCTTCTGTGCTCTCTAATGTGGTGGTCTGACTGATTTTTCCTGCAGGCTGGAAATGTGATGGGCTCTGTATTGAGATTTCAGGAAAATGCAGACTGTCTGCATGAGTTTCTCATTGCTTTGTAATAAATTAACACAAACAGTGGCTTAAGTCATCAATCCAGATTTATTGCCTTATAGATCCAGAGGGTAGTTGTCCCAAATTAATCTTAACAGAGCTATAATCAAGGTGTCAGCAAGACTGGTTACTTCTGGAGGCTCCAAGAGACAATCCATTTCTCTGTCTTTTCCAGCTTACAGCAAGTACCTGATGTTTCTGGCTCTTCAACCTCTGACTCCATTATCATCTCTCTTTTTCTATATTTAGCCTTACCTTCTTTCTATAAGGTCCCTTGTGACTATATCGCCACATTAATTAGTAGGATGGGGGGGTCACCTCTCCAGAAACTCTTGCTAGAATTCAAGCAGCAATTCAAGAGGCCAAGGTAGTAAAGCTTGAAATCAGGTAATGTGATGCCCCCAGTTTTGTTTTTCTTTTTCAACATTTCCTTAGCAATTCGGGGTCTTTTCTAGTTCCATACATATTTTAGGATTGTTTGTTCCAGCTCTTTGAAAAAAACTGGTCAGGGGCACCTGGGTGGCTCAGTTGGTTGCGCGACTGCCTTCGGCTCAGGTCATGATCCCAGAGTCCTGGGATGGAGTCCCATATTGGGCTCCCAGCTCCACGGGGAGTCTGCTTCTCCCTCTGACCTCTTCCCTCTCTCACTATCTCTATCTCAAATAAATAAATAAAATCTTAAAAAAAAAAAAGAAAAAAACTGGTGAAATTTTGATCGGGATGGCATTGAAAGTATAGATTACTCTGGGCAGTATAGACATTTTAACAATGTTTATTCTTCCAATCCATGGTGATCACTAAGACAGCATGGTACTGGCACAAAAACAGACACATAGACCAGTGGAACAGAATAGAGAGCCCAGAGATGGACCCGTAACTATGGTCAAATAATATTTGACAAAACTGGCAAAAATATCCAGTGGAAAAAAGAGAGTCTCTTCAATAAATGGTGCTGGGAAAATTG
>CM052809.1:5961204-5978011 GCA_028533885.1 Nasua narica | reverse complement strand
CCAGACCTCCGGCCTAGCCTCTGGAGCAATGTCCCTCAGCGGAGGAGACTCTAAAAGTTCCGATTTTGTGCTCCGCGGCTGCAGGGAGCCAGCCCCTCCCCCCGCGGTCTCTCTTCCCGTCACTTTGGAATCACTTTTCCAAACGTCCTACCTTTCCAAAGGTGGTCAATTTTCTGCTCCTAGAATTGCTCTTCTTCCTCTCTTCTCCCTCCTGTTGAGTATGCTGGCTTTTAGAATGATTTATTAACTATCTAGATGAACTTCTGGGATCCGACTCTATCTCAACCTCCTACTTCTCCGCCATCTTGCTCCTCCTCCGGATGTGTTTATATTTTGAAGACATGATATTATGTATAACTTTAGGGGGCAGAGAAAGAATGTAAGGTCCTCCAGGAAGGATTTGGGTTTCCTAAGACCAATTCCTCACAAGTCCTTTGAGATACACAGGGAAAGTTTTGGGGTTGGCAAAGGAATAGGTGAACTCTAACTTGCCTCTAGGGCTGACTTTTGTTCGTGGTTTCTGTCAATGCAGTGCAGACAGGGATACCTTAGAACAAATATTCAAATAAAGGAGGATAGTTTGAAGCAGTAAGAATTCCATCAGTTTTATAGTCTTTTCTATTGGATACTTCATTTCTTTTTTTTACCAGCTATTTGCAATGACACTTTCAAGGAAACTATTTTAGGAATTTTGAAGGTTTTGCTTTTAGGTACACTTTTTAAGTGATCTTATCTAATTGGAATGTTCCTCCTAAAGGCCATTGTAATTCTAGGTTCTAATTCCCCTGAGGGCTGGCAACAGTTTGGTAGGATCCTAGCCATAAATGGAGTTTATGTTGGACAGATCTCTGTCCAACCATATCTAGTCACAAACAGGGAGTGGTTTACACTGTTGTCTGGCCTTACTCGGTAGCTACCAACCTGAAAGTTACCAAGTCAAGTTGTTAGGACACAAAACAAGCTTGTAGATGCTTATAGATTGTAGAATCATAGTTCTTAGATATAAAATAATGTGCTGGAGGGTAGAGCACTTAACTCTGGATTTTAAAGATCCTATTTATTTATTTACTGTTTTTCTTTAAACTAGAGCTTAATCTCATGTACACATTAACAGAAACCAACAGTACTGAGGTAGTAGAACTATGGACACCAGCAGTACCCAAATAACTAGGGACTGGGACAAGGATTGAACCAGCACACTTCCAAGAATAGAGACTGCAACCTGATTCCCCGCACACAGAGACCTGTAGCTGCCACCAACAGTTCCCAAGTTGGAATCTGAGTTCAGATCCACGGGCTAGGTTTAGAAGTTACTATGAATTATTCAAAGAGTGCCCTGTATATATCACCACCAGTGTCCATCATGGACTAAACCAGCATGTTCCAAAAACAAAGACTACAGACAGGAAGTGGGACAAACTAAGCCAGCAAAGAGCAGTAAATATAGACTGTGGACTGGAACTGGGGAAGGGATTCCAATATGGAATTGTGGATTGAGCCGAGGGCTAAGGGCTTGGTCTTCTGTCAGAGACTTCTGTGTCAGTGACAGAGTGATCCATTAACCTGGACTTGAAAGGCAATTCAATCGGGAATTCTAATTCGAAAAAAGAGCAGAGCTCAAAGCAAGATGGACTCGCCAGAGGCCCTTGCAAATGTTGAGAAAGACTGTGACCTCAACAGGATTCATGGGGCACCACACCTATGTTTCTTTTTGTCCCCAGAGTCAGAAGTTTGCTTTGGATCTAGACACTGCCATCAAATCTGTTAAAAACCAAAATTCAACCAACTATATTCTAAAGACCTAATCGGATTTATTAAATGGTTTATGAATCAGACAGTATTCCACCTAGCAAATAGAAAGGAGCTCCATTGAGCTACAGAAAAGGAGAAGTTTTTAAGCACAGAGAGAAAGCAGAAAAGAATCCATTGTTTTAGCCAAGTTTGCCCTCCTAAGAGGAGAGAAGGAGATCTGTCAGTATAGTTTTTAGTGCTGACTGAGAAATTGCTATGTTGACTACTGAAAGATTACATCCCCGGAGGTTGAAACAGCTATTAGGTATTAAGCCTTGGTTTACTGACTTGGGGCATTAACTTAAGTGGCTCCATTATGACCCTGTTGCTTTCTCCTTAACACATTGCTCCATAGAACTATAAAGTCTGTGAGTCATGATGTTGAGAGGATGAGATAAGAAATGTATGTATAGATGCTCATCTAAGGTTTACTGGCATGGATTTCTCACATTCCCTCCCATTTCTACCCCAGCTGCAGAGGACACACTGCCGGAGATTGGATACAAGATCCCAGGGTACTCTGGCCCTGCTCCCCCTGCATTGTTGTTGCAGTAGAAAATAATAAACAACAGAACATCACACACAACATCAGGTGACGTATGGAACCTTAACAATAGGGCATGGCTTTTGTGAGGTTGAAATTTGCTCAGCACACAGGATATCGCTGTCCACATATGTTTGCCTTTCTCACCTCGACATTTGATTTCCTTTTGCTATATTTGTTCTATTCCTCAGGACTTGTCTCAGTCAGAGATTTCTTCACTCTCCTGTGTATTTTCTCCCACATCCCCTGAGAATGCACAGGCACGAGACCACACCTCATAGAGTTGATAAAGTCTCACCTGGTTGGCTCCTCCTCAAGGCCCTGACCACTTGCTCAAGGTTTCCACTCTTCTGCATGTGAAGAATATTCCTGCTGAGCAGTCACAAGTGCTTTTTTAGTTGCTTAATCGCTGCCCCTTTCAAGCTAGATTCCCACAGTTTTCCCTTTTAAGGAGAATGTTTCTATGCCTCATTCATATGTGTCCCAGTCCAGACCTTGTACACTTGCTCGAAATCATTTCTTTCCAAATTTGTTTTTGCCATCCTCTGTCCTGGGCTGCAGCCTGTGGCCCTTAGGAAGCCCCTGGGAGATGTGTCTGATCCCTCACTTTTAACCAAAGCACACCTCTCCAGCCTGCATGCTGGCATGACAACAGCGGTGACTTGAAGTGACTTGCTTCCTGGTCTAAAAACTCTGTTGTCTGTCAACTTTGGCCAGCAAACCCTGAGGCAACAAATGAAAAGATTACTTCAGATACCTTAACAGGAGAAAGGAGAGGGCCTGCAGACCAGACACTCTAATGCATTCCCAAATCTGACTCTGCCTCCACCTTCATTGTGAATGTTACCAGTACAACAAGGGAATAAGAAAAACGAGAAGGAATGTGAAGCTGTAATAATCGAGACAGTGGCATAGAGAGTATCATGTGAACAGAATGAGCTATGCTTGTGATGGGTATTCAGACAGGGAGTGTGTGGAATGCGTGACCTCGAAAGATAAACGTTTCTACTAAGTTAAGAATTTACTCCGTGGATGAGTGCAATGAGAATCTGGCTGTTTTCAGCCCAGAAACCTTAAAGGGACCCAGTTTTCTGGACACCCTTTTGCTTTTCAACCAGTCTCATCCAAGGAGGCATGTGTTTATTAAGTCTTCTTTAGCCAGGCAATATGAATTCCTACAGTTGCCAATCTTCATAGGCGAGAGTATACAAATATTTCACATTCCATTTAGTCCAATGTATAGGATTTCCTTGGTTCCCACATCTCAGGGTATTACAATCCTTCATGATCAGATATCCAGGACTCCAGAACCAGCTCAGTTTGACTGTCAGCAGGCAAGGTGACAGAGGGACCTTCTCATCATGGCTGACTTCTTACAACATTCCACTCAACTCCAGCTTCAATTTTTGCTCATGTCACCTTTTCCATCAATGCTCCTTTATAGACCAGTCAGCCCTCCCGGTGGCTTATCTCTCCCACATGGTTTCTGTCCCCTTTTATATACAAGCATGAAGCAGGTGATGGGTGGGGCCTCAGGACAGTTGGGGTGGCTCATAGCAAGTCCCAGGTGGATAGTCCGGCATGATTTTTTTAGAGCTTGAGGATCTATGCCCACTGTTTTATCTATTCTCAGAAAAGCAAAAGAGTCCTTTCGATACCTTATTTCATGAGCCAACATACTTTCTAATAAAAGAAAACACATTTCTAATCATTAAAAATTTCTATCTCCTAATGAAAAATATACAGTGTCTTTTCTGAGAAGGGAAGGAGCCACTCATCTTTATTTAGCTACCTCACGTGAGAACCAAGGTCTCACAGTGATGTTTAAGGTTATCGGAAGTGGATTTTCTGGAGGGGCCCATAGAACAGGTGGGAAGGGGTGTAAGGGTAAGTGCTGGTGCTGTCTTCTCAGATTTGCCACCATGAAGATGTATTATTTTCATTACATTAAAATAAAGAAAACTAAAGCAAGATAAGGAAAGAATAATATTAACAGGAAAGTTTGGATAAAAGAATCAGGCTTTGAAATTAGTCTGTAAGAATGGAGAGTATCTGAAAGAAGAAGGGCATTCTAAGATAAAGGGGGAGCCTGGGCAAGGGCAAATTTTACATCCAGGTCAGAAGTTCACACAATGTCTGGACAGAAAGAGAACAGCTGCTGTATACAATGTTTTGGCCAGGACTGATGTTACACCTGTCCCTAAGAGCACAGCCCTTGTTGTACTAACTGTGCTTCCTTCCCTCTTCTCTCTTCCCCATAGTGCCTTCTCCTGCTCCAACCATGGGTCAGTCCCCTTCTTCCACACCCTCTTCTCATGGTGGTGATTTGGCCTCCAGCTTCGAGAAGTTTTTTAAGGACTTCAAGCTGGAAAGCAAAATCATCTCTCAGGAAACCATGAAGTTAGTTCAATCAAGCCTGAAGGCGGGGGACCTTCAGAATGTGATTTCTACCATCAATGATGCATTGAGAGATATCGATAATGCCCCACTGAGCATTGCTGTGACTGGGGAGTCTGGGACAGGGAAGTCCAGCTTCATCAATGCCCTGCGGGGCCTGGGGGATGAAGAAGAGGGGGCTGCCCCTACTGGGCCAGTAGAGACAACCTTTCAGAGACACAAATATGAACACCCAAGGTTTCCCAATGTGACATTATGGGACCTGCCTGGCATAGGGACCACCAACTTTCAGCCTCATGAGTATCTGGAGAAAATGAAATTTAGGGAGTATGACTTCTTTATCATCATCTCTGCTACCCGCTTCAAAATCAATGATGCACAACTGGCTTCAGCAATTGAAAAAATGAAGAAGAATTTCTACTTTGTCCGAACTAAAATAGACAGTGATTTATATAGCCTAAAAAGGAGTCAACCCAAAAAATTCAATGAACATGAAATCCTGCAAAAGATCCGTGATGACTGTGTGACTCAACTTCAAAAGGCCAATGTGAGTAATGCTCAGGTCTTCTTAATCTCCAACTTTGAGTTGTCTGCCTATGATTTCCAAAGGCTGGAGACCACCCTTCTGAGGGAGCTCCCAGCCCACAAGCGCCACATCTTCATGCAATACCTGCCGAATATTACTGAGGCTACCATTGACCGGAAGAGGGATTCCCTGAGACAGAAGGTCTGGCTAGAGGCCATGAAGGCTGGAGCATCAGCCATTGTCCCTTTCATGGGCTACATCAGTGATAATGATGTGGAGACTTTAAAGGACACTTTAACCCTCTACAGGGTTTACTTTGGGCTGGATGACTCATCCCTGAAAATCATGGCCCAGGACTTGCACGTGTCGGTGGAGAAACTCAAGGCAAACCTTAAGTTTCCCCATTTGCTAACAGTTGAGAAGGAAGATGAATCCTTAGGAGAAAAACTGTTGAAATATGTGGAAAAAATCTGCTCTGTTAGTGGAGGACCCATTGCCTCTGGTATTTACTTTAACAAGATTTTCTCCTTGCAAAATTATTTCCTTGACACTGTGGCGAATGATGCGAAAGTTCTTCTTAAAAAAGAGATTTTTAAGGACTCTGAGGACCCTGAGAAAGCCTGTCTACCTCAGGATGTTGGGGATGAAAATGGGAAAAACGAGGCAGAGAGCTCCTGAATTGTTCTCAGCGCTGATATGGCACTGGTGTCTGGAAAGATGACTTAGGGGTTCCTTTAAGCATTCTGACCCACTGCCCTCAAGGGTATCACAGACATTTCAATAATACACTCTTGAATAAACCACTAATGTAGTGACTATTATTTGACAGTGAGAGCCATGAACTCTAAAGAATCCTTCCTTCATATGATCGTTTTGGGAAAAATGAAGGAAAGTAATATGGAATTTTCTGATTAGTAGAGGGAATAACTCTTTGTGTGATGGTTGCTTCATACACAGCACTGGTCTTTCTACTGACATACTAGTGAAAAATAGCTATGCACCGAGTGGGCTCTGAAAAATGAATTTTGAAATAAATGTATACATAGTGCACTTTTGGTGTTCTTGACATTCTGTTATGAATCCATGAATTCTTTTTCTTAAAGTTTTTATTTAAATTCCAGTTAGGGAACATACAATGTAGTATTAGTTTCAGGTGTACGATACGGTGATTCAACACCTCCATGTAACACTCAGTGCTCATCACAAAAAGTTCACTCCTTAATTCCCATCTTCTATTTAACCCATCCCCCCAGTCACCTCCCTTCTGGTAACCATTAGTTTGTTCTCTATAGTTAAGTGTCTGTTTCTTGGTTTGCCTTTCTCTGTCTCTTTTTTTCCCCTTTGCTTATTTGTTTTTTTTCTTAAGTTGCACACGTGAGTGAATTCATATGATATTTGTCTTCTTTGAGCGACTTATTTCACTTAACATAACTCTATCCTTATCTATGTCATTACAAATGGCAAGATTTCATTCTGTTTTATGGCTGAGTAATATTTCATTGTATCTATATCTTTATCTACATATCATATCTTCTTAATCCATTGATCAGTCAATGGACATGTGGGCTGTTTCTATTATCTGCTGTTGCAGATAATGCTGCTATAAGCATTGAGGTGCATGTATCCCTTTTAATTAGTATTTTTCTAATCTTTATGCACATACCTAGTAGTGCTGTATCATTGGGTACTTCTATTTTTAAGTTTTTGAGGAACCTCCACACTGTTTTCCAGAGTGGCTGCATCAGTTTGCATTTCTACCAATTGTGCAAGAGGGTTCCCCTTTCTCCACATCCTCACCAATACCTGCTGTTTCTTGTGTTGTTGATTTTAGCCATTCTGACGAGTGCAAGTTGATATATCATTGTATTTCTGATTTGCATTTCCTTGATAATGAGTGAGGTTGAGCATCTTTTCATGGGTCTTTTGGCCAGCAGGATGTCTTCTTTGGAAAAATGTCTCTTCATGTCTTCTGACCATTTTAATGTTATTTATTATTTTTATGTTGAATTGTATAAGATCCTTATATATTTTGGATACTAACACTTTATCAGGCATGTCATTTACAAATATATTGTCCCATTCCAGAGATTGCCTTTTAGTTTGTTGGCTATTTCCTTCACTGTGCAGAAACTTTTTCTTTTGATGTAGTCCCAATAGTTTATTTTTGCTTTTCTTTTCCTTGTCTCAGGAGATTCTTCTAGAAAGAAGTTGCTAAAGCCAATATCAGAGAAGTTACTGCCTGCATTCTCTTCTAGGATTTTTATGATTTCAGGTCTCAAGCTCCAGGCTTTAAGACCTACCAGTTTCAAGAACTCATGACTTTCAGACTCTCTTGTTTCCAGTGCCAATTGCTTTGGGGAAATGTTTTCCTTTTGTGTTACCTGTGTACTCCATTCTCTCTTGTCCTTCTCTGTGACCATGCCTCCCTCCCCTCCACAGCATCCATGATCCCTTTCTCCCTTATACCATGGCTCTGCAGTTCCTACCTTCGATGTACCTTCTTCTTCTTCTTCTTCTTCTTCTTCTTCTTCTTCTTCTTCTTCTTCTTCTTCTTCTTCTTCTTCTTCTTCTTCTTCTTCTCTCCTTTAGTCATGGAGTTTGTTCCATAGTCTTCATGGTCTATTTCTGGGGTATTTAAGATGATTTGATAGTTACCTAGTTGTATTTGTGGGACAAGGTGAACCTAGGGTCCTCCTACTTTGACACCATTTTCCTCTCCAAAACATTTGCGTTCATTCATGAATGCATACATTCTGATTGTTAATAGATCATCAATTAATGTTCACTGATATTCTTCTTCTCCTTTCTAAGGTTATCATTGTATTTAATAAACATAAAAGATAGTGAGATGAACGTATGTCACAGGAAATGAAAGAGAAACATTAGCTAAGAAAAATCTTTGGGGGTATTTGTGAGAGAGACAAGTGCATAAGATGGGAACACAGTCAAAGGGTTTGCATTTTGTGGGTCTAGACATTCCTTGCTTGCTAGCAGTGTATTTTGTGCCTAAGCTTCAGAGATTAGAGAATAAAATACAAGAGGATTGTAATTACTACTTGAAAAAAAAAAAAGGTCCTTGAACATATCCAATCCCTCATCTAATAAGGGAAATTCAAATTAGAAATAACATCTACACTAAGATATCATTTCTCCCCTATTAGATTAGGGGAATTTGGAAAGTTTGGTGAAACTGTAGAAAAATAGTTGTTGTCATACAATGCTAGTGGTTGCACAAATGATGTAGCCTATAATACGGTGAATTACACCAGCTCTAGGGAAATTCCACACGTTTACACTTTGCCACAGTGATCCTACTTTGAAAAATCTGGGCCATAAAAATTGAGAGTAGATTGGTGTTTGACAGGGGTTGGAAAGTGGGGAAAATGTGTAATGCTATTGAAAGAGTACAAACTTTCAGTTATAAGGTGAATATTACTATAGTTAATAATACTGTTGTGTATATTTGAAATTTGCTAATAGTGTAGGTCCTAAGCGTTCCTACCACACAAGCACAAAAGGTAAATATGTGGGGTTATTAATGTATTAATTAACTTGATTGTAGTAATCATTTCACAAATTGTACAATTATATCACATCACCTTGTGCTTTTTAAAAATATATGGTTTTATCTGCCATTTTTACCTAAATAAGCTGCGGGAGAAGCTGGGGGAACAGGAAAAAAACTGGAAAAATTACAAAAAATACATATTTTATTAATTGCAGCAGTATTTGAAATGGGAAAACACTAAAGTGAAATATTCTTCAACAGGAAATGTTATAGTTACAAAACAGATGAGTTGACAACTATACAAAAGAGTAAGTAATACTCTGTATATTGTTATACTTTCATCTCAACAATAATTTATTGTTCAATGCAAAAAGTGAGATGAGGAATTACGTGTGTAGTATGTTACTGATGATCTAAGACAGTTCAAAATATAAATATATATTTGCATATATTCTTCAATTAAATATGAGAAAACTTTAGGAATAAAATTCAATTACCTACAGGGGAAGTGATGATACTGTGTGGAGAGGCAGAACTAGATTTCACTTAATGCAAATTATTTTCACTAGAACTATGCAAATGTTTTACATAGGTATATAACTGTATAGTTAAAAAAAGACCCAATGCTTATAGATATAAAAAGCAAGTAAAAAAAAATTAATCTAAGCTAATGCATGGTCTAACAAAGCAGAAGATTTTAAAAAATTTTCTGTATTTATTCATAATTTTAAAAATTCCAGTATAATTAGAATTAAGATGGCAGAGGAGTAAGGGGCTCTAAGTTGTCTTATCCCTTGAATACAGCCAAACACCTGAGAAATCAATCAAAGATGAGAAAAGAAATGCTGTGAGTTTATTTGTAGAAAAGTGACCACCTTTTAAAAGTTGGGAGGTGTGGAAAATTGAACCTGAAGTGACATAACTGAGGATATGGCAGAAAGGAGGGACCCTGCTTAAGGAGGCTGCTGCAAAGTATTATAAGCAAAAGAGAGCAAAATTAGAATGTTTAAAAGTCTGCTACAATGAAAGATGTCCCTGGTTTAAAGGTACTCAGGTTGTGAATCAGGGCAGAGTCACAGGTGTGACAGTGTGATCTCAGGATCCCTGGGGTCACAAGAAGAAGGCGGGGGAGTGCCTGAGTGAGGCAGAGTTCCCAGGCATAGGGTTGGGAAACTGGCTGAAACTGAGTCTAGGGGCTAGCTTTCTGCTCTATGTTGCCAGAAACTGCAAACTACTCCACGGTCATGCCACCGCTTTCCTGCAAGGGGCTCAGCAAAAAGCAGAAATGTGATGAGACCTGCTCCCTCCCCTGGGAGGAGCAGCATGGGTCCCAGCCATGGGAGTCTATAAAATTTGGAGTTTTGAAACTCAGCCACACGCCTGAGATTAAAAACAAAAACAAAAACCAAAAACTTGGTTACAGGCAGGGTGAACACAGTGTTCTAATGAAAACTGGGGAGACAACAGTGATTGCTTTTCTGTGAGGGCTCACTGAAGAGTGGGGAGTGTGAACTTTCAGCCTTGGAGCTAGAGAGTGGGGTGCCACCATATTCATCTGTAGATCAATGGTGAAAAACTTTAGGGAGCAAAACAACCACACCTATCATATAAAATGATTATAAAGACACTAGCTTGAAAAAAGCATAGAAGAGAATGGAAACGTGTTTACTGTAGAAATAAAAGAAAACCCTACAATTTATTCAGGCCAAATTTAAAAATGTTGTTGCCAATATGCAATCCCAAGTGAAGCTATAAAAACAAGGATGAATGCAGTAGAAGTGATATAGAAAATAAAATGATGGAAAATAAGGAAGCCAAAAAGAAGAGAGAAAGAAAACTATTAGATCACAAAGGGAGACTTAGAGAAATCAATGATTCCATAAGTGAAATAATATCCATATCACAGGGGTTCCAGAAGATGAAGAGTAGGAATAAGGAGCAAAAGTTTTATTTGAACAAATTATAGCTCAGAACTCCCCTAAACTGAGGAAGAAAACAGACATTCAAGTCTAAGAGGCATAATAAGCCCCCTCAGAATCAATAAAATTAGGTCAAACCTTGACATATAATAGTGAAACTTGCACATTTCAAAAATAAAGAGAAAATCCTGAAAGCAACTCCGGACAAGAGGTTCATAGATGACAATGGTAGAAACATAAGGCTGGCAGATGACCTGTCCACAGAGGCCTGGCAAGCCAGAAAGAACTGGCATGATATATTCAATGTACAAAATGAGAAAAAGTATGCACTAAGATTATTTTATCTATCAAAGCTGTCATTCAGAATAGAAGGAGAGATAAAGAGTTTCTGGGACAAACAAAAACTAAAGGAATTTGTGATGACTAAGCCAGCCTTGCAGAAAATATTAAAAGGAATCATTTGAGTGGAGAGAGATCCCCAAAGTAACAAAGACCAAAAAGGAAAAGAGATGATCAACAGTAACAATGACTTCACAGGTAATACAATGGCACTAAATACAAGTCCTTCAATAATTACTCTGAATGTAAATGGATTCAGTGCTCCAATCAAAAGACATAGGGTATGACAATGGATAAAAAAAGAAGACCCATCAATATGTTCTTACAAGATACTCATTTTAGATCCAAAGACACCTCCAGATTGAAAGCGAGGAGGTGGAGAACTATTTATCATGCTAACAGACATCCAAATAAAGCTGGAATAGCCAACTTCTGTCAAAACCAAACACTGTAGCAAGGGATGAAAAGTGACACAAAATCATAATAAAAGGGCCTATCTAACGAAAAGATCTAAAAAAGGTAAATATTTATGACCCTAACATGGGAGTGGCTGAATGCATAAACCAATTACTAACAAATTAAATCACTCATTTATAATACTACAATAATAGTAGGGGACATTAACACACCCCACTGATAGCAATGGATGGATCATCCAAGCAGAAGATCAACAAGGAAACAAGGGCTTTGAATAACAAGGGCACCCGATGGATTTCACGGATATATTCAGAGTATTCCATCCTAAAGCAACAGAATACACATTCTTCTTGAGTGCACATGGAACAGTTTCCAGAATAGATCTCATACTGGTTCACAAATCTGGTCTCAACACATACCAAAAGATTGGGATCATTCCCTGCATATTTTCAGAGCACAGGGCTTTGAAACTGGAACTCAATCACAAGAGGAAATTTGGAAAGAACTCAAATATATGGAGGCTAAAGAGCAAACTACTAAAGAATGAATGAGTCAACCAATATATATTAAAGAAGAATTCTAAAAATTCATGGAAAAAAATGAAAATTAAAACAACTGTTCAGTACCTTTAGGATACAGCAAAGGTGGTCTTTTTTTTTTAGGACAGATCAACAGCACTAGGAGCAGGTTCTTTGAAAGAATTAATAAGATTGATAAGCTGCTGGCCAGACTTAACCTTTAAAAGAAGAGATAAAAGACCCAAATAAATAAAATCATAAATGAAAGATGAGAGATCACAACCAAGACTGAAGAAATACAAAGAATGCTGAGAATATTATGAGCAATCATATGCCAACAAATTAGGCAAGATGGAGGAAATGGATGCATTCCTGGAAACATATAAATTGCTAAAACTGAAACAGGAAGAAATAGAAAACCTGAAGAGACCCATAACCAGCAAAGAAATTGAAGCAGTAATCAAAAATCTCCCAATAAAGGACACCTGGGTGGCTCAGTTGGTTAAGACTGCCTTTAGCTCAGGTCGTGATCCTATGGTCCTAAGATTGAGTCCCACATAGGGCTCCTTCCTCAGCAGCTTCTCCCTCTGCTGGCTGCTTCCTCTGCTGTGCTCTCTCTCTCTGTCTCTCCCCACCCCCCCAACAAATAAATAAGTAAAAGTCTTAAAAAAAAAATCTCCCAACAAATGAGAGTCCAGGGCTAGATGGCTGCCAGGAGAATTCTACCAAACATTTAAAGAACTAATACCTAATTGTCAGAAGCTGTTTCAAAAAAATAGAAATGGAAGGAAAACTTCCAAACTCATTCTATGAGGTCAGCATTACTTTGATCCCCAAAGCAGACAAAGAACCCATCCAAAAGGAGAATTACAGACCAACATCTCTGAGGAACAAGAATGGAAAAACTCTCACCAAGAATTAGCCCATAAGATCCAAGTGTACATTAAAAGGATTATTCACCATTACCAAGCAGGATTTATTCCTGGGCTGCAAAGGTAGTTCAACATTCCAATTAAATCAATGTGATACCCCACATTAATAAAAGAAAGAACAGTAATGATGTGATTTTCTCAATAGATGCAGTAAAAGCATTTAACAAAATATACCATCCTTTCTTGATAAAAACCTTTCTGTATGTGGGGATAGAGGGAACATATCTCAACATCATAAAAGCCATACATGAAAGACCCACAGTGAATATTGTCGTAAACGAGGAAAAATTGAGTTTTTCCCCTAAGGTCAGGAACATGACAAGGATGTACACTCATACCACTGTTTTTCAAATTAGTACTGGAATTCCTGCCCTCAACAATTAGATAACAATAAGAAATAAAAGACACCTAAATTGGCAAAAAAAGAAGTCAAACATTCACTCTTTGCAGACATCATACTCTATATAGAAAACCCAAAAGACTCCACCAAAAATTTGCTAGAACTGATACAGGAATTCAGCAAAGTCATAGGATTACAAATCGATGCACAGAAGTTACTTACATTTCTATACACAAACGATGAGACAGAAGAAAGAGAAATCAAGGAATTAATACCTCTTACAAGTGCACTAAAAACCATAAGATACCTAGGAAGAAACCTAATCAAAGAGGTAAAGAATCTTTACTCTGAAAACTATACAAGACTCATGAAAAAAAATGAGAAAGACATGAAGAAATGGAAAAACATTCCATACTCATGGATTGGAAGTACAAATATTGTTAAAATGTCTACACAAACCAATCTACACATTCAATGCAATCCCTATTAAAATACCATTAGCATTTTTCAAAGAGCTGGAACAAATAATCCTATAATTTTTATGGTACCATAAATAGCCAAAGGAATGTCAAAAAAGAAACCAAAGGGGTGGTATCAAAATTCTGGACTTCAAGCTATATTATAAAGCTATAATCATCAAGATAGCATGGTAATGGCACAAAAAGAGACACATAGATCAATGTAACAGAATAGAGAACCCAGAAAAGGACCCTCAACTCTGTGTCAACTAATCTTCAACAAAGCAAGAAAGAATATCCAATGGAAAAAAGTCAGCTTCTTTAAAACAGTGTTGGGAAAATTGGATAGCCACATGCAGAAGAATGAAACTGGACCACTTTCTGATACCATACACAAAAATAAACTCAAAATGGGTGAAATAACTACATATGAGACAGGAATCCATCAGAATCCTTGATGAGAGAACACAGGCAGAAACCTATTTGACCCAGCTGCTGCAACTTATTGCTAGACCGGAAACAAAGCAAAAATGAACTATTTGGACTTCATCAGGATAAAAAGCTTTTGCTCAGCAAGGGAAACAGTCAACAAATCTATAAGGCAACCTACGGAATGGGAGAAGATATTTGCTAATGACTTATCAGATAAAGGATAGTATTCTAAAGCTATAAAGAACTTATCAAACTCAACACCCAATAAAAACAAAACAAAACAAAACAAAACAAAAATCCAGCCAAGATATGGGCAGAATATATGAGCAAACATTTCTCCAGAGAAGATATATGAATGGTCAACAGGCACATGAAAAAATGCTCAAAATCACTCAGCGTCAGAGAAATACAAACCAAAACTTCAATGAAATACCACCTCACACCAGTCAGAATGCCTAAAATTAACAACTAAGGAAACAAGAGATGTTTAAGAATTTAAATTAAAAATTAAAGTAAAAAAAAATCCAGTATACTTAACCTACAATGTTATATTATTTTCAGGTATACAATTATAGTGATTCAACACTTCCAGACATTACTTGGAGCTCATCCCAGTAGGTATACTTTTTAATCCCCATCATCTATTTCACTCATTCTCCCTAGCCAACAGTTGGGAGAATGCCTTTCCTAGCCAACAGTTGCCCTTTACATTTGAGGGTTTGGTTTTGTTTTTTTTTTGTCTCTGTTTGTTTTTGTTTGTTTTGATTCTTAAATTTCGCATATGAATGAAATCACATGGTATTTAGTTTTGTCTGACTGACTTAATTCACTTATTATAATACCTCCATGTCCATCCAGATGCTAAAAATGGCAAGATCTCAGGTTTTTGGGCAAGATTGCAGAAGAGTAGGGGATCTCATTTCATCTGGTCCCTTGAATTTAGCTGGATGTCTATCAAACCATTCTGCACACTTGCAAATTTAGCCTGACATGTAAGAAAATGTATCTGGAACTCTACAAGTAGAAAAGTGACTCTCTTTTTGCAAGGTAGGAGGTATGGAGACGTGAATCTGCAGGGAGATATCAAAAGATAAACAGAGGGCAGAGGGAGCCTCAGTAAGCTGGCTACTGGAAAACGATATTCCGTTAGAGAGCAAGATTAGAACCCTTAGAATTCTGCTTCAGGGAGAGACATCCCTTTCTGAAAGGGGCTCAGTACATGAAGAGTAAAATTCAAAGTGGGACATTGTGGTCTCAGGATCCCAGGAGACAGAATGAACAGGTTGCCTAAACAGGTAGAGTGCTGAAACACTGGAGTGGGGAAACTGATTACAATCAACAAGTCCAGGAGGGGACTCTCAACTCGGGTGGCCATAAACTATGAGCTGGGCCAGTCAGTTGACCACTCTCTGCCTGAGCACCCTAAAAGACTAGAACACATGACCCCCTTACCATCTCTTGAGAGGGACAAAATAGTTGTGTCTATGACCAAGCAACAGCTTTCAAGGCAGCAGTGGCCCTGGAAAGGACAGAAGGGCTACACCCAGCCATGGCCCTAGAGCAGAGGAGCAGGTTACGTGTATGAGCCAACAACTGCTCACAGGCCCAAAGCACACAGAGGGTGGTGACACTCCTGGGTCCCTCAGACTTCCCTCTGGAAGATTACAATGGACACACACTGCAAGAAACTTCAGAATTTGGCACACACAAAAGTGAAAGCTATTTGTCCCAGAGGGCTTATTGAACAGTGGGGAACCTTGATCTTATAGCTCTGGGTCAGAGATCCAGACATGGCCATTTTTAGTCTGATCCTTTAAAGAGGCACAGAAAGCCTCCAGGGAACAAAAGCCACACAGAGGCCCAGTATATAATGAGACCAGCCCCCGGAAAGGGTGGGGAAACTCTGCCCAGGCAAAGACAACAGAAAAGTAGCACAGCAGGCCCCTTTCCCAGAAGACAGACTGAAAGAATAGGTGCACAACAAATTTCTGGATCCCACAAGTCTGTAAAACCCAGTGCCAGGGGACAATAGTATATTGGGCTCCAGATATGTTCTCATGACTCCTTTATTTTTCAGTCTAAAATTTTCCTTTTTTTTTTTCCTTCTTCTCATTTCAACTAGATTCTTAATTTACTGTTTTTAAGTAACTTTTTAACTATTATTTTTTACATCTACATTTTAGAGATATATGCTTCATTTTAGTCCTTATTTATTCGTTTTTTTGCCCAAATATGTTTATTTTATTTTTTGAGGGTTACAAGATTGATAGTTCATGCACCACACACAGTGGCCATGCACATGACCTTCCCTTCCTTCTCACAATGCCCTCCACGATTTTCCTTATGCTCCACATGTGAGACCATAAGATAAGTCTCTCTGCTTGACTTATTTCACTCCGCATAATCTCTTCTAGTCCCGTCCACGTTGATACAAAAGTTGGATATTCATCCTTTCTGATGGAGGCATAATATTCCATTGTATAGATGTACCACTTCTTCCTTATCCACTCATCTGTTGAAGGGCATTTTGGTTCTTTCCACAGTTTGGCAATTGTGGCCATTGCGGCTATGAACATTGGGGTACATGTGGCCCTTCTTTGACTGCATCTGCTTCTTTGGGGTAAACACCAAGTAGTGCAATTGCATGGTCAGAGGGTAGCTCTATTTTTAATTTCTTTTTTTTTTT
>CM052809.1:5934883-5960704 GCA_028533885.1 Nasua narica | reverse complement strand
TCCGGGATCATGACCTGAGCCGAAGGCAGTAGCTTAACCAACTGAGCCACCCAGGCGCCTTGATCCCAGCATTCTTGAGCAGGTTGGTCCTTAGCCTCCAAGTGTTTGAATTCCTTCCATACTTTTTCTTGTGGTTGAGTTCCAGTTTTAAAGCATTGTGGTCTGAGAAAATGCAGGGAATCATCTCAGTCTTTTGGTATCAGTTGAGACCTGATTTGTGGCCCAGTATGTGGTCTATTATGGAGAAATTTCCATGTGCGCTCGAGAAGAATGAGTATTCTGTTGTTTTAGGGTGGAATGTTCTGTATATATCTATGAGGTCCATCGGGTCCAATGTGTCATTCAAAGCTCTTGTTTATTGATTTTCTGTTTAGATGATCTGTCAGTTACTGAGAGTGGCATGTTAAGATCTCCTACTATTAATGTATTCATATCAATATGACTATTTTGATTAATAGTTGGCTTATGTAGTTGGCTGCTCCTATATTGGGAGCATAAATGTTTACAATTGTTACATCTTCTTGGAGGACAGACCCTTTAAGAATGATGTAGTGTCCTTCTGTATCTCTGACTACAGTCTTTAGCTTAAAATCTAATTTATCTGATATGAGAATCGCTACCCCAGCTCTCTTTTGAAGCCTGTTGGCATTAAAAATGGTTCTCCATCCTTTCACTTTCAGTCTGGAAGTGTCTTTTGGTTCCAAATGTGTCTCTTGTAGACAGCATATGGATGGGTCCTGTCGTTTTATCCATTCTGCAACCATGTGCCATTTTATGGGAGCATTTAGGTTGTTTACGTTGAGAGTGATTATTGAAAGATAAGTGTTTATTGATATCATGTTGCCTGTGAAGTCATTGTTTCTGTAGATGGTAAATTTCTGTTCTAAGTCACTCATGTGTTCTTTCTACTTTTATAGAACCCCCTTTAATATTTCCTGGAGTGCCGGCTTGGTGGTCACATACTCTTGTAGTTTTTGCTCGTCTTGGAAGCTCTTTATCTCTCCATCCATTTTGAATGTCAGGCTTGCTGGATAAAGTATTCTTGGCTGCATGTTCTTTTTGTTTAGTGCCCTGAGTATATCATGCCAGTCCTTTCTGCCTTGCCAGGTTTCTGTGGACAGGTCTGACATTATTCTGATGGGTTTTCTTCCGTGTGTAAGGAATCTCTTTCCCCTAGTTGCTCTCTGGACCTCCTGTCTAAAATTGTAATTTTCACATTTTAAGATTATGTGTCTGGGTGTTTTTCTTGACTCCTTGATCCTGGCAGGTGTTCTTTCTGCTTCTAGGACACAAACACTTGTTCCATTCCCCAGATTGGGGAAATTTTCATTCAGAATCTGTCAGCTGTATCTTCTAGTCTTCTGTTTTTCTCTACCCCCTCTGGGATGCCAATGATTCTGACGTTGTAACATTTCATGGCATCATTTATTTCCCTAAATCTGTTCTCATGATTCCTGAGCAGTTTGTTCCAGCTCTCCTCCTGACCTTTTCTCAACCATTTTATCTTCTACATCACTAATTCTATCCTCTGTTTCCATAACTTTAGCTGTTAGACTATTTAGATTGGATTGGATCTCATTAATAGCTCTTCTTACATCTGCTATACTGGATCTCATTTCTGCCCTTAGAGATTCTATGTTTTTCTCCATCCTAGCCATTGCCTGGATATTGTCACCCTGAATTCCCTTTCTGACATACTGTTTATGTCCATGTCTAATAGTTCTGAGGGAGAGGGTGCAGTCTCTGGGTTTTTCCTCTGTTGCGTGTTCCTTCTATCAGTCATTTTGATGAGAAGTGGATGAGAGGATTTATAGCTAGATATATCACCCACAATCCAGGCAGGGTGTACCCTGGAAGATTTTGGAACAATTGGGATTCACCCCCAATAAAAAGAATAAGAATAGAAAAAGATAGAGAGAAAGAAAAAAAGAAGAAATCCCAGCCAGTTGGGGCCCCAAAAATAAGATTTATAAGATATGTAAACAAACACAAACAAACACATAGACCGACAAAAGTAAATGGCAAGAAATAAAAGAACATAGAACAAACCCCAAGAATAAGATTTATATAATAAACAAAAGCAAATACATAGAAACACTCACAGAAGGATGAGAGTTGGTTATATCTCCTCACAGGCGAGGAAGGTTATTTCAGGTCTTCCTGGGTTTATAGTTGTATTAAGCCTCTAGTTGTAATGTTAAGTAGTTAAAAAAAAATAAAAAAAAATAAAAAAAGAAGAAATGTGAAAGCAAGTGAATAAAAAAAATAGAAAGAGAATAAGAAATAGAAAAAAACTTGTATTTATGAAATATAAAGGTTTGAGGGTATTATCAGGAGCTTAATATATTGATTTCCCCTGGTGTTGGGGATTTAAAATTCTATGGGGACCCTGTGGTTATAGTCCTTTTTCTCTTTTGCTTGGTTTTCTGGGGAAGGGGCCTCCTGCATTGTTTTCCAGTCAGTACTGCTTGGGTTGAGTCACCCTGCCCCCCAGTAAAAGGGCTGAGCTCTGTGGAAACCGGTTTCTCAGTCTTTCGCCCTCTGAAAGTTTTTGGCCTTTTGTAGCTTTTTCACCTTTTCAGAGAGTCCAAGCAAGGAATCTGCCCAGAAGCACTCAGACCTCCGGGTCACAAAGAAGCCTGAGTCTCTTCTCCCCTCTGAGTGGTCCAGAGCATACACTCCCTTCTGCAAATTCTGCTCACAGCGCAGCCTGTTAGAGGAGGAGTGCGACCCTGACTGCCTTTCTGCGGTTCTGTGAGTTTGGACCGGGGAGATTAGGCCGCCTGCCCGCGTTCTCTCTAGGGCTGGCTGGGATCTCCCAGATCGTGCGGCAGGTCGCGAATGAGTGCAGACTGCAGGGCACAAAGAGAAAAGCTGCTGGCTCCTGGACCACACCACACTCTCTAAAGGTGCTTGCAGGAGTGGGCCTGGCCCACAGAATGGTGCAGGGAGTGGAAAGCTGCAGGTTCAGGAGACACGGACTGGACCCCCCCCCCACTAATCTCACTTTGGAGTGCGTGATGTCCTTCCTGGGAGCATGGGCCCAGGCCAGTGCCAGCAACCACCCCCTTCCACTAGTTGCTACTCAGAAACTTTTCCTCTTTTTAAGTGTTTTTAACGGACTCTGTGTTAATGTTGGTCCCCAACCACCAGGCACTTTCTTTTGGGTTATTACTGTCCTTGAATCACTTCTGGTGTCTCCCTCCCCCTTTTCTTTATTCTCTGATATTAGTTTGAGTGTTTCCACTTTGCTTTACCTCTTCACTGCTGTCTTTTGCTCTTTTAGAGATCCAGAAGTGAGAAATCTTGCTCCTCAGGCTGATTTCATGAATGTTCAGCGTGTTCTGGTAGGTATCCAGCTCACTTTTGGGGATGGGTTGCAACAGGATCTCCTAATTCTCTGCCATCTTGCCCCCCTCTCAGTCCTTTTTTATTCTATTTGTTTTTCTGTGTGTGTGTATTTATATTCATATTTATATGTATATAAAGTTTTGCTTCATTCACTATTTTGGGATGTAGTGTTTTCTAACACACAGACTAAAATTCAATAAGAAACAAGTAGATCACCCTGCATTGTCCACCTTACAAGATTATAGTCCCCCCCTTTTTTGTTTTTTTTGTTTGTTTTCTTTTATATACTGGCTTTGAACCACTTTGGATTTGTCTAGGGTGTATTTTGTTTGGGTTTTGCTTGATATTTTGGACACTGCTCACTCACTCACCCATCCTTCTCTGAGAAAACGAATGGAAGAAGGTCTTCACTACAAAAGAAAGAACAGAGTTCTGCCACAGTGCAAATCAATATGAATATAAGTAGGATGTCAGTGATGGAATTCAGGATCGCAGTTATAAAGTTAATAGCTGGGCTTCAAAAAAAGCAAATGACAGAAGAGAATTTCTAAGGGTGGAATGAAATATAACCAGGCCAATTGTAAAAATACTATAATTGAGATGCAGTATAAATTGAATGCTCTAACAGCTAGGGGTCAATGAGACAGTGGAGAGAATAAGTGATCTGGAGGAAAGGATGATAGAAAGAAGGAAGGTGAGGGAAAGAGAGAAAGACAACTCAGAGCCTATGAAGAAAGACTTTGAAAATTTAATGATGCCCTGAAATGAAAAAAATTTCAGAATTATTGTGGTGCCTGAAGGAATGGAGAGAAAGAGAGAGAGAGAGAGGGTTAGAAGGTACATTTGAGAAAATCATATCTGAGAACTTCCCTAATCTGGGGAAGGAAACAAGCATTCATGTCCAAGAAGTAGAGAGGACTCCTGCCAAAATCAATAAAAACAGATCAACACCTCAACATATAGTAGTGAAGCTTGCAAACTTTATGGAAAAAAAAACTATCCTGAGAGCAGCTCAGGAGAGAAATTTCAGGACTCCTGGACACCCTGGCCACCTCCCATATATTGTTTCCTGGCTTTGGGTAGCCCAAACTGCCCCCATGGGTCCAATTCTGTGCTAATAGGAAGGACTAAAGTAGGATATTTGTAGCCTAAGGTTAAAAGAGCCCAAAGGCTGTAAGAAAGGAAAGCCTATCAGGGAGGCCCTGTTCAGAGGCATCAGGGACAGCAATGGGGATGAGCTCTGGACAAGGATGAACCTGTCAGGAAATGTGGTGACCACAGTCCTCCTCTGACCTGGGGCCTAAAGCTGAGCTGCAGGAAGACAGTGCTCCTGCTTCTTTTAAGTGGCCTGTGTGGAGAGATATCTGATTTAGCAGCTCTGACAGCCCACAGGAAACTTGATCCAGACAGAAACAGGGTGTGAAATAGAAGAGCACCCTTTAGACCTAACACCACCAACTCCAGATTTCCCCACTGTCTCAGGTGAAAATTGACCATGGGGAGGATCCAGGAGGATCCAAACAAAGCTGTTTATTTGTTTCATTAAGGTAGACATGTCTTTTAAATTATCAGCAGTAAACATGAAACTTTTATTCTATCAAGGTTTACTGAAGGTCAGATAACCTCGTGTCATCTCTGTTGCAAGTTGTTAGCACAAGATGGTTATAATGATGGTTAATTGTCTCGAAGTTTTCTTGAGTAATTAAGATAACTTTCAAAGTCTTTGGTAAACCAAGAAACTCCAAGTTTTGCTTGAGTAATAATTGGAACTACAGTTGTTGGATATCTTTTCCAAATAGGATAGAGTGCTAAGTTATTAATGACTAAACATAAGTTTCTGCTTTTGACCTCTTAATGCAAAGAATCTAAGGATATTTAAATCTGTTGGCAAACATGTTTCGTGCTTAACTGATTCACAAATCTGCCACTTAAAGAATTCTGGTATAACAGTTCACAATTGGTTACTATTTAGTCTACACTGGAGATAAGGTTTCTAAGAGTGCAAAATTCTGCTAAATGTAATTAAGACTGATGGAAATAAGGGAAATAACTCTGTATGTAAAAGAGTAGGAGATATGTAAGAAAGATAAGGAATGGGAATGCATTTTATTACAGGTAAAATAAGGTAATTTTATTCTAAATGAGATGGTTGTTTGGAAAGAAATGGCATGGGACAAAATCTGAATGTAAAGGAAAATCTTTGGAAACAAATTTTAGGTGCAGTCAGAATTGACTAAGATTGGAATGAATGAATTTGAAACACAGAGGTATAAGATTGTAAGTCAGCTTTCTCTCTGTTCAAAAAGACAAAGTATTCTCCAATTGTTGGTCTGCTCTTATAAGAAAATGCAAATAGTTGTTTCTCTCCACCTGCCTAGAAAAACCAGTTTCTAAGTCTTGCCTTTATTGTGTCTTTAATATCCCTGATCCTATCGAGGCATGTGCTTTAAAACTTTCTAAGGTTTTAATAAACTTCCCCAAGATTTAGATCATGAACAAGTCTTGTTGACTAATTAGGCTTGCTTGCTTGGTATGTTACCTTCTGGTTCTGGCAATGTAAAACAGAATAACTGAGTTTTCTTGTGTATAGTATCATAGTGAACTCTTGTATCAGATCATTAACAATGTCTATTCTGAGGTTTCTGTCATTTATAATTGTTCTAATTCTCCTGTAAAATGAGTTTCATCTTCAAGGAGGGTCACATAAATGACTTGGACAATATGGGTATTCAACATTTTTAAGATCAGAACTGAAATGAGTAAGAACTCCTAGAACTAAGTAAAACTGCATTCAAACTGAAAAAATAAATCAGTAACGTGCGACTAAATGAACTAAAAAGACGATTTAAGTTTTGTAATCCTTGTTTGAAAAATATTGTTAGTTCCTTAATGTTCACTCTTCCTGATTAAGAAAACTTAAGATTTCTACGACTTACAGAAACATGATAAAATAATCAGTTGTGAACAAATCAAAACATTCAACTTTTCTCTCTACCTGAACCCTCAAATTCAAAAGGTCTTAGTTAAGTATTCTTCCTTCCATGGCAATCCTAGTTATTTGCATAAGTTCAGTGAAAAATCTGTTCTCCTGGTAACAGGACACTACTGGAAACTTTGGTTATTTTACCAAGGCTTTGACTGGAGTGTCATATTTGAAAAAAAAAAACATGCATAGACTCAGATATGACCAGACAGCTTTAAGGAGCTAAGGTTGACTTTATGAAACCTGGAGCCATAAAGCCCTTGGAACTGTGGCCTCTTACCTTGCTTACAGAGTTCTGGCAGCCTCACCAGGTGAGTAAAGAATGTCACTCCCTGGCAGGTGCAGGAAATTCAGGATACTTTGGGGACCTCAGGAAGAGGAATTCGCCCTAATCTACAGGTATTGCAGGCATGTCTGATGGCAAGTACTTGGCTTGGCTTCTGGCCTGGAAAGGCTCCTGAAAGTTCAACCTAGAGATTCCTTATAAAGTCCTAACAAAGCAGATTCTAGAAGATCTGTATGATCACCTACTGTTCTTGCTGAGCTTATGTAAATAATTAGGTCAGGTCTTTTAAAACTGGACTTGTTTCTCATATAAGTTAGTCCTGATTTGGCTATCTCCAGAAATGCGGGTTATTTTAGAGAGAAAAATTATGTTTCAATAACACCCCTTTGTGGATGTTAAATTCTAGATCTCATTGTCTGTAAATGTTTGTTGTTTACCTCAGTTAGACAACTTGAAGGTAACTTCAGAGGAACTACCACAGTAACTTATATATAGACAATCTTCTTGCTTGTTATTTTGTGAGAGTAATAACAGAACCCCATGGGCACAAGTTTCCAGCCTGGCGGCAGTAGCCCTCCATAATTGCTGAGCCCTGCACCTCCTCACTGCTGAAAAGGGAGGAACCTGTTTCCTCCTACAGGGAGAACGCTGCTACTATATCAACCAGTCTGGGATTGTTGCATCCGAGGTCCACGAACTCCAAAATGCATCCAACATCGTCGAGAAGAACTCACATCTTGGGGTTTTAACCCACAGTCATGGACATCTTGGCTATTATCCCTGGCAGGCCCCCACCGGAACCTGGTTTGCTTGCAGTTCAGGACTTACATAGAATTGGCAGATAAGTCAAAGAATTGACTTATTTCCAAAGAAAAGGGGGGAATGAAGGAGCAGAGCAGGGCTAACTCCATTTTGCACTATAGTTGGCCCAGCCCGCCTGTGAGTTATTTTGAGTTAGCCAATAGGAATGCAGAACTCCGAACCACCAAAGAATGTAAATCCCACCTTTTGCCGGCCAAACTTGCGTGCCAATTCTGACCAGAGTGATAGGCTAGTTCAAACAGCTACTATAGGGTAAATTGTAATTCAATTGGCCACCTGCATGTGACCTAACATGACTATGCAACTTTCTGTGTGAGTTACAATCTCATTGGCCATTGGCTCCTATAAAACTGCTGCACTTTTTGAAACTTACTCTTTTTATATCAAGCAGCTGTGTTGGTGAGTGTGGGAGACTGAGCTCGAGCTCGCTCAAATAAAGGGCTCTTTTGCTTTTGCATCGGACTCAGCTCCGATCTGGGCATAACAACATCAGACTTATTCACAGAAATCTGACAGGCCAGAAAGGGCTGGCATGATATATTCTGGGTATTAAATGAGAAGAACATACAGCTAAGAATACTGTATGAAGCAAGGCTCTGATTCAGAATGGAAGGAAAGATAAAGAGCTTTAAGGGCAGACAGAAACTGAAAGATTATGTGACCACCAAGGCAACTCTGCAAGAAATATTAAGGAGGATACTGTAAATGAAGAGAGACCCCAAGCATAACATAGACTAGAAAGAGACAGACACAATCTAAAGAAACAGGGACATTACAAGCAACACAATGGAACTAAATTCATATCTTTCAATAGTAACTATGAATGTAAATGGGTTAAATGCTCTGATCAATAGATACAGGGCATCAGATTGGATAAAAAAGCAAGACCCACCCATATGCTGTATAAAAGAGACTCATTTTATTTTATTTTAATATTATTCCACAGATTTTATTTATTTATTTTTATGTTCAGTTAGCCACTGCACAGTACATCATTAGTTTTTTATGTTGGTTGTCAATGATTCATTAGTTAAGTATAATACTCAGTGCTCATCACAACATGTGCCCTTCTTAATACCCATCACCTTGTTATACCCCTCCCTCACCCCTTCCCCTTCAAAACCCTCAATTTGTTTCCTGGGGTCCATAGTCTTTCATTGTTCATCTCCCTCTCAGATTTCTCCCCCTTCAGATTTCGCTCCCTTCCCCTATGGTCCTCCATGTTATTGCTTATGTTTCACATATAAATGTAGCCATAGGATAATTGATTTTCTCTGCCTGACTTAGAGTAATCCCCTCCAGTTCCATCCATGTCAGTGCAAATGATGGGTATTCATCCTTTCTGATGGTTGAATAATATTCCATTGTATATATGGATTATTTCTTCTTTATCCATTCATCTCTTGAAGGAAATCTCAGCTCCTTCCACAGTGTGGCTATTGTGGACATTGCTGATATGAACATTGGGATGCATGTGCCCCTTCTTTTCACTACATGCATATCTTTGGGGTAAATATTTAATAGTGCAATTGCTGGGTCTTATAGTAGTTCTATTTTTAACATATTGAGGAACCTCTACACTGTTTTCCAGAGTGTTTGTACCAGTTTGCATTCCTACCAACAGTGTAAGAAGGTTCTCCTTTCTCCAAATCTTCACCAACATTTCTTGTCATCTGTTTTGTTAATTTTTGCCATTCTAACAGGTGTAAGGTGGTATCTCATTGTGGTTTTGATTTTTATTTCTCTAATGGCTAATGATGTTGAGCATTTTTTTATGTGTCTGTTAGCCATTTATATGTCTTCTTTGGGGAAGTGTCTGTTCATGTCTTCTGCTCATTTCTTGACTGGGTTATTTGTTTATTGATGCTCAGTTTGAGAAGTTCTTTATAGTCCTTGGATACCAGCCCTTTATCTGTGGTGTTATTTACAAATATCTTCTCCCATTCCATGGGTTGCCTCTTAGTTTTGTTGACTCTTTCCTTTGCTGTGCAGAACATTTTTATCTTTTTTTCTTTTTTAAATATCTTATTTTATTTATTTGACAGAGAGAGAGAGATCACAAGTAGGCAGACAGAGGGGGGGGGGGAAGCAGGCTCCCTGCTGAGCAGAGACCCCGATGTGGGGCTTGATCCCAGGACCCTGAGATCATGACCTGAGCTGAAGGCAGAGGCTTTAACCCACTGAGCCACCCAGGCGGCCCCAGAAGTCCCAAAAGTTCATTTTCAATTTTGTTTTATTTGCCTTTGGAGACATGCCTTGAAAGAAGTTGCCATGGCTGAACTTGAAGAGGTCACTGCCTATGTTCTTCTCTAGGATTTGGATGGATTACTGTCTCAATCTGAGGTCTCATCCATTTTGAGTTTATCTTTGTGTATGGTGAGTAAACTCATTTTAAACCCAAAGAAACCTCCAGAGAGAGGGAGGAAAACAATTTACCATGCTAATGGACCTCAAAAGAAATCTGGCATAGCAATCCTCACATGCCAAATTAGATTTTAAACCAAATACTGTAATAAAAGATGTAGGGGGCACTATGTCATCCATAAAGGGTCTATCCAACAAGAAGATCTAACAATTGTAAATATTTTAGCCCCCATAAGGGAGCAGCCATTATATAAACCAGTTAATAATAGAGAATGAAATTCTTTAAATGAGAATGAAAACATATAGGTCCAAAACCAAGAGGATACTGGAAGAGTGGTCCTAAGAGGGACATACATAGCCATCCAAGTCTTTCTCAAAAAATTAGAAAAATCCCAAATGCACAAGTTAACCTTACACCTGAAGGACATGGAGGAAGTACAGCAAATAAAGCCTAAACTAAGCAGGAGAAGAGAGAGAAGAAAGATTAGAACAGAAATCAATAAACTGGAAACCAAAAGAACAGAACAGATCCATGAAACTAGATTCTGATTCCTTGAATGAATTAATAATATCAGTAAATTTCTAGCCAGACTTATCTGAAAGAAAAGAGAAAGGACCCCAATTAATAAAATTATGAATGAAAGGAGAGCAATCATGACCAACACCAAGGAAATAGAGAGATTTTTAAAAACATATAATGAGCAACAATATGCCAACAATTTAGGCAAGATAGAGGAAATGTATGGATTCCTGGAACATATAAACTACCAAGACTAAAAAAGAAATAGAAAATCTGAACAGACAAATATCCAGCAAAGTAATTGAAGTAGTAATCAAAAACCTCCCAAAAGGTGGTATATAGGAGGAGGGGCAAGATGGTGGAGAAATAGGAGACCCTGTTTCAACTGGTCTCCTAACATGAGCTAAATATCTACCAGAACACTCTGAACACCCATGAAATCAGTCTGAGATATAAGATTATATACTTCTGGATCTCTACGGGGGCAGCAGACAATAGTGGAGAGGTAAAGCAGAGTGGAAACACTCAGACTGATATCAGAGGATAAACAGAAGGAGGAAGGAGCACCAGCAGCAACCCAAGGAAAGTAACACCCCAATGCAAAAGTGCCTTGTGACTGGGGACAAGCATTTACTTGGAGTCTAGTTAAAAACACTCAAAAAGAGCAAAAGATCTTAAGGGGCAACTATGGAATCGGGTGGTCATGGGCATGGGTCTAAACCCACATTCCCCGGAAGGACACCATCGTGGGCAGCCACCTGAATTAGAGAGAGACCAGCGGGACGTCCAGTTTGTGATCCATGAGCCTGCAGCTTTCCACTGTTTGCACCACCACTCAGGCTGGGTGCACTCCTTCAAGCACCTAAGAGAGCCTGGTGTGGGTGCTAGCCAGAGGTTTCTTTAGGACCTCAGCCCTCTGCATTCCACCATGGGGTCTGAGGCTCCCAGCCTGCATCTGAGAGGACATGGCACAATCTCAGGATGGGATCCCTCCATGGCCAGCACAACCCCTGGGGTCCAAGCACACCTGGCATGGGCCTGGACCCCAGAGAGCAATCCCAGCAATGGCAGGCACAAGAAGCGGGTTTCCCAGACCAATATCACTGGTGACTTCAGTGGCAAAGAGGTGCAGAGATGAGCAGGGGCCTCAGGTGACCACTGGGACAGGGGCTGGGGCTTCACATCAACTGTGGGAGGTTGTGCTGTGCAGCGGAGTTGGCAGAGGGGGAGTCAGTGTGTTCTGGGTCACCCAGAGGAGAGCAGACTGATGCTTCTCTCTAAAGCAGAGGCAGATTCTTTGCTTGGACCCTCTGAAAATCCGCAAAAAGCCACAAAAGAACAAAAACCTCTGGAGAGCAAAAGTCTGAAACTCCAGTTTCCACAGAGCCCAGCCCATTGATAGCAGGCAGGGAGACCCAACCAAGCAAGATTGGTTGGAAAACAATACAGCAGGCCCCTCCCCCAGAAGACAAAACAAAAGGAAGAGTACAATAACCATAGGGTCCCCATATAACTGTAAAACCCCATAATCAAGGGTAAATAATATATTAACTCCTGGTATTGCCCTAAAACCTGTATATTACATAGATACAAGTTTTTTCTTTAATTTGTTCTCATGATTCTTGTTCTTTTAATTTTTTAAAACTACTTAACATTACAACTAGAGGCTTAATACAACAATACACCCAGGAAGATCCAAAATAACCTTCCTCACCCAGATTGAGGATTTATAACCACCCTCCCATCTTATTCTTCTGTCCGTGTTTCTGTGTATTTGCTTTTGTTTTGGTACTATATAAATCTTATTCTTGGGGTTCATTTTGACAGGGTTCTTTTTTTTTTTTAGATTTTATTTATTTATTTGACATAGAGAGAGAGATCACAAGTAGGCAGAGAGGCAGGCGGGGGGGGGGGGCAGACTCCCTGCTGGGCAGAGAGCCTGATGCAAGGCTCAATCCCAGGACCCTGAGGTCACGACTTGAACTGAAGGCAGAGGCTTTAACCCACTGAGCCACCCAGGCACACCTGGCTGGGTTCTTTTTTTCTTGTCATTTACTTTTATCAGTCTTTTTGTTTGTTCATGTTTGTTTATAAACCTTTATAAATCTGACTTTTGGGGCTCATTTTGGCTGGGATCTCTCTTTTTTTCTCTCTCTTTTTTCCTTTTTTCTTTCTTTTTGATGGTGAATTCCAATTGCTCCAGAACTTTCCAGGGTGCACTTGCCTGGATCATGGTTGATATATTCAGCTATACATCCCCTCAACCACTTCTCATCAGAATGACTAGGAGGAGGAACACCCAACAGAGGAAAAGCCCAGAGACTGTGCCCTCTCTCTCAGAACTATTGGATATGGACATAAACAGTGTATCAGAGAGGAATTCAGGGTAACAATTATCCAGGTAATGGCTAGTTTGGATAAAAACATTAGTGACAACATAGAATCTCTAAGGGCTGAATAGGGAGCTGACATGGCAGAAGTTAAAAATGCTGTCAGTGAGATTCAATCTAAGCTAAATACTTTAGCGCTAGGGTAACCAAGACAGAAGATCGAATTATTGATCTAGAGGACAATCTGATAGAGAAGAAAGATCAGGAGGAGGGCTGGAACAAACTGTTTAGAAGCCACAAAAATAGAATTAGGGAAATGAATGATGCCATGAAATGTTCCAACGGCAGAATTATTGGAATCCCTGAGGGGGTGAAGAAAGATGAAGACTAGAAGATATAGGTGAACAAATTCTGGATGAAAATTTCCCATCTGAGGAATGGAACAAATGTTTGGACACCCTACAGTATCAATGAGTCTAGAAAGACATCCAGACTCTCGATTGTGAGATTCAGGAACTATAATTTTAGACAAGAGATCCTGAGGGCAGCTAGGGAGAAGAGATTCCTTACATACAGAGGAAGACCCATCAGAATAATGTCAGACCTGCCCACAGAAAGCGGGCAAGCCAGAAAGGGCTGGCATGATATATTCAGGGCACTAAACGAGAAGAACATGCAGCCAAAATACTTTATCCAGGAAGGCTGACATTCAAAATGGAGGGAAAGATAAAGAGCTTCCAAGACTGGCAAGGTTTAAAAGAGTATGTGACCACCAAGTCGGCACTATAAGAAATATTAAGGGGAGGAGGGTTCTATAAAACAAAAAGAACCCAAGAGTGACATAGAACAGAAATTTACAGAGACAATATAGAAAAATAAGGACTTGACAGGCAACTCAATATCAACAAAAACTTATCTTTCAATAATCACTCTCAATGTGAACGACCAAAATGCTCCCATAAAATGGCACAGGGTTGCAGACTGGATAAAATGACAAGACCTGTCCATATGCTGTCTACAAGAGGCACATTTGGAACCAAAAGATACATCCAGACTGAAAGTGAAGGGATGGAGAACCATCTTTCATGCCAACAGGCCTCAAAAAAAAAAAAAAAAAAGCTGAGGTAGCGATTCTCATATCAGATAAATTAGATTTTAAGCTAAAGACTGTAGTCAGAGATACAGAAGGACACTACATCATTCTTAAAGGGTCTATCCTCTAAGAAGACCTAACAATTGTAAACATTTATGTCCCCAATATAAGAGCAGCCAACTAAAGAGTTGATCAAAATAAAGAGTAATATTGGTATGAATGCATTAATTATAGGGGATCTTTACACATCACTCTTAGTTATAGACAGATCATCCAAGCAGAAAATCAATAAAGAAACAAGGGTTTTGAATGACACATTGGACCAGATCGACCTCATTGATATATACAGAACATTCCACCCTAAAACAACAGAATACTGACTCATCTAGAGCACACACGGAACTTTCTCCAGAATAGACCACATACTGGGTCACAAATCAGGTCTCAACCAATACCAAAAGATTGAGATGATTCACTGAATATTCTCAGGCCACAGTACTTTGAAACTGGAACTCAACCACAAGAAAAGGTTGGAAGGAATTCAAACACTTGGAAGCTAAAGGCCATCCTGCTAAAGAATGTTTGGATCAACCAAGAAATCAAAGAAGAATTTAAACAATTCATGGAGACCAATGAAAACGAAGGAATGAAATAGGTCCAAAAACCTATGGGATATGGCAAAGGTGGTCCTAAGGGGGAAATACATAGCTATCCAGCCTCACTCAAAAAAATTGAAAAATCCCAAATACACCAGCTCTCTTCACACCTTAAAGAACTGGAAAATCAACAACTTAAGCCAACCCCATGCACAAGAAGGGAAATAAGATTAGAGCAGAGATCGACGAGTTAGAAACTAGAGATACAGTAGAATGCATCAATGAATCCAGAAGTTGGTTTGTTGAAAGAATTAAAGGATTCTTTTTTTTCCCCCAAAGAACACAGGTGTTTATTGAAGGCCAACACTGGTGAGCAGATGGAGGGAAGCAGAACCTGAACAGTCCAAGTTTGGGGTGGAGTGTGACCTCTCTGGCCAGACCCATTTCTGAGTAGCTCCTGGTCGACCCTCAGGGAGCTAGAAGAATGCCAGTGGAACCATTAAGGTGATGAGGATGATGGCCTGCATTGAGGCCAAGCACATGACGGTGCCCCAGCCCATGTGTGGATGTGTGCGTGTTTGCGTGCCTGTGACGGGAAGGTGCCCGAAGGGGGATGGGGCATCCAGCCCACGCATAGCTGCTTGGTTCTTCGCAGGACAAGTATTTAGCAGACATGGATGAGCTTTTCTCCCAGGTGGATGAGAAGAGAAAGGTAAGCTGTTTGTCCTCTGGGTAGCAGGAATTGGAGTCACTGGCCAAACTAATCCAGAAGAAAAGAGAGAGGACCCTGATTAACAAAATTATGAATGAAAGGGGAGAGATCACAACTAATCCAAAGGAAATAAAAACAATCATCAAAAATTATTATCAACAGCTATATGCCAATAAGTTAAACAACCTAGAAGAAATGGATGCATTCCTGGAAACCCATAATCTTCCAAGACTGAAACAGGAAGACATTGACAACCTGAATAGACCAACATCTAGTAACGAGATTGAAGCAGTGATCAAAAACCTCCCAAAAAACAAGAGTCCAGGGCCTGACGGATTCCCTGGAGAATTCTACCAAATATTCAAGGAAGAAATAATACCTATTCTGCTGAAACTGTTTCAAAAAATAGAAACAGAGGAAAACTTCCAGACTCTTTCTATGAAGCCAGCATTACCCTGACACCCAAACCAGTCAAAGACCCCATCAAAAAGGAGAATTTCAGACCACTATCCCTGATGAACATGGATGCCAAGATTCTCAACAAGATCCTAGCTAATAGGATCTTGTCTGCTAAATTAATTGCACACTAAGAAGATTATTCATCATGACCAGGTGGGATTTATCCTTGGGATGCAAGGGTGGTTCAACATTCACAAATCAATCTATGTGATAGAACAAATCAACAAGAGAAGAGAGAAGAACCACATGGTCCTTTCAATCAATGCAGAAAAAGCATTTGACAAAATTCAGCATTCATTCCTGATTAAAACTCTTCAAAGTATAGGGATAGAAGGAACATTCCTCCACATCATAAAGTCTATCTATGAAAAGCCCACAGCAAATATCATTCTCAATGAGGAAAAGCTGACAGCCTTCCCTTTGAGATCTGGAACACGTCAAGGATGCCCACTCTCACCACTCTTGTTCAACATAGTGTTAGAAGTCCTAGCAACAGCAATCAGACAACAAAAGGAAATAAAAGGTATTCAAATTGGCAATGAAGAAGTCAAGCTCTCTCTCTTCACAGATGACATGATATTTTTATGGAAAACCCAAAAGACTCCACCCCCAAACTACTAGTACTCATACAGCAATTCAGTCATGTGTCAGGATACAAAATCAATGCACAAAAATCAATTGCTTTCCTATACACTAACAATGAAAATATGGAAAGGGAAATTAGAGAATTGATTCCATTTACTGTAGCAGCAAGAACCATGAGATAACTGGGAATAAACCTAACCAAAGAAGTAAAGGATCTGTACTCGAGGAACTACGGAATACTCATGAAAGAAATTGAAGAAGACACAAAAAGGTGGAAAAGCATTCCATGCTCATGGATTGGAAGAATAAACATTGTTAAAATGTCAGTACTGCTCAGCAATCAATACTTTCAATGCCATCCCGATCAAAATTCCACCAGTGTTTTTCAAAGTGCTGGAACAAACAATTCTAATATTTGTATGGAACCAGAAAAGACCCCGAATTGCTCAGGAAATGTTGAAAAAGAAAAACAAAGCTGGGGGTATTACGTTGCCTGATTTCAAGCTTTACTACAAACCTCTGATAACCGAAACAATATTGTACTGGCACAAAAACAGACACATAGACCAGTGGGACAGAATAGAGAGCCCAGATATGGGCTTTCAACTCTATGATCAAATAATCTTTGACAAAGCAGGAAAAAATATCCAGTGGAAAAAAGAAAGTCTCTTCAATAAATGGTGCTGGGAAAATTGGACAGCTATGTGTAGAAGAATGAAACTTGACCATTCTCTTACAACATACACAATGATAAACTCGAAATGGATAAAAGACCTCAAAGTGAGGCAGGAATCTATCAAAATGCAGGAGGAAACCATAGGCAGTAACCTCGTCGACATTTGTCTCAGCAACTTCTTTCAAGACATGTCTCCAAAGGCAAAGGAAACAAAAGCAAAATGAATATTTGGGACTTTATCAACATCAAAAACTTCTGCACAGCAAAGGAAACAGTCAACAAAAGAAACAGGCATCCCCCGGAATGGAAGAAGATATTCACAAATGACACTAAAGACAAAGGGCTGATACCCAAGTCTATAAAGAACTCAAACTCAACACTCAAAAAACAGATAGTCACATCAACAAAATGGGCAGAAGACATGAACAATCATTTCTTCAAAGAAGACATACAAATGGCTAACAGACACATGAACTAATGATTATCATCATTAGCCATCAGGGACACTCAAATCAGAACCACATTGAGATATCACCTTACACCAGTTAGAATGGCCAATATCAACAAGACAGTAAACAACAAATGCTGGAGAGGATGTGGAGAAAGGGGAACCCTCTTCCACTGTTGGTGGGAATGCAAGTTGGTGCAGCCACTTTGGAAAACAGTGTGGAAATTCCTCAAGAAATTAAAAATAGAACTACCCTATGACCCTGCAATTGCATTACTGGGTATTTACCCCAAAGAAGCAGATGCAGTCAAAGAAGGGCCACATGTACCCCAATGTTCATAGCAGAATGGCCATAATCTCCAAACTGTGAAAAGAGCCAAGATGCCCTTCAACAGATGAATGGATAAAGAAAATATGGTCCATGTATACAATGGAATATTATGCCTCCATCAGAAAGGATGATGGGACTGGAGTTGATTCAACATGGACGGGACTGGAGGTGATTATGCTTAGTGAAATAAGTCAAACAGAGAGAGTCAGTTATCATATGGTTTCACTTACATGTGGAGCCTTAGGAATAACAACATGGAGGACATTAGGAGAAGGAAAGGAAAATTGAATTGGGGGAAATCAGAGGAGAAGATGAAGCATGAGAGACTGTGGACTCTGTGAAACAAACTGGGAGTCTTGGAGGGGAGGGCAATGGGGGGATAGGTAAGCCTGGTGATGGGTATTAAGGAGGGCACATATTGCATATAGCATTGGGTGTGGTGCATAAACAATGAATCTTGGAACACTGAAAAAATAAAATTAAATTAAAAAAAGAAAATAAATGTTGCATATCAATGTTTATCATGAAGCTAGAGCAGTCATTAGAGAGAAATTCAAATAATTCAATGTCAATATTAGAAAAGAATAAAGATGTGAAATCAGAAAACTATATTTCCACTCATATCTAGAGAGAAAAGTATAAATGAAACAAAACAAAGGGGAAGGAAATAATAAATATTATAGACGATATTAATGAAGTAAAAAAATCTGGAGAAAAGCAATGAAACAAAAAGTCAGCTGCTTGAAATGATCAATAAAGTTGATAAACATCTAATCAGACTGAACAAAAAGAAGACAAAAATTATCAATATATAAAATGAAGCAAGGGATATAAGTACTGTTCTCATGGACATTAAAAAGATAACAAAGAGTACTAAGAACTTTATTCCCACAAATTCATCAAGTGAGAAAAAAAGGACTACTTAAAAGACATGAACTACCAAACCTCATAAGCAAAGGAGATAAACTAACTAGTCCTATGTCTATGAACTAAAAATCTTCCAAAAACAAAAGAATGAAGAAAGTAAAAAAGACATATAGGGAAAAGAGAGAAAGAGAGAGATAGAAACAGAGATAGAGAAAGAAAAAAAAAAGTCCAGGCCCATATTTTTTCACTAGTAAATTTTATGAAACATTTAAAGATGAAATAATACTAATTCTACACAAACTTCTCCATAAGAGGAAGGAACACTTTCCAACTCATTTTTTGAGGCCATTACACCCTTATACCACACAAAAGAAAATAAAACACAATTACAACAGAAGACCAAAGAAGCAATACCCTTGGATATAAGCACAATAATACTTGATAAATGTTAACAATTTAATTACAGCAATATATGAAAAGGATGATACATCACCACCAAGTGAGATTCTCTCCAGAAATGCAAAGCTCTTCAAACACTGGAAAAAATCACTCTAATTTGTGACCTTAGCAGACATAATAAGAAAAATACTGTGAATTTCAATAGATGCAGAAAAATATTTCAGTAATACTTACCATCCATTTTCTATTAAAAAATATTTCAAGGGGCGCCTGGGTGGCTCAGCTGTTGAGCGTCTGCCTTCGGCTCAGGTCATGATCCCGGGGTGCTGGGATCGAGCCCCGCATCCGGCTTCCCTGCTCAGAGGGAAGCCTGCTTCTCCTTCCTCCCACTCCCCCTGCTTGTGTTCCCTCTCTCGCTATCTTTCTCTCCCTGTGTTAAATAAATAAAAATATTAAAAAAAAAAATATTTCAGTACACTGAGAACAGAACTCCCTTAACCTAATGAGCACCATTTGTATTAACAAAACAAATAAAAATCTCATGGATAATATAATTCTTTTTTTTTTTCAAGATTGATTGATTGATTGATTTAACAGAGAGAGAACACAAGCAGGCAGAGAAGCAGGTAGAGGCAGAGAGGAGCAGGCTCCCTGCCGAGCAAGGAGCCCGATGCAGGACTCGATCCCGGGACGCTGGGACCATGACCTGAGCCAAAGGCAGCTGCTTAACCAACTGAGCCACCCAGGTGTCCCAGGATAATATAATTCTTAATCATGAAAGACAAAATGCTTTCCCCTAACATCAAGAACAAGACAAAAATATCGTCTTTCGGGGCACTAGTGTGGCTCAGTTTGTTGGGCATCTGCCTTTGGCTTAGGTCATGATCCCACAGTCCTGGAATGGAGCCCCAGGTCAGGCTCTCTGCTCACTCGGGAACCTGCTTCTCCCTCTCCCTCTGCCTGCTGCTCCCCTTCCTTGTGCTCTCTCTGTATGAAATAAATAAATAAAATCTTAAAATACGTATCCTCCATCACCAATCTATAATATATGCTACTCAAAGTCCTAGCTTGTGTGGTAAGGCAAATTTTTTTTTTAAAAAAAGTATACTTACTAGAAAGGAAGAAATAGAACTGCCTTGGTTCACAGGATGCTTTTTTTTTGCATCAAAAAATCCCCCAAATTCCATAAAAGCTCCTAAACTAATAAGTAAGTGGAAATGTCACAAAATACAAGGTCACATTACAAAAGTACTCCTGTGTTCCAGCAATGAAAAATTGAAATTCAAAATTTGTTAAAAAAATATAATAGCACTAAATAAATAAAATACTTAGGTCTAAGCAACAAAATATGACCAGGAGCTATACACTGAAAATTCAAAACACTGATGAAAGATCTAAGAGAAGATTCAAATACATGGAAATACAAAGTGTATTCATAGATTGAAAGCCCAATAATGTGATGATGCCAATCTTTTCTAATTAGACTTATAGATTCAAAACAATCTCAATCAAAATTCCACCAACACTTGTTCATAGATATAGACAGGCTAATTCTAAATTTATGTAGGAAAGACAAGGGAAAAAAATGACAAAACAATTATAAAAGAAAAGGGATATAGTTTGAAGGCTTACACTCTATTCTTACCCCATTTTAAGACTTACCAGAAAATTGCCATAATTTGGACATTGTGGTATTGAAGAAAGAGTAGATATGTACAACAATGGACAACTTGCTAAGGCAATTCAATGGAGAAAGAAATTTCTTTCAAGAATGTTGCTGAAAAAAGTGTATACCAAATGGTGTGTGTGAGGGGGTGGAGATGACCAAATTAATCCAGATGTTCCCTGGAGAGAAGGTTTGTGATGACAATTTCTCTCTTCCAAGTTAATATACCTATATTGAGCCTCCTAATAATTCCAGTGTCTCCATGGAGCACTTTCACGGTACCATACTTCTTTTTATGTAAGTGAGTGAGTCAATTCCCATTGTGATGGTAAAGGCAAATATTTTGGAGTGATTTGCCATAGGTCAGAAAGCTAGAAAGCTGCACAACCACACTCTTTGCTCACCTTCAGACAAATATCCACCTGTACCCACATGGCATCTCCACTCTGAGTTCAATCAGACCCCTCAAGTCTCACAATTCTGTTCCTGAGTTCTTGATTTTTGACTACTCTGCTTCATCCTTACCCCCAGGGCTACTCTACTAGAGCCTTCCCCATCTCCTTGAATGGCACTTCTCTTCACTCTGTTCCCAGGACAAACCCAGCATGTGATTCTTATATCCTTCCTCTGATAGCTTCTTCCAGCAAGTCAACAAATGCACAAGGTCTGTCTTCAAAATACATCCTGAATGCAGTCTCTTCTCACAGCCTGTCTCTCTCATTCTTGACCGATCCACCGCTGTCTCACATGAACAACTAAATAAGCACCTTAGGCACATTAGATCTGGCCCATTGGCCACCGCAATAATCTACCTGCCAAACTCCTTCCAAAGATTAAATTAGGTCATGCCCTTCCTCTGATGGTTTCCATCATAGAATAAATTCTGAAGGAAATACCATGCACTCCAGTGTCCTACATTACTTGATCCCTGATTACTTGTAAGACTTCCTTTCCTACCTCTCACCTGTTGTTCACACTACTCCACCCCAGGGCCCCACCGCCAGTCAATGGACATGGCAAGCTCCTTGCATTTTCATGACCTTAGCATCTACTGTTCCCTCCAACTGGGATACTCTTCCTACATATATGTACATTTTATGTCTCTGCTCAACTGCCAGGTCTTCGGAGAGGCCTTCCCTCACCAGTTTGAAATACCCTCCTTTTCTACATATGCTTCTTTATTGTTCTTCTTAGCACCAGCACAACCTGACTTTATGTCACCTTTCACTTTCTCCACTGTTTCTTCTATTTCTCCTCTATGAAATAAAGCTCAATGTTCCCCTATGAAATCCCCTCAACAGGAACTTTGTTCTTTTTATTCCCTTCAATATTCATAGTACTCATTTGGAAATGAGCTGAGGGCTGCTGAAGGGGCTCTAGATCTTCACATTCTGTGACTATTTAATTAATGTTGAATAAACAAGTGAGAATGTAAATGAATGAAGACAACTGGATTGTGTGCCAAAGCCCTCGACCATAACATCTCACCTTACTACCTATTGGTAAGCTTTCTATTCTTCATTGTGTAGAGTAGCAACCTTTCTTCTTACATTTTCTCAGATTAGCACACAGTGGGTTTTGTAGTCACTGTTTTCATTTATAAAGTCTTACTGTTCTAGGGGAAGCATCTAACCTGTGCAGCATCTGAGCTGAGGTCAAGGTATCAGGTACATTGTGATCCAGATGGGAATCTTCAAATGTGGATAGAGGTGCAACTGAAGCCTTGGTTTGGACACCAAAGAAAAAGTCCCCCAAAGCAAGTGATAAAAAGAGAGTCTGGACCAATCCCACTTTTCTCATTACCCACCTTTGTGACTTTTGGCAAATGACTAAAAAATCTGGGCTGCATTTGAAAAAAAAAATGGGTGATAAACGTGCCGAACCTCAACTTGCTATGAGTGTCAAGGATGATAGAAGTGACTTGGTCTACTATTAGCTTCAATAAAAGTTCTGTCATTACAATTATGCAGGAGAAAAAGCATCCCAACAAAGATCACTGTTTACCTCCCTCTTTCTTGATGATGTTCCCCAGAATGTGATTTCATTTGTCCCTTGCTGTGTTGACTTAGAGTTGCTGCAATAAGAAAGAGAAGCCCAGCTGATCTGGGAACTGGACTTTCCACATCACCTGCTCCAAAAATATCCTACTTCAGAGAAACAGTATGTCATCTCACGGCCATTGAGCAGAACAGAAGTTAGAGCATGGACTAACCCAGCTGGTAAGAAGACTACAAGATGCCTTTTGACAGAAGCATGGAAGATAAAGGGTGAGGGGTTTCCCCTTTCCTAAGAATACCAGTTCTCTGGTGATCTGAGTTACTACCTCCAAATTTAGGTCAAGAAAGGGATTTTTGTGTTCTAGGGGAAGTTGTGGGGGAACAAAAATGTTAAGTCACAGTGAGATCTTATTGAGGGCTGCTGAATGACAGGGCTCAACCCAGATGCCAAAGGGATGGCCAATCATCATGGTGCCTCCTGGAGGAGCTTCAGAAGCTCCCTCAGACAGAGACTGACTGAGTCTTGCCGGGTGACATGAGAAAGACCCAAAATCGAACACTATCATTGGTTGACTAGGCTCACACATCTTGGATTGCAGACACTTCCCAGTTCTATCTCCTAACACCTTTCTACCCTCTTAACAGTTCCCTATTTCACACTTTGTACTGCCAGGGGAGTCCTTTAGACCTTTTATAGATGCCATTCAGGCGCATGAACACTCTTGTTAGCCTTAGGATGAGTCTGTAAAACCAAAGCATTAAAACTCATTCTTCTACTTCCAACTTGTCCTGAGTTCTTCTTTCCTACAGTGAAAGATTCATTTTCCTGTCCCATCTGAAGAAAAAAAAAAGAGGAAATTTAAAATAACCCCCCACTACTTTTATTTTTTCAGTGTTACAAGATTCATTGTTCATGTACCACATCCTGTGTTCCATGCAATACACGCCCTCCTCAATACCCACCACCAGGCTCGCCCAGCCCCCCACCCCTCCCCTCCAAATAAAAAATAAATAAAATAAAATAAACCACACAGCTGTAAGTATTTGATAACTCTCATCTCATCACAAGTGTCTTCCCCAAGGGACCCATAAGGACCCTTTGACTTTGCCTTTTTCTGTCTTAATTTAAGACCACTGAATCGTCCAGGGATCTTGAAAAGGTCATGACTTCTAGAGGAGGGGAAGGTTGTATAAGACTGGTATCAGCCACATCTGGTTGATGAGATGAAAAAGGTGGAGTATTTGCTCACTGTCCATGCTCTTTATAAGAATACTTGGGATTTGGTGGCAAGATGGTAAGCAGTCTGGATCCTGCTAGAGTTAATTCTGCACTGGGAATGCATATGAAAATCTAAGAAACAAAAATTGTTAAATGCATTGTGGCCATACAAGAGGGTCAAGATTTCCTTCCCTTTGACCATTTCACATATGTATTATGCATGAAGTAGCACAGTCATTCACCTTCTCCCTTTCTGATTCACTTCTGCCCTCCTGCAGACCTCTACCAAGCAGTGGGGGAGCAAGTGGTAGTTGGGAAATTGTGGGCCAGGTGCGTTCTCCTCTTTACATCTGTGCTCTCCACTCTCTGGGGTGAGCCTTCAGAGTAATAAAGAATCTGAGGGCAGCCTCCCCCATGTATAGCTGTTATACCATAAAATATCTATCTATCCTGTACTAGTGGTGGGAAGAAGTGGGAAAATCTCAATTACAATCAGAGCAGGAATAACAATCCTTGAGCCTTGAAGCAGGTATTGTTGATTTTTCTGCTCCCATTTCACAAGTCTGATGTGGAAATTTGGGTGAAAGCAAAGCACATTATTCCTCCAACTTGTCTAATTGAATTCATCTTTGCTTTCCAGTCTCATTCCTAACCCAGCTTCACTCTCTCATACCTCCTGTCCTTCACTGTGTCCTGTTTACAGGTCCCTCATCCCATCTAATGCTTGTAAAGTCTTAGAAATATAAATTCTGACTTTGTTCCCTTCCCTCTGTTCCCCTGTAGTATCTGAAAATATGACATCCTGGAACATTTCCCAGTCTGCTTTCAACTTCCTTCTTCCTGCTATAGTGTTCCACCACACACTAAATTATTCATTTCGATATATGCCCATAGTTGTCAATTGCCCTTACTCTGCTAAGGAGGGTATTGATATGATGACTGGGGAAAATCATTCATGAAAAGCCAATGGACAACAGTTATCTTGATTGTCACCAAATGTTTATTATCTGAGTAAATGGAGCAAATGTAAGCTACTTCATAACACATGGAAATTAATGAAAACTATGGGGTGAATTTTCTGTCATGATTTCAGCAATATAGCCAAGGAAATGCAGAAAGAGGCCATGGTTAAATGCCCTTTTCATAGCAGTTGAGTATTAATATGGTGCAATGCCTTTGTCCAATGGAGAGACATTCTTTCCACTTTAGGAAAGATCTGGTCTTGTTGGTGGATGGAAGAGGACCCCACCTACAGAACACAAAACCTGAGGCCCATTTTTTTTCAATTGGGCATTCTGAGCCATCTCTCTGTCATCTTCTGAGACTTAAGTTCTCTAAAGTCTTATTCAAGAGAATTTTAGCATCATCGGCCACTGTATTGATGAATTTCAAATGTAGAAAGTAGTTCTTAAAAAACTGGAAGACACTGGATGGCAGGCCTCCATTTACTGAGCAATAGCATTCAGCACAGTTCATGGCCTTCTCTGCTATGTTGTCATCCTGCACAAGGAACCGGAGATTCAAGGATTTGGTGAAACTCTTGATATCCTCCAAAGACATGCTCAGCTTCTCTGCGATCCCGTTGAGTGACTTCTCATCCAAACCAAAATGGCTCTGGTAATGTTTCAAGCACTTTTCCTGCTTGGGAAAATCAAAGCCATTAAAGCAGGCCATGAAAGGGATGAAGCTCAAAGCAGATGATTTCAGGGCATCCAGCCAGATCTTCTCCTTGAGCAAAGCTCTCTTCATCTCAATGGAAGCATCAGACAAATTGGGCAACAGAAGCGCAAAGGTGTAGCGCTTATGAAAAGGGAGCTCCTTCAGCAGGGTCTCTTCCAGTATTGGGAAATCAAAGTCATCCAGGTCAAAGTTGGAGACCAAGAAGACGCATGGCTCAGGCACTCCAATGTGGCTGAGGTTAGCCAGGCAGTTGTCTCGTATCAGCTGAAGCACTCTGTCTTTTTTGAAAGATGTGGGTTTGCGTTTCTCTTCATTATATAAATCATTGTCCACCTTGGTTCTAACAAAGTAGAACTTCTTGCCTATCTCTTTGATATTTTTGGCTAGCAAAGCATCATTGAGGCTAAACCGAGAGGAAGAAATAATGATGAAGAAGT
>CM052809.1:5912156-5934783 GCA_028533885.1 Nasua narica | reverse complement strand
AATTCTATCAAGCTTTTCTGGAGAGAGGATTCCCCCTACCTTACTGATTAATGTGGTGTAGTGAGGGACAAATGTGGTGGCCAACTGCTGAAAATTCTTTCCTACCAGGAAGTCAAGTATGAACTGGTCCATGCTGGTTAGTTGTGGAACGTCTGTGGAAAAAGGAAATTGAATTAGGAAGACAAAGGGAACAGCAGAACATAGGGTCAGCTGAGGAAACACACAGGTCTCAACAGCTCATTCCCATTCTCTCACATTTATTAATGTTACTCTGATTTATATTTCCTGATGAATTTTGTTTCCGTGCTACAGTAGAAACTATGTGTGGTCTACTCTGGTGTTTCCTTTGTAACAAGAGTCAGGACCTGTGGAATAGAGAGTAACAATACTCAAAGTTGTTCACATCCTGAACCTCAGAGCCTGTGAATGCAACCTTGTATAGCAAAAGGCACTTTGCTGATGTGATGAAGTTCAGGATCATCAGATGAAAAGATTTTCTTGGATTACCCAAATGGGCTCAGCATAGTAACAGGGAATCTTATATAAGAAGCAGGCAAGACCAAAGGAAGAAAAGGAGGTGGGACAATGGAAGCAGTGTTGGAGTGAAGATCCAGAAAGATGTAATAAAGACCACAAACTAAGGAATTCAGGCAGCTTTCAAATGCTGGAGCGGACAAAGAAATGGATTGTCTCCTAGAGCCTACAGAAGGAAACAACCTTGCTGATGGCTTGATTTGATTTGATTTATTTGATTTTATTATTTTATTTTTACTTTCAAGTTTTTTATTTAAATTAGAGTTAGTTAACATATAGTGTAATATTAGTTTCAGGAGTAGAATTTAGTGATTCATCACTACATATAATACTCAGTGCTCATTACAACAAGTCCCCTCTTAATACCCATCACCTATTGACACCTTGATTTTAGCTCCTTTAAGATTTCGTTTTGGACAGCTTTCTCTGGAACTATGAGCCAATAAATCTGGGTTTTTGTCTTAAGCTGCTAAATTTGTGTTTACTTATTACACAGCAATGAGAAACTAATGCAGATAGTCTGCTTTTCTTAAAATCTCAATATAGACCCCACCACATTTTCATTCTGCAGAAAGAATCAGTCAGGCTAACATATTGGGGAGCAAAGAATAATTGTAGACATAGCTCACCTCCCATCCCTTGCAACAAATATGGTCAGGACTTGTCTTTTGGGAGAGGCAGGGGCCAGAGAAAAGCCCACCAGGATGTATGTTCTATAAGGGGGGTAACCAAGCACTTAGTCTTCATGGTAATAATTGCCTCATTGCAGCTTAATGTCCATTTGCCTCACCTCATGGGAGAATTTGGGTGCGATTTAGATCATGTGACAGGAAGTGGCAGAGGAAATAGATAAGAGCTCTAATTTTCCCTATTCAATTCTGCACAACTTGAAATATAGATATCTGATTAAATCATGACAAATCAAGGAAATCATTACTAGTGTACTGATGGGGGCTTTTATCATTCACTATGAGAGAGGAAACTGTGATTTAAAAAATATTTATACCCATAAGGTTGTGTCAGGGACTACCAGTATGCTTTTACCAGTAAGGGTGTGCTCAATGTTCATCCCCATCTTGCAAGTCCTGCAAGGAAAATTTTCAAAAGAGGGAGAATCATGATTCCCAAAGAAATATAAAATAAACGTGTGTTAAAGATTTTATTTATCACCACTTATGAAGGAACCAGGAAGATGATATTACTTGTTGAGTGGAGAACCCCAAAAAGAAAAAAATCAAGAATGTTGAAATGGGGGGCACCTGGGTGGCTCACTGGTTAAGCCTCTGCCTTCGGCTCAGGTCATGATCTCGGAGTCCTGGGATCGAGCCCCACATCGGGCTCTCTGCTCAGCAGGGAGCCTGATTCCTCCTCTCTCTCTCTGCCTGCCTCTCTGCCTACTTGTGATCTCTCTCTCTCTCTCTCTCTGTCAAATAAATAAATAAAAAAATTAAAAAAAAGAAAAGAATATTGAAATGGGACAAGAGTGCTGTATTCTAAGGTGAGGGTGAGAAATCAATTGAACCTCCACAGACAGTGGCAATTCCATAGAAGTAATGGTTAGTACTCTTGACTCTGAATCTCCACAGACAGATTTTTATCTATATGACTACTGTGAGCTGAATGTTTGTGTCCTCTGCTTAATTTCATAAGCTCAAAGCTGTAGTATTAATTGGTAGATTTGGGGATGGTACCTTAGTCATGAGGGCAGAATGATCATGAATTGATTAGAGCCTCAGAGACTCAAGATTTAGAAACTGTGGAGAGCTAGCTTGCCCATTCTGCCATGTGAGGTGACATAGGCATGTCCACCTTGGAAGTGAGCTCTCACCAAATGCTGAAGCAAAGATGCCTTGATCTGGGTCTTCCTATCCTCCAGAAGTATGTGAAGTATATTTCTGTTCATAAGCTACCCAGTCTGTGGTATTTTGTTATAGCCTGAATGGATGGGAAGAAATTCCCAACAAAATAATTATTTTGCATTGCTACCAATGATTAAAACTCATTGAGTTTTGAAATAGCTCTGTGGTATGAAAGGCTAGATCGCCTTTAAAGATGGGATAGTTTCCAGTGGAGACACAGTAAACATTCTGCTTATTCCAAATTTTCTTAAAACCTCCTCATGAGAAGGGCACGTATTGCATGGAGTACTGAGTGTGGTGCATGAACAATCAATCTTGTAACACTGAAAAAATAAAATAAACAAATTTGGGGTAAAAAAACTTTGTCATAAAAAAGAAGACAGACTATAGTGCTGTCTTCTCCAAAGAAGATGGCAGGAGCAGCTGGATGAAATCTTACCCCTCAACCAGTGAGACCTACACGTCAACCCTCCAAGCATAAAACCAGTATCTTATCATTGCAAGTACACAGTTTGTTCACTTACCAGCCCTGGAGAGAAAGGAGATTTCTGATGTGAGAGATTGTTTGTGTTTCTACTAAAACAACCAAAAATGCTGAGTCTGGTGTAGTGTCCCTGGAGCCCCTGGCAAAGGAACAATCCAGAGGCCTATACTCCCTGGGAAATGTAGACACAGTTCTCCTGAGGTCATTGCCCTGAGCAAGGGGCTGGAGTGATTCTGTTCTGATGGGTAAAGTGTGAAAACAACAGGAAGGATGACAGCCTCTGACTTGAGCTCCTCCCTCAGGAAGTCCTGGCTGACGGTTGCAGGCCCATATTTATAGGACATGAAAGTGAAGCCATCATTTCTTGACAGAACAAGCAGTTTCAGGAAAAGAAGTATAAAAGTGTTTGGACTTCAGGGGGCTCAGGGAGTGCGGAGGGGCAACACCAGAGGCCATGAGAGGCAGGTCTCTGATAACCCCTGTGAGGTCATCTAGCCAAGACTTCCATGGGATCCTTGGAGGCAGTAAGGAAGGCTATGAGCAAGTTTCCAAAGCTTCTAGTTAATGAGAAAAACATTTCTTTCAGAATGGAGAGGGACTATACCATTTATTTTTTTTTTTCAGTTTTATTTTTAGGAGACTTGTTGCTGGCTGCCACATTGTCAGCCTTGGACATGTACAACCCTGGCAGGTCATGGGATCACATCTCATGAACGATTTAAACTACAGGGACAGGTTTTGAGGAAATTTGGTAAACAGCAGGGAGGGAGATGCATAAAGGGAGGAAATAACCTGCCTTCTAAGATTTATATGGAAAATACCAGAGTTTCTGCAGAAGAAGAACATGGGAGGATCTGCCGTATCAGATAAGATTTATTGCAATGCTATATAGTATCTAAGACAGTTGGAAGCTTGCACAGAAATAGACCATCTGACCCACAGAAAGGGGCACAGAGCTCTGTATAGGATTCAGGTATGTTTGGCATTCTGTTGCGTGGGAGAAGTGCATGGGATGTCAGTGAGGATAGAGGGCACTATTTAGTGAATGGAGCTGACAAACTGATTCTCCATAGGGACAGAGGTTACTGAATCTCTGCTTATATCACTTATGATAATCAACTCCAGATGGACTTAAGACCTAAATTTCAAATGGAATCTGTAGAAGAAAATACAGCTGTTCTTAGAGAAAAATTCCTTAAATGAGATGATACATGTATAAAATACCAAGATGTCAGCTGTATAAAACAAACTGACCAATGTGATACCTTCATTAAAGTGAAGAGCACCTCTCCATAAAAACGAATGCAAAGAGAAAGTTTGAATACATCCCCATCTGGAGAAGATATTTGTACAAATATAGTCAACTAAGGATCAATGGAAGGAAGGTGTTTTAAAAATTCCAGAAATCAATTAGAAAAAGGGAAATAATCCCACATGTACACGGGCAAAAGACATGAACAGAATTTTGCCAGAAAAAGAAACATGTTAGTACCAAAAAAAAAAAAAAAAAGGACACTTGGCTGGCTCACTCGGTTAAGCATCTGGTTTCAGCTCAGGTCATGACCAGGGTCCTGGGCTTGAGCTCCATGTTGGGCTCCCTGCTTAGTGGGGAGTCTACTTTTCCCTCTCTCCCACTCTCTCTCCCTCTGTGTGCTCTCTCTCTAGCTCTCACTCTCCTTCAAATAAATAAATTAAATCTTTAAAAAATAGACAAAGTACAGCAATTCAACTAGTAATGAGGTAAATGCACATCCATGTACTATGAGATGACATCGTACATTATTCAACTGGAAATTTCCAAAGTCAGACAAAATTCGGTATTGGTGAGAATGTAGAATGATAGAATCTCTGAAGCATGTTTGCTGGGAATGTAAATAATATAATTACTTTGAAGAAACAATATGTCGGAATCTTATAAAATTGTACATTCATGCACCTCAGGACTCAGCATTGCTGCTCTTAAGACTATACTGAAGAGTCACTCTGGAAAAATTACAAGAGACATGTGGACATGTGCTCCTAGTAGCAGTCTTCATAACTATGAAAAAGGAGAGGATCGGCATTAACAAAGAACAGATAAATAAGTTGAGCTACATAAGGTGAAAGGAATGAATCACAGCTGTATAGAGAAGAATTTGTCTTTTAGTATAGTGTTGAGATTAAATATTAAGAACCCATAAAATTCCCCCTAAATAAAACTTCAAGAAAACTAAACAATAAACTATTAAGGCATGCATATGTAAGTGATAACACCACAAATAAAAGAAAGGAATCACAAACATGTACTGCATGAAATTGTTACCCAGGGGCTGTGGACAGAACTGGAGTGGATAGGAACACAGAGGGAGATATAAGTTGTTAGAGATGTTCTATTTCTTGGGATGATTGTTCAGTGTGTAGGTGATTACTGTATTACACAAGTAAGTAAAAGATTTAAAAGTGTAACACTGAAAAAATAAAATAAACGTATTTGGGAAAAAAAGACTTAAAATAGAGAAAAGTCTCAGTTCTTTTAGAAAGTTGGTGGGTATATTCTTCTGTGTGTACTTGGTTCTTAAGCTCTCCCTCCTGCCATATTTTGGGGACGTCAGAGAAATATTCTTTGACATACAGGGACAATCACTGCTATGATGGGAGGAAGATTGAGAAATCATTCAGGGAGGGCACAGGGGAAAAGAGAGACTGAAATTTCAGGTAGAAACAACTGCAAGGCAAAGATGCAAGTGCACACACGAACTGGACAGATAGTTGTGGATGCAAATGAACACACGCAGATAGCCAATTATAGCCCTCAGTAGTAAAGTAAAAAATACCTCTGAGGCTCAGGTACCTTGGCAGTGATGGGATCTTTTGTAGTGAGTGAGACAAAGCTCCCACTGAGGGGCTTCCCAGGGCTGGGCTGCTTCCCAGCAGTGTGTGAGAATCACTCTGGCGCTGCTCCCCTGTTTGGTTGGCTCTGATCTGCAGTGCCCTTAGCTCCCAGTAGGCTGGGGCCTGATGCCCCAGTATGCTCACCTCGGGGTCCAGAGTCAGACTTGCTGCTTCTAAGTTAATGTTAGGAAATCATGAAATATGATTAACAAGGACATGATTCCATTACCTCTGTTTAAAGAAAAGGAAAAGCAATTCTTCTTAGGAATGAATGGCTTAGGAAATCCCTTCTCTCCTGGTCCCACTCAGATGAGTTGAGGTACAATCAGTGTAATATACATTCTCCAAACTCTTATAGAATAGAAATTTCCCCACTCCTGGTTCAGACCCCCCTCCAACTCAGTGAAAGACTTACAGCCAGGACAAGAAAAGTCAGCTTCTCTACTCTTTTCCTTCCACTGTCCCCACTACATCAGGGAGCATGGAGTAGGAGAACTACAAAGGTAGAGAAGGACTCATTCAGGTAGGACATTTGCAATCCAGCTGATAGCCTGGTGTCATGAATATCCCTTAAGGAGGAGGGTGCAATGAAGACCCATGCTGATGTCCCCATTGGGATCTTGGGGCAGGCATAGTCCAAACCTGCAAGGTTTCTACCTCCTCCATGGTGTCAGGAACAGCAGGGCGGGTCCACAGATCATCCTACCCAGGAAGACCACGTGCAGTCCTCATTGTTGGCCATGTCCCTTTTAACAGGCTCATTAAAATGTTCCTTGCCCTCCCTCTTCAAAAGCTGTCAGCTGTCCTTTCATGACTCAAGGGAGGAATCAAGGATGGCAATTACAAATTCACAGTCTTGGGCACAGACATTGTTACGAACATTTGCAATCTTGACAGAAAGTTATAAAACACCTTCCTTATCACTCTGTAGCAGTCACACTGCACCTTCCCCAAGGCTCTTGTGACCACAATCACAACAGGTTGCTTTTTCTTCTGCTCTCTCATGAGAATGAGGACATGACAATCACTGAAAGCTTAAGCAACTGCCCAGAGTCACCCAGATAGTAGTGAGAAGTGCTGGGCTCAGATTCTCACATGGTTGGGGCAGGTGCATTGACTTCAGGTGAGGTCATAGAAGTGGTCAAGAAGAGAACACCACAGTGGATGGCACTTCTTCACGATGATCTCCATGGGTGGAAGTGAGTTAGGCCCTGAGCTTGGCACACTGAGCAACCCCAAGGAGCAACTTTGTATCAGTGTCTGCACCCATTAGAAGGGCCAGACTCACAGAGGCTGAATGTGGACTTCTCTCTAGTTCAGATGCTGACATTGGAGTAAGAATTTCAGGTAGGAGGCAGAAGAACTGGTCTCAAAGCACCTCCACCCTCTCCTGTGCCTCTGCTGAAGGTACACAAATAACCCTGCATAAGCCTCAGGCAGATGCTGCAGGAGCTCCACCTTCCAGATTAGAGAAAATTAAGCTGGTTCTCCACCAGTTTGAGAACTGGAGCCAGTTACAGGAATAGAATCTGAAAGTGGCCCCTCCAGATTTCCCAACTTCTAGGCTTGGGTCCCTGCCACCAACTTTATCCAGAAATTACACAGCTCTGATATAGAAAGACACTTGAGAAGACAACCTCGCAAGATAACCCTGTCCTTCCCAGCACCACTTCCCACCTTCTCTCTAGTCTCCTCTTAGGACAACCACAGCCCAACACAACTTGCTTCCTTCCTATCGGAGGATCCCATCTAGGGAGGGGTAAATGGCTGTTGATAACAATAAGTAGACTCAGGTCCCCAGAAGAAGCACCAGCATCTAGTTATCACTGGGGCTAGATTCAGCATTAACTAGGATCCTTGTCCCCTCCTGTCTAGATAGAAACAGAGAATCAAACTGTGGGTTTAAGTCTTGGATCCCCCATGATTGTAATTCAAAGCTTGTTTCTTGTCTGTGAGACTGTTTCTTCATTTGTAACCAGAAATAATAATGCTTAACTAATAGAGCTTGGGAAGACTGTGGGAGATTACTCAAGAAAAGGTATGCAGAAGATCCAGCCCAGACAGACTCACAGATCAGAATCTTCATACACTGTGGTAAGAGTTGGAGGGACTTAGAAGACCCAGAGGAAAGTCTTCCTCAGAGATCCTAATAAGACCAGAGAGAATTCACCAAGAGGTTGCTGGGAGGCCTGCACAGAGCTTCACCTGGATCATACCGTAAAGCTTTCAGTGGAGTCCTGTGAAGTGGTAGCATAACTTCCCTGCTTCACAAGACAGAACACTGGGACTCGATTTCCAATGTGAAGCTGTTCACATTGCCCTGGGGCTGAGTTGTCTGCAAACTCAGTCGGGAATCTTGGCAGTTTCCTCATTGTGTGTGAATTAAAGCTCATGTTGGATGAAAGCACCAGAGTCTGGGGGGCAGTGATATAATCAGGACCCATCTGTGGAAAGATAAGCAGGCAGGGGTAGGTGGAGGAGTTCAAGAAGCTGCACCACTGGACTGTGGTCCTCCTGAGGCAGAAATCTGGGGACTTGGGTGTGAGGACCATCTCCAGCAGCATCAGGAGACCCCACTGATAGGTCTGGAAGGGAAGCCCTTATGGAATAGAAAATGCAATTTTCACTGTTGTTAAAAATAACTAAATTATTCTTGTGTTTGAAGACATATGCAGTAAGGATATGTGGGTCCTCAGGATTGAAGGGTATGGAAAGTTGGCAAAAGCTTACTTCTACCCTACAGACTTCCCCAGTGGGACATCCTGCTCACCCAGTCTGGGTGGAGGAGTATCTGTACCTGCCTAGCTCCTGACTGAGCGACCCTCATGATGCTCTTCTGCTCATGTCCCCTCCGTCTATAACCCGCTTATAGGTTAAGGAGGTTGACCACTAAAGGAGCTGACCACTGGCAAAACAGCTGCAGAGCATTCCTCAGCATTCTCCTCTGAGCCCCTAGCATGTGCACATCTCCTAAATGAGCACCTCTGCTGGTTTTCTTTTCAACGAAAAGAATATATTATTATTCTTTATTGGAATATAATTTACACATTCTATGATTCATCCGTTTAAAGTTTTCAGTAGCTTTGAATATATTCACAAAGTTGTATACCCATCATAATCAAATTTAGAATATTTTCCTTATGAAAAAGATATCCTTTATTTTAAATTGTGTTACGTTAGTCACCATACAGTACATCATTAGTTTTTTATGTAGTGTTCCATGATTGATTGTTTGTGTATAACACCCAGCGCTTCAAAAGATGTCCTGTACCTCTTGACTGCCATCTCTCTTTTCCTCATACCATTTGCTCTTCAGATCTAGGAAACCCCCAATATATTTTCTGTGCCTAAGGATTTGCCTTTTCTGGACATTTCATATGAATAGAATCACAGAATACATGGTCAAATGGGCTGTCTGCTTTCACTGAGCATGTTTTGGAGTTCATCCATGTTGTGGCAGATATCAGTACTTCATTTTTTTTTCTTGCCCAATAATGATCTCTTGTATGGATAGACCACTTTTCTTTATCCATTGAACAGTGGGTGGACAACTGTGTTAATTTCACCTGAGGGGTTATTGTAATAACAGCTCCTGTGAACATTTTCTGCTGGTTTTACCTAGATATATGTTTTCACCGCTCTTGGGTATATACCTAGCAATGGAATTGCTGGATCATTTGGTAACTCTGTTAAATTGTTTGTATTATTGAAAAAGAATTGGCATACACCACTATATGAGTTTAAGGCATATAGCATGATGATTTGATTTACATATAATGTGAAGTATACTGTGAAATAATTACAACAATAGGTTCAGCTAACACCCATCATCTCAATAAGAGGAAAAGAGAGAAGAAAAAAGAGAAAAGTTTCTTGTGATGAGAACTCTTCAGATATATTCCCTTAACAGTGTTCTGATAAATCATATGGGGACATTATTTATAGTCATCAAGTTATTTATTACCTCCCTAGTACTTATCTTATAACTGAAATCTTGTACCTTCGATCACTTCCTCCAATTCCCCCCTTCTTACCTTGTGCTTCCACTTCTTCACAAGTCTGGTCTTTTTTTCTATGAACTTTTTATTTTTAATTTAATTTAATTTTAGATTCCACACATCAGTTAGATCATGCAGTATTCATCTGTCTGATTTATTTTACATACATTTAGCATAATGCTTTCAAGGTACAGCCATGTTACAAATGGTAGGATTTCCTCATTTTCTATTTAAATTTTTGACAAACTATTGAACATTTTTTCAGAGGCTTGCTTTTTGCCTTTGCAGGGAATTGGCTGTGGATCTGACACCCAGGTTTGGCTTACCAAATCTAATAATGCCTCTGACAACCTGCTCCCCAGTCCTTCTAACTCTCTTGTTCTTACAAGTTCTCCAGGTCAGTCAATTGCTCAACAACATGACAAAGTTGGCTCTGTCCCTTCACACCCTTTATCTACATCTTTTATCTACATCTTTTACTGCTACTGTGAAGTACAATATGGCTTGAGCAATTTATCTGAGGAGACTGCCATAAATGTTGAATTATCTTGAACACTGCAGCTTTATGATATAATCTCAAGTCAGGAATTGTGTTTTATTGGGTGTAAAGTAAATGCATTTCCATCAGTGTTTATTGCTGCCTATCAGTTTCACTGAAAATCCAGAGGCCTCATACCTCCTGTTTTGGTATTTTTTGAACACCTGCAGCATATCTTTATCCAACTGCCACCTATACAGATTACCAATATGTTCTTGTTATCATATGTGCTTTTCTGTTAAGTTGAAAATTTCCCCTGCTATAAAGCTGATATCCTAACGGTGGCACAGAAACTGATAGAAAATGTCTTTCCCAGATAGGATATACCTTCCATAATCTCTAGTGATTGAGGCAGTCATTTCATTGGACAAAATATACCACCTTTAACAAAAACCTTGCAAATTTCTTGGAATCATCACTAGCCCTATCACCTTCAATCATCAGGCAAGGTTGAGAGATCCAATGGGATCCTCAAACTTAATTTTAAACTAGCCAAAAATACCAGACATCCCTGCCTTAAGGTATTGCCTTTGGATTTGCTGATTGTTTGCAGCACCCTCTTTTGACAATGTAAACTCACCTCACACAACGTAGTCACTGGCAGACCAATGTCTGTTAGTATGCAATTTTCTGTTGTCTCATGCTAGTATGACCAACTATGGCAAAATATCTAATGTTTTACCAGCAAGCCTATCATCAATAGATGGAAGATGTCTTCCAAGATCTCAATTCAAAGGATTCTCTTAGTCATTGTCTAGAGGCTGGTGACTGGGTATTCTGAAATTGTCATCAGAAAAATACAGCTTTCAAACTTGATCAAAAGAGATCTTACCAAGTGCTCCCAACAACTGACATTGCTACAAAACTAGAAGGTGTCGAATCATGAGTATAGATTTCACAGCCAAAGAAGGCTTTACCTGACATCTTGTTCTGCACAGATACTAAAGACCTCTAAATCAAGCTGATGAGAAAGATAAGTAGCTAACATTGAGGTAGACTGTTTTCACCCAAGACAACAGATCAAGTACTCATATTTTAACTAAATGTGAAGGACTTTCTCCTTTTTCTCCTTTCCTTTACTTTGGCATAGTCTTGGAAAAATAATGCTCTCAGCTGTATGTCTGAGCCAGCTGCTCAGAAGGGGGAATAAACTCCAGAATTTAAAACAACCTTTTATTTTAGGGTAAGAGAAAATCTAATCATGTTCCTAACTTTTCTCAAGCAAAATATGACATCACATTGTTCAACTTCCTTGGATTTACATCACTAGTTAAAAAAGACCAACCAGGATACATTCATGACCCAGGATTTTTTTTCTTTGACAGGGCTATGCTTCCTTGGTTAACAGTAAGTTTACAGGACAATTTCATCAGGAACCTGTCTTTAATTCCTAAATATAATGCAGAATCCATTGCTAAGAGCATAGCTATCCAACAAAGATCCTTAGACTCTCCGGCCAAAGATTTTCTTGACAATAAGACAGACTCTGATTATCTTTTAGCTGAGCAAGAGCTGTCTATACTGTGACCAACACCACCTGTTGCATCCAGATTAACACTTCTGGGGAAATTGAAACACAACTACATAAGAGCACTGAACAAGCCACTTGGCTTAAAAAGATGATTCTTCAATGGGGTCTTTTTTTTTTACTTATTCAGTTTTGAGTGTTTGGATCTTGGGTACCATGGCTTCAAAGTGCATTCCAACCATTGAAGATTATCTGTTTATAAATATCGTAATCATCTACCAGGTAAACTGTGTGTTCTTAAAATTTTTTAAATGCATGTTCACACATGAGACTGGAACTTCGGGGGAAAAAATGTAGAGGATGGCTGATACCAAATCTGTGAACGTGAAGTCATCACTGGTGAATATTGCAGAGATTAAGCAAAAACATCATGACATGTGAATACCATGCACAGGATCAACCACAGGGTCACAGGGCCATAGGAGGCACTTAAGTGAAGGCCTGAACTTATTAAACCAAGACCAAATATTTAACCTAACTACAGTTTCTCTCCCTTGGGAATGTATAATTTAAACAGTCAATGTAGGAATTTCCTGATCAACCATGGGAAATTTGCTGATAGTCCCTTTCCCTTCCCCTTAAGAGAGCAATCTTGACTAAAACAATTGGTTCTTAGCTAATAATGTATTTCTTTTTCCCTTCTTCTTTTCTTTTTAAAAACATTTCCATTCCTGCAGCTCAGTGGAGTTCCTTCTTAGTTGCTAGATAAGAAGCTCCTAATTTATGAATCATTTAATAAACCAGTGACTCTTTAATATTTATTCACTTGAATTTTGTTTTTTAACAGATGATGATGTATGCATTGTGTCCCCAGGGAAAGCATTTAAGCATGAGATGGGGTTATCTGATCCAGGAGCTCTTGGGGGAAAGCCCCTGCCCACTGACACCCCAGACATTCACATGTTCCTTCTGCAGTTTACAGGAATAAAATTTGTTCTCCAATGCCCCCTGAAAATGTCCCAAATAGTTAAATGCTCTAACTGACTTACAACCATCTACCAGCCGTCTTGCCCCTCAGACATCCACATCCACAGCACCTAAAATCAAGCATGCAGACCTACAGATCTGTAATTCTATTTTTAGACCTGTACTCAATCTAAAGTAATTTCTTACTTACCAGCTCCTGAAGGAAAAGAGACTTCTGGTGTCAGAATTGAGCTCTGAATGTGTCCCTTGGCAGCACAGAAAATGCTGAACCTGGATGAAGTGCTCCCTGCTGCCTATAGCAGGAACACACCTCTGCACAGACTGGCTTTGCACTGGAACAGGTTCTGTGTGCTGCTGTGGTTACTGCACAGATTAAAGAGCTGACTGTCACCCCAAATGTGTACACTGCCTGTGAGGAGTAGGCAGGATTTGAATAATCTGTCCTCTGCTCCACCCTCACAGGAATCTGGCCCGTAGTTAAGAAACAGCTATCGCAGTGTAGAGCCCTGCATTTCCAAGAACAGAAAGTGAAATCAAAGTTCTGAGGGCTCCTTTTCCAAGAAACACAGCCATTGTCGGGAAGTGAAACTGAAAGGCATCGTGACCATTGATGTGTGTTTTGGGCACCTTAAGTGAGAGGAGGACACAGGATCCCAGGCAGGAGGCTTCTCAGTGACCCCCCCAAAGGACACCATAACCAGGCTCCAGGCTCCAGACCATCAGAATCTGAATCCAGAATCACAGAACACAGGACTGAGTTCTGGAAAAATGACACTCATGTCTTGCCTGTTAACCATGGACAGCCCAAATGCTATGGAGAATAAAGTCTAATAAAAGTTGCATTCTATTCCTTGTCTTTGGTTCCTGGTGCAGAACTTCTTAGAAAACCCTGGGAATTTCCTTAAGTGACAGGAGTAGACTTTGTTATGCCAATGAAGTGATTCCAGGCAGGATCCTAAAGAGCTTCAGGTCAGTGATTGGTCACTAGAACAACCAGCCATGTGAATAGATGGTGGGAACTTTGGGTGAACTGGACAATTGGGGAGGTGAAGGGAAAGAGATTGAAGTGAATCAAGTGACCAATGATTTGATATATCATATCTTTGTGTGGAACCCCAATCAAAACCCTGGACACCAGTGCTCAAGTAGGTTTCTTGGTTGATGTTTGCATTGGAGTTCTGGGAGGGTGATGCATCCTGATTTCATGGGGAGAGGCATGGAAGCTGTGTCCTTCCTCCCAGAATCCACCCTATGTGTATCCTTTTAAATAAAACTGTACTTGTAAGTATAACACTTTCCTGACTCATGTGAATCATTCTAATTTACAGATTTGGAGGTCCAGGTGACCTACACAATCCCCCCAAGATGTAGTTGGTGTCTGAAGTGAAGGTAGTCTTCTCAAGGACTAAGCCCTGAAACCTGGGGGGTCTTTGCTAACTCTAGGTGGTTAGTGCAGGAATTAAAAGGTAGTATACCAGGGATGGAAAAGATGGCAGAGGAGTAGGGGACCCTATTTCAACCAGTCCCCTGAATTTAGCTGGATAGGTACCAAATCATTCTGAACACCCACAAAACCAGCCTGAGATGTAAGAATATATATATATATGGATCTCTAAAAGCAGAAAAATGAGAAAGGCAGAGTCATGAACCTACAGGCAGATTTCAGAAGATAAGCAGAAGGGGGAAGGAGGATGCTGCAAGCTGGCACCAGGAAGGTGAAATAACACTGGAGCACAAAAGCATCTTGTGCTGGTGATGGGGCACAGACTCACAGACCAGTAGTGGTCAGGAAAGGACTTTGGTGCAGCCCCCCAGAAATGATCCAGGAGCTGCAGGTGTGTGCACATGAATTGGGGGCGGCTCGTGGTTTTAGAAGAACAAAAGGCAGAGAGGGGCCCAGACCAGGGTTCCACCACTGGGAGTGTTGCTGTGTGGCACACAACTGGAGAGGCTGTGGTTTTTAGAAGCAAGACAGAAATGGAAACAGTGTGGCCTGGAGAGCTCAGTGAAGAGCAGACTGTGCTTTCTCTTGTTCTGAGACAGAGGTTTGGATGCAATCACTTCTGCTCTGACTCTCAGAAGAGACATGGAAAGCCACAAGGGAAAGCTACCACAGAACAAAAGGCCCCTCCAAAACCTGTTTTCATGGAGTCTACTCCCTCCAACAGGGGGAGGGGCAACTCTGCCCAAGCAAGGTTGCCTGAGTAACAGCGGGGCAGGTCCCTTCCCCAAAAGACAGGCTAGAAGAACAAGAGGACAACCCTAAGGTCCCTATAAAACAAGTGCTTCTTTCTTGGGTCATGGTTAATACTTTGGACTCTGTGCATTCACTCAACCACCCCTCCAACATAATGTCTAAGGGAAGGAACCCCAAAAAAGAAAAGAATCAGAGACTGTGGCCTCTGCCATAGACCTAATGGATACAGAAATAAGCAAGATGTCAGCAACAGACTTCAGAGTAACAATTATGAAGTCAATATCTAGGGTTAAGAAAAATATTAGTGACAATATAGAGTCTCTAAGGGCAGAAGTGAGATCTAATCAGGCAGAATTTAAAAATGCTATGAAAAAAAACCACTATGAATGCAATGCAGTCTAAACTGGATATGCTGACTGCCAAGGTAAAAGGCAAAAGAATGGAGTAGTGAACTAGAAGATAAGATGATAGAAAAGAAGGAAACTGAGGAGGCATGGGAAAAATAGATTAAAGCCCAAGAGATCAGACTGAGAGAGATTAATGATGCTATGAAATGTTCCAGTGTCAGGATTTTGGGGATCCCTCTGGAGAGAGAGGGAGGTCTAAAAGATATACCTGAGAAAATCATAGCTAAGAATTTCCCTAATTTGGGGAAGGAAACAAGTATTCATGTCCAGAAGACAGAGAGGATGCCTCCCAAGATCAATAAGAACAGAACAACAACACCACGACATGTAATAGTACAACTTGCAAATCTTAGGTCCAAGGAAATTATCTTGAACGCAGTGAGAGGGAAGAGATATCTTACATACAGAAGGAAGAACATAAGAATACCATCATACCTATCCACAGAGACCTGACAAGCCGGAAAGGGCTGGCAAGACACATTCAGGATACTAAATGAGAAGAACATGCAGCCAAGGATACTTTATCCAACAAGACTGTCATTCAGAATGGATAGAGAGACAAGTAGCTTACAAGACAGAAGAGACTAAAAGAATATGTGACCACCAAGCCAACCCTGCAAAAATAGTATTAAGGGGAGTTCTATAAAAGAAGAAAGACACCAAGAATAGTATAGACCAGAAATTTACAGAGACAATCTATAGAAACAAGGACTTCACAGGCCACATGATTGCAATAAAATCATATCTTTCAATAACCACTCTCAGTGTGAATGGCCTAAATGCTCTCATGAAATGGCACAGGGTTGCAGGTGGGATAAAAAGACAGGACTCATCCATATGCTGTCTACAAAAGACTCATTTTGAATCTAAAGATACATCCAGACTGAAAGCGAGGGGATGGAGAACCATATTTCATGCCACTGGACCTCCAGAGAAAGTTGGGGTAGCAATTCTCATATCAGACAAATTAGATTTTAAGCTAAAGACTGTATGAAGAGATATAGAAGGACATAATATCATTCTAAAAGGGTCTACTCAAAAGAAGATCTAACAATTTTAAACATCTATGCCCCACGTGGGAGCGGCCAACTACATAAGCCGACTGTTAACCAAAATAAAGAAACATATTGATAATAATGCTTTAGTAGCAGGACATCTCAAACTCCACTCTCAGCAATAGACATATAATCTAAGCAGAAGATCAGAAAAGAAACAAGAGCTTTGAATGACACAACAGACCTGATGAACTTCATAGATATATACAAAACTTTTCACCGTAAAGCAACAGAACACACATTCTTCTCAAATACACATGGAACTTTCTCCCGAATAGACCGCGTATTGGGTCACAAAGCAGGTCCTAACCGATACCAAAAGATTGAGATCATTCCCTGCATATTATCGGACCACAATGCTTTGAAACTGGAACTTAATCACAAGAAAAAAATTGGAAGAAATTCAAACTCTCAGAAACTAAAGACCATCCTGTTTAAGAATATTTGGGTTAGGGAGGGGGCAAGATGGCAGAAAAGTAGGAGATCCTGTTGCAACCGGTCCCCAAAAGTGAGCTGGATATCTACCAGAACATGCTGAACACCCATGAAATCACCCTGAGGAGCAAGATTTCCCACCTCTGGATCTCTCCAAGAGCAGAAGACAGCAGTGAAGAGGTAAAAGCAAAGTGGGAACACTTGAACCTCTATCAGAGGATAAACAAAAGGGGGAAGGAGCCACCAGAAGCGATCCAAGGACAATAATACCCCAAAGGAAAGTGCCTGGTGGTTGGGGACCAGCATTAACGTAGAGTCCAGTTAAAAACACTTAAAAAGAGCAAAAGATTCTGAGGAGTAACTAGTGGAAGGGGGTGGTCGCGGGCACTCACCTGGGCCCATGCTCCCAGGAAGGAGTGCCCCAAAGTGAGACTGGTGGGGGGATCCAGTCCGCGGTTCCTGAACCTGCAGCTTTCCGCTCTCTGCAACAATCTGTGGGCTGGGCGTGTACCTGCAAACGCCTTTAGAGAGTCTGCTGTGGTCCAGGAGCCGCAGCTTTTCTCTGTGTGCGCCTGCGACATTCGGCACCTGTTGCAGGGCCTGGGGGATCCCCCACGGACTCAGAGAGAAAGCGGGCAAGTGGCCTAACCTCCCTGGTCCCAACTCGCAGAGCCGCAGAAAGGCGGCTGGGGTCGCGACTTTCTTGCCCCACCACAGGCCCCGGAGAGAACGCGGGGAGGTGGCCTATCTCCCGGGTCCGCACTTGTGGAGAGGTAGAAAGGCGGCTAGGGTCGCACACCACCTCCAACAGGCTGCTCTGTGAGCAGAAATTTTGCGGAGGGGAGTGTGTGTTCTGGACCACACAGAGGGGAGCGGAGACTCAGGCTTCCTGTGACACAGAGGTCTGAGTGCTTCTGGGCAGATTCTTTGCTTGGACTCCCTGAAAAGGTGAAAAAGCTACAAATGGCCAAAAACCTTCAGAGGGCAAAAGACTGAGAAACCGGTTTCCACAGAGCTCAGCCCCTTGACTGGGGGACTGGGTGACTCTACCCAAGCAAGACTGACTGGAAAAAAACGTGGCAGGCCCCTCCCCCAGAAGACCATTCAATAAACAAAAGGACTATAACCACAGGGTCCCCATAAAATTTTAAACCCCCAACACCAGGGGAAATAATATATTAAGCTCCTGGTAATACCCTCAAACCTGTATATTTCATAGATATAAGGTTTTTTTTCTTTCTTATTCTTTCTCTCTCTCTCTCTTTTTTTATTCACTTGCTTTCACATTTCTTTTGTTCTTTTTTTTTTAACTACTTAACATTACAACCAGAGGTTTAATACAACTATAAACCCAGGAGGCCCTGAAATAACCTTCTTCACCTGCGAGGAGTTATAACCACCCTCTCATCTTATCCTTCTGCCAGTGTTTCTATGTATTTGCTTTTGTTCTAGTATTCTATAAATCTTATTCTTGAGGTTCATTCTAAGTTGTTTTACTTCTTGTCATTTATTTGTGTTGGTCTATATGTTTGTTCGTGTTTGTTTACATACCTTATAAATCTTATTTTTGGGGCCCATTCTGGCTGGGATTTCCTCTTTTTCTCTTTCTTTCTATCTTTTTTTACCTTTATTCTTTCTTTTTGGTGGTGAATGCCAATTATTCCAAAACCCTCCAGGGTGCACCCTCCCTGGATGGGGGGTGATATATCCAGCTATCCATCCTTTCATCCACTTCTCATCAAAATGACTAGGAGGAGGAACACCCAACAGAAGAAAAACCCAGACACTACACCCTCTCCCTCAGAACTATTGGACATGGACATAAACAGTATGTCAGAAAGGGAATTCAGGGTGACAATTATCCAGGCAATGGCTAGGATGGAGAAAAACAATATAGAATCTCTCAGGGCAGAAATGAGATCGAGTATAGCAGATGTGAGAAGAGCTATTAATGAGATCCAATCCAATCTAAATAGTCTAACATCTAGAGTTATGGAGACAGAGTATAGAATTAGTGATCTAGAGGATCAAATGGTTGAGATGAAAGGTCAGGAGGAGAGCTGGCACAGGAATCATGAGAACAGACTTAGGGAAATAAATGATGCCACGAAATGTTGCAATGTTAGAATCATTGGCATCCCAGAGGGGGTAGAGAAAGACAGAAGACTAGAAGATATAGCTGACCAAATTCTACATGAGAATTTCCCCAATCTGGGGAATGGAACAAGAGTTCATGTTCTAGAGGCAGAAAGGACACTTGCCAAGATCAATGAGTCTAGAAAGACATAAAGACACATAATTGTAAAATTTGCAAATTATAATTTCACACAGGAGGTCCTAAAGGCAGCTAGGAGGAAGAGATTCTTTACATACAGAGGAAGACCCATCAGAATAATGTGAGATCTGTCCACAGAAACCTGGCAAGCCAGAAAGGGCTGGCATGATATATTCAGGGCACTAAAGAAGAAGAACATGAAGCCAAGAATACTTTATTCAGCAAGGCTGACATTCAAAAGGGATGGAGAGATAAAGAGCTTCTAAGACCGGCAGGGATTAAAAGATTATGTGACTACCAAGCCAGCACTCCAGGAAATGTTAAAGGGCATTCTATAAAAGTAGAAAGAACACATGAGTGACTTAGAACAGAAATTTGCCATCTATAGAAACAAGGACTTCAAGGCAACATGATGTTAATAAACACTTATCTTTCAATAATCACTCTCAATGTGAACGGCCTAAGTGCTACCATAAAACGGCACAGGGTTGCAGAATGGATAAAACGACAGGACCCGTTCATATGCTGTCTACAAGAGACATATTTGGAACCAAAAGATACTTCCAGACTGAAAGTGAAAGGATGGAGAACCATCTTTCATGCCAACAGACCTCCAAAGAAAGCTGGGGTAAGTGATTCTCATACCAGATAAATTAGATTTTAAGCTAAACACTGTAGTCAGAGATACAGAAGGACACTACAACATTTTAAAGGGACTGTCCTCCAAGAAGATCTACCAATTGTAAACATTTATGCCCCCAATATAGGAGCAGCCAACTACATAAGCCAACTGTTAATCAAAATAGTCATATTGATATGAACACATTAATAGTAGGAGATCTTAACACGCCACTCTCAGTAACTGACAGATCATCTAAACAGAAAATCAGTAAAGAAACAAGAGCTTTGCATGACACGTTGGACCACATGGACCTCATTGATATATACAGAACATTCCACCCTAAAACAACAGAATACACATTCTTCTCGAGCGCACATGGAACTTTCTCCAGAATAGACCACATACTGGGCCACAAATCAGGTCTCAACCGATACCAAAAGATAGAGATGATTCCCTGCATTTTCTCAAACCACAATGCTTTAAAACTGGAACTCAACCACAAGAAAAAGTTTGGAAGGAATTCGAACACTTGGAGACTAAAGACCAACCTGCGCAAGAATGCTGGGATCAACCAGGAAATCAAAGATGAACTTAAACAATTCATGGAGACCAATGAGAACGAAGACACATTGATGTAAAACCTATGGGACCCGGCAAAGGCGGTCTTGAGGGGGAAATACATAGCCCATCCAAGCCTCACTGAAAAATATTGAAAAATCCCAAATACATCAGCTCCCTTTACACCTTAAAGAACTGGAAAATCAACAACAAATCAAGCCAACCCCACGTACAAGAAGGGAAATAATCAAGATTAGAGCAGAGATCAAAGAGTTAGAAACTAAAAAACAATAGAACCCATCACAGGATCCAGAAGTCGGTTTTTTGAAAGAATCAATAAGATTGATAAGCCACTGGCCAAACTCATCCAGAAGAAAAGAGAAATGACCCTAAGTAACAAAATTATGAATGAAAGGGGAGAGACCACGACTAATCCAAAGGAAATAGAAACAATCATCAAAAATTATTATCAACAGTTTTTTGGGAAGATGGCGGAGAAGTAAGAGATCCTGCAGCAACCGGTTCCCAAAAGTGAGCTGGAAATCTACCTGAACACGCTGAACACCCATGAAATCACCCTGAGGAGAAAGATTTCTCACTCCGGGATCTCTCCGAGAGCAGAAGACAGCAGTGGAGAGGTAAAAGCAAAGTGGGATCACTTGAGCTGATATCAGAGGATAAACAAAAGGGGGAGGGAGCCACCAGAAGCTAACCAAGGACAGTAATACCCCAAAGGAAAGTGCCCGGTGGCGGGGGACCAGCATAAACGTAGAGCCTGTTAAAAACACTTAAAAAGGGCAAAAAGTTCGGAGGAGTAACTAGTGGAAGGGGGTGGTCGCGGGCACTGGCGCTCGGACCCACTCTCCAAGGAAGGAGCTGTGGAACTGGTGGGGGAACCAGTCCACGATTACTGAACCTGCAGATTTCCGCTCTCTGCAACAACCTGTGGGCCGGGCTCGCACCTGCAAGAACCTTTTTTTTGAGAGTCTGCGGTGGTTCACGAGCCGCAGTTTTTCCCGGTGTGCGGCTGCCACCGCGACATTCGCGGCACACTGCAGAGCTTGAGCGATCCCTGCCCGCGGAGAGAACGCGGGCAACAGGCTGCGCTGTGAGCAGAAATTTCACGGAGGGGAGTGTGTGTTCTGAACCACACAGAGGGGAGCAGAGACTCGGGCTTCCTGCAACTCAGAGGTCTAGTGCTTCTGGGCAGATTCATTGCTTGGACTTTCTGAAAAGGTGAAAAGGCTACAAAAGGCCAAAAATCTTCAGAGAGCGAAAGACTGAGAAACCGGTTTCCACAGAGCTCAGCCCCTTGACTGGAGGGCAGGGTGACTCAACCCAAGCAAGATTGAATGGAAAACAACGCGGCAGGCCCCTCCCCCAGAAAATCAGCCAAAGAACAACAGGACTATAACCACAGGGTCCCCATAAAACTTTAAACCCCCAAAGCCAGGGGAAATCAATATATTAAGCTCCTGGTAATACCCTCAAACCTGTATATTTCATAGTTACAAGTTTGTTTTTGCTTTAGTTTTAGTTTTTGTTTTTGTTTACTCTTTCTTATTCTCTCTCTTTTTTTATTTTATTTTAGTCTTCACTTGCTTTCACATTTCTTTTTTCCTTTATCCTTTTTTTAACTACGTAACATTATAACGAGAGGTTTAATACAACTATAAACCCAGGAGGACCTGAAATATCCTTCATCGTCGGCGAGGAGTTATAACCACCCTCCCATCTTATCCCACTGTCAAAGTTTCAACGTATCTGCTTTTGTTCTGATATTACATAAACCTTATTCTTGGGGTTCATTCTGCTAGGTTCTTCTACTTCTTGGCATTTCTTCGTGTTGGTCTATATGTTTGTCCATACTTGTTTGCACGCCTTATAAACCTTAGTTTTGGGGCCCATTCTGGCTGGGATTTCCCCTTTTTCTCTTCCTCTCTATGTTTTTTTTTTTTTATCCTTATTCTTTCTTTTTGGTGGTAAATCCCAATTGCTCCAAAACCCTCCGGAGTACACCCTGCCTGGATTGTGGGTGGTATATCCAGCTACACACCCTCTCATCCATTTCTCATCAAAATGACTAGGAGGAGGAACACCCAACAGAAGAAAAACCCAGAGACTACACCCTCTCCTTCAGAACTATTGGAAATGGACATCAACAGTATGTCAGAAAGTGAATTCAGGATGACAATTATCCAGGCAATGGCTAGGATGGAGAAAAACATTATAGAAGCGCTAAGGACAGAAATGAGGTCCAGTATAGCAGAGATAAGAAGCGCTATTAATGAGATCCAATCCAATCTAAATAGTCTAACAGCTAGAGATGTGGAGACAGA
>CM052809.1:5875112-5911656 GCA_028533885.1 Nasua narica | reverse complement strand
TATGGTCTCACTTACGTGTGGAGTATAAAGAAAATCATGGAGGGCATCGTGAGAAGGAAGGGAAGGGCAAATGTGGCGAAATCGGAGGGGGTGTTGAACCAGGAGAGACTGTGGACTCTGAGCAACAAACTGCGGGTTTTGGAGGGAAGGGGTTGGGGGGGTGGGTGAGCCTGGTTGTGGGTATCGAGAGGGGCACGTACTGCATGGAGCAGTGGGTGTGGTGCATGTACAATCAATCTTGTAACACTGAAAAATTAAAATAAACAAATTTGGGGAGAAAAATTAAAAAAATTATTATCAGCAGCTATATGCCAATAAGCTAAACAACCTAGAAGAAATGGATGCATTCCCGGAAACCCATAATCTTCCAAGACTGAAACAGGAAGACATTGACAACCTGAATAGACCAATATCTAGTAATGAGATTGAAGCAGTGATCAAAAACCTCCCAAAAAACAAGAGTCCAGGGCCTTACAGATTCCCTGGAGAATTCTACCAAACATTCAAGGAAGAAATAATACCTATTCTCCTGAAACTGTTTCAAAAAATAGAAAGAGAAGGGAAACTTCCAGACTCTTTCTATGAAGCCAGCATTACCCTGACACCCAAAGCAGTCAAAGACCCCATCAAAAAGGAGAATTTCAGACCACTGTCCCTGATGAATATGGATGCCAAGATTCTCAACAAGATCCTAGCTAATAGGATCCAACAGCACACTAAGAAGATTATTCATCATGACCAGGTGGGATTTATCCCTGGGATGCATCATGGAGGGCATCGTGAGAAGGAAGGGAACGGTGAATGGGGGGAAATCGGAGGGGGTGATGAACCAGGAGAGACTGTGGACTCTGAGCAACAAACTGAGGGTTTTGGAGGGGAGGGGGTAGGGGGTGGGCGAGCCTGGTGGTGGGTATTGAGGAGGGCATGTATTGCATGGAGCACTGGGTGTGGTGCATGAACAATCAATCTTGTAACACTGAAAAATTAAAATAAACATATTTGGGGAGGAAAAAATATAAATGTTTGATAGAATTCCCCTGGAAAGCCATCTGACCCTAGGCTCTTGTTTTTTAGGAGATTTTTCATGACTGTTTCAATCTCCTTACTGGTTGTGTGTCTGTTCAGGTTTTCTATTTTTTTTTAGTTAACTTTTGGTAGTTTATGTGTCTCTAGGAATGCATCCATTTCTTCCAGGTTGTCTAATTGACTGGCGTATAGTTGCTCATAATATGTTCTTATAATTGTTTGTATTTCTTTGGTGTTGGTTGTGATTGCCCCTCTTTAATTCATGATTTTATTAATTTGGGTCCTTTATCTTTTCTTTTTTATAAGTCTTGCCAGGGGTTTATCAACCTTTTAATTCTTTCAGAGAACCAGTTCCTAGTTTTGTTGATTTGTTCTATTGTTCTTTTGGTTTCTATTTCATTGATTTCTGCTCTGATCTTTATTATTTCTCTTCTCCTGCTGGGTTTAGGCTTTCTTTGCTGCTCTTTCGCCAGCTCCTTTAGGTTTAGGGTGAGGTTATTTATTTGAGATCTTTCTTGTTTCTTGAGAAAGGCTTGTATTGCTATATATTTTCCTCTCAGGACCACCTTTGCTGTCCCAGATTTTTAAACAGTTATGTTTTCATTTTCATTTGTTTCCATTAATTTTTTAAATTCTTTAATGTCCTGGTTAGCCCATTCATTCTTTGTAGGATGCTCTTTAGGCTCCATGTATTTGAGTTCTTTCCAACTTTCCTCTGTGATTGAGTTCTAGTTTCATGGCATTGTGGTCTGAAATTATACAGAGAATGATCCCAATCTTTTGGTAATGATTGAGACCTGATTTGTGACCCAGGATGTGATCTACTCTGAAGAATGTTCCATGTGTGCTTAGAGAAGAATGTGTATTCTGTTGCTTTGGGATGGAATGTTCTGAATATATCTATGATGTCCATCTGGTCTAGTGTCTCATTTAGAGCCTTATTTACTTGTTGATTTTTTGCTTGGATGATCTGTCCATTTCGGTAAGGGGGTATTAAAGTCCCCTACTATTATTGTATTATTGTTCATGTGTTTCTTTGATTTTGTTATTAATTAGTTTATATAATTTGCTGCTCCATTGTTAGGGACATAGATACTTACAATTGTTAGATCTTCCTGTTTGATAGTCCCTTTAAGTATGATATAGTGTCCTTTCTCATCTCTTATTATACTCTTTGGCTTAAAATTTGGTTTTTCTTATATAAGGATTGCCACCCCAGCTTTCTTTTGATGTCCATTAGCATGGTAAATTGTTTTCCACCCCCTCACTTTAAATCTGGTGCTGTCTTTGGGTCTAAAATGAATTTCTTGTGGACAGCATATTGATGGGCCTTGTTTTTTATCCATTCTGATACCCTGTGTGTTTTGATTGGGGCATTTAGTCCAGTTACATTCAGGGTAACTTTTTTTTTTTTTAAAGATTTTATTTATTTATTTGACACACACAGAGGGAGAGATCAAGCACAAGCACAAGCAGGCAGAGAGGTAGGCAGAGAGAGAGGTTGGGAAGCAGGCTCCCCACTGAGCAGAGAGCCCGATGAGGGCTCAATCCCAGGACCCCGAGACCACGACCCGAGCCGAAGGCAGAGGCCCAACCCACTAAGCCACCCAGGCGCCCCTATTTTTATTGATTTTGAGGGGGGTTCTCTGTGCCTCCTGGATTTTGATGCTTGTTTCTTCTGCCAAATTAGGGAAATTCTCTATATAATTTGCTCTAATATACTTGCCACCCTCAGACACCCCCAGTCTTTTTGTATCCCCACGGGTCCTGAGACCACACTGTCCCAGCAAGGGCTCCACCTGCCCACTTAGCCTCTGGAGTTATGTCCCTCAGTGGAGCAGACTTCTAAAAGTTCCAATTTTGCACTTCGCTGCTCTGCAGCTTGCCGGGAACCGGCCCCTTCCACCACTGTCTATCTTCCCATCACTTTGGATTCACTTCTCTGCATGTCCTACCTTCCAACCCCTCATTTTCCTCTCCAGAGGTCCAGCTAGCCCAGAGTCCCACCTTCTGTTCATGTGTTTGGTCTTTCTAGTGACCAGCCACTGACATGAGGCAATCTAGAATCCTGCCTGGAATCACTTCATTAGCATAACAAACCCAACTTCTATCATTTAGGGAAATCAGGGTTTTTGAAGCTCTGTACCAAAAGCCAGTGACAAAGAATAGATACACTCTTTATTAGATATCATTCTCCATAGAGTTTGGGTTGTTCACAGTTAACACAGGGGCCACGAGTGTCATTTTCCAGGATTCAAGTCTGTGTTTTCTTATTCTGAATTCAGATTCTGCCTGGCCTGGAGCCTGTTACCCTGCTTAGTGTGGCCTCTCAGATGTCACTAGAAGCCTCCTACCTGGGATCACATGCCTTCCTCTTTCTCACGATGCCAAAACCACACAGAATCAACGGCCATGGTGGCTTTCACTTTCCTTTCCTGGAAATGGCTGTGTTTCTCAGAAGAGAAATCTACTGAACTTTGATATCACTTTCTATTCTCGGAAACGCAGAGCTCTGCAAAGTGATGGCTGCTTTTTTACTCGTGGTGAGATTCTTGTGAGGGTGGAGCAGAGGCCAGAGATTATTTAAATCCTGCCAGCTCCTCACAGGCAGCATAGACATTTGGGCGGGAGTCAGCTCTTTAAACTCTGCAGTGAGAGGCCAGTCTGTGCAGAGAAGTGTTCTTGCTGGGGGCTTCAAGGAGCACTTCATCCAGGTTCAGCATTCCCTGTACTTCCAGGAGACACATTCAGAGTTCAACTCAGACACCAGAAGTCTCTTTTCCTTCAGGAAGTGGTAAGCAAGGAATCACTTCAGATTGAGGACAGGTATAAAAATAGAATTATAGATCTGTACGTCTAAGGGTGAGATTGTCTGGATGCTCGATTTTGGGTGCTGTGGATGTGGAAGGCTGAGGGGCAAGATGTATGGTGGATACCTTAAGCCAATTAGAGCATTTAACTGTTTGAGACATTTTCAAAGGGGGGTTGGAGAACAAACTTTATTCCTGTGAACTGCAGAAGGAACATGTGAATATCAGAGATGTCGGTGGATAGGGGCTTTTCCCCAAGAGCTTCTGGATCAGACACCCCCCATCTCAGGCCTAGATACCTTCCTCTGGGGAGACAATGCATATTATCTGTAAAAGACAATTCAACTGAATAAATAGGAAAGAATGATTAGTCTTATTAAATGAGTTGTGGATTAAGCTGAACAGTAGGAAAACAAATGTTTTTAAAGGAAGAGAGAAAGGGAAAAATAAAAAAAAATTAGCAAAGAATCCATTGCATTTTTTTTTAAGTACACTCTTTGCCCAGCATGGAGCCCAATATGGGGCTTAAACTCACAACCCTGAGATCAAGACAAGAGTTGAGAATAAGAGTAGGATGCTCCACCAACTGAGCCAACCTGGCATCCCAAAATTCCATTACTTTAGTCAGGATTGCTTTCCTATGGGGAAGAGAAAGGATCTATCAACAAAGTTCCCATGGCTGATCAAGAAATTCCTACACTGACTGATTAAATTATACATGCCCAGGGGAGTGAAACTATAGTTAAATATTTGGTCTTGGTTTAATGAGTCCAGGCCCTAACTTAAGTGGCTCCTATGGCCCTGTGACCCTGTGGTTGATCCTTTGCATGGTATCCACATGTCATTATGTTTTTGCTTAATCTCTGCAATATTTACCAGTGATGATTTCAGGTTACAATTTTGGTATCAGTCATCCTCTACATTTTTTTCCCGAAGTTCCAGTCTCAGGAAGATTACTCACTTAGTGGTTAGCACATGTGAACATGCATTTAAAAATTTTTAAGATCATACAATGTACCTGGCAGGTGATTATGGTATTTATAAACAGATAATTTTCAATGGTTGGAATGTACTTTGAAGCCATGGTACCCAAGACCCAAACACTCAAAACTGAATAAGTTAAAAAAAAAACTCATTGAAGAATCATCTTTTTAAGCCAAGTGGCTTGTTCAGTGCTCTTATGTAGTTGTGTTTCAATTTCTCCAGAAATTTTAATCTGGATGCAACAAGTGGTGTTGGTCACAGTATAGACAGCTCTTGCTCAGCTAAAAGATAATCAGAGTCTGTCTTATTGTCAAGAAAATCTTTGGCCAGAGAGTCTAAGTATCTTTTTTGGGTAGCCATGCTTTTAGCAATGGATTCTGCATTATATTTAGGAGTTAAGGACAGGTTCCTGATGAAATTGTCCTGTAAACTTACTGTAAACCAAGGAAGCATATCCCTGTCAGAGAAAAAAAATCCTGGGTCATGAATGTGCCCTGGTTGGTCTTTTTTTTTTTTTTTTAACTCAGTAATGTAAATCCAAGGGAGCCAACCAATGTGATGTCATATTTTGCTTGAGAAAAGTTAGGGGCATGGTTAGATTTTCTCTTAGCCTAAAATAAAAGGTTGTTTTACATTCTGGAGTTTACTCCCCCTCATGAGCAACTGGCTCAGACATACAGCTGAAGGCATTATTTTTCCAGGATTATGCCAGAATAAAGGAAAGGAAAAGAAGGACAAAGTGTTTCACATTTAGTTAAAGTATGAAGACTTGATCTATTGTCTTGGATGAAGGCAATCTATCTCCATGTCGGTCACTTATATTCCTATTCAATTGATTTAGAGGTCTCTAGTATCTCTGCAGGACCAGATGTCAGGCAAATACTTTCTTTAGCTGTAAAATGTATACCCAAGACTCAGCACCTTCTAGTTTTGTAACAATGTCAGTGGTTGGGAGCACGTGGTAAGATTCCTTTCAATGGGGTTCAAAAGCTGTATTCTTCTGATGACAGTTCCATGATACCCAGTCACCAGGCTCTAGACTATGACCAACAGGATCTTTTGAATTGGGATCTGGGAAGACATCCTTAACCCATTGATGATAGGCCTAATGGCGAAACATTAAATATTTTGTTATAGTTAGTCATACTAGCATGAGACAGGGGATCAGCAGAGAGTTTATACCAATAGACATTGGTCTGCCAGTGACTATGTTGTGTGAGGTGAGTTTACATACCTGAAGAGAGTACTACAAACAGACAGCAAGTCCAAAGGTAATACCGTAAGGTAGGGGAGTCCAGTAGTTTTGACTAGTTTAAAAATTAGATCTCTCAACCTTGCCTGATGATTGAGGGTGCTAGAGCTAGTGATGATTCCAAGAAGTTTTCAAGGTTTTTATTAAGCTAGTATGATTTGTCCAATGAAATGTCTAAATGTCTATCTCAATCACTGGAGATTGTGAAAAGTATATCCTAACACATTTTCTACCAGTTTCTGTGCTACTGTGAGAATGTCGGCTTTGCAGTAGGAGATATCTTCAACATATGTGAAAAACATACGTATAACATCAAGAATATATTGATAATATATACTAGGTTTTAGTTGAATAAAAATGATCTGTAGTTTTTCAAAGTCAAGAGGGAGTATGTGTGAGACCTCCAGGATCAAAACTAGTTTTTCCAGGATAACGGACCTGAGAAATTAGACACTGCTAGTAGGCTGTTCTCACAATTTTATACAAATCTCCTCTTGAATGTCTAGTCATAGTTTGAGTCATTTTAAATGTACTATGGCTGGTGAAGGGGTTAAGAACCAAAAAATTGAGTTTACCGAGGAGTCAGGAAAAATCAAGTAGCTGTCTTGGGTTTCCAAAGCCTTAACTCTTTGTTAAACTTACAGCCATTATTTATCCATCTTATTTTCTCTGGTTCAGAAGCAGAGTGTTGCCATATTATTCTGACATTAGAATGGCAAAAATTTCACAATGAGGAGACATTTTTCTAGCAGTAGAATGGATGTTATCCACATGTGCCACAGTCTTTATAGATTCTTTTGCTGGCTGCCTTTGCATGAGAGCCAGCTGAGGCATTTTCCTGATACTCTGGTGTAGTTATTTTAGTATGAGCCTCAATTTTGATGACAGCAATTTCAGAAGGTAGGAGAGTGATTACAAGTGATAACATTATATTAAGATGGTATCAAATTTCTAGGAATTTCACATGTCTTTTGTTTTCTAGGAAGATTATTTAAAGGGAAAGGAAACTTTAAGAACATATCACCAAAAGTAAGTCAAATGTTAAAAACAAAGAAATGAAAACTTGGTCTTTTTAACAGACAGGGAACCAGATATTAATTTTGCACCAGCTTGCTTCTGTTTTAAAAATTTAAAAATAGAGCTACCCTATGACCTGGCAATTGCACTACTGGGTATTTACCCCAAAGATACAGATGTAGTGAAAAGAAGGGCCATATGTACTCCAATGTTCACAGCAGCAATGTCCACAATAACCAAACCATGCAAAGAGCAGAGATGCCCTTCAGCAAATGGATAAAGATGTGGTCCATATAGACAATGGAATATTATTCAGCCATTAGAAAGGATGACTACCCAACCTTTTTGTCAACATGGATGGGACTAGAGGAGATCATGCTGATTGAAATAAGTCAAGCAGAGAAAGTCAATTATCATATTTTCACTTACTCATGCAACATAAGGAATAACATGGAGAACATTAGGAGAAGGAAGACAAAAGTGAAGTGGGGGGAATCAGAGGGGGCAGACAAAGCATGAGAGACTGTGGACTCTGAGAAACAAATTGAGGGTTTTAGAGAGGAGAGGGATGGGGGATGAGTGAGCCTGGTGGTGGGTATTAAGGAGGGCACGTATCGCATGGAGCACTGGGTGTCATACCTAAACAATGAATCTCGGAACACTATGTCAAAAACTAATGATGGACTGTATGGTGACTAACATAACATAATAAAAAAGTAAATAAGAAATAAAAAATATTAGCAAACTAAAAAAAAATTCATTCATTCCAATATGAGTCAGTCCTGACATGCATAAAATTCCTTTCCAAAGATTCATTTTTCAGTCTTTCTACACCTTCTTTTGGATTAAAATAATGTGCATTTCCAGTCCATATATATATTTATTATACTATTATATATATTATTTATATAATATATTTATGTATATTATATATCATATTTTATGTATATTGTGTTATTATTATATATTAATATATATATTTGCCAAAAGCACATATCTTACTTCTCTTTCATTCAGTTATTTCCTTTTTTATTTTTGGTGGCTTTAACCACATACATTAATTACAGTTCTTAATCCTTCAAAACTTTAATTTCTAAGAAAAGGAAGTAATAAGCACTTGTTAATTGTGTGTTACACCAGTATTCTTTAGACTGCAAATTTATAAATTTCTGGAAACATGTACGTTTTTATAGTACAATCTTCAATAAAGCACATTAAAATTGTGTATCAATAGACCAACATTTTTCTTTAGTCTTCTTATAATAAAGAAGCCAAAAATAGAGAAAGCAATGTTTAGTAATTAATGTTTCATTATTTTATCTTACCTGGAAATGATATAGATAGATATTTAATGAATTTAACTTAAATCGTTACTTAATCCAACTCAGCAGAATTTTAAGGTTTTAGTTACTCAAAAAGATAAGGAAATTATTTAAAAATTTACATAGAATGAGGGGCACCTGGGTGGCTCAGTGGGTTAAAGCCTCTGCCTTTGGCTTGGGTCATGATCTCGGGGTCCTGGGATCGAGCCCTGCATCGGGCTCTCTGCTCAGCGGGGAGCCTGCTTCCCCCTCTCTCTCTGCCTGCCTCTCTGCCTAATTGTGATCTCTCTCTCTCTCTCTCTGTCAAATAAATAAAATCTTTAAAAAAATTTACATAGAATGATGAAAAGTGTATGTAAACATCTATTCAACATACTTATTCTTTTTTTTTAAAAAAAAAAAGATTTTATTTATTTATTTGAGAGACAGAGAAAGTGAGAGAGAGCATGAGAGGAGAGAAGGTCAGAGGAAGAAGCAGACTCCCTGTGGAGGCGGGAGCCCAATGTGGGACTCGATCCCAGAACTCAAGGATCATGACCTGAGCCGAAGGCAGTTGCTCAACCAACTGAGCCACCCAGGTGCCCAACATACTTATTCTTAACAGTTAGCCTTAGATCACCCATAAAATGAGTACACAGACATCATGAGACATTAAAGTCAATTATTCTCCTGAGCTATTTTTATTTTTATTTCATTCGTTTTATATATTTTTTAGTTTAATTCCAGGATAGTTAACATACAGTGTTATATTAGCTTCAGGTGTACAATAACATTTACATTTAATGCCAGGCGCACATCACAAGTTCAGCTACTCAGGGTCTTTTCTGGTTCCATACAAATTTTAGAATTATTTATTCCAGCTCTGTGAAAAATGTTGATGGTGTTTTAATAGGGATTGTATTGAATGTATAGATTGCTCTGGACAGCATTGACATTTTTGCAATGTTTATTCTTCCAGTCCATGAACTTGGAGTGTTTTTTCATTTCATTGTGTCTCCCTCAATTTATTTTTTAAGTGTTCTGTAGTTTCTAGAGTACAGATCCTTCACCTCTTTGCTTAGGTTTCTTCCTAGGTCTCTTATGGTTTTTGATATAATTGTAAATGGAATCAATTTCCTAATTTCTCTTTCTTCAGTCACATTGTTAGTGTATAGAAATGCAACTGATTTCTGTGCATTGATTTTATATCCAGCCACTTTCCTGAATTACTGTATGAGTTCTAGCAAATTTGAGGTGGAGACTTTTGGTTTTCCACAGATCATGTGATCTGCGAAGAGTGAGAGTTTAACTTCTTTGCCAATTTGGATGTCTTTTATTTCTTTTTGTTGCTGATTATTGAGTCTAGGACTTCTAGTACTTTGTTGAACAACAGTGGTGATAGTGGATATCCCTGCCATGTTCCTTACATGGGAAAAGCTCTCAGTTTTCCCCCATTAAGAATAATATTCTCTGTGGGCTTTTTGTAGATGGTTTTTATGATATTGAGGCATGTTCCCTACATCCCTACACTTCAAAGAGTTTTCATCAAGAAAGGATGCTGTACTTTGTCAAGTGCTTTTTCTGCATCAATTGAGAGGACCATATGCTTCTTGACCTTTTTTTTTTTAATTATTAATGCAATGTATCATATTGATTGTTTTGTGAACATTGAACCACACTTATAGCCCACGAATAAATCCCACTTGGTCCTGGTGAATAATCCTTCTAATGTACTGCTGGATCCTTTGGCTAGTTTCTTACTGAGAATTTTGGCATCCATATTCATAATGGATATTGGTCTGTAATCCTCCTTTTTGGTGGGTTCTTTGGTTTTGGGATCAAGGTAATACTAGCCTCATAGAATGTTTTTCTTCCATTTCTATTTTTGAAATAACTTCAGAAGAATGGGTATTAGTTCCTCTTCGAATGTTTGGTAGATTCCCCTGGGAAGTCATCTGCCCTGGACTCTGGTGTTTTAGAATTTTATTACTGCTTCAATTTCCTTGCCAGTTATGGGTCTGTTCATGTTTTCTATTTTTTCCTGTTTCTGTCTTGGTAGTTTATAAGTTGCCAAGAATGCATCCATTTCATCCAGATTGCCTAAATTTGTTGGCATATAGTTGCTCATAATGTGTTCTTAAAATTATTGTATTTCCTTGCTGTTTGTCATGATCTCTCTTCTTTCATTCATGATTTTATTAATTTGGGTCCTTTCTCTTTTCTTTTCAATAAGTTTTCTGAGGGATTTATCAATCTTATTAATTCTTTCTAAAAAGCAGTTTCTAGTTTTGTTGTTTTACTGTTTGTTTACTGTTTACTGTTTTACTGATTGTTTTACTGTTCTAGTTTCTAGTTCATTGATTTCTGCTTTAATCTTTATTGTTTCTCTTCTCTTGCTTGGTTTAGGCAGTATTTGTTCTTCTTTCTCCAGCTCCTTGAGGTGTAAGTTTAGCTTGCATGTTTGACTTTTCTAATTTTTTGAGAAAGGCTTGCATTGCTATGTATGCCCCTCTTAGGACCTCCTTTGCTGTAGCCAAAAGATTTTGAACGGCTGTGTTTTCATTTCCATTAGTGTCCATAATTTTTTAAATTCTCCTTTAATTTCCTGGTTGACCTATTCGTTCTTTAGTAGTATTCTCTTTAGCCTCCAAGTATATGAGTTCCTTCCAAATTTCCTCTTGTGATGGAGTTCAAATTTCAAAGCATTGTGGTCTGAAAACACGAAGGGAATAATCCTAATCTTCTGCTTTTGTTGAGACTTGATTTGTGACCCAGTGTGTGATCTCTTCTGGAGAATGTTCCATGTACACTCAAGAAGAATGTATATTCTGTTCCTTTAGGATAGCATCCTCTGTGTATATCTGTGAAGTCCATTTGTTCTAGTGTGTCATTCAAAGCCCTTGTTTCCTTGTTGATCTTCTTAGATGATCTGTCCATCACTGTGAGAGGGGTGTTGAAGTCCCCTACTATTTTTGTATTATTATCAGTATACTTCTTTAATTTGGTTATTAATTCGTTGATACATTTGGCTAGTCCCAAATTAAGGATATAAATATTTATAATTATTAGATCTTCCTGTTGGATAGACCCTCAAGTACTATACAATATCCCTCTTCATCCTTTACTACAGTCTTTGGTTTAAAATCTAATTTGTCTGATATGAGGATGCTACCCCAGCTATCTTTTGAGGTCCATTAGCATGATAAATGGTTGTTTATCCTCCCTTCAAGAAGACTTTTTTTAAAAGATTTTATTTACTTATTTGAGAGAGAAAGAGAGTGAGAGAGCATGAGAGGAGTGAAGGTCAGAGGGAGAAGCAGACTCCCTGCAGAGCTGGGAGCCTGATGTGGGACTTGATCCTGTGATTCCAGGATCATGACCTGAGCTGAAGGCAGTTGCTTAACCCACTGAGCCACCCAGGTGGCTCAGTGAGGTGACTTCTGATGCCAACCTAATGTTTCTACCACTGTAGCTTAAGAATCTCTTGTCTTGAGCTGCTTTCAGGATTTTTCCCTTTACCTCAAAATTTGCAAGCTGCATTATTATATATTGGCTTGTTGATCTATTTTTATTTATTTTGAGAGGCATTCTCTTTACCTATTAGACTTGAATGCCTGTTTCCTTCCTCAAATTAGAGAATTTCTCAGCTATGATTTGCTCAAATATATCTTCTGGTCCTCTCTCTTTCTTCTTCCTCAGAGATCCCAATAATCCCAGCATTGTTTTTGCTTTATGGTATCACTGATTTCTCAAGCCTCCCCTCATGGTCCATTAATTGTTTATGTCTCTTTTCCTCAGCTTCCTTCCTTTCCATTAACTTGTCTTCTATGTCACTGACTCTCTCTTCTGCCTCATTTACCCCACCTGTTAGAGTATCCAATTTAGACTGCATCTCAGTTAGAGCATTTTTATATTTGGCCTTACTAAATCTCATTTCTGCACTAAGATATTTTCTCGTGTCTTTTATCCTTTTTTGAAGCCCAGCTAGCAACTTTATAACTGTTATCCTGAATTCCATCTCTGATATTTTACTTATATCCATATCAATTAGATCTGTGGCAGAGAACATTACCTCTGGTTCTTTCTTTTGTTGTGAATCCCTCCTTCTAGTGATTTTGCCCAGAGAAGAATAGATGAGTGAGTGAGGACTATCAAAAATATGAACCATGAGCCAAGCAAAATATACACTAGATAAATCTGAAGAGGTCAGAAGCTAGAAAAAAATGAGAAAGAAAAAGAAAGAAAAGGAAAGGAAAAAAAAGAAGGGGGAAGATGGTATGTAATTTTATAGGGTGGACAAAGCAGGGTGAGCCACTTGGTTCTGAGTGTATTTTGGTCTGTGTTAGAAGACACTAAATCCTAAAATTGTAAGGAAAGCAAAACAAAACAAAACAACTATATATACATATATGTGTATATATAGATATATGTGTATATATATACATTTTTATATTTATTTTATATATAAATATTTCATATATACTATATATACAAAAATAAAATTGAATAGAGAAAAGAAGCCAAAATGAAGTGTGTGTATATACATATAATGTAAAAAGTGAAAGTTAAAAAAAGACTTAAAAACAGAGTTGATAAAATAAGAAACTAGTTGAAAGAGGAAAAAAGAAAAAAAAAATAGAAAATCTTAAACTGAAAGATAAATGAATCATGAGAAAAAAAAAACCCAAGTTGTATATACTATTTTCCCCCAGTGCTGGAGTTTTATAATCCCGTGTGCTCCACACATTTGCTATTTAATTGTCCTTCTAGTTGGCCCTCTGGGGGGTGGGGTTTGCTGTGCTGATTCTTAGGTGTCTTTGCCTGCTAGTAGTTCACCTCCCCTTGCAAGTAAACCAGATTCAGTGTAAGCTGTTTTTAGTTGTTCTGAGTGGCATTTGTTCCCTGAAGGCTTTTCATGCCTCTTCAGAGGATCAAAATAAAAATGGCCATGCCCCATCTCCAGCCCCAGAGCTGAAAGATGGTGGTCCCCTCTCTCAGGGATAAGCAGTCTTCACTTTTGTGTGTACCAAACTTTGCAGACTTCTGCACTGTGTGCCCACACCGATCCTCCCAGGGAAGGTGGATGGTTGCCCATTAGCGTCCTTTAAAAGGCTCCCACAAAGAGAGCTGTTGCCTCCTCCTACATGCATCTACTCTGCCCCTGTGGGGAAGGCAGAAAGTTCCCATGTTCTTGTCTTTTGCAGGGTGCCCACGCAGAAAGCAGTCACCCCTTCTGGCCACAGCTTGTGGTTTATGGCAAACTGAGCTGAGAACCTCCCCCTGAGCATGCTGACAACTAGGTTCTCTGCTCTAATGCATGGGGATCCTACCAGGTCAGGCATCTCCATTCTTTCTGTGATTCAGGGGATCCTGAGACCACACTGTCCCACCTAGGATTCTGCCCTGCTTCACCTAGTGAGCACCTTTCAGGCAGGGATGTCTTTCACTGAAGCAGATTTCTACAGGTTCCAATTTTGTGTTCTGGGGCTATTTTGCTTTCCCATAGCCGGCTTATGGAGGCTCCCTCCCCTGCCCTTTATTTTCCAATATCTCCCCTCAGTTTCACTTCCCCACACTTCCTACCTTGTAAAAAGTAGTTGCTTTTCTGCTTGCAGAGATTCAGCAATTCTTTTCTTACATCTCAGGTTGAATTCATAGGTGTTCAGAATGATATGACAGTCCATCCACATCTTTGTAAATAGGAAGACTTTTTTTGTGGATAAATAATATTCCATCTTCTATATATATACCACATGTTTTTAATCCATGCATCAGTTGATAGACGTTTGGGCTCATTCCACAATTTGGCTATTGTAGATAATGCTGCTATAAACATTAGGGTGCATATATCCTTTGGAATCAGTATTTTTTTATTCTTTGAATAAATGTCTAGTATTGCAATTATTGGATCATATGGTAGTTCTATTTTTAACTTTTTGAGTCACCTCCGTACTGTTTACAGGTGCAGCCCCAGTTTGCTTTCCTATCAACAAGGTAAGAGGCAGAACCATGGATCTTAGATATAACACACACAATGTGCTGGTAGGTAGAGCATTTATCTGGAGTTTTAAAGATCCCATTTTATTTTTGTTTGCTTATTTATTCATTTGTCTATTTAGTGTTTTATTGTAAGCTAATCTTTTACTTCATGGACATATTAAGAGAAACCAACAGTACTGATGTAACTGAACTATGGACACCAGCAGTACCCAAATAACTAGGGACTGGACATGAACTGAACCAGTAGACATCCAAGAGTAGGGACTGCAGCCTCATTCCACACATATGGGGAACCATAGCTGCCACTAACCGTTCCCAAACTGGAATCTGAGTTCAGGAGCAAGGGCAAGTTTTAAGTTACTGTGAACTATCCAATGAAGTGCCCTCTACACGTAACCACAAATTTCCATCATGGACTAAACCAGCAGGTTCTATTATTGAAGGCTGCGGACAGGAAATAGGGAACAGGCAAAGCCAGCAAAGATCAGTAAATACAGACTGTGGACTGGAACTGGAGAAGGGATTCCAATGTGGACTTGTGGATTAAACCAGGGGCTAAGAATTGCTGCTCTGTCAGAGCCTTCTGTGTCAGTGACAGAGTGAACCATTAACCCTAGTTTGGAAAGGCCATTCATTCATAAGCTCTCAACCAAAAAAGAGCAGAGCCCAAAGCAAGATGGACTTACCAATAGCTTTTGGAAATGTTGAAAAGAGTGGACTCAAAAGGGTTCATCGGGCACCACATCTGTGTTTCTTGTTGTCCCCAAATAGAGTCAGAAATTTGCTTTGACTCTAGACCCTGCTACCAAATATGTTAAACAAAAAAATTGAACCAAGTAATTCTCAAGACCTAATTGACTTTATTAAGTGATTTTTGAATTGGGTAATATTCCATCTAGGAAATAAAAAGGAGCTCCATTATGCTGTAGAAAAGGAAAGGTTTTTAAATGAAGAGAGAAAGCAGAAAAACAATTATTAGGAAAACAATTATTAGGAAAGAATCCTTGTTTTAGGCATAGTTGCCATCCTAAGGAGAGAGAAGGGAATCTGTCAGTACAGTTTTTAGTGCCGACCAGGAAATTGCCAAGTTGACTGCTATAAGACTACATCCCTGGGGGCTGGAGACTGCTGTTAGGTACTAAGTTTCGGTTTACTGACTTGGGGATTTAACTTAAATGGATCCATTAAGGCCCTGTGACTTTGTTTTTAACACATCTCTCCATAGAACTATAAATCCTCTGTGTCTCACACTGACTTCATTTTGAGTCTTAGTTTTAACTCTCTCCACCTGTGTGCTCTACTTTTGCTTCCTGAGACAGAGCTCTGCCCTTGGAAGAGAGCCTTCACCTTAAATTCTAGGTCTGAACATTGCTAACATTGCCTGTCTTTCAACCTCATCACTTATTTGATTTTTAATTTGAAGTTGGAAATGATTATATGTCCTTATAGGATTGTTAAGGGGGATGAGATGAGGAATGTATGTAGAGATACACATCTAAGGTTTATTGGCATGGATTTCTTACATTCCCTCCCATTTCTATCCTAGCTGCAAGAGAACACATTGCCAGAGGTTGGAGTACAAGCTCCCAGGGATACCATAAAGTACTCTGCTCCTACTTGCCCTGAACTGCTGTTGCAGCAGAAAATAATAAATAACAGAGCTTCACATACAACAAACATCAGGTGAGTTTTAGAAACTACAGAACAATAGGGCATGGCTTTTGTGAAGTTGAAATTTGCTCAGCACACAGAATTTTGCTGTCCATTTCTGCTTACCCTCTAACTCTGTCATTTGGTTCCCTTTTTCTTTACTTGTTCCATTCCTAGGACCTGTCTCAGTCAGATTTCCTCCCCTTCTATGTATTATTTTGCCTAGAAAGTGTACTGGCTCATGAAACAAGTTTTTTAAAGGGCTCTTCTTGTTTTTCCTCCCCCATCCTCTGAGAATGCACAGGCATCAGACTATACCTGAAGTGGTTGCAGTCTCACCTTGTTGGCTCCTCTTTGAGGCCAAGGTTGTATATGTCACTTCCACACTCCAGCTTGTTCAATCTGCTTTGTGAGATGCCTGCTCCCCAAAGGGGTGGTGAGGTAGTTTTCTCTCCACACTGCAAGATGTTGTCCTTGCACGTGTGCTGGTTGCTCAGGATTTTCACTCTTCTGTATGTGAAGACTATTCCTGCTAAGTAGTCAGAAGTGCTGGAACCATGATTCCTGGTTGTTTAGTAGATGCCTCTTTCACCCTTGACAAGCTAGACACCCTCTCCCCAGTTTTGTCTTCTAAGGAAAATGTCTGCATGCTTCATTCATATGTGTGCAAGTCCAGGCAATGTATAATTTCTTGGTCTGAATAATTTCTTTCAAAAATATATTTTGCCATCCTCTTTTGGGCTGCAGCTATGGTTACCTGAAAGCCCCTGGAGGATGTGTCTGATCCCTCAGTTTAGCCAAAGGATACCTCTCCAGCCTGCATGCTGCCCAGACATTAGTGGTGGCTTGAAGTGACTTGCTTCCTGGTCTAAAAACTCTTCTCTCAATCTCTGTAGGGGACAGTATATAAATCTTTCACATTATGTTTAGTGCTGGGTATATGATTCTTCTGGTGCCCCATCTCAAGATATAAGCCTCCAGTGATCAGATAAGTCCGGAACAAGCTCAGTTTCGTTGACATGAGACAAAGTGACAGAAGGACCTCCTTATCATGGCTGCCTTATATCCCATTCAGCTTCTGCTTTGTTAACATGATCTTTTACATCACTGACACTTTATACATCAGTTAGTCCTCCAGGAGGATTATTTCCCTTACATGATTTCTGTCCACTTTTATGCACAGGTATGAAGGAGGTGATGGGTGGGGTCATAGCACCCAGAACAGTTGGGTGGCTCATAGCAAGTCCCAAGTGGATAGTCAACATACTTTTTATAACATGGGATTCCATGCCACCTGCTGTTCCTATTCCATGAAATACAAAGAGTCCTTTCAAAAGTTTCATGAGCCAGCACACTTTCTAGATAAAAGAAAACACATTTGCAATCATTAAAAGTTTCTATCTCCTAATGAAGACATACAGTATCTTTTCTGAGAAAGAAAGGAGCCACTCATCTTTACTTAGGTGCCTCATGTGAGAACCAAATTCTATGACATGATGATGTTGAAGGTTATCAGAAGTGGGTTTTCTGAAGGGTCTTACATCACAGTGGGAAGGGGTATTGAGGTAAGGGCTGGTGCTGTCTTCATAGATTTGCTTCAATTAAAAAGAAATATTTTCATAACATTGCAAACAAAGAAAACTAAAGCAAGAATAATGTGGGCAGAAAAGATTCAGATTGAAGAATCAGGCTGTAAAATTAGTCTGGAAGAATGAAGAGTGTCTTATAGAAGAAGGGCTTTCCCAGATAAGGGAAGAGCCTGAACAAAGGCAATGGCTGAACAGAAAGAGAAGGGCTCTTGGATATAATGTTGTGGCCAGGAGTGACATTATACCTGTCCCTAATGGCACAGCCCATGCCACTCCTTGTTGTACTAACTTTTTCAATCCCTCTTTTCTCCTCCCCATAGTGCCTTCAACTGCTCCAACCATGGGTCAGTCCTTCTCCTCCACATCCTCTCATACAAATAGTGATGATCTGGTGGTCTCCAGCTTTGACAACTTTTTTAAGGACTTCAAGCCAAAAAGCAAAATCCTCTCTCAGGAAACCATCACGTTGATTGAAACACACCTGGAAGGAGGGGACCTTCCCAAAGTGGTTTCTGCGATTAGCGATGCATTGAGAGACATTGACAATGCCCCTATAAATATTGCTGTGACCGGGGAGCGTGGGGCAGGGAAGTCCAGCTTAATCAATGCCCTGAGGGGGGTGAGGCATGATGAAGAAGGGGCTGCCCCCATCGGGGCAGTGGAGATAACCTTGGAGACAATCTCATACAAACACCCAAAATTTCCCAGTGTGACATTTTGGGATCTGCCTGATATGATGACCACTACCTTGCAGCTACAGAAGTATCTGCAGAAGATGAAATTTGGTGAGTATGACTTCTTTATTATCATCTCTGCTACACGCTTCAAAAATAATGATGCTTATCTGGCTACAGAAATTAGAAAAATGAAGAAGAATTTCTACTTTGTTCGAACTAAAGTGGACTGTGATTTACATAATACAAAAATAAGTAAACCCAGCACATTCAATAAAGATGAAATCCTGCAAAGGATCCGCAGTGACTATGTGACTCATTTGGAGAATGCCAATATGAGTGACATTCAGGTCTTCTTAGTTTCCAATCTTGATTTGTCTGATTATGATTTCCAAAGCCTGGAGACCGCCCTTCTGGGTAAGCTCCCAGCCCTCAAGCGCCACATCTTCATGCAATACCTGCAAAATGTTACTGAGGCCGCCATTGACCGGAAGTGGGCGTCCCTGAAACAAAAGGTCTGGCTGGAGGCCACTAAGGCTGGAGCATCAGCCACCTTCCCTTTCATGGGCTTTGTCAGTGATAATGATGTGGGGAAGCTGAAAGAGACTTTAACCCTCTACAGGTCTTACTTTGGGCTGGATGATGCATCCCTGGAAACCATAGCCAAGGACTTGGATGTGTCAGTGGAGAAACTCAAGGCAAACCTTAGGTCTCCCCATTTGCTATCAATTGAGAAGGATAATGAGTCATTAGGGGAAAAACTGTTGAGATATGTGGAATTATTCTGCTCTGTTAGTGGAGGACCCATTGCCACTGGTGTTTACTTTAGGAAGATTTACTACTTGCAAAATTATTTCCTTGAGACCGTGGTGGATGATGCAAAAGTTCTTCTTAAAAAACAAGACATTTTTAAGAACGCTGTTGAGTCTGGGCAATCCTATCTACCTCAGGATGTCAAGAATGAAAATGGGAAAAATGATGCAGCCAGATCCTGAATTATTCTCAGCGTTGGCATGGCACGGGGGCCTGGAAAGATGACTTAGAACTTCCCTGAAGCAATCCTCCTGACTCACTCCCCTCAAGGTGTTTCATAGACATTTCCATAATTCACTCTGAACAAACCATGAACTTAATGACTGTTAATTGACAGTGAGAACAATCAGCCCTAAAGATTCTTTTCATATGATCCTTTCTGGAAAAATGAAGGACAGGAATCTGGAATTTTCTGCTTAGCAGAGAGAATATCTCTTTGTGTGATGGTTACTACATACCCAGCACTGGTCTTTCTACTGACATAGTAGTAAGAAAAGGCTGTTCACACAGATCTTCAGAAATGATTTTTTAAATGATTGCATTAATAGCCTGTTTTTTTGGCATTCTTGTTATTCTGTTGTGAATGTATAAATTCTGATCAGTTAATGTTGACTGACATCCTACTTGTCCTTTCTAGGGTTATCATTATATTTAGTGAACATTAAATATAGTGAGCTGAACATGTGTCACAGGAAATGAAAGAGAAACATTAGCTAAGAAAAAATTTATCTAGGGTACACTATGAGAGGAAGAAATGTGTAAGATGGGAAAATAGTCCAAGGGCTTGCAAACTGTAGGTTTAGACACCCCTTGGTGGCTAGCAGTATATTTTGTGCCTGAAAATGGACGTTAAGGCACAAGAGACAAGAGGATTGTCATGAATCTAAGTGGAAATTAAAAAAAAAAATGCAAAAGGTCCTTAAACATATCCAATCTCTTGTCCAAGGAGGGAACTATAAATTAGAAATGGCACCTACACTAAGATATCATTTATCCCCTACTAGATTGGGGGGTCTGAAAGTTTGACTTTCTTTGGATGAAACTGTAGAAAAATAGAATTTGTTATACAATGTTCTTGGGTACACAGTGTGCACAGATGAGGGCATCTCTAGGAAAACACACCTTTACATTTTGCCCCAGTGATGCCACTTTGAAAAATCTGGGCCATAAAAACCGAGAGTAGATTGGTGGTTAACAGGGGATGGAAAGTGGGGGGAAATGTGTAATGCTTTTGATATTCCAGTTATAAGATGAATGTATAGGATGGTGACTATAGTTTATACCAGACTTTTATACTCTATAATAATAATAATAATACTGGAAATTTGCCAAGAAAATAGATCCTAAGTATTTTTCCAAACACACACACACAGTATATATGTGAGGTGATGGGTGTATTAATTAACTTGATTATGGTAATCATTCCACTATATGTGCACATATATCAAATCGTCAAATTGTGCACTTTAAATATATATGATTTTTTTTGCCAGTTTACCTAAATAAAGCTGAGGGGGAAGGAATAATAAAGCTGGAAAAATTACAAGAAGGCATATGCTAAAAGTTATTAATTACAGCACTATTTGAAATGATAAAACACAAAATTCAGATGTTCTTCAATAGGAAATGTTACAGCGCAAAATAGATTTGACAACTGTACAAAGGAGTGAGTAATATCCTATACATTGCTATGCTCTCTTCTCCAAGATATATTGTTTGATGTAAAAAGTAAGATGGAGAATTATATGTATAGTATGTTAGTGATGATCTAACACAGTGTAAAATATGAGTTATATATTTGCACATGCTCTTCAAATAAATATGAAACAATATCAGTAATAAAATTCAATTATGCATTGGGGAAATGATGGTACTGGGTAGAGAGGCAGTGTAAAGGCTAGATTTTACTTAATGCAATTTATTTTACATTGGAAATGCATGTATTTTTTACTTTTACAAAGCTATGTAACTATAATTAAAGATGATCTAACATTTATAAAAATACAATGCAAATCAAAACAAATTAATCTAAGCTTTGTTGGTATAAGAAAACAATTTATCTATTATTATTATTATTATTATTTATGTTAGCTTATTTGTTATGTTATTCACCGTATTTATGTTATGTTTTGTTAGTCATCATTCGTTTTTGATGCCGTATTCCAAGATTCATTGTTTACAGATAACACCCAGTGCTCCATGTAATACATGCCCTCCTTAATACCCTCCACCAGGCTCACCCATTCCCCCACCCCACCCCCCTCCAAAACCATCAATTTGTTTCTCAGAGTCCACAGTCTCTCACGGTTTGTCTCTCCCTCTGACTTCCTCCCCTTCATTTTTCCCTTCCTTAAAACAATTTATTTCAAGATTTTATTTATTTATTTATTATTTTAAAAATTCCACCGTACAGTGTTATATTAGTTTTGGTATACAGTGGTGATTCAACACTTCTGATCATTTCTCTATGCTCACCACAAAAGTGTACTCTTTAATCCCCACAACTTTTTCACCCACTGCCCTACCCTCCTCCCTTTCAGTAACCATCCATTTGTTCTCCATAGTTAAGAGTATTTTTCTCCTTTTGCCTCTCTTTTTTTCTTCTATGATCATTTGTTTTGTTTCTTAAGTTCCATAAATGAGTGAAATCATATGATATTTGTCTTTCTTTGACTGACATTTCACTTAACATAATACTCTCTAGCTGTACCCACATCATTGCAAATGGTAGAATTTCATTCTTTTCGTGGTTGAGTAATATTCCATTGTATGTATATATATATCACCTCTTTATCCATTCATGTGGACATGTGGACTCTTGCCATAATGTGGCTATTGTTGATAATGCTGCTATAAACACTGGGGTGCAAGTGCCCCTTTGAATCAGTATGTTTGTATCCTTTGGATTAATACCTAGTAATGCAATTGCTAGGTTATATTTTTATTTTTTGAGGAACCTCCATACTACTTTCCAGAGTGGTTGCACTAGTTTGCATTCTCACCAATGGTGTATGAGGGTTCCCTTTTTTCCACATCCTCACCACCACCTGTTCTTTCTTCTGTTCTTGATTTTAGCCATTCTGACAAGAATATAACCACTCATTGTAGTTTTGATTTATATGTCCCTTATCCATCCCTTCCATTTTCAATATGCAGGTGCCTTTAGGTCTAAAATGAGTCCCTTGCAGGCATCATATAGCATTTTTTTAATCCATTCCGAAACCCTATTTCTTTTGATTGGAGCATGTAGTCCATTTACATTCAAAGTGATTATTTTTTGTACATACTTTGTGCCACATTATTACTTGTTCTGTCATTGTTTCTGGAGATTTTCTCTGGTCCTTTATTGTTTTTGTCACTTTTGACCCTTCTTTCCCATTCAAAGAATACCCTCTAATATTTTTTGCAGGGCTGGTTCACTGGTCACAAATTCCTTTAGTTTTTGTTTGTCTGGGAAATGCTTTATTTCTTCTTCTAACCTGAATGATAGACTTGCTGGATAGAATATTCTTGGCTGCAGATTTTTCCCACTCAACACATTCAACAGAGTCTGCCACTCTCATCTGGCTAGATGAGTTTCTCATGAGAGATCTGCAGCTAGACTTATCTGTCTTTCATTGTAAGTAAGGATTTTTTTGTCTTGCTGCTTTCAAGATTTTTTTTCTTTATCTGTATATTTTATAAATTTAATTGTAATAATCTTGGTGTTGGCCTGCTTCTGTTGATTTTGATGTGAGTTCTCTGTGCCTCCTGGATTTGGATGTCTGTTTCCTTCCCTAGATTAGGGACATTTTCAGCCATTATTTCCTCATATAAATTTTCTGTCCCTTTTTCACTCTTCTATTTCTGGGACTTCTATAATATGAATGTTATTATAATTGAAGGAGCCACTGAGTTCCTTAAGTCTATTCTTGTGTTTCATAACTTCTTTTCCCCTTGTTCAGCTTCATTATTTTTTTAAGGGGTGTTTCTTTCTTTTTCTTTTTTTTTTTTAACTTGACAGAGAGAGAGAGAGACCACAAGTAGGCAGAGAGGCAGGAAGAGAGAGAGGGGGAAGCAGGAACCCTGCTGAGAAGACAGCACAATTCGGGGCTCAATCCCAGGACACTGAGATCATGACCTGAGCCAAAGGCAAAGGCTTTAACCCACTAAGCCACCAAGGTGCCCCAGTTTCATTATTTTTTACTATTTTGTCCTCTATATCACTTATTCATTCCTTTGTTTCCTCCAGCCATTTGTTCATTGCATCAAAGCCTATTTACAATCTCATTTATAGCATTCTTCATTTCTGATCAGATCTTTTTTAAATATTTTATCTCTGTGATAAGGGTGATGTCTTCAATTATTTTCTCAGGCCCGGTGAGTATGGTGATGACTCTCAGTTTAAATTATCCATCAGGCATGTTATTTATATCTGTTTTTGCTTAAATCTCTGCAATGGTCTTATCTTGTTCTTTCATTTGGGATAAATTCCTCCATCTTGACATCTTCTCTAACCCTCTACTTTCCTTTTTTGTGTTAGAAAAGCCAATTATGTTTCCTGTTCCTGAAAATAATGGCTTTATGAAAAACAGGTTACGTAATATTTGGGGCTTTGTGCTCCAAAGAATGACGCTGGTGTGTGCTAAGTGCACTCTGCTGTTGTGCTTTGGCTGCACAACCTTCAGGCCAGTTGTCTGCTGGCTCTCCTTCCTTGCATATTTGAGGTAGCCTCCTCTCTATGTTCGTTGTGAAGTTGATTCTGTCAGTCCTCAGACTGATTTCTGGAGTATTTAGGAAGTGTTCCTGGGGACAGACAAGTCTAGGGTCTTCCTACACTTCTGCCATCTTCCAAGGCTCAAATGCCATCTTTTTAAAAATTTACTTTTTACTTCTGGAATATTCCCTGATTTTCCAAGCCTTGTACAATTGCTCCCCTCCCATATCTCAAATTTCATATTTCCAAGAGATTTTATTGTTATTGTCCTCTGAATGTTCCTTATGTATGGCCTCTGATTTTTGTGCAATTTTCAACCAGTGAGTATTTACTGAGAGGTTACTGTGTGCCAGACAATCATTTAGGTGTGGGCATACTGTAGTAATTTCTTATATCTCTGACACTAATGAAAGGTTGGTTTTCCTCCTGCTCCCTCATTTGCCTCTGATACCTCTGAGCTGCCAAGGATTCCAGTCTGAATTTCTGCCATCACTGTTAGGGGCTTATATCAGAGGCTGTGATCCTTGACTATACTTTCCTATATATACATAGAAACCCACCCCATGTAAAAAGCCGCACACACACACACACACACACACACACACACACACACACACATTCTAGGGGAGAAGACAACAAAAGACAATGAGGGAAGCCAGGAAGCAGGTGAGTGAGTGGGAAGGGATTTAGTTGACCCAAGAAAGCAAAAGCTTAAAGTGACAACAAGGCAGCCCCATTTGCTCCTCTATGTCCCAGGCTGGTGGAGTTGCTTGAAGCCAGTACTGGGATGAATTGTGTACCCCCACTCACCTCCCCCCAAATTCAGTGATGAAATCCAAACCCTGAACACCAATACCAATGAAGTAAGTGTATGTGGAGACAAGGTCTTCAAAGAGGCAGTGAAGTTAAAACGAGACATTTAGGATGATCCCTAATCCAATATGACTCCTTATTAGCAGAGGAAAATTGGATGCAGACAAGCAGGCACACAGGGAAAGACCATGTGGACACAAGGAGAAGGAGAAGGTGAAGGTTGCTCTCTGCAAACCAAAGAGAGGACCCTCAGAAGAAACCAGCCCTGAAAACACCTTGATCCAGGACTTCTGGATCTGGCCCCAGAGCTGTGAGAAAGCCAACTTCTGTTATTTAAGACTGTGGGTCTCTGCTATGGCAGCCTGAGCAGACAAAGCTCTTGCAACAGAAATAATCCTGACTAAGGAACCAGTGCTGGTGACTGGTGATCAGGCCAACGTGAACCCATTTGCAAGTGTGAAACTAGCTAGTACCGTATCTATACAGGCATACAAGCATTTCTGAAGCCAACTGAGGAAGGAGGAAAGGAACTGCGAGCGTTGGTGCTGCTTATAACAGAAGGGGGCAGTTGTCATCACTCCCTGCCCCCTTAGAGCTGACCTCAGGAAGGAGGCTGCTCTGCCTGAAGCAGGCCCCTGGCCTCAGAGACTTGAGAGGACATCTCACTTCAGTCCTTAGAGATGTGTATGGAACAACTGTAAGGTCTCAGGCCCCTAAGGGTAGCTGAAGCCCTTGACTGAGTCCAGCTTGCTGTCAGCAGGTGTGCAAGTCTACACCTAGGTGGGTGGGGAAACTGTCCTCTTGTGCTTCCAGGAGTCACGGAACGAAAAAACACTGATGCACGAGGAGTCCTCGAATACCATCATCCTCCAATTCCTTATTTTATGCATGAGGAATAAGGTCCGGGGTGATGTTGTGACTGGCCTGGTCCCTGGAGGACCTGAGCCAGAGTCTGGGGCTAGAGGAAAGAGAGTAAGTGGCAGCTGCTGTGGGGTATCCAGGTGGTCTCTGGGTCCTGCATTAATTGGCAGATTGCTCTTTGGGAGAACACGGAAGGAGATGAGCTACATCTTAACTCCCATTTCTCCTCCACACAGGCTAACCCTCATTATATTAATTAGGGGTTTCTTTTTTTTTCTCCCCAAATATGTTTATTTTAATTTTTCAGTGTTACAAGATTGATTGTTCATGCACCACACCCAGTGCTCCATGCAATACGTGCCCTTCTCGATACCCACCACCAGGATCGCCCACCGCCCCACCTCCTCCCCTCCAAAACCCTCAGTTTGTTGCTCAGAGTCCACAGTCTCTACTGGTTAGGGGTTTCTTTAATTAGAACTCCCGGGAAACTCTCTATTTCTTTCCTTCAAGTATTGTTGAAACACAATGGTGCATTAGTTTCAGGTGTACAACAAAACGAATCCACAACTCTGTACGTTATGCTGTGCTCACCACAGGTGTAGCTACCAGCTGTCACCATACAGCACTACTACAATCTCATTAACCATATTCCCTACCCTGCACCGCCTATTCATCCTGGGACAGTCTTTACCTGAGCGACAAGATCCTCCCCTGCACAAGGCAGAGTTTGCTTTGGGTAGTCTCTTTCTAAATGTTTTTCCTACATTTCCATGGTCTGTTTCTTCCCACTGGTCTCTGAGAATACTGAGGGCAGGAAAGTTTTCCACAACCACCACCTTCCCTAACATGGAGGTGCTTACGGTCACAGGCACATGCTGGTTTATGAAATGAAGGTGAATGTGGTGATCTCAAAGGAAGTTCCACCCAGACCTTAGTGAGAATGGGAAGCATTTCTACTTCACCAACCAGGACACCCATCTTGCAACCAGACAGCTCAAGTTTCTAGGTCTCCAATGTTGATAGTAGAAGCACAATATCAATTTTGTTTTTGTGGACTTCCTGAGTCATTTATGTTCCTTCTCAGCATACTCATTTTCCTGTCACTGACTTCATGGGAGTTCACCATGTGTTTAAATTGGAAAATGGCACTCAATATGAAGTGATGTCATGCTTTTTGGGTAGTCGCCTTTTTGACTTCTCAAGTTGGTAGAAAGTAAAAGGCAGAAAGCATCTTTTATAGTTCTTGAACCACAAAATGTCTCTGGTCAAATCCAGTGAGAGGAGCCCTTGTCAGGGATGTCTGCATCATCATATTCCCAGGGAAGAATCTGGGTCCTGAACCCAGCCCTGTGACCTCAGTGCTCAGAACACACTCAGGGTCTCAGTGGGTCACTCTGGCTGTCATGCACTGGAACCCAACTCATGTGTCCATGTGAGAAGCTCCCAAGGGTTGACCACGATGCTAGCTAGAAGAGAAAGATAGTTTTTAAGGTTTCAGTGACAAAAAAATGTGGAGTTAAATCTTTGGAGTCTTCCTCAACTCTAACTAAAAACATACTTCCAATCCAATGGAGAGAAGCTGAGGCATGGATTAGAATAAAAACCCATTGGGAATCAAACTGTATTCTGGAAATTGCTCCTGGTTTCAGGAAGGTGGTTTACTAGAGTTACCATAACAAAATACCATGGACTGGGAGGTTTAAACAACAGAAATTTATTTTCTCACTATTCTGGAGGCTGGATGTCTTAGATCAAGGTGCCTTTGATTTTGCTTCTCCTGAAGCTTCTGTCTTGATTGCAGATGGCACCATTCTCCTGTGTCCTCATATGGCCTTTCTCCGTGTGTGCATCCATGGTGTCTCTTCCCCTTCTTCTAAGGAGATCAGCCCCACCTATCTGAGCTCAGTTAACCTTCATTGTCTCCTTAAAGAACCTCCTATAATACAGTCACAATGGGCTTTACAGCTTCAACATAGGAACTTGTGGGTATATACTTCAGTCCAGAATGAACCCTAAGTCTAAAAAAAATGTTAGTAGCAGTAGTCTTTGTGAAGTGTTAGAGTTGGATTGTGGTATGTTGTGTGCATGTCTGAGAACCCCAGAACCCCTGGGGAAGTCCATTCAGAGAAAGAACCATGAGAATGAGGCAGCAGATACTTCAGAGCTTAAAGGACATGACTCAGGAAACTGCTTCAGACTTAAATGTGGTTAGACACCATTAATCTCCTCAAGAGAGAAATGTGTGGTCACAGGCAACAAGTTACAAGTATAGTCTATATCTGAGATATAAGGGTAGGAGAACCTTCTCAACTGGCCAATAGTGATAGAAATACAGAGAGATGGGAAATATGAGGCTGTTTTGTGAGCAATACATCCTCTTCCTTTTGTGCAATGTGTAAGTATCTGTATATTATGACCCAGCAATTCCACACCTAGTTCTAGAGAAAGTTTGCCACAGGTATACCAGAAACATGTGTAAGATGTTTTTAGCAGAACTGTGTTGAAGAAAAAGAAACAACTGTAAAGAAACCCACACTCAAATTTCGATTGGCAGTGAATAGATTATGTGCTATCTTGGCAAAATGGAAAACACACATGAGAGAACAATGTAAATAAAGAGCAGATTACAGAGGATGGCACACAAAATAATTCTATTTTTCTAAAGCATCCAAACAAGCAAAACTAAATGATATAATGTCTAAGGAAACACCCATCTATGGAAATAACTAAAGAAAGTAAAAAACAAACAAACAACCCCCCCCCAAAAAAACAAAAAAAAATTAAATTCCAAATTCAAAGGATCCGTACATCTGAGAATAGATGCAGAGAGACATGATACAAGATGAAGCTTATGGGAATATCCGATGATTTAAGTAACATTCTAGTTCTTAATTTGGGAGTTAACAGGTATTTATATTTATATCTTACTTTATTCTGTGTATGTATCTGTATAATATCATAATATCCTACTGTAGCTAGCTGCTGAACATTATTACACTTAGAACACATAACAAAGAACAATACGAAAGGTGAAGAATGATGTCAACAGCCATTATCTTTTTCACTAGACTCTATTTTAAAGCAGCTTCAGTGTCACAGAAAAATTGAGCAGAAGGTGCATAGGATTCCCATGTACCCCCTGCCCTCACACAAGTACAGCCTCCCCACTGTCAACAATTCACACCATCTTACAATTCATGAACCAAAACTGACCCGTCTTTCTCCCTCCACATCCATAGTTTACATTGGGTTCCCTCTTAGTGTTGTGTATTCTATGGGATTTGACAAAAGTATAATTTGTCCAAAATTGATCCACATCACACAATGTGGTTTCACTGCTCTAAATGGCTCCGTGCTCCACCGACTTGTCGTTTCCTCCCCTGAATCCTTGGGAACCACTGGTCTTTTTCTCATTTCTACAGTTTTGCCTCTCTTGGAATGTTACACAGTTGGAATCATGCAGTATTTAGCCTTTCTGGACTGATTTCTCTCACTTGGTAATATGCGTTTCAATTTCCTCCATGTCTTTTCACATCAGTTGTCATTTACGGAGCCTTCTGAATGCTGAGTATTGATGGAAGTGCTGCAGATCACTAGTCCCTGGTGACACTTCTGACATAGTCCCCAGAGATGAAGAGTTCCTACAATTTTCCATGGAGACAACCAGGTGACCATTCAAAGAATGAAATGGAATTGGTACTGGGCTTTTTACTAGCAACATGGCACACTGGGAGGAGATAGGTCTTCAGAGTTCTAAGAGGAAATGATGTTGTATTCAGAATCCTATACTTAAACTATTTATTAAAAGTGACCACAGGGTGACTGGGTGGCTCAGTGGGTTAAAACCTCTGCCTTTGGCTCGGATCATGATCTCAGGGTCCAGTGATCCAGCCCCGCATCGGGCTCTCTTCTCAGCGGGGAGCCTGCTTCCCCCTCTCTCTGTCTCCTTGCCTCTCTGCCTACTTGTGATCTCTCTCTCTCTCTAATAAATAAAGAAAATATATTTTTTTAAAGTGCCCACAAAATGAAGCCCTTAATTGGAATAGCAAAGACTCAGAAAGTTTACCTCCCAGGGAACTTTTTTTTCCTCACTTTGTTTGAGAATGGACCTAATGTAAATGAAAGGGAATCCAAGAAGCACCAGCAATACCAAGGTAATGAATGGATGTGAGTGAAGCAGGTACTGCAAACTGGGAGAGCAACTAGTCCAGCTGAGAATAGGAATTAGAAGAGTTACGTAGGATACCTTCAGGGAGAAAGGATTTTCTGAAATAATGTCATCATTACTATGCAGAGTCATCTGACTTAAGGGAATGGTCTAGTATTATTATGATAAAATAATACTGTGCCACTTCCTCATCCCCTTCTTACTTTCCCCCCAGATGTGTTTAATTATCTCATGCCTTCAGTCACAAAGATTTGGTGGCCAAAATTTTACACATTGGTCCAGTTCAGGTATATCCAACAAATTCAGATTGTGTTCCATACTGGGTGTGATCTTCCCAGCTAAATAGAGTAAGGTCATGTGGTTGATGGAGAATGTTTCTGGGAAGCATGGTTGCTCTTGTGAGGAACAAATGATTCCCACAGTGGTGAGAGCCAGGTTATGTTACTTTTGGTGTGGAGAGTGTGGTTTCAAACATCACTGGAAAAAATCTGTTATAAAAAACAATTTTTGTTATATATACCCAGTAAAGAAAAAAATCCAGAACCAGGGTCTAAAATGATTGCCAATTAGGAGAATTTCAATACAGTATGTATATATAATATATATATTTTGGGTTAATTGTATAGACAGTGAAGTCATAGGCAGTGGTTTAGTTTCCTCAATGTCGATGATCAAATTAAGATTCCTTTCACCAACATAGAAGATAACTTGCAAAGAACACAACATAGAAGGTAACTTTAAGTAAACAACCACTTCTAGGAAACATAATCTAACAGGTACTATTTCCTATTACAGGCCCACCTGTGCATGTGAAGAGCATGAACTCTTGGAGGGGGTGGTGGTCAGTGTTACTACTTACAATAGTCAGATTTGCTTATACATTCAACAGTTTTCCATTCTCAGTAACAATGGCTCTTGTGTCCATTTCCTGTTTCCTTTTTTTCTATATAAATGTTTTTGTGCAATCGCTGTGGGGAGGTATAAGGGCAGAGCTTTGCAGTATACCAGATTGGTCTTGTATCCTGGCCTTAGAAACTTTCAAAGAATAGCTAAACACACATTCTTCATCATATTTCCCCAAAGGGAACATCCCAAAGGATGTTCCCCCCTCTGCATCCAGGTATGCTTCTATAAGTCCAGAGGTGAGAAGTGAAGGAACATGAGAAACCAAGAGGGTTTTAAGAATGGATGTTAATGTTAAGTGATAAGAGGGTGTGAGAATGAGACTATATGTCACAGAGCAAATATTTTCACCCACCTTTGGATCCAGGCTCATTTAGTAAGTGATAAGAAGTAGAACATATTTTATTTAGAGTTTCCCAACATGGATTCAAAATGAGAAAGTCAGCTCATTTGTCTTGAGGAACTTAGAACTGATGAAAGTGGAAATATTGAGCTTGATTGAGAGTTCAGGAAGGGTACAGTGTGAGAAGAGGACCCCAGATGTACTGACTTCCCTCTAGAAGAAGCCTGATGGCATTGGCTCTTCAGATGATGGAGTCTGTCAGGATTTTCTTCATGATGGTCCTGGTGTCCTTGGCAACTATTTCAAGGAAGTGTCTGTGTTTCCACACTCTCAGGTAGTTGAGAACAGTATCACCTAAGAATGGGATGTGTCTCAGAATTGAATATAAGTAAGAGTCTTTATTACAATTCATGCAAGACAATAGCCAGTCCCCAGTGAGGACAGTATGCAGATCCTGAGACTTCATAATAGCTTTGTACTCCTCAATGGGCTTCCCCATGCTCTGGGCTATCTTCTGGAGAGACTCATCATCCACACCAAAGAACAAGTGGTAGGCCATCAGACACTCTCCCAGATCATCTGCATTCTGGATGCCAAGGATGTCCTGGAAAGACTTTGAAGCTATTTGCCCCTGCAAAGAGGTCACTTTGTCATTAATGATCTTCTCACAGGTGTCAGACAGGTTCTCTAGGGGACTATGGTACCTGATATGGGAGACATCCCTGTGCAAGGTATCCCTAAGCTCTGGGAAGTCATTCAATAAAGGGTCAAAGCTGGAAACAAGGAATATGATGGGTTTACACACTCCTTCCTTTTGGAGAGTTTCCCAAATATTCTCTCGGATATTCTGCAGGAGTCGTTCCTCTGAGAGGGCATGTGTGCTGAGGTCCCTGTCCAACTTGGTCCAGACAATGTAGAACTTCTTTCCCTGTCCCTGAATGGCTTTGGCAAGCTTCACAAGATTCATGCTGAACTTTTCTGATGCAATTATGAGGAAGAGGTCATACAGACTAAACTGCATCTCCTCCAGATAGTTCTCTAGGTTTTCAGTGGCAGTCCCTGTTCCGGGTAGGTCCCATAGCTCCATGTTGGGAAAATGTGAGGATGAGTAGCAAGTAGGAATCTTGGTGGTTCTTACCACCCCAGTGGGAGCTGAGTCCTCCTGTTCATTCCCAATTCCCCGCAGTGCATTGATGAAGGAGGACATGCCATTGCCAGAGTCCCCAGTAACAGCAATTCTAACTGGGGCACTAGATGCTGTCTCCAGGGTTTCCCTGACTACAGAGACCACCCCCAGCAACTTCCCTTCTACCAGTGCCTTTTCAATGTTTGTGGCAGTTGCCTTAGGTAAGACTGTATTGTACTGTACATCAGGGGTGAAGGATGTAGACAATGGAGTGTCAAGGGACTGGTTGGGCTGTGTCATGTCTCTGACCAATGGAGTGACCTGTAGAAATAGGAAAAGCAGGAGAGTTAGGAGGGCCAAGTGCACAGGGTAGCAGAGGATCATCAGATTTATTATACCAAACTGAGGGTATCAGATCCACTCCCAACTCACTGCAAAGGTATTTAGATTAGAAACAGCAAGGCTTGGAGTACCTGGTTGGCTCAGTTAGTAGAGAGTGGGACTCTTAATCTTGGGGTTGTGAGTTTGAGCTCCATGTTGGGTGTGGAGATTACTTAAAAATAAAATCTTAAAAAAAGAGAGAAAAGAAAAGAAACAGCAAGCCACTGAAAAACTGTTCAATAGTTTGTCAAAAATTTAAATGTATTATTCAACCATAGAAAACGAGGAAATCCTATCATTTGTGACAACATGAATGTACCTTGAAAGCAATATGCTAAGTAAAATAAATCAGACAGAGAGAGACAAATACTGTATGATCTAACTAATAGTGGATCTAAAACTAAAATTAAATAATTCATTGAAAATAAGATCAGGCTTGTGGAGAGGCAGAGACATGGTGAGAGGAGGGTGAACTGGAGGAAGTGGTCAAAAAAGTACAAGATTTCAGCTATAAGTTCAGTACTAACGGAGGAGGAACTAAAATCGTGGTATTGTAGAAGGACCCTAAGCTGGTCCCCTCCCTCAAACACAGCTGGATAACTGTCAAAAAACTCTGAATACCCAAGAAATTGACCTTAAACTGATAGAACAAACTCCACAACTAGAGGGAGAGAAGAGACCACATTGAGGAAGATAGGAAGCATGGAGATGTGGTTTGGAGGGGAAATGGATCATGGGTGCTGCAGAGAGGATGGAGCCCTGGTCATGGAGAAAAGCAAGAGAGAAGAGAATACAGGGGAATGCACAAGGAGAACACTTCCCCAAAGCTATAGGCTAAGAAAACAAGAGGGGATTATTTTAGTGAGTTTTTGCAAACATTGGGGCTTGAAGACTGGACTTTTAAAGATTGGCAAACTTCACTGAGATAGAGCCCTGAGGCCACTACCCTACTCCTTGAGAAAAGTCAAGCAAACAACCTGGGGCCACACGCAAAGAGACCCCTCTCTGGGGACAAAGGAGCTGGCTGATACCATTCCCTCCCTCACCCCTCAGTAATAACCTTCAGTATACAGTACCACACCAACACTGCTTCCCTAACCTGCTTACTCCAAGTCTCACACTAATGCGTTCTGCTGGTAGTGCTGTCCTTGACCAAGTTTGCCTCAGTACCAGTGCAGTGAACCTCAGAGCAAACAAGAGCAAACATGCCTACAAGCCAGAAAGATGGAGCTCTGGGCTGGCTCAGGCAGAGGGAAAATTTTGGAATGAGAATACCTAAGAGTAGCCATCCCTTGCCTTTGTACTCAAAACCTTCTTTAAGACCTCTCTTGACCCTTCTCCAAAAGAGCTTGGGTTCTTGTTTATGTGGGACACAAATGTTCTTGAAGGCCTCAACTGCCATCCTGGCTCCAAGGAGACAATTTCCTGGCTGAGGTCCAGGTTCGTTGACTTGGTTGTATGAAGGAGTTTCTTCTGCCCCTGAGCATGCTACATATTCTGCTTGCCTATAAGTTTGTCCCTAGTATGGGATATGGAAGGCTGGATGTCCTTATCAGTGGTCCTGTGGGGTCCAGGCCAGTCAGAACATAGGACCTAGGCTAAAGCTCTCAAATTCTTTTCCAGGTTTGTCTAAATCCCATCACAACCTGTACCCATCTCACCTTGACTTCCCATGAGCTAGAACAATTGAAAAAAAAGATCCTATCTTTTCAAAAAGTGATAGTCCCAGAAAGTATTGTGGCATCCTATGTTACATGCTTGGTATCATAAAAATACATATACAGGCCTTGCCACTTGTAATAAATAATTCCCTAGACTCTCTGTCTGATGGCCTTAGTGCCCAGCAGGTATGGGACATATTTCTGTTAGATGAATGAAGCACAATGCACCATTGCATATCCTTCATTTCTTGGTTGACGGATAAATGAACTTTTCTTCCTAAATCTGTCATCTGAAATGTGGAAGCCAGCTCCTCCAGAGTCCATTGAAAGGCAAGTAGGGGCTAGGTAGGTGTGGGAGGTAAGAACAAACTCCCCGACCACAATGTGGGTGTGGGAGGTAAGCACAAACCTATGCTTTCCAGACCATTTCTATGACCATGTCTGACCCAACCATGGACTTTGTGCAGTCTGCTCATCTGAGCATCTATGCTGGGCCCTCCTAGAGGGGGTGATTTAGGCCCTGCAGCATCAGCCACAGCTCCCTGTCCCCCACTACCTACTCATCTGGTCCCTGCCCTGCACATGGGACCCTCTCAGGATCCTTTAAAGCAGTACTATGCCCATGTGACATTGCCAGGCCAGGTTGGGACAAGGGTAACTAACTACATGAGAGGTTTCAGGGTCTTCCAGGAATTGTCAGTGTGCAACTGTTGGCATGTGTGAACTTATAGGACATTGAGGCTCAGATTACTGGCCCAGAAGTTGAGGAGAGGACATCAGAGATCAGCCAGAGAGCAAGTGGCTCCCCAGCTCCCAACTTGCTGATCCTACTAATGTTATACCTCTGGTCTCCCTTCTTCCCCCACAGAGTTTGAGGGCCTCTGAGTAAGGAAACATAGGCCTTTATGGAGGGAGCCTGGGGAGCAGATTCAACTAGAGAGGGGGGTTGTGCTTACAAGAGAACCAGACCCTGTGAACAGATCTTTCAAAGGCTTCTGAAGGAGGCCAGCAGTAAAAGACACATTTCAAATAGAAAATAAGTACTCACTCAACACACACGCATACACCTGAAGAAAGATTTACCAATAATTTTGCTACCCTCCATTTTGATCTCCTGCATCTATTCCAATAGGTAACTTTTTTGAACTCTTGTTTTAATGCACCAGATAGATTTCATGATCTAAGGAGCAGGATTAAAAACACTCATTAGTGCATTTCCCATGCAGGACCCTATATAGTTCATGTCATGCCCAATTATCTTGAGTCATGATCAGCCTTGAACCAGACTAGAATTCTGAGGCATCAAGAATTTTTGTGAGCTTGAACTCAAGGTGGACCAAGCCCCACATTTCCCCCCATTTTATCACCAGAGGGAAAAAGTAAGGGAAAAATTAACATATTGATTTATTCTAGGAAAGTATAATAAACATCTGCATCATTAATGGGCATGAATCTCAAAAGGACATCGTCTGGGGAGATAGCATTTGAAAAGCCCATCTCACTAATATATCTATAAAGGATGGATTTGGTGTCCAGCAATAGGGACAATTTCTTCAACGAAGATAAATATTTGCATTCTGGGTAGAAATAACTGCAAGTCAAAAATGCAAGCTTACAAATAAACTTGACAACTAGCTATGGATGCAGATGAACACACACAGACAGCCAACAACAGCCCTTGGTAGCATGGTAAGAATTACCTCTGAAACTCAGGTACCCTTGCAGTGATGGGGCTATTTGTCATGGATGGTAGAAAGCTCCCACTCAGGATCTCTCCAGGGCTAGGCTGCTCCCCAGCAGTGTGTGAGTATCAGTCTGGGTCTGGTGACCTGTTTGGTTGGTTCTGGTCTGCTATAACTATGAGAACTCTCCTAATTTGAACCATTTCAAACCCTAGATCTAGATTTTTCTCATGGGTAGGCATATATGTAATGAAAATGTTTTTTTAATAGCAGTTTTTATTTTTCAGATAAAATTTGAAACCTCACTCTCTACCACCAGAAGTATCGTGACTTTGTTCTCACCATTGTGGGACTCATTCAGTCCTAATAAGAGCATCCCTTCTTCCCTGCATCATTCTCCATCAACCTCATCACCATACTTTATTTACCTGGGAAGATATCCCTCAATATGGAATCCAATCTGAATTTGGTCAATGTATCTGAAATGGACCAATGTGCATAATTTTGACCCACCTTCAGTCTTCTGCTCAAAGAGGAGGGTTTTTCAGAAGTTATCATAAATATTCACAGAGATAGAGAGTGAACTTAAAACTGAATGAAAGTGAACTGAAAGAGGCATAATGGAGTGATAAAGTATCTTAAGGTTAAATCTTGGCTCCAGTATGCCCTTGCCTTGTGACCTTGGACATATTCCACTGTCTTAGTTTTCCAGTAATCAACAAAATTATGAATGAAAGGGGAGAGATCACGACTAATCCAAAGGAAATAGAAACAATCATCAAAAATTATTATCA